>CM047748.1:29480110-30195839 GCA_026225825.1 Pistacia integerrima
TCCGCCGCCACCGGCTGAAGTTCCTGACACTAATAGCTGCCTTTCGTGGCTGGACGAGCAGAAGAAAGTTGCTTCTGTGACTTATGTCAGCTTCGGCACGGTGGCGAAACTTCCTCCTGGTGAAGTTGGTACCATAGCTGAGGCCTTGGAGGCTGGTAAAGTTCCGTTTATATGGTCACTCCAGGACAAATTCCAGGTATAAATCGCTATGAGAGTCATACATATACGTTTATTACTTTTTTATATCAGTAACCATAATAAAAATTCCGATTTTAAATCCTGGTTACGTCTTGCAGGCAGATTTACCAAACGGGTTCAAAGAAAGAACAAAACCTCATGGAATTGTGGTGCCATGGGCTCCTCAAGTAGACATCTTGAAGCATGAAGCCATTGGAGTTTTCGTAACACATTGTGGGTGGAACTCAATGCTGGAGAGCATAGTTGGAGGAGTACCAATGATTTGCAGGCCATTTTTTGGGGATCACAGGCTGAACGGGAGGATGATAGAGAGCGTTTGGGAGATCGGACGGAATGTAGAAGATGGGAAGTTCACAAAAGATGGATTGATCAAGAGATTGGATTTGGTTTTAAGGCAAGAAGAAGGGAAGAAAATGAGGGAAAGAATCAAAAAACCAAAAGAAGATCTTATAAATGCCATTGGACCAAAAGGAAGCTCTGTGGAGAACTTTCAAGTGTTGTTAGATATTGTGTCAAAGGGCTAAAGTAAGTTGACTGCTTGTTGAGAAAGGTGATGTCTCAACATTTGTGATGATTTTTGTTTTAGTTGCAATAAATGACGAAGTGAATGAATTATCATTTTAGCTTTTAAGTAATGTGGTGCCGACGGCCTCATTTCTAGATATATAATTTACACTATCGTGGTTGCCTTTGATGCTTTTGTATGATACGAACTTGATCTTCAATGTTGCCGAAACCTCAGACAGTTTTTAATGAGCTTTAAGATGGCATCATAAATAGTTTTGGTAATAATAGAAGGGGCAATTGCAGGTGGGCAAGGCACAGGCCAGCCGGCTTTGGGTTTGGCTGTCCAAATTGATTGGGAATGGTCTTGGGTCCATGAGATTTCTCAGGGCCCAGACCGGTCCTGGGACCAGTTCTATTGGCTTTTATATAAAATGAATATTTAACCCCTAAATTTATTATGTATTTACATATTATAGGTAATTTAGCTATTTTTCAGGAGGTATATGTATTTGGGGGTTTAAAAAATTAACAAGCCCAGCCCTGCGACTGATTCTAGGCTCGGGCCCTAGAGGAGGGACCAAGTTTTTGGGCTGATCTCTTTGAGCTCGACCCAAATTCCTACCTCGAGGTAATATTACACTTATAACTTAATTTTATAATTTTTTTCTTACAATTTTAAAGTGACATTTCATAATTGATCAGCTCACAAATGGGTCTTGCATGTTCAAGTGCGAACTAACTAATTACGAATTACCACGTCGAGTTATAAAAAATTTGTAAGATTAGGTTGTAAACCAATCTTTATTATAATAAAAGTGCAAAACATAGGATTTTTTTCATATAGGAATTATAGAAATATTACCGTTTATTTCGGGTTTATTTTCCTAGTGTCTCCACGCACATTGATTCAAATGTTGCCCTTTTAAGTTTATTTATGAGATTCCTAAAACAACAAATCCATGATTGAATTTAATAAATATTTTTGAATAACCTTCGACTGTTTATTTTAACACTTAGAATTTAAAAGAGGCATAATGTATTTTATACAAAATAATGCGAGATTGCCTTTTATTGATACATCATTCAGCAATGTTAATCTTGTTTCTATTAAAAATGACATTTTATATTAATTTGTCCTTTTATTTTATGTTACATTACTTTGTATAACAGACTTTGTATCAAATACAAGATCTATCGTAAATAGCAAATCCTTATATACCCTCCTGTACAATTGGATTATCAACTTAGCATTCAGTAGATTTGGGATTCTAATATCCCTTAGCTGCCTGCAACTCTGCCATGGTTGTTGGGTAAGAGAAAAGAAAAAAAACCACTGAAATATGTTCCTTCAAAACAAGTTTTAGGACTATAAATAGATCAATATCACGAATTACATAAAGAAAATGGGGAAATAGAGAAAGGTGAAGAAGGGAAAAGAGAAAAACACAAAAACACAGAGCATTCTATTAATATGAAATATTAAGGGAATTTTCTGCACAAACTCGCCAAGGTTAGTGTGTAGTATTAACACCTAATGGATTGAATCAACACTTCAAAATGAGTCATCTAAACAGACAGTCTGCTTTCCAACCATCATGACTGAGTACAAATATATCAAGCTGGATCCAGGAAAACCCGTACAGTGACTCGGTATAACACCCTACATTAGCATTCTAAAATACTCTACACCCAGCCAATAAAGACACAGAAGCACCACGCCCACAGCAACCAAAAGAATGGCGCACTGGCACCTTCACGATTCACCGGTTTCCATGGGACCGAAAATTCTGGGGATGATAAAAGAATGGGAAAAAATGCTCCTATCTGTGTTCATATCACCTGATTCTTGTAATTGAATCAAGATGCCTAGAGCAACTCCCAGATTAAAAAAAATTAAAATGATGAAATTAATTTCCAATGGCAAAGTTAGCCATCTATGAGTCCACCATTTCATCTTGTATCTCGTTAGGGGCAATAAGCCCTGGAATAGAAAGCATTCGTTGCCGCTCTCTTTCCCGTTGAGCGGCAGCTTCTTCTGCATACAAATCTTTGTTGTCCTGTAGAAAGAGTTGAAGAGATAAAAAATTAGACTCATGATACAAGGAATAGTTCAAATAAAATGTAAAGCACATATCGCAAACTAGTTGAGCAGCACAAGACAAGACATATATACTATTTCCAAGTGTCACCTGAGCTGAAAATTCTTTTGACTGCACAAGAAAGTCTCGTATGTGATTCTTAAATGTGGAAAGGTCATTTCTCGACTCAAATAATCCATTCACAAATTGAGTAACCTATAAGGAAATGTCCTTTCAAGTCAACAACCACCGAGTAAATATTAAAAAAAAAAAAAAAAATTCAAATAACTAATGAATCTTATATTTGATACCTCCGATGCAGTCATGTTGGGAAATGAAGTACCCAAAAGTTTTATGGTATACTCACGAACAAACATTGCATTATTCGGATACGGATAAGAAATTGTGGCAACATCCCACAAAGGCTCCTGTTAACAAGCCACTCTCAGCCTGAAAATAAGATAAGGTCAACTGAAAATCTCAACTCGCTGTGGAAAACAACAAACAAGGCATTATATGTATGACACATTACCAAGCAAAACAAGTGCTGCAGCACTAGAACATGCAACTTGAACCCAGGTTTATGAAATGTGTCTGTCAAGACAGCAAATATTTCTTGCTCGATTGTCAAAAAATATGTCCGGTAGAATTGGTTACAGAACTCAGAAGCCTGCAAAATTGAAACCACAAAAAATGTTAAGCATCTCACATGGAAAATATTTCATCAATCCAGCAAAATATGCAAGACGGCAATAAAAATGATACCTGGAAGTTCTTCAGCATCTCCAATAAAAGATTTAACCCAGTTTCAGCAATATTCCGTTCAGTGTGCCGAAATGCCCAAATGATTGAATCCATTACTAAGCTTAAGTTGCTGATGTAGAACATAAATACCATTAGAAACAATTAACAGTTCATTGAAACAATCTGTAAAGCTTAAATATGGTTAACATTGGAAAATGATTTAACAACATTTAACCCAGAGAAGAGACAGATAAAAAGATCTGTTATCAGGAATCCAACCACTAATAGTTTGAAAATGGCTCAGTGAAGGACCAAAAACAAATCTAATCACCTACCTGACTTGACAGCCGAATCAAAGCAGGAAAACAGTGAGTAGCAATGGCACGAAGCAATGAAAAGAACTTAAGTCTATGCTCCGGGTAATCTTCAAAATTTTTGGTTATCATCTGCACAGCAACCAGATATGTCAATCAAACCACTTAGAAAGGAATATTCTGGTAAGTAACAACAACAACAGACTGAATTCCAAAAAAAGTAATCTCCGTTTGACCAAAAAGCTTGCTAACAAGGGTTGGTCTTCCATCAAAAATCAAGGGCAGCTCATACAAACATAATATGAGTACAACATTTTTCAAAACTAAACCATTAAATCAAAATAGGTAAATGGTGGAAATTAATCCTTTTTAAGTCAAAGTCAATATCATATAAATATATGTCCTCACCTCCAGTGTGCACTGGAAAATGGCTTCAAATATGCGAGGCACATCATCTATCATTGCACTCTTGTACCTTCAAACAAGAAGGAGAACACCATAAGAAGCAAAACATTAAAAATGAAAAAAGTGAGGTAAAAAATTTAACGTTTTATAGAGATTAGTCAGAAAACAAGACTGCCTCCTCATTCCACACAGAATACATCAGTTTTATTCAACCTTATAGGAAAAACCCAACAGATAGTTTAAGAATATCACTGCCACAACTCATTACTGAATTAAAGATGTGTCACAATCAAAAACATTATAAGCAAAAAAATAGAGTACTTGTTTATTATTGTCGCAAAGAGGGATAAAACTTCCGACTCTCTAGCATCAGGTAAATTCCTAGCATAGTCACCAAGGACAGGATCCATCATTGGGGGCACAAACTGTTTTCCAATCTGTGGTTGATCTTCAGCCTTGTCCAAGAATGTCTCAATGAGTTTCAGAGTCTCCCTCTTAACAGAGCTGCAGAATTTAAAATAAATTATGAAAACAATAAACAATGAGCTTAAACAAAGACATAAACTAATTCCAAATTATTGGCCATACCGCAGAAGCTTCACATATGATGTCTTAGATGCAAAAGGCCCTCCTTCCGCAATACTACTTGATATAAGCTCGCTGTACATTCTGATATTAAAAGTTGTAAATAACAAGGATTAGTAGACAAGAAATCCACAACACTTGTTATAAATAATAATGCAGATGAAATTACTTGTAGACATTTAGCATGTCCAAAAAGATGACAGAAATTTGCGACAAGAAGAACGTTCCAAGAGAGCTGGCAACACTTGTATTTGTCTGCAAAAATAACAATGACTCAAGTAAGTCACAAACCTAAGGAAGAAGTATAACCATAAATAAATCTGAACATTTGCTTAACCATCTGTTCTATAAGTCCATGTACCGGAATAAAAGACTCAGTACACATTGAATAGAAAAACTTCAAAAAAAATACATATACATGTATATGTATTAAGATGAGATCCATTACAAATGCCTAAAAAACCATTGTAGATTCTTAAATAAACAAAACAATAATAATTTCAGAGAATTATTTTCCTCTTAGAATCCCTTTGCTTTGATAAGACAGCCATTGAATAATCCTCGTGTAGGAATCATTGTTCAATTAAACATTAAAAGAAGTTATACCTGTAAAATATTAAGCACAGTCCTGATGACATCTTGATCTTTCAAAAAATCCACGCTTTGGTGTGCCTGTGCTAGGATTTCACCCCATTTCTGCATCAAAACATAACACCACAAAAGCCATCAATAACCAGCAAGGTTCAGTTTGGGCATCTGAGAGAGGTTTGAAATACACTGCCAATCAATTCATCTCCTAAACAAACCTGGTTTGGAAGAGCCATCAATCTCTGCAAGTATTCCTCCCTCTTCTGGGTATCAGACTCTGCTTGAATCATATGACCAACCTGAAAACAAGAAAAGGGGAGGTAGAAGAAATGTTATGAAATATGAATTTGATGCATGAATTTATTGAAACGGACACATAAAGGGCATACAGATTCATAAAATATGTGGATCTGATGAGGTTCAAGATCTGCAACAGTTGTTGCAAGGCCTGATAGAAGTTCAGACACAAATGGCTCATTTTCTCCAACCTGAAAGCATGAAAAGGTGCATCAATGTGTAAAATGTCTATTGAATTTTAAAAAAAATGATTGAACATCTCAGCAAATACATTTATTAAGACAAATCACCGAACCTAAAGAAATCTGGACAATACATAATGATGACCCAAAGATAGTAACATCAGAAAGAAAAATATTTGGGGCAAAAAGTTACCTGTACAATCACAAACTTCCGCTTGCACTTCTGAACAATTTTCAAGAATGTGTCACAAGCCATATCCTGGAAGAGATGTAATATGACAGTTGGAAGCACATCAATATAAATGTAATTCTAACAGCAGTAATATGAAACACATTCATATAGGCAATGGAGGAGAAAGACAGAAGACAAATACATCAGCCGATAATTAAAAATCCATGTCACTTCAGAAATAACATATCATCTATAATTAAAAATATCCATGTTACTTCACAAATAACATATCACACTTGAACATAATTTGCATGCATGGTATACAGACGATTTTATACAAAATACATAGCATTGTCAACAGCTCTTAAATATACATATATTTATTTGTTCCTAGACAAATAATTTCAAAAGTATTTAAGCTCTCTTTAGCTCACTTTAAGCCAACATTGCAATTACATGTATATCTATTCTCACAAGCATCGGTATAGTTGGTGGAGTTGTCATAAGTTTTATGGAGACACCTCAAGATATCACTTTACTCAATCTTCAAATATAACTAGCATTTCTTGAAAAAAGACATGTTATTATTTTTACTCGAAAACCCGTTTGGAGAACAATCAACTTACTATCACATACAGGTACACATAAAAATGTGATGTTCATTGCCAATATCACGTCTAATCTTAATTAGGAATAACACAACAGAATTATAACCTGAACTCCAGGATGTGTTTCGTGCATGAACTCAAATAACTTATTCACAACAGTTTTCAAGAACTTCCAATGCGCTCTCAAAAATCTTGGATACTGTCCAACAACATACCTGCAACAAAACCAACAGGAAACATATCAGACATAGGACAAAGACCAAATCCCCAACAATCATTCTACTTCTCGGTCCATCCAATTACTGATCATTGCACACAAATCCACCATACAAAGAACTCCACTGTTTTCAAATAGTAGCATAGGTGATTAGGAATTCTGCCACCAAGGACAGTTACATGGAAAGACCGTTTTAAGTACAGAAAGCAATTCAGAAAGTAACAGGTCCCAAATAGTTTCTCTAAAGCTTTGTTTCAGAAATATTGGAATATCTTGAAGAGGATCATATGGAAGGGTGAAGAACTCTATGAAAAAGGTGTAAGCAACAACATACTTAAGCAGCCTTCATTTGCCAAATCACAGAAACAAGTAACTCTTGAAAATCGGTTATGCTCTCATTTTTCTAGACCACAAAAGTATACTAAAAATTTTGCTCTTAAGATTGAAAAGAGTCTTGGAAGAAACCATACAATACTTGATCAATCCTCTGATTCAAAACAACTAATCTTACAAGCCTTTTGTTTCTTATATATATGCCAGACCGTTCCACAATAATAACTCTTATTGAACATATCAAACTCAACAAAAACATCTTCCACAAATATTCTATACTAAGAACTTACATTATATTACTTGCAATAACAGCTTTGTTATCTTTCCCTTTCGTCATTTCACATAGATTCAGTAAGTCACGAATGACCATTACTAGAAATCTGTTTTCCTGAAAGCACACCAAAAAGGTATGAAATATCAGCATGTATACCAATTACAATACTAAAGACGTTAAGATTAAGATCCTAAAAATCTGAATGATGGGCCTTCAAATTGGAGGAAATGCATCATTGAAAAATGATGCCAATCTATTCTTTTTTTACGATCAATATTACTGAGAATTTTATTTCTGAGGCAACATGTGATATAAATAAAACCAGGATAAATTAAGCCACCAATCAATAACAAAAAAGATAAAACCTAAGCTTTAAGCAAACAAGTGTGCATCAAGTTTACCAGCATAATTAAGGATAGCTAAACATTTGAATGTTGAAAGCAAGGTAAAACTGACCCAAAAATTTAGAACAGAATAGAAAAGGGCCTAAATCTTTCATCATTTACACAGAAGTTGACTAAAACATGACAAGATATTATAGACTCTCCAAAATTGATAAAGAAATCTATATGTTCAGAAATACTTAACAAGTGTTGCATCTTAAATCATGCAACCATTGCATCTAAAATGTGCTAATAACTCAGCCTAGTTAGTTGCATAATGTGAACACAAGACCAGCAGAACTCGCTCATTCAGAAATTCCAGAGAGCAATATCATTTAAAAAAAATCTTTAGAGGTGATAATGAAGAAAACCTGAGAAAACCTAAAGTAAGAAATGGATTTAACAAAAAGCACAAACGTAGATAAGTAAAAATAAAGAGCACGGAAGAAAATGTTGTCAAGGGATGATTCTCACAGAGCTCAAAAAAATACAGCTAACTAAAGACATGCAATTTCAGAAATAAAGGATACCTGCTCCTCCATCATAGACCCAGATATGGATCCAATCGCCCAACACAAAGTGTTTAGATTGTTCCATGTCCAATCTTCACCACTCAATTGTTTACTTAACTTTTTTAGCATCTGCATTGTATCATAAAATAAATAAGCACAATCCAGTTTAAGATATCATGAATCTCATTTATATTCAAAATTAAACATGGTAAGGGGAATGCCATAAGTAATGTAGGCCCACAAAAAAAGTGGCATCCTTTATTAATGGTCCAAATTCATCTTTTCAGTATACACAAAAACAGTAGTAAAAACAGAAAGAAGCTAAGTCTAAAGATAAGAAACAAGGACAACAGCAGAGGGAAAAATGGACGTAAGCCAAGTCCAAGATTCTCAAAAACAGAATAATAGTAAAGTTATTAACATATACCTGCTTTTCAGTATCCTCATGGTCAAGGTGTGACAAGTATATTAACGTCTCCCTCATAATCTGTAAGATTTAACTTTCATTAGCCATAAAAGCTAACTATGAACATGCAAAACAGATAATACAACCACAACATAAAGAGTACTGAAAAATAAGTTCTTGAGAAAATAAAGTTCTAAAAGAAATTATATTTTAAGAGAAATTATTTTTAGATTTACAAATAGGATTAATCATGCAACTTATAGTCATTCTCATTCAAAAAGTCAAGTCACTACAATCACACACGCACGCATGCAAATATACAACTTAGGGACTGACCAGATCAAACCCGATTGAGAGATTATTGATTTCATATATATTCTTCTGATATATTGATTTCATATAAGTTCTTTTGATAAATTGATTTCAAGTAAGTTCATCTGATAGATTGATTTTCTTATAAGTTACCCACTGATATCTATAGGCATGTATATTGTGACAAAATTGACTTCTATACCAAGAGGTTTGTCACCTTATATTGAACAAGAACATCATTGTCCTTCATGGTTTCACGAACAATGTTCCCATTTTCATCTTCAACTATCAAGACTTCTTCAGGCTTAGCCATACGACAGATCATCAACATTCTCAATTTGGACATTGGAACAGCATAAAGCTGCCTTCGCTGCATTAGTTGTGCTCCAATACCATCAACCACGGTTGGAATTAAAGGCATCTGGTGATTCAATACACAGAAAACTACTTCAGTTCCCAACTTGAAAAAGCAAATCACTTATAATATTAAAACACGAAACCATAAGAAGCAAAATCCAACATACCGGCAAGCCCATAATGTTTGCAGCTACTGCAGGATTATCCAGATTATGGTGTGCATCAAACAACTCCAAAACCAAAGAGTTCCAATAGTCCAAGCAAACCTGCTCATCCAAACAACCAGTAAGAATGCAAAAGTGCAGCGTTTTAACTTCAGACATAACAAATACTACATACAGGGGAAAATGACGAATGACCACACCTTAAAAACCTCAGTGTCATCCACATATGAGATATTAATTAGATATTCAAGACCCATAAGCAATGCATTTATATTTTCTTGTGAGGATTCCAGCACTCGAATATGAAACTGCACCAAAAAGAAAAAGGTCAGTTATACAAATAGAATCTCAGCACTGGAACATGAAACTGCCAACTCAAGGATGAACATGTATAATGTATGTGCATCTGTTGTTCTGTAGGTAAATACAATATTTGGATAATCACATTCACTTCCCCTTAGGACCAAGGTAACCCATAGTTCGCCAATTTTCACAAAACAAGGCCAAGCAACTTAGTGACTCCTAACTGCACCTTGTGCTTTGTTAAGAACCTAAGTATCCCAAAGAGATTTGAAAGAAAGACGAAATATCTGATTGACAGAACATGCACTGTGTAAGATAAGAAAACAAAAAAAATTGGAATTTTGAAAATATATGAAAAATACTAGCAAAAAAGAGAAAATTTTGGATTAGATATTCTAAATCAATTTCTGTCATTTGTGTTCTGAAAATAGAGAACAAAAAAGGAAGAAGAAATAGCAACTGTAAAACATATTATTCATAAGAAATTTACCATTAAAAAGGATCAATGATGTACAAGGGAGCTTTCAGTGAATATCTGTTACACTTGAAGATTATAATTACAAATCCAAAAACTTCATCAGATTGCCCTTCACAATCCAACACAGGGTAATTCCAATTTATATTTCAATTCTCAGACACATCAAATTTATGCATAAGCAGTACCAGAAAAAAAGAGTTGCCAAGGTACAAAAAAAAAAAAAAAAATTATCAATCATAATCATCCCATATCATTCTATTGTTCATTGGAAGACCAAAAGAGAGACTTGCCTTGTAAAATGACGTAAAAAAGAGTGCCAGATTCTGGATAAATGCCTGTAAAAACATCATAAAGTATAAATAATTCAGTATGAAAAAGTTAAAAATGCATGTCATGCTTTAAGCCCCTATGAAACTATTAAGTAATGAGAGCACTCACCTGTTCCTCACTAGAACCATGCGCATAAGCCTCAGGGATGTTTGTAGTTGGCGGGAGAATGGTCTAAGAAAGGTGATAAAAAAATGTTACAGTTACAAGATATAGATAAAAATTTCACAGAATAAGTAATAACCATGAACGATAGCAAATCTAAAGCATATTAAGGAACTATGTACTAACACACCTGTAACTGAACCATGAATACGTTATACATGTTAACATACTGCACATTATAGAAGTCACCAAAATTGAGGGCTGCAATCTGCAAATATCAGAAAATAAACAATATCCAAAAAACTTAGTACATAGACAAATATGATTTACCAAAATACAATCGAAAAAAGAATTTCATAGAAGAAAAACAAAGGCACCTCTGTTAAACACTGTAGAGTGAGATTCCTATACGATGGCAGTGGAAAAAATTTCAGGAGTGTTTCGAGCTACAAGGCACATACAGAAAAAAGAATGTGAATCTTTGATAATTCAGATTGTGGACAAAATCACAACAACAGAAGAAATACATACTAATGGGGATTCAAAAATATAGCCCAAGGGAATCCAAGAAAGGAATGCGTGCAAAGTGGACAGTGTTGCTCGTATAAGCTCAGTTCTCTGAGATGCCGATAAGACATACAAGCATAACTCATGAATGAGCTGAAACTCACTGCAATGAACAAAAAAATAATCATGGCATTGAACAAACATAAACCAGAAAAAAAGAACTAACATCACAAAAAAAAAAAAAAAAACAACTTGAATAATTGAAGTTTCCAAATGCCAGGAGGCCAACATGTCAAATCAAGATAGCCAAAATATAAGTTCTGCTAACAATTACAATAAGAACGATAAATAATTAAATTTATCAAAACAAACTTCATTTTAACCGCTTCAGTCAGTTAAGACTCTTCTAAATTAAGCAAAAACAAGCAAGCTATCAATAGCCATTATCCAACAAATAGAACAATTCCATCAATAATGATTTCTTTTATTTCAGGATTTAAGAAGGAAAAATAACACATATAATTCAATGTCTGACCTTTGAGGAATAAGAAATGCACCTAGAAAATACCAACTGAAACTACAGATGATTATTATCTCAATATAAGGCACAACTACATTACTTCTGTTGATTCTGTTGAAAACTAAGGACGCAACATTAATAAAAACTTGACGTTTGTAACAGATTTTCCCGTGCAAAAATCCTAGCAGTAATGTAGTTATGAACAATGCAATGTACTGTACCTTCCTGACCTCAGCATCATATAAATACAGATGTCCTTGAATCATTTTTTATTAAAAAAATGTCCTTGTATCAATTTAAAAAGCAAATTAGACCCATAGAAGCAATAAGGAAGCAACCAAAAGTAGTATATCACTGGAAACAACCATAAGAATTCCAAATACATCAACAGACTTGCCTGTTCAACGATTGTTTGAGCTCTTTGATCTTCTGCTGAGTCATTTCCCCTCTTGAAAAATCAAATACTTCTTCACTTAGAAGCTGACACAAAAAAAATTGTGTTACTCAAATATGCCAGAACATTAGATTATTAAGGAGTGACAAGAGCATACCTTTAATATTGCCATGCAATTCTCACATATTGTTTCACTGGTTTTGGCAGCGGCAACAAGATCTGGGATAAAGCTTCGCCATCTAGCCGGCCACTCATGCTTCAAAATCTGCAAATTCATTAGACAAATATTTTGATCAGCTAAACAACACAAATTCATGTTGAAGGACCATTCTTTGTAAATAATAACAGAAAAAGATAAAGGAAAAAACAGCATCCTCAATAGCAATTAATAAAAAAAGCACACATGAGAAATGTCATTGGAACAAGTTTCAGGAATTCGTAGAATCAAACTGGGATTACCTGAACCAATATGATATTTAGTTTGTTGACATACAGCCGTTCTAATCGAAAAGATCCCTCATTACTTGAAAGCTACATACAGAAATAAAGAAATGTCAAGGGCAAATAACATTTCAAGATACTTACATATACCGTCAGCCAACCCCAATGGAGATATTTCTCTAAAATGTATACCTGTACAATGACTTCAGAAATGTAATTCTTCATTCCATCACGCTGTTCAGCAGGCAATGCATTCCATCTATATTTAATAACTCCTTCAAGAACCTGTATATTGTAAAAGCACAGATAATGAGAAAGCTCCTCAAAACCAACACCTCAAATATAGTATTACATAATCTTGATTTGAAATTATGTAATACATCTGTGTATACCAGGTGTAAGGCAATCTGTTATGTCACTCAGCATATCTGTTGATTCTCGATAACAAAGTCAAATTTCCCAGGAGGCTTTCGGATATTCAATTTTGACTACATATTGCTACATAATTAGGTACTCTACACCATCAAAGCCAACCCAACACTCAGCAAAGAGTTCCAAAAGAAACACCCACTTAACCAAAATTGCTGGCACAATAAAAGATTCACTACAAGTTTGTAGATTCCAACAATTTTTGGAGAACTGAAAATAACACATCTATAAAAACCAGGTAGCTGCAGCCAATTCATGGCTGGAAGTAATTTCGTCATTAGCAAGAGGAACCATTTATCCCATATGACATAAGGCTCTCAAAGTGAAAATACAACCACCTACAGTTATGAGCATAGATACTAGTAATTTTCCCCCAAAAAAAGGGTTAATTCAGCTTGCCACCCTGATGTCTAATAAATTTTTGGCACCCTTGCACCACCTACCTCAAATTAAAACCATGTGTTTATTATAGATAACTAAAACAGCTATTTAAAATGTACTTGCTACCAAAATATATACTGGTGTATAAGCATAGATTTCAATAAGTAGAGATGTTGCCACTAACCTGCAAAGCAAAAAACTTGGTGTTCAGGTTTTTTGTATTCTGTAGAATGTGCACAACTTGGAGCCACATGTCAGGATTGTTTTGCAAGTCCCGCAAGATCTGATCTGCAGCTGTTCTCTATATCACCAATATAAATGGCAAATAAACAAGGTGAGATAAACGAAATGCATGATAACCAAGAAAATTATGTGCCTATAATTCTGAAGTTCCTAAGACAATGAGGCAACCTATTTCGAAGAACACAGTAGATAGTTAACAAAGTTAGAAACCTAAATGCTAGAATATTCCGACAAAAGAAGAACCTTTTTATGGTAAACATTAATTCTTCATTTCTCAGGTTTTACATTTGATTAAGATACAATTGTAATAACTAGCAAAAATGTTAGTAAAAAAATGAATCAGAAAATCCTTAGTTGGTAAACAAAGATATCCAAAAACATCATAAAAAGATATCCGTGCCTGGGGGGTTCCATCCAAAAACAGGATTTATCATTCAAAAGACAAGTGTGTTAGAACTAACCCTGGCTTGATCATTTTACAATAAAAAGGAAGAGATGAAAATGTTAACTTCTTAATTAAAAACATAAGGTTCAAAAAGAATATGTCAGAACCACATAAACATGCAGGAATCACAAATTCTCATATAAGCCAAAAAAAAAAAAAAAAAGGGTAGAAATGCTGAAAAACTTATCAGAAGACTTAACAGACACTAAACCACAAACTACATTTTCAATTTAACAAAAAGACCAAAACCTTCAAATGTCCTCCTATTTCCAACCAATAGACAACAAAAAAACAGCAGTCATACAAAACCCCACTAAAGTAAACACATTAAATCCAATAAAAAAACCATTATTCAAAAAACAGTTAGACATTGAGAGTTTTTATCTCGATCATTTTCCGTAACCTTTGAAGGGGAGGGGGAAAACACTGACATAAAAGTCAGCCTTTGAGTAAAAGTCTTGTGCGTATTGAACCATAAAAATGGGAAGCTCACTTCGTCCAAAATTTTGGAGCCTAGAGAATTAAAAATCTCAGTTGTCACATGAAAAACACTTGAAGAAAGAGCTTCAAATCTGCCCCTTTTCCCTCACTTTCTAAATTACCCCTGAATTATAATAATAATCAAACTATGTGCTGCCATTAAGAAAGAATGTGCTCCAAACCCCAATAGTCAAACGTTTCATATGCCCTCATTTTCACTCACTTTCTGGACAACAAAAAGGAAATTCACATAAAGAGAACAACTAAATTACACTAAATGCATAAACCCATAAAACCCCAAAAACAGATAAACAATTCCAATAATCCCTCGTCTCAAGCAATTCTAAAAGCAAACAAATACTTAACAGTTAAGAACAATAAAAACCAGAAAAACACGCAAACTTCCCCTTACAATTAAACTTTCCGCAAACACCACCCAAGCAACTCCAGCAGACACCAATTTTCCGCTCATTTTCAGTAACTTTCTCAAGAAAAAGAGAGAGACAATGCTAGAGGAAAACAAAAGAATAAAATAGCTCACTCCTCCTTCAGAACCCCTCACAATTAACCCTAAACTAAACCACACTCAAACAATTCCAACAAACGCAAATTATCCCTTCCTATTCCGCAACTTCCTCAGAACACCACACATCCTCCACTACACCCAAAACATTCCGCACAAACCACCAATTATCCCCCTAACTTTTTCGGGAAACAAACAGAAACAGAAACCAAAAGCGGAGAAAACGAAATGCTCACTTCTTCCTTAGATCCGGTGCCGTAGAAGGCCGCAACCGTGGCGTCGAGCAAGGCGACGTCAATCGGCTGGCTCAAATCTCGAAGCTTCTCGGCCGCCATGGCGGTGAAATGAAATCGATGGTAATCTCAGTTGCAAAGACAACACTGTCGAGAGAGCAAGCGACTGTCAAGTAGTAAACCCTAGAAGGTGTACGGACGAAAGCGAAACCCTAAGAGAGAGAAAAACGAAAACAAAAAAAATAAAAAGAGAGAAATTCGAAAAAGGAAAGACGAAAGATTTTGATTCGAGTGGTCTGTAGAGAGAGAAAGGAAGAGAGAGAGAGTGTTGAGGAAGAGTCCACAGAGGGTTTATATAGAGACAGAGCGAGAGAGGGAAGAGATGGGCGAGACAGCTTAAAAATGAAGCAGAGAGGGAGAGAATGAGACTTTGAATTGTGTTTTATTTACGATTTTGCTGCTTTTCTTTTTTTAAATGTTTTTTTAATTAATTAATTTTTTAATTTAGAGGAGGATGAGGGTTTTGGGCGGGTTTGAAGAGATGTTTGGTTGCGGATTTAGGGAGGTACGTAGGGTAACGTAACCTGAGTTAATTTTGGTCCATGAAGTATGGCCTAAGTACCATAAGACCCAATAAAATCTGATAATAACACTTAGGGCCCGTTTGATAGGTTATTTGAAAAAATATTATTCTGAAAAACTATTTGAATATGATAAAATAGGATTGAATAAAATATGATAGGATTCTGAGAATGTATTTTGTATAATATTTGAAAATTATGTCAGAGTTGGATTAAATGCTGAATAATTGTTTGGTACATTTTATGAAAACATTTTCTGAAATATTTAGATTATTTTGAACCTCCTACATTTGTTAATTTAGCTAAACACCCTCACAATAAAACTTTAAAATATAACAAAAACACCCCTATAATAAAACCTTAAAAATTAACCCCCCTCCCAAAAAAAAAAGAAAAAAGAAAAATGAAGTCGTCGATGACGGCCAAAATTTGGCTAT
This sequence comes from Pistacia integerrima, assembly GCA_026225825.1. Taxonomy (NCBI): domain Eukaryota; kingdom Viridiplantae; phylum Streptophyta; class Magnoliopsida; order Sapindales; family Anacardiaceae; genus Pistacia; species Pistacia integerrima. Next base: position 29,496,574 of record CM047748.1, read on the forward strand.
CATCAATGGCAATCTGGCCATCAACGATAGCCAGATTTTGGGTCATAGATTTGGCCGAAAACTATAAGATTTGCGCATGATCGATCAAATCTAGCAAATCGTGCATCGTGCCGGTAGTGTTTCCTAGTAGTTGTCAATGGCTACTGGCTTGGGTGGGTGGGGGTGTTTTTGTTAATTTATAATTTTTTTTATTATGAAATGTAATTGTTTTTAGTTGAATAGAGTTGGAAAAAAGTTAGAATAGGATAATAAAAAACAAATATTCAATAAAAAAAAAAATCTTATTTGATTCAGATTAATTTTCAAAATAATGATCACAATAAGTAAACAAATACATATTCATTTTTTTTTTTAATCTAAATAAGATAACATAAAAATAATTCTAAAGAGTGAAAAAACAGGGGGTTATATTATGGAAGATGGCACCTTTTTCCATCTTCTATAAAAGTCTAAAATACCCCTAATATTTCCTAATGTAAATGAAATTAAAATTAATAAAATTATAAAACAAATAAAAGGCTCCTAACTGAAAATTTTAGTAAAAATTAAGAACAATTTCATGGATTTTAAGAAAAATAAAAATGAACAAATTAAGGATATGCTAGACTTTAAAAAAAAAAAAAAACCAAAAGGTTTATATTGATAAGAACCTAGGGTCCGTTTGTTTTATTATTTTGGATAAGATTTTGGGAATAATATTGGGTAGTTGAATTGGGGAGTATTATGAGGTAAAATTTAAAAATTTATAAAAAAAAACCCACTAGGTTTGCTAATTTAATAAACACCCCAATATATAAAAATTTTATAAAATGATAAAAACACCCCTACCACCCGCAGTGCAAATTCCAGCCACCACCTCCGGAATTCTAGCCAAAAATTTGCGTAATGACACATACCGATCAGATCTGGTGGGTATGGCGTCGATATGGCCGGAAAAAGCCAGATCTACGACCAGATGTGGCCGTCGACGGCCGCAAAAATCCATTTTTAAACGTCGCTAACGACCAGATCAGTGAATTACCTGCCAATTCCTGTCGTGGTGTAGGCCATTGTGACAGATTCGAAATCTGGCAAGTATAGGTTAGTCAGTTAGTGGGGGTGTTTTTGTTAATTTTTTAACTTTTCTTTATGGGGGTATTTAATGAAATTAATAAACTTAAGGGGTCTAAAATAATTAAAAATATATAGGAATATTTCTCAAATAATGTGTCAAACAATATTTGGAGAATAAGATTGGGAATATAGGTAAAATATGGAACCAAACGCACTAAATATTATTATCAAGTGAGTACTTAGGCTATACTTGAGGGATCAAAATGGATTTATTATAGTGTAAAGTTGTTGCATGAGATTAGAGAGTTTATAACAATTTCCTCTTCAAGGTTTAGAGAAAGTAACAAATGAACCAAGGGTTTCGAAATGTAATGGATGTAAACACAAAAAGTCAATTACTTTTGATCTCATAGTTCTTGGTTGTGAACATACGTTGTTAGGTGCTCCATTTTTTTTTCCCATTGAGGCCGAACCTAAATATGTGCTCAAAAGATAGTTGTCTATACACTAATAAAGGATGTATGGATTATCGAGAAGAGAGGAGTGGTGGTGGTCTCCCTCAAACCACTTGAATCCCATGAGTGAATAAAAAGTTTGATCTCGCCTGAATGGCTCCAAATAAAAGCTCCAATAATTTTTATCTAGTTATATACATTTTTTAATTTAATTATATAAAAAATTGAAAAAATAAAAACTAAAAACTAAAAAAAATTTGAAACTTTGTTTCAAAAAGATTTTAACATCATTTATCTTATTATGTGGTGTTTGTCTAAACTTATAAGTTGGTCAAATTAACTTATAAACTCTAAAATTAAGCTGACATGTTTGTTTATAACTTTTTTGAGCTTATAAGCAAAAGAAAAATAAGTTGGGAGGGGAGTACTTTTTTTTTTTTTTTTGCTTATAAGCACTCCGCTAACTTGACCAAGTATATTACCACATTATCCTTGTTTAATTTTAAAATTTTATAGTATACTCTTGTTTAATGTAGTACTATTTTTAGTCATTTTATAATAAAATGTACTTATAAGTAACATTTTATTAAACATGTCAACTACTTATCAATCACTTATAAGTACTTTAATCAAACACGTAATTGCTTAAAATTTCAAAAGCTTATAAGCTAAAATTAGCTTATAAACACTTGTTGCTTATAAGCTAATTTTCATAAACTCAGGCAAACACCCCCTCTATAGATGGAAGAGATATAAAAAAAAAATGATATCCTTACAAAGACCCATACAAAGAGAGCTACAAAATGATATCAGTAAAAAGAAAAAAACAAAGAAAATAACGGAAAAAGAGATAGGAAGAGAAATTATGAAAATCAAGAATGGAAGATTGTCTTTGTATACCCCTTTGTATGTGTCTTTGTAAAACTAACATTGCTCGAGATATAAATGACAGCTTAAAATTGAAGGAAGAGGGAAAGAATGAGATTATTGTGGCTTATTTACATTTTTTTTTTTAAATGTTATTTTATTAATTTTTAATTTAAGTATGAGGATGGTTTTGGGTTAGGGGTGTGTTTGGTTGCGGGTTTAGGGATGTACGTGGGGTGGCATAGAATTTTATGGGATTACAGTAGGCCAACGGGGATCTTTTTAGACTTTTTGGACGTTTTGTGGTAATTTAATTAATAGGAGAGAGTGTATTATTTAGTGTGATATTGACAAATGTTGAAACTTTAAGTTATTATTTTTATGAATATTTTTTAATATGTATTATTTACGACAAATTTAACTGTAAAATCAAGTGATTATGAACTATATTTTTAATAAATAAATTTACCATTGTATAATACTATATTTGATATTCTAGCATTTTGAGAAGGGATTATCCTATATATTTTTAATAAATATTAAACTATTTTTTCGATCTAATACAATCCAATAAACTTGACAACCATGGTAGAGATAATTATTTTTAATAATTAGCCAACAATCTCTAAACCGTTAGATTAATAAATTGGAATCTACATATAATCAAATCTCGTACATGGATTAAAACAAAATTATAAAAGTGTTAATAATTTTATGTGTTTGATAATACAGTTTAGAGACAGTATTTTAAATTAAAACAACTAAATACATTAAATATAATATAAAGTATTTTAAATGAAATTTATTGTAACGCATTGAGTTATATATAGTATGTGAGTTACATTATTTAATTAATAACTTATACCATATTTAATGTTTTACGTAACGGTTCATAACCTGTCATTAAGAGATTTACAATATTTATGACATTTATATGATAATTTTTTTGTATTTTAAATTAATGTAATTAAAAATTTAAAAGGGTTCATTTTATTTTATTTTGAAAAACAAAAAACAAAAATAAATTTTTTAATTTTAATGTTGGTGACAGCCAAGAAAATAGATTTGATTTGATGAGTCACGTTGGAAATTATGGAATGATTAAATATTATTTAATTCGCTTTATTTATTTACGGTTGTTAGAGCCGTGAGTCCGTGACCGTGCCGTGACTGTAGAAAATTATTTGCTGATAGACATTGGCGAACGTATAGAAAATATGCACTGCGGTCAACAAAGGAGATTCTAGATTCACGGGTTTGTGAAATTCGGATATAACTTGTGATAGCTGTCTCCACGTTATTGGATCCCAGATCATATTGAAGATTCAAATAAATTCAAAAGGGCACAAGAAGCTCAAGTCTTTCAATTGAGGCCCAAAACATAATGCCATGTAAGTGGGGTGTAGGTTGGATTGTACAAAAGCTAACCTAAAGTCAGTATTATTATCCCTTCGAGGTGTGATAAAAAAAAAAAAAAAATCTATATGAGATTTTAAAAATTACAAAAATTTATTTATTATAAAGTTTTAAGGGTTAAAATAAATGGTTGGAGAGTAATTTAATAATATTTATTAACTCATCACAATATAACTTTTAATGACTTACACGGGGATTTATCGGTGTATTTGGTTTATTATTTTGGATATGATTTTGGAAATAATATTGGATAGTTGAATAGGGTGATTATTGTGAGGTTAAATTTAAAAATTAACAAAAAAAAAACCCCTAGGTTTGCTAATTTAACTAAACACCCTAATATATAAATTTTTTGTAAAATGACAAAAACACCTCCACCCATACATAGTGTCAGATTCTGGCCATCACGGTCGGAATCTGGCATTACAACATAGCCTGGTCAAATCTGGCCGGGCGTGAGTCGATCTAGCCTTTTACGGCCAGATCCACCACGGATCTGGTTGGAAAAGGCCAGATCTGGCCGTCAACAGCCGCAAAAGGCCAAATCTGGCTGTTAGCAATGGCCAAAGATATGGCCATCGTTGGTCGTGTTGGCGTCAGCGCCAAATCGACGAATTACGGCCAATTCCAGTCATTTGTAGGCCGTTGTGATAGATTCCGGCTACCACCAACGGTGGTTGCTATAATCTGGCAACTATAGGTGGGTGGGGGTGTTTTTATTAATTTTTTTCTGGGGGTGTTTAATGAAATTAATAAACTTATGGGGTCTAAAAGTAATTAAAAAATATAATAGTATTTCCTAAATAATTAAACAAACAAATATGTTGAAAATAAGATTGAGAATAGGGTATCAAATAATAAACCAAACACGCCCTATATTATCATATCATACCTCAAGGGGGATTATATCTTTAACTTCTCATGTTATAATATTTTAAAGAGAAGTGAATTTTAACACCCGTCTACTTTATCAGTATCCCTGTTGCTAAATACACAATTTTTTTATGTTTCAAAAAATATTTTTTAAGCCCCATTTAATATTGAAAATAGCTCTTTAAGTTTAATTAAATATTTTGTTTACACATCTTTTTCCCCCGTTTTAAATTTGAACTTACTTTTTCACTTAAAATTCATTTCGTTGTGTGATTATCGTATCCGGGGTTTTAATAATATAATTTTGTCAAGCAAGCAAATATTTGAAATAAAACAAAATGTTTTAATGATTATGGATAGTCTCTTTCTGTTGGAATATTTTATTAAATTGAATGAAATAAATGGAACGAAAGTGGTGGTCTAAGTTGAGAATTTGAAAGGTGAAAGGTTAGTCGATTAATGGAGGAAGTTTTAAGAATTGGAAAGTGAAAAAGGAGGAAAATAATTGTGGAATTCAATGTTTTGTCCCACCTTAAATAGTATGAAAATATGTTCTTCCTCTCATTTCAAACACACCAAAAAAATTGAGAGCTCTTTCAATCTCTTATTTTATTTCTAGTTTTTAAGGTTTTCTTTTATTGGAGTTAAGACTTTATTTAGTTCGTTAGAATAGAAAAGTGATGCTTCTTTTGCTATTCATCTGTCGTTGTATCCTATGAAACAGATGCTACTCAAATCCTTGTGCACCCGAGTGAAGGAGGCAAATCTGTTTTAAGGAAACTGTGTATTACACAGGCCTCGACATTCTTCCTGAGATTGTATTCTCCAGACTTCATCATTTCGTTATGAAGGATTTCCTACACACGATCAAGTTGTTGGTATTGTTAATTTTATTGTATTGTCTTCTTGAGATGGACTCCCTTAAGACTTGTTTTAAACTTTTAATAGGGTTTTGGGTTAATTTAATTTCAGGAGTCTGTAGCTTTTCTTTTGCAGTTTCCAGCAGAGATGCAGTCTGTGCAGAGTTGGGTGTACTGCAATGGAAGCTTGGGACTGTTAATGCACGCTCGTTTTGGAAATTGCAGTTTCCATCAGATGTGGGTTCTATAGAGTTTCAATCTAGGGGAAAATATTAAAAATATTATAATGAATATGTGGAGAAAAGGTTTATGGTTATAAGAGTTTCAATCTTGTTATAGTTAATTCGTTATCCCCTATTCCCACCAGTCCACAACCAAAAGCCACATATCCCAAATTTTCACTTGAAGTAGCTTGCTGAATGCTGATTCTTAGCTTTGGAGTTTGTTTCATATAAAGTTGTTCTTGTCAGTGATAGATAGATTTTTCTCCAAAAATAATTCGTGCTTTCATATCATAATGTAAATCTCTATTGCAGGTGGTAGAGATTGTCAAGGGGAGTGAAGTGAAATACGAACTAGACAAGACTAGTGGTCTTGTAAAAGTGAGATTCTCTTCTTCTTCTTTTATTAAATTTCCTTGAACCCTTTGAATTAGATTTAAAATATTTCTGTTAAAATATAATTTGATCTTGTCCTATCAGTTTTTTTTTTTTTTTTTAATCATCCAACTTATGTTATTAGTAATAATTGAGCTTGAAGGAGTACTGCAGTTGACTTTCATATGTTGCATAAAAATAGTGAGTGGACAGATTGAATGAGTTGAGTAATTGAATTTGACTAGGGCTGGTTTATTTTTATAATGTAGAGGTTGGCAAGATTCTGATGGTAGTACATCAAAATGCTTGTCACATGTTCCCCCACTTCACAGAGTTTTGGCCCCAAGATAATTTACAATATACGTTTGTTTTTCCAGGTGCATCTGGTATTAGGTCTAAGGACCAAAACAAAACTGGAGTCATCATCATCATCCCAATTACTTGCATTTTGACCCAGCCCATAATCTAGTATAACATAAGATGCAGATTTTTAGGGCCCCACATAAATGTTTAGCTGGATATTGGTTTCATGCATTATTTGGATTTGTTTTCAATTCAATAAAGACTTTTTTAAATAAATAAAATCACATCCTTGGACATGCCGACTAAGTCATGATTTATCATATAATATGATTTAAGTCATATTAAACAACTTTTACTTTGTCCATGTCAAACTGAAAATATTAAAAGTTTTGATATAATTAATTTATATATGACATTTATGTTTTATGTCTCAATTTGCTTGTTGCTCTTATGGTTATGTTATACTCTAAAAATGGATGAATGCACTTTGTTGAATGTTATTTATATATTTGGTAAGTATTCAAAAATAAATTAATATTTAAAAACTGTTTCTAAAATTAAAAATATAAAAATAATTGACATTATAAAAAAATGTGGGCTTGGGCTGGGCCTGCGGTCATAAAAAGCCCTTCGGGCTGGGCTTGGGCTTTGCCTGTCATACTCGTGGCGGGCTCGGGCCAGGCTTGGGCCTGGACCATCAGTTTGGGCTTGGGCCTGGGCCAAGGGTACCCGGTCCCGGCTCGGCCCATTGCCATCACTAAACATAAGTCTCTTTACGGTGGTTTCAGAAGTGAATCTGGTTGGCTCTAACCTAAGAGAATGATGGATTGACACTGGAGCCACTCGACACGTCTGCTTAGATGAAGGACTATTTAATTCCTTTGAACCAAATGAGAATGGGAAAAGTTGTACATGGGAAATTCAGCTACTTCAAAGATTGAAGGCCAAGGAAAGGTGGCCTTAAAGATGACATCTGAGAAAGAGCTAAATCTGAACAAAGTTCTGTATGTGCTAGAAATCCGCAAGAACCTGGTGTCTGGATCTTTGATGAACAAGCATGGTTTATGTATAGTTCTTGAGTCAGATAAAGTAGTTTTGTCAAAGAATGGAATGTATGTTGGAAAGGGTTATGTGAGTGATGGGCTGTTTAAGCTTAATGTTTGTGTTGTAAAACCTAATAGCATTAATAAGAGAATTTCTTCTGCTTATTTGCTTGAGTCTTCCTATGTGGGGCATGGTAGACTAGGACACGTTAATTATAATACTTTGCGTAAATTAATCAACTTAAATCACATACGTATTTTTCAAATCGATTCCAAACATAAGTGTGAAATTTGTGTTAAGGCAAAATTGACAAGGTCATCATTTAATAGTATTGAAAGAATCACAAATCCTCTTGATTTAATTCACAATGATATTTGTGACCTAAAGTTTGTATAAACAAGGGGTGACAATAAGTATTTTGTTACTTTTGTTGATGATAGCACAAGATATTGTTATGTGTATTTGCTAAAAAACAAGGACGAAGTTATTGATAAGTTTATTCTTTATAAGAATGAAGTTGAAAATCAATTCAATAAAAAGATAATGGTGTTATGAAGTGACCAAAGTGGTGAGTATGAATCACCGTTCCGTGATTTCTGTGCACAACACGGAATTATACGCAAAACCACAGCACCTTATTCACCTCAGTCAAATGAAATTGCTGAGCGAAAGAATCGTACTTTGAAAGAAATGATGAATGCAAAGCTATTAAGTTATGGGTTGTCTCAGAACATGTGAGGGGAAGTTGTGTTGTTGGCTAATTATCTTTTAAATAAGATATCTTGAAAAAAAAAAGACAAAACTCCTTATGAATTATGGAAAGGAAGGAAACCTTCCTATAAATACTTGCGAGTGTGGGGGTGTCTTGCCAAAGTAGTAGTACCGACACCAAAGAAGGTGAAAATATGTCTAAAAATAGTTGATTGCATCTTCATTGGCTATGCACATAATAGTAGTGCTTATTGATTTCTTGTGCATAGGTCCAAAGTCCCAGACTTACACGAGAATACGACAATGGAATCTGGAAATGCATCTTTCTCAGAACATCTACTTCCATGCAAATCCAAAGAATGATCAAGTTCGTCTAAACGAACATATGAGACTATGGTTCAAAATAGTCAAGAAGTTGAAAATGGACCTAGATGTAGCAAAAGAGCAAGGACAATAAAATCCTTTGGTCTAGATTTTCTAACTTATCTGTTAGAAGATGAACCTTAAACATTTGAAGAAGCTGTGAGATCTTCAAAATGGCCTTTTTGAAAAGAGGCTATTAAGAATGACACTAACTCCATCCTGCAAAATCATACATGGGAACTAGTGGATCTTCCTCTGGGATGTAAACCTCTATTAAGAATGACACTAACTCCATCCTGCAAAATCATACATGGGAACTAGTGGATCTTCCTCTGGGATGTAAACCTCTAGGATCCAAATGAATTTTCAAGAGGAAAAAGAAAGTAGATGGTTCAATTGAAAAGTGCAAGACTAGACTTGGAATTAAGGGATACAAGCAAAAAGAAGGCTTAGATTACTTTGATACGTATTCTCCTATGACGAGAATAAATTCTATCAGGATGATACTTGCGATTGCATCTTTGCAAAATCTAGAAGTACATCAAATGGAGGTAAAAATAACTTTTCTTAACGGAGATTTGAAAGAAGAAATTTATATGGAACAACCCAAGGGTTTTTCTGCCCAAGGGCAATTAAAGAAAGTTTGTAAATTGGTCAAGTCTTTATATGGATTAAAGCAAGCACCAAAACAATGGCATGTAAAATTTGATAGTGCTATCATGGCTAGTGGCTTCAAAATCAATGAATGTGATAAATGCGTCTACGTCAAAGAAACGAATGATGGTTATGTCATTTGATGTCTTTACGTTGATGACATGTTCATTGTTGGTAGTAATGATACGATGATCAAATCTACTAAAGATATGTTGAATTCAAGATTTGACATGAAAGATATGGGTTTGGCTGATGTAATATTGGGAATTAAGATTTCAAAAACTTCAGAAGGGCTTATTTTAATTCAATCGCGTTATGTGGATAAAATTCTTGGAAAATTTAACAAAGATGATTATAGCTTGGCTATAACACCTTTAGATACTAGCTAACATCTATTGAAGAATAAAGGAGAGAGTATTTCTTAAGTAGAGTACTCAATAATTATAGTAAGTCTGTTGTATTTAATGAGTTGTACTAGACCAGACATAGCTTACACAATTAGTAAATTGAGTAGATACACGAGTAATCCTAAAGCTGATCATTGGAAAGCAATAATAAGAATACTTAGGTATTTACGTTATACTCATAGTTATGGGCTGCACTATACTAGATATCCAGATGTGCTAGAAGGATACAGTGATGCAAACTGGGTATTTAATATAAAAGACTCAAAATCTACTAGTGGATATGTGTTCACACTAGGAGGTGCAACTGTATCATGGTAATCCTCTAAACAAACTGTTATAGCCAGATCTACCATGGAATCTGAATTTATTGTTCTAGATAAGTATGATGAAGAGGTTGAATGGTTACGCCAATTCTTAGAGGATATTCCAAAGTGGCCAAAGCCTGTGCTAGCAATCTGCATTCATTGTGATAATCAATCTGTAATTGGAAGGGCACATAGCAATATGTATAATGGTAAGTCTAGACATATACGTCGTCGACATAATACCATTAGACAACTACTCTCAACAGGAATTATTTCTATTGATTATGTGAAATCAAAAGATAATTTAGTAGATCTGCTAACCAAAGGGTTAAATAGAGAGGTAGTTGAAAAATCATCGAGAGGAATGAGACTAAAGCCCATAAAATAAGTCGATATAATGGAAACTCAACCTAATTGACTGGAGATCCCAAGATTTAGGTTCAGAGAGACAACTTAATTATAAAGACTTAGATAGCTCGCTGTGAGAGGTACTTTCAGTTCGTTCCTATGATTAAATGAAATAGTGATGCTCATAAGGAATAAGGTTAAGCGAAAACTTTTAGTGATTCTTATGCGTCGGGTTTCGAAGTAGAGTAATGTGGGTTACTCTTAAAGAAATCACCTATGTGAGAAAGAAGTAGGGCCACTTCTAAAGGGAATTGTATAGGGCTCAATTCTTAAGAACTTCTCGTAGAACTAAGGGTATGTTCATGGCCAAAACGAACATAATAGTGAGAACTGATAATATTAGGGAGGATTCTTGTGTGAACTATGTCATCATTTACATAAATAACAAATTAGTTTAAGGACATCATGTCTACTAATCAGTCAGTAAAGTAAACATACTTTCATAAGGGAAGGTTCAAAAGGTAACACCAACCTATCCTATGCAAGTCCAATCGTTTAAACTCCATCACTGAGTCTTGTGTCTAGATCTGTCAAATTTCATTCATGTGAGGGGTTGTTGGAATATTTTATTAAATTGAATGAAATAAATGGAATGAAAGTGCTAGTGTAAGTTGAGAATTTGAAAGGAGAAAGGTTAGTGGATTAATGGAGGAAGTTTTAAGAATTGGAAAGTGAAAAGGTGGAAAATAATTATGGAATTCAAAGTTTTGTCCCACCTTGAGTAGTATAAAAATGTGTCATTCCTCTCATTTCAAACACACCAAAAAAATTGAGAGCTCTTTCAATCTCTTATTTTCTTTATAGTTTTTAAGGTTTTCTTTTGTTGGAGTTAAGACTTTATTCAGTTCGTTAGAATAGAAGAGTGGTGCTTCTCTTGCTATTCATCTGTCGTTGTATCCTGTGAAACAGATGCTACTCAAATCCTTGTGCACCCGAGTGAAGGAGGCAAATATGTTTTAAGTAAACTGTGTGTTATACAGGCCTTGACATTCTTCCTGAGATTGTATTCTCCAGATCTCATCCTTTTATTCTGAAGGATTTTCTACACGCGATCAAGTTGTTGGTATTGTTAATTTTATTGTATTGTCTTTGTATTTTATTGATAGTTAATTTTATTGTTTTATATTAAAAAGATTTATTATTTGCGGTTACTAATATAATAGTTGATTATATTGTAACAATATTTTTTTATAACACTTTCTTCAAAATTAGATCATACATATATAAGGATGGATGGGTAATTTGTATCGTCATTAAACATAAACTAAACAGAGTTTGAAATATATCTCTCGATCCTTGACTATAACTTTAAATTATGTTAGACCACACAAAGATTAAATGGTCTAACGTTTAGCTAAGTGATTATAATACATGCTAAACTATACTAGATAAAATGACGCATTATTGTTATTGTTTTCCTCAATATATTTCGATAAAGATGGCAAAGTCATTCATAAAGTTTTATACGACGATTTTTGTCACTTAAATAAGATCTATTTTTATTGTTTTGAAATATTGGGAACGCTACGACAAATTTTCTTATTCGTTAAAAATAAGATTAAACTAAAGGTTTGATTAAATAACAAAATTCTCTTGAGGTATTTTAGAGTCCGTTTGTTTCCGTATTTCATATCCTATTCCCAATCCTATCTTAAAAAAAACTATTTGTTTCATTATCCTCAAAATACTATTATATTTTTTTCAACTATTTTAAATCTCTTAAGTTTATTAATTTAACTAAACACCCTAAAAAAAAGTTTAAAAATTAACAAAAACACCCCCACTCATCCACATTTGTCAAATTCCAGTCACCACTATTGGAAGGTGGCCGAAATCAGTATAATGACACACTTACTTGCTAGATCTGGTTGGCGTTACCGATATCATTTTTCGGCCAGATCTTTGGTCGAGCTGGTCGTCAACGATGACCAAGATATGACTTTTGATTATATCTTTGGTTGTCACTGACGGCCAGATCTGGTCGTAGATCTAGCATTTTTCGGCTAGATCCTTTGGTTGGATTTGGCCGGAATAGGCTATATCGGTACCACGAACGGCCAAATTCGATCGGTCGTGAGTCGTAACGTCAGATTTTGCCCGGTGGTAGCCGGAATCTAACAATTATGGGTGGAGATGTTTTTGTCATTTCATAAAATTTTTATATATTGGGATGTTTAATAAATTAGCAAACCCAAAGGGATTTTTTGTTAATTTTTAAATTCTACTTTGTTATTCTTCCCCAACTCTAAATATCAAGGTAACTTGTTATTAATAACCGTTGTTCTGCTGCTAAGAATTATACTATTGTAACTCAAAATGTATTTGCGTAATTACCCTCAAACCATTTATTTTGTTACTTAAGACTTAAAGCAACAATGATTTATAATAATTTCGAAAACTGGAGGAGAATTGTGTCATTTATTGTGAAAAATATATAAATATATTATTATTTATTCTAGCCTACTTTTAAAGTCATGTCTTTCAAACAAAATCCAACTTGAGGACATTTTTGTCATTGTAACCCTTAAAAATATTTGTTCTACTTTTAAAGTCAAGTCTTGAAACAAAGTCCAGAGTGGAGTCAACGGCCACGCACCTCAAAGGCGCGTAAATAACCGTTTTTGTCAACCTTAAACCCCGTTCAAAAAGCATGACCCCCAATGAAGCACTTTGTTCTGCAAAATCGAAACCAAAACAAGAAGAAAAAGCAAAACGAAGAATCCAAAACAAAACCAAATAAAAATCAAACAAAAAGAGTGAGCAAAAGCACCCCAAATCAATCATGAATCCGTTTAGATTGGCTGGCGACATGACCCACCTCCTCAGCATAGTGGTCCTTCTCCTCAAAATTCGTACAATGAAATCCTGTGCAGGTTTTATTTTGCTTTCTGCCTTTGTTTGTTTGGTTTGGGTTTTGATTCCTTTTTTGCGCTGTTCTCGGTTGGACTATTTGACCCCATTTTTAGATGCCCATTTGCTGTTTTTGCTTGGCGTTTAATGAATTTATTGGTTTGTTGAAGAGTTGAATGTGGGTGTTTGGTTGAATTTCCATGAGTTTTTTTTTTTTTTTGGTTTCCCATTTTAAAGATGTAAATACCAGGTTCTGGAGAGCGTTTTTTAGCTTCATTTCTCAACTTTTTCATTGTTTGATAAGAACATGTACTTGACAGGAGAGTGTGTAATTTTTATGTTTGGAACTTTTCTTCATCAGTAATTTTTTATTCTAATTTTTAATTGTCCTTAATATGTAATTTCTGCTAAATTTTTGTTTCTATACTAGAGTTTAAGAGGCTTTTAGTTTACATTTTGAGTTCTTCAGCCTACCTGATTTAAGAGCTTGTTTGTTCACTCTATGTAGTTAGAAGAATTAACTATAAAACTTTAGTTTCCAAACTCTATAAGGACCTGTTCATAAAAGCTTTTGTTGTTTGTAGAATTAACGCTTGATTGAAGGTTGCTGGTCTTGTGCATTGTAGCATTTCAACCATAAAATCGGTTCTCATTTTCAAAGCTATTCTTATTTTGGTTCTGTTTATTATATTATTTGTATTTTTGCTTATATTTATTTGAAGTAATTTCGTTATCATAGGGTTCTTGGATAATTTGTAATGTTCAACCTGCAACTAAAATCTTGTCACCTCAAATAATCCATATTCAACTTTTTGTCTTTTTTATTTTCTTGGAAATTGTTCAAGCAGTAGTGCTTGAGGACTTTGTTAGCTTCGGACTGGGAACATAGGTTTTAGCTTAACATGTTCTCTAAATTCAATGTTTATCAATGTTGCCATCTTTTATAGTTTTAGGAGATATGTATTCAGTGGAAAATTAATGCGTGCATTATTTACTGATGCTCCATTAAATTTTGAGTTGCTTTTATATCAGAAAGCTAGAATTTTGATTGACTTATAATTTAGTTATTTTGTAGACTTAAGAGGGGATAGGTTTCTGGATGTCTAAGATTTTGTTATTGTTTCTTTGATGCTTCTTGAAAATTTGTATATTCTTTCATTTTTGCGTAAGATCCAGATCCATAAAATTAGATCTCCTATTAATTTTCTTGTAATCTTCAATGAAATGATGCACTGTTTTTTTTTTTTTTTAATAAATTCATAGATTTTGAAAATATCTGTGCTATATTTTTTTCTCTGAGGTTCCTTACTTTTGTGCTTAACATATCTTTTATTTGCTCTAGGAATTTCACTTAAAACTCAAGAACTCTATGTGATAATTTTTGTCACTCGTTACCTTGATCTGTTCACGAGGTATGTCTCATTCTACAACTCTGTAATGAAGCTAGTCTTTCTTGGAACTTCAATCGCTATTGTTTGGTATATGCGGTACCATAAAGTTGTGAAGCAAACATATAACAAGGATGAAGACACCTTTAGACATTATTTCCTGATTCTCCCATGTTTGGTTTTGGCTTTGTTGATTCCCCATGAGTATAATACTATTGAGGTACGAAATTTTCTTGTCTTCTTCTTCATTTGTTTCTCATTCAATGTATTTTTGGCTAAAGAAAATGACCTATTTAAACTATGAAAAAGTGAAACAATTCTAATTGACAAATGCTACAACTTAATGTTGAAATTGAATCCATGGTTAGACCATGGTAAAGCATTTGTATTTTTCTGTAGTCGATGCTGTTGTAATTCACTAGTCTGATTCACATTATCACATATGCTTGACCTTTCACATTTTATGCCACATTAGAAATTTTATACTGGATATTTCATTTTTAAGTGACTAGAATGTTTTTGAGTCCCCTTTGGGAACTTCAATTTCAGTGACTAACTTGCATATTTGCTACATATGGATATTACTACAAACATATAGAATACTAATATAATAGTCACCATAAAAAGACTTAATGTGAAAGCTGGTTTGTCCCTCTAAAGCAATGGATCTTCAAGTAAAAAATTGATGATGATTTTCACCTGTTCTGTCCTTTAGCTGATTTATAATTTTTTAAAATATTATATATTCTCCATGTTGCTTTTATAGCTCGAATACCAATTGTTGATTTATAGAATAGAAAATAGAAAAAATTTATTGTTCTTTTTGAACAGGTAAAGTACAGAGGAGCTATAGTATAGGAGCTTTTTCTTAGTCTTCTATTAATACAACAAGGAGCTTGTCATCTCCTATAGTTATGAAGGCACTTATTATCTCCTTTACAACGAAGGAGCTTATTATCTCGTTTCTGAATGAGCTTTAGTAATTGAGTTTTATCTAATCATGGATTAGGAGTTTTTGTGTATTAGCTTTCTCTCATCCTAGATATTAGAATTGTTACAAATGAAGGATGCACTAAACTATATGCAGACTTCACAAGTTGGCTAAACGTTTGATTTATCTTTTTCGCTGATACTTAAGCAATTTATTGTCTTCATATGAGTGGTTGGCATGATAAAGCTGTCAAATAATTAGCTACATGTGAGGTGCCATAGTTGTTTATCCAGCATGGTTACAACTGGTTCTTTTGCTGCTCTTGGTGTATTCTTCATGATACAATATCTAGAATTTGCATAACTGCCTCAGCACTTGTAATGATTTCTTTATCTATCAGAATGACACGACTATATATCATGAATCCCACTGATTCATGTGGTGGTATCTACCGTGTAGTAATGTTCTTGTACTTTTGGTCCTCTATATAATCTGGGAATTTGTAAAATAGTGTAGAGTCATCACAATACAGTAATTGATGTACTTTTGTTGCAAAGTGTCGTCACTTGACTAAATATGAGCATGTATGATATCATTGGATTCATTTCGATGGGAAGATAAAAAATCTTAGATTTGATGTGAAGTTCATTATGTTTCATTTAATTTCTACTGTTTAAACCTGAAATCGCATTTTTGCTATTCTAGGCAAGTTTTTGTTGCTTAATAACTTTTAGTAGGACAGTCAGGTTTTGCTACTGTTCTAGTTGTTCAGTTTGCTTAGAAAAGAGGTCTTAATAATGTAAATAATTATTAATTTTCCATTTCCGGTAAAATTTGTCTTTTAGTCATATTCTTGTCAACTATTTATTTGATAGCTATAGAACCCTTTAAATTGGGTTTTTGCATGAATCTATTCCTTTGCTTGAAAGTAAGATTCAACTACGGTTTCATAGTAAATTACCTTTTTACCTGGAAAAAGGATTTGATTTATGATGGAAGACTCACCCTGTTTTGACAGATTTTGTGGAGTTTCTCAATCTATCTTGAAGCTGTGGCAATCTTGCCGCAACTGGTGTTGCTGCAAAGGTCAAGCAATATTGACAACTTAACTGGAAACTATGTCTTCCTTCTTGGGTAAGCCATTTTATGTTCCCAAAACAGCTTAGTTTCTTTCATCCTATCGATCATATTGTGCCATTTGCTCCAATAACTGTTGCAGTCCTCAAAACTGTATGTAGATGAATGTTTCTGTGATGTAGCTGTTTTGAGGTATAACAAATCCTTAACAGAAACTGGTTTCAACTTGGCCGCAGTTCCAGAACTAATCAATCAAATCAAATGCCTTCACAGGCTACTCTATAAGTGTCAAAGCCATCCAAAATCTACAATGTTATTCCAATTTTAAGCGCTGGAAAGTAAGTGTCTTGAAATTCTTTTGTGACTGACACCAAAATCTTCTATTACTAATTCCCAGATTTTCCTAAAAAATCCAAAACAAAAGATTTCAATAGAACCTTAGCTTTGTCTCTGTATCCAAAAGATTGATATGGTCTGTGAAAATGAGTTGTGCTGGGCTGGAATAACCCAAAAATGTTTTTACTGCCTGAATTATTTGAAACCACTTCTAATAAAATGTAATATGGAAACAATCTATTACTATTGTACAATGTAGAAAAGTTGGTCAATATATTCCGTATTCCTTTTGCACTTTCTTGTGGTATGAGAAGTGGTTCTGGTTGTTATTACAGTTGTGATACTAAAGTGCTTTCTGCTGTTCTCAAAACATGTTATGTTGACAAAAAATTATATTCATATCAGCGTTGCGGGAAGAGGATCCCAAGATGGCTGACCTAGATTGGTCGTAACCATTCATACCACAAGAAAGTGAATGGGTCCATGGCAGGGTACTGGCATAAACCAGTTTACTCTTGATTGCTCCTTTTTTCTGCAGCAATAATTCATGTTAATACAGTAAGAGTAATAATTGGGTTTCTATAATTATTAAAAGAGAAATTAAGGTTGGAAAAAGAAGTTCATAGATTTCAAGTTTATAGTTGAGTATTTACTGGCAGAATGTTTTAGAGTAGAAGGCTGAGATTGGAGGTTAAGGAATTAGTTCCTCAATGAATTGAAATGATGATGGTTCTATCGTTAATTAATTGTTTCATTTTATGTATTGGTTGCAGCAACGTTTGTTGTCACTGGTTTAGAATTAGTGTTAGTGCTGGTGCTAAATTAGGCCTTTTCTCAAAGATGATATTGTGTTGGGTTAGATCCAGTCGTGTATATTTTGCAACTCTCCACATTCTGATATTCATTTTTAAACAACTTGATTCATCAAAGTGTTATGGAATTAAATTGTACCATTTGTTTCGTACGAAGCTCAGTCTTACATTATTTACACAGTATACATGAATGTCTGCATGGCAATCTTCAAGACTTTTTTAGCCTATGATGTTTATCATTGGCATCTTTTCCCTCTTTTTTCTGGGTAAATTAGTTTTACATTTGGAAGAATTTTGTTCTACTTTTTACTGAATTCCATCATATTTCGTCTGCTCCCTCTGGGTTTCCTTCGATTAGATTACTGGTGGTGACTGGTGATACATATTTTTTTGTTTTATTTCCTATATAGTGCTTACCGAGCTTTATATATCCTCAACTGGGTTTATCGTTTCTTCACGGAGAACAAAATCAGATGGATACGTAAGTTTTTCTCTGCTGTTTATCTCGTCAACTTGTGCTTCTGCTTGTGGGAGATCATTACTAACTAGCATGTTTGTCAAAATGCTGAAAACAGCTTGGGTTTCAGGCCTGATTCAGACTGCCCTCTATGCTGACTTTTTCTACTACTATTTTAAAAGGTACATTTCCATGTTCCTTTTTTCATCTATATTCCAGGCTTTGCTTGTACTAATAGGAAGCAATCAATTCGGAAAGAAGAAAAAAAATTAGATTGAATAGGAAGTGATTGGTTATTGGCTTCATTAAGAAGTGATCAATTGCTTCTGTATTTTGAGTCTTGCTAACATAGTTTGCTTGCTTTTTACGTAGCTGGAAGAACCGCGAGAACCTGAAGCTGCCTGACTGAGTTGATAAAGTCTTTTTTCGTTTAATGTTCTGCTAACATATGAAGAAAGGTCACTCCCATGGCTCTGTTTTTAGATGATAGATGATTTCCTAATTTCACATTGAGTACTCTTTCAAACGGCTTTAGCTATACTATGAGCACTGTACAAGTGCAGTTTACCCGTTTAACTTTTTTAACTTGCAAGTTTCATGCTACAATTTTAAACAAGTTTTATGTTAATGTATTAATACAACCATTTAATGTAGCAAAACTCTATACATGTCAATGATTTTGGCAAAGAGAAGAAAAAAAACAATTATTAGTTTGGACTTTCTATTCATTTATGTATCTCACTTATTTATACAATTACCATTTCTTGTTAATATACGTAGTTGTTTTTTCTTTTTCATTAGAATTAATGCATAAATCAAATATATGTAACTTATTCATTCAAAGCAAAAACAGTTCTAATTACTATCATCACATTAATTCAATTACCTATACTTCAAATTTCTAAGTATGTATATTTCATTTACTCTTGTGCGAAATCGATTAATACGAAAAACATTCACTGTTGTTGATAAGTATTAAGCATTTCTTATTAGGGATTTTTGATACTTTCTTCAACGGTATTTGATTTCGGAGGATTCACATGCGTTTACTTCTCCACTTTTGTTTATAGCCCTACTGTGCTTTTGCTCCTCCATTTGCAAGAACTTGGCCCCTTTTTACTTGGCGAATTTGACAAGGGAATGGGATTCCCTTGTTTCTGCAAAATGTAGGTGACTTTTGAATGCATTCCCATGTTCCCTATTCCAGACACTGCCGGAGCGGCCGTCCATATTCATTTGTCCTTAAAACAGAGGGATCGTTTATGTAATATGTCATGACCCAATTTTGGTCAACATTGAAGGCAGATTTGCATTTCTGGAACATCTTTAAATGAAGCTTTTATACGATTTCATAATCAAACGTAGTATTTGAAGGAATGGGGCGTATGAAATCATAGCAACCTTCTTTTTTTTTTTTACGATGACAAGCACAAATAGTCAGACGCCCACCAGTTGTTGAATCACTCTAATCAGTTTCGTTGATTTTTGCGTACTTTTTACAACCAGTGGCAATGAAGCTATTGCGCTTATTTGTAAAGAAAGGTTGTGGAGAGGCAGTAGAAGAGACGTTGCAGGTTATTCAAACCATTCATTGAAGAAGCAGCCTTCTCCAATTCCAAAAGGATACCTTATTTGGCCTGATTAACGGCCATAATTAAGTAATTCTGGCTGGCCCTCCTTTTTCTTTGAGAATTGATATCATGGAGAAGTTTTTAGGGGAATATCTCACTC
The DNA here is from genome assembly GCA_026225825.1 of Pistacia integerrima. Classification (NCBI taxonomy): domain Eukaryota; kingdom Viridiplantae; phylum Streptophyta; class Magnoliopsida; order Sapindales; family Anacardiaceae; genus Pistacia; species Pistacia integerrima. The sequence goes on from CM047748.1 coordinate 29,516,471, forward strand.
AATCATACCGCAATCTCCCTTCCCTGCCTCTACAATATCATATCCCCTTAAACAATATAAGTTTATGGAGAAGTTTTGAAATAATGTTTGTTTAGAGTGAATAATATAAGTTTACAGCCGGTTTATTTGTTTACTCTTGAACATGTGGATGCATTGTTGGATTATGCTCAAAATATGAAGAACAAAAATACATCTACCCACCAAAATATTTTAAGGTTTTCATCTTAATTCTTTAGAGTGAATTAAGGAATATTTGTTATAATTTTATCTCCTCCAAAGTCATCTCTTATTTTACTCTTTGCATCAACAAACGCTTGGGTTATTTTTCAGTCTCTCACCACTTCAAATACTTTCAAGACACAAATCAGATCCCTTCATTTTTTCTCTGCTCTCGCGTTCTCATATTTCTGGTTTACTCTGAAAAAAAAAAAAAAAAATCTTCTTTCAGTGTTTGTCCTCAGTCTCACTCCTCTTCTTTTGTTTGAGTTTGCATCATTGTTGTCTTGCTGTTATTTCTGTATTTTTCTTAACTTCTTTTTTTTTTAGGTGTGTTTTTCAAATTTGAAAGTTTGCACCCTAGTTGTCCTGTTTTTAACTCTGTCAAAAAAAAAAAAAAAAAAGTGAAGGAAAAAGTGTTGAAAATGGTCGAAATCGCGAGTTTTGTTCTGGATGTTGTCAACTGCTTGGCTGCTCCGATTGGGCGTCAATTTAAGTACTTGTAGCTGAAGAATACAAGAGGCGAAGTGCAGGTTAAGGTTACTGCTGAAAGAAAATTGGAAGAGATCAACCAGAATGTTAAGGACTGGCAGACGGATGTCGAGAAGACCATTACTGAAGCAGAGAAGTTGATTCAAGCAAAAGAAAACAACCCAAGATGTTTCAAGGGATTGTGCCCCAACTTGATCACCCGCTACAAACTCAGTAGGAAAGCACTCGGATTAAAGCGGGATGATATTGGTCCACTCTTGCAGCAAGAAAAGGAATTCAATGACGTTGCCCATCCTACTAATCCACCAGAGATCCGGCTTAGATCTAAGGGAGGTTATTTGGCTTTCGGATCAAGAAAATCCACTGTGGAGGAGGTATTTGTTGCATTGAAGGATGAGAGTATCTACATGATGGGTGTTTATGGGATGGGTGGTCTTGGGAAGACCACTCTTGTGCAGAAAGTTGGGAGGCAAGCCATGGAAGAACAGCTCTTTGATGACGTAGTTTTCATAGAAGTAACAGAAACTCCAAAAATAGAGACCATTCAACTAAAAATTCCTAAAAAATTAGGTCTCAAACTGGATAAGGAGAGTCATGTAGTAGATCAAGCAAATAAATTATATGCAAGATTGAAGATGAGCAAGAATAATGAGAAGGATAAGAGGCATATGAAGATTCTTTTGATTCTAGATAATATCTGGGAAGATCTTGATTTAAAGACTTTGAGAATTCCTTCCAAAGATCATCGTGGTGGATGTAAACTACTGCTCACAACAAGAGACAGTGATGTGTTGGATACGATGGGTTCTACCAAAAATTTCTATATGGATACTTTAAAAGAAGAAGAAGCTTGGAGACTATTCCAAAAGATGGCAGGTAATTCAAGTTATAGAATTTTCACTTTTCGTCATATATTATATTTTATTGATTTTCAGAATTTCTTTTTACTCGTACTATAGTCTTGGCCCTTCTAAAAAATGTTATGGTTTGATGTGAATAAATAGAAAACTTAGGGGTGCATTTGGTTTATTATTTTGGATAGAATTTTGGGAATAATATTGGGTAGTTGAGGGAGTATTACAAGGTAAACTTTAAAAATTTATAAAAAAGCCCCTAGGTTTACTAATTTAATTAAACACCCCAATATATAAAATGACAAAAATACCCCCACCACCTACAGTGTCAAATTCCAGCCACCACCGTCGGAATGTGGCTGGAAAATCGCGTTATGACACAACCTGTCGGATTTGTGTCGTAACGCTTCGTTATGGCCTTTTCCGACCAGATCCACCACGGATCTAGCCGGAAAAGGCCGATCTGACTTCTTTGTGGCGCGCAAGCTGGAAAATGCCAAAACGACAGTCAAAGATATGGACGTTGTTTTCGGTCAACGATGGCCAAGATTTGGCCGATCGCTAATGGGATGAATTACCGGTCGGTAATTCACCGTTGTGGCAGATTCTGGCTACCACCGACGGTGGTTGTCGGAATCTGGCAAGTATGGGTCATGGGGGTGTTTTTGTTCATTTTTAAAGTTTTTTGTTCATTTTTAAAGTTTTTTAGGGGGTATTTAATAAAATTAATAACCTTATGGGGTCTAAAAGTAATTAAAAAATAGGATAATATTTCTGAAATAATATGCCAAACATTATTTTGAGAATAAGATTGGGAATATGAGCAGAAATAATAAGCCAAACATGCCATTCACAAATCATAATCCAACATTTTAAAAGGTGATGAATTTGTATATAAAATAACTATTTATAACTACCCATTCACAATTATTAGATTGAAGCAAATGAAAGGTTGAAAATTTGTTCATCATTTTAAGTCAAAAAATTAAGTTGATATAGCCCACCAATACGATTTTATAGATACCTTAGCAAAATTTGTTACACCTTGCATCTTCTTAATTTTCTGTTTCAACATCTTCAATCTTTCTATTTTGAATTTCTTTTTGAAAATATATTTGTTTTCCTCTAAGAAACATAAACTTCCTTTTAAGATGAAGAAGATAAAAATTAAAGTAGATTCATGAGGCTAAGAACCCTGCTTTAAAAAAATTCTTAATATGTATTTGTTTTAGTTTTTTCTCTATTTCTGTTTGTCACTAAAAGGAACTGTTATGCTGCGTAGATGGGTTAGTTTCAGCCTATATTCACAATAATGAGAATTGAATTGGGAGTTTCGTTTTACATTTTCTGTCACCCTGCTTGCTAATATTCTCGCCCCAATGTCTTTTCTCATTTCTCTTCAGGTTATTTTTCTTTTCTATTAAAAATTGTTTCAAAGCCTTAATCCTCTTGGTAAGACATATGTATTTATATGATTTTAGAGATAAAGAGTAGAAAGAAAAATGACAATGAGGAATATTACTTAGATATTTAAAAAACAGAAAAGTTGGTGGTTTTATTTATAAAATAGTCCAATAAGAAAATAGCTAGAAATGCAATTAGTATAATCCTAGCTTCTTGTGCAGATGGTGTAATTCAAACACGTGGATTGAATTCTTTGCCACGAGATGTATGCAAGGAATGTGGTGGGTTGCCCATTGTCATTTGTACTATAGCAAAAGCATTAAGGAGCAAGAGTCATCCACTTGATTGGGAAGAAGCCTTGCAAGAATTGAGAGCACCTTCACCGAGAAAGTTCATGGGATTACTGAAAAAGGAATACCAGAAGATTGCCTTGAGTTACAAGTATTTAAGAGGTGACGAATCGAGGAAAACTTTTTTGATTTCTAGCCTAATGAATAATGATACATCCATTTCAGACTTGTTCAAACATGTCGTGAATTTGAATGTACTTGAAAGAAATAACTTGACAATGGAAGGAGCTCGAAATAGACTAGAAAAAGTAGTCTGAGAACTCAAAGATTCTTGTTTGTTACTTGAAGGTTCAAGAAGCAAACAATTCTCTATGCATGATTCTATTCGTGCAATTGCCATAAAGATTGCATATACAGACCAACACGTTTTTACATAGAGAAATGACTTTGAGAACGAATGGAATGATAAAGACAAGCTTAGATTATGCACAAAAATTTGCTTACCTGGAGTCAGTGTTATACGTCAGCTTTGGCATGAAGAATTAGATTTTCCAAACCTTGAATTTTTCTGTATGGATATAGATTGGTCTTCCAAAATCCATGAGAACTTATTTAAGAAAATGACAAAGCTCAAAGTTCTAAATTTATTTAGAATGCAAGAATCGTTGCCACATTCACTTGGTCGCTTGACAAACCCCTAAACACTGTGTTTAGATAATAGCAAAATTAAAGATGAAGATGTTGCTATCATTGGAATGCTAAAGAAACTAAAAGTCCTTAGCTTGAAAAATTCCGATATTGAGGAGTTGCCTACAAAAATAGGTCAATTGACTCAATTAAGATTGTTAGATTTAAACCATTGTTGGAGATTGAAAGTTATTGTGCCAAATGTGATATCAAAATTATCCCATTTAGAAGAGTTGTATATAAAGGGGTGCCCTATTCAGTGAAAAGTTGAAGTACTTGAAGAGTTGATGGGATTGTCTCAATTGACCTAGTTCAGAGTTAGATATTGAAGATAACAAGATATTGCCTAAAGGCTTCTTTTCCAAAGAGCTTAGAAGGTACAAAATATCAAGAGGAGATTGGTGGAACCGATATTTAGAAATTAATAAAGATGAGATTTTGAGGATGTTGGAATTTAAATTTAATTCTACCTTCTCCTTAGAAGAATTTCGTGGAATCAAGAATGTTGAAATCTTACTCTTAGCCACAGATGTTGAGAATAGCCTTGATGAATTGCAGTCCGATATTACGCCACTTTTTAATGAAAAGGTTTGATTGACGATAACCTCTTTTACTTCTCTATCTTATATTCTTATATTCTTTTATACTTATTATCATTTGTTAACACATAATTGTGGCATTGATTTATTTATCCCTCTTTGTTTGTGTTTTTTTTCTTTTTCCCAATGATTTAAAATTTCAATTAAATTTCATTGCTAAGTACTTCTTTTCGGTCTCTATACTACTTAATTTCTATCAAATTGATTTCATGATGAAATTATTAGAGAGACAAAAGACACATTGTTAATATTAATGGCATGTCAACTATAAATCCATAAGAATCAATGATTTTTTTTTTTTTAAATTCTTTCATATATAGGAGTAAATATTGAACAACAATTAACTTTTGATTGCAGCTTATTTTCTCCAATTTGATGGCCTTGGAACTGAAAGATATTTGTTCTAGAAAGATTTGGGACAACCAACTTCCAAAACTCATGTCTTCCTCTTATCAAAATTTGACATACTTAATCTTGTGGGGTTGTGGAAACATAAAATATGCGTTTTCATCTTTCATTGCCAAAAGCCTCATGCAACTCCAACAACTAAAGATATGAGATTGTAAAGTTGTAGAGGAGATTGTTGCAAAAGAAGAAGGAGCAAATGCAGTTGTCAATTTTGTCTTTCTGAATGTAACCCTATTGGAGCTTCAAAATCTACCAGAATTTATAGCTTTTTATCATGGAAAACATACTTTAGAATGGCCAAAGTTAAAACGATTGAAGTTAAGAAATTGTGAACAAATTTCTTTAAAATATATGAATTTCCAAGAAAACAATGAGAAGGGTGAACTTCACATTTCAGAGTCAAAATCCTACTTCTTGGATGATAAGGTAAGAGTCTCTGGTTTAGTTCTTTATTGAAATGGACAAAAAACCTTCTTTATATATATTACAAAAATTATGTGGTTTCTAACGCCTCTCATTTTTGCTTGAATAAAAATTTAGAAAAATAATGGTCAGTTGAATTTAGACAGTTCTGTTATGAGAATTTAGTCAATTAAACCAATTACAGTACCAGGTTTAAGAAATTATATCATCCAATATAATTCTACAAATCATCAATATAAATTTATTTTTACCAAAAATCTATCTAACATAATATATTATCTTATTATTGAAAACATTGTCAAGAATAACAATTTCAGATATTAGCACATGAATCATGGGTTAATTACTCAATCAATCCTCCAATGATTTGCTCAAGTCACGACATATGTTTTGTTTTCTTTTTAAATTACCTTGTATCTTCCTTTTATGTAGAGCTTGCACTCATGTATATATTTGTCTAAAATTGATCAATGAAAAACAAAGCTTTCACTTATCCTCTTGTGAGATTTTGATTTTGTATATATTTTCATGTATATATCAAGGTTATGACTTCTGACCCAACAATTAACTTTTGTTTTAAGATTATAAAAATCTAGCTAATTTGATTTTGTTTGAATGGATATGCAGATCAACTCTGATTTGGAGGAAATGGAATTAGAGAATGAGAACGGACGGATTGAATGGTGGAGTAAATCTAAAGCTCTTTACATTTGGGATGATGTGTCAGCAGATATTCCATTTGAACTCTTTCAAAGATTTGAAAATCTTAAGGAGCTCCACCTATGTAGCAATTTATTTAAAGAGCTATTCTTTCCAAATCTTCCAAATCTTGAAGTTCTGAGAGTTGATAATTACGATTGGTTGATGAACTTAATAATACCTACAATAGCTAGAAGCTTGGTGCAGTTGAGAGAAATGAGCATAAATAATTGTTTGGTTTTAGAGAAGATTGTTGCAAAAGAAGAAGGAGTAAATTCAGGTGTCAAATTTGTCTTTCTGAATGTAACCTTATTGAAGCTTGAAAATCTACCAGTACTTACAGCTTTCTACCCTGAAAGACATACTTCTGAATGGCCGAATTTGCAAGAGTTGGTGGTGATAAATTGTGACAAATTCACTTCAAAACATATGAGCTTCCAAGAAAATAGTGAGGAGGGTGAACTTAATATTTCAGATCAAACATCTATCTTCTTGGACAATAAGGTATGATTCTCTTATTTCATTGCTTATTGAAAAGGAAAATTAACTTTCTTCATATATATATTACATTTATTCAAAACTTTAATTATGAAATTTTTAACATATTTTCCCCAAGAGCGAAAATTTAGAAAAAAAAAAAAAAAAGAATTAATGGTAGTTGGATTTGAACAGTTTTGTTATGGGAATTTAGTCAATTAAACAAATAAAATTACTAGGTTTAAAAAATTAGATCCATCCAATATAAATGTATTTTTATCAGAAATCTATCTAACATAATATATTATCTTATTATTGAAAACATTGTCAAGAATAACAATTTTAGATGTCAACACATGAATCATGGGTTAATTACTCAATCAATCCTTCAATGATTTGCTCAAATCACGACATATGTTTCGTTTTCTTTCTAAATTACCTTGTATCTTCCTTTTATGTAGAGCTTGCTCATGTATATATTTGTCTAAAACTAATCAATGAAAAACAGAGCTTTCACTTATCCTCTTGTGAGATTTTGATTTTGTATATATTTTCATGTATATATCAAGCCTATGACTTTCGACCCAACAATTAACTTTTGTTTTAAGATATTAAAAATTTAGCTAATTTGATTTTGTTTTGATGGATATGCAGATCAACTCGAATTTGGAGAAAATGGAATTAAAGAATAAGAACAGAGAAATTAAATGGTATAGTCAATATGGAATTCTTAATATCTGGCAGGATGTGTCAGCAAATATTTCATTTGAACTCCTTCAAAGATTGGAAAATCTGAGAGAGCTCCAACTATATGAAAACAAATGCAAAGAGTTATTCTTTCCAAATCTTCCAAATCTGGAAGTTCTAGAGGTACATTCGTGTAGCGAACTGATAAGTCTAGTGCTATCCTCAGCCTCTTTCCCGAATCTTAAAGTTTTGAGAGTTTACAACTGTGGGTTGATAAAGTTAATAACACCTTCAACAGCTAGAAGCTTGATGCAGTTGAGAGAAATGATTGTAGAAAATTGTATGGATTTAGAGGAGATTGTTGCAAAAGAAGGAGCAAATGTAGTTGTTAATTTTTTCTTTCCGAATGTGACCTTATTGAAGCTTGTAAATCTACCAAAACTTACAACTTTCTATCCCAAAAGGCATACTTTTGAATGGCCAACGTTGAAAGAGTTGGTGGTGAAAATTTGTGACAAATTCACTGTAAAACATATGAGCTTCCAAGAAAACAGTGAGGAGGGTGAACTAAATATTTCAGATCCAAAATTTATCTTCTTGGACGATAAGGTATGATTATCTTTTTCATTATATATTGAAAAGGAAAATTAACTTTCTTCATATATATTACATTTATTCAAAACTTTAATTATGGAATTCTTAACAACTATATTTTTCTTGGAACGAAAAATTTAGAAAAAAAGGAATTAATGGTCAATTGGATTTGAACAATTTTGTTACGAGAATTTAGTCAATTAAACCAATTAAAGTACTAGGTTTAAAAAATTAGATCATCCAATATAATTCTACAAATCATCAATATAAATTTATTTTTACCAGAAATCTATCTAATAAAATACATTGTCTTACTATTGAAAACATTGTCAAGAATAACAATTTCAGATATCAGCACATGAATCACGAGTTAATTACTCAATCAATCCTCCAATGATTTGCTCCAGTCATGGCATATGTTTTGTTTTCTTTCTAAATTACCTTGTGTCTTCCCTTTATGTAAAGCTTGCACTCATGTATATATTTGCCTAAATTGATCAATGGAAAACAAAGCTTTCACTTATCTTCTTGTGAGATTTTGATTTTGTATATATTTTCATGTATATATAAAGCTTATGACTTCTGACCTAACAATTAACTTTTGTTTTAAGATTATAAAAATCTAGCTAATTTGATTTTGTTTTGATGGATATGCAGATCAATTCTAATTTGAAGGAAATGAAATTACAGAATAGGAATGGACGGATTAAATGGCAGAGTCGATTTTGAACTCTTTCATAGATTTGAAAATCTTAAAGGTCTCTACCTATGTAACAATTTATTCAAAGAGCTATTCTTTCCAAATCTTCCAAAACCTGAAGTTCTGAGAGTTGATCATTGTGATTGGTTGATGAAGTTAATAACACCTTCAATAGCTAGAAGCTTGGTGCAATTGAGTATAAAGAATCGTTTGGTTTTAGAGGAGATTGTTGTAAAAGAAAAAGGAGCAAATGCAGGTGTCAATTTTGTCTTTCCGAAAGTAACCATCTTGGAGCTTAAAAATCTACCAGTACTTACAACATTCTACCTTAAAGGACATACTTTCGAATGGCCGAATTTGCAAGAGCTGGTGGTGATAAATTGTGACAAATTCACTTCAAACCATATGAGCTTCCTAGAAAATAATGAGGAGGGTGAATTTAATATTTCATATCCAAAATCTATCTTCTTTGACAATAAGGTACGAATTTCTTATTTCATTGTGTATTGAAAACGAAAATTAACTTTCTTCATATATAATAAATTTATACAAAGCTGTAATTATGGAATTCTTAACATCTTTATTTTTCTCTGGAACAAAAATTTAGAAAAAAAAAAAAAATTTTGAACAGTTTTGTTATGGGAATTTTGTCAATTAAACCATTTAAAGTACTAGGTTTAAAAAAAATTAGATAATCCAACATAATTCTGCAAATCATCAATATAAATTTATTTTTACCAGAAATCTATTTAACAAAATATATTGTCTTACTAGTAAAAACATTGTCAGGAATGACAATTTCAGATATCAACACATGAATCATGGGTTAATTACTCAATCAATTGTCCAATGATTTGCTCAAGTCATGGCATATGTTTTCTTTTCCTTCTAAATTGCCTTGTATCTTCCTTTTATGTAAAGCTTGCACCCATGTATATATTTGTCTAAAATTGATCAATTAAAAATAGAGCTTTTACTTATCTTCTTGTGAGCTTTTGATTTTTTATATTTTCATCAAGCCTATGACTTCTAACCCAACAATTAACTTTTGTTTTAAGACTATAAAAATCTAGCTTATTTGATTTTGTTTTGATGGATATGCAGATCAACTCTGATTTGGAGGATATGGAATTAGAGAATGAGAACAGACGGATTGAATGGCAAAGTCAATCTAGAGCTCTTCACATCTGGGATGATGTATCAGTAAATATTCCATTAAAAATCTTTCAAAGATTTGAAAATCCGAAAGAGCTCCACCTATGTGTCAATGTATTTGAAGAGCTATTCTTTCCAAATCTTCAAAATCTTGAAGTTCTAGATGTAAGTTGGTGTGATAGATTGAGGAGTCTAGTACCATCGTCAACTTCTTTCCAGAATCTTAAAGTTTTGACAGTTAAAAATTGCAACTGGTTGATGAAGTTAATAACACTTTCAATGGCTAGAAGCTTGGTGCAGTTGATAGAAATGAGCATAATTGAATGTAACATGGTGATAGAAATAGTTGAAAATGAGGGAGATGCAACAATAAGTGTTGAAATTGTTTTTGCCAATTTGAAGAAGTTGTCACTTAGGGCGTTAGAAAGTCTCACATGCTTCTCCTGCTCCAGGATTACACTTTGAAATTCCCAAATTTGGAAAGCTTACATGTGTATAAATGCTCCAAGATGAAGACTTTCTCTGGAGGAGGCTTAAGCATGCCAAGGTTAAAGACATTGAACTATAAATCTTGTTCAGAGAGTGACATTGATACAATCATACAACAATTACAAAATGGTAAGTATTCATTTACTTAACAGTATACTTTTTCCGTAAACTTTTTCGTTCTCCTTTATTGAATTAATACTAGTCAATCTTTAGTGATCTTTATTTTTGATTTTCTCTTTAATTAAAATCTTCTATATGAATCAATTATAGACTATCAAATATATATAGAGAAGCTATAATATTACAATTTATATTGAAAAAAAGACAAAGGGCATAGGAGTTAGTAACATTAATTAGTATCACCAAACACTATTTTTGTTCTCAAAAGTTACACTTGATTATGTGTTTTTGAAGTATTGAGGTGGTTGTCGAGGAAATTCTCCATCTTCTTGTTTAATTGATAAATTATTATCCATTTAGAGTCTCAAATTTAAAGCAACATTTTCTACAGTTTCTGCTTCTACACTTAATATGATGTTCTTTATTATTACAGATTGTTCAGGGTTTTGAGAAAGATTTGTAGAAGAAAGAAACTGGTAATGTTCATCAACATACAACAAAGTCAAAGTCATATGGTAAGTGTCTCATATTAGTAAGAAGAATAAACTGTAAATGTACCTCGCCACTTATATTTTCTAGAGCCAAAGTGGTTTCTCTCTTTATATTTATTGATGTTCACATAGTAGGTTTCCAGTTCCACCATTAATTATATTATCCCTTTAATTAAGCATAGTTCAAAGAATATAGAAGTTTTCCCTTGGAAGTGTGTATAGTTGCTTTCGGAAATTCAATTAATTAAATAGATTTCGGGGTATAAATTTTCAGAAATTGCAAGGTTAAATATGATTTAAACTTTGAGGGACTATTTGAGTTTTCTATTAGGACAAAAAATTGAAATAGTAGAAGCATACGAGGGACTTTAGGAACATTATCCAATTGTGTAAATTTATATGAAGAAAATGTAGCGATGGTGATTGCAGGGGTTACACTGAGTTAGGCGTCTCCTTCCTTGGCGGCTAACGGCGATATGATTCCTGTCAAGTCCGCTCTAGTATCCGGTAGCCTGGCCTCAGTTTACAGTGAATTTTAAATGAGCCGTATCGACCACGTTCGTCCTCTCCCTTCCATTCTCTGTAACCCTTCAAAATTGTTGACGGTCCCGTCAGCAGTCCAGGTCATTTTCGTCGTCCTCAAATTCTTATTATTAAAACTAATAGAACTTCTGTGTTTATATTTGTTAATGATTTATTTTCACAGATGCGATTGGTGCCAAATGATGTCGATAGGCTTCAGGCAGATGAGAATTTGAAAATTGGCATCGTGTTTGACTAGGCTTTAGGCGATAGGTGGACACAATGTGATCTCAGGAATTTTGTGTGAGGATCTATATGATCTGTAGTTTTAAAACGTGGTTTGCTTGAAATGTTGTTCGAAAATATGATTTTTGTGTTTTGTTGGTAATGCTTTGTATGGATTTACAACAAGGATTATGAAGTGCGAATACCTTGAATTGCTCTTGAATATATTTATCCGTACAAAAACCAATTGTTTCTTTTGAGTGAAATTTATAGTTTTCAAAGTATTCAAATGTGGTCATATGCATTAATTAATGTTAAATAAATTATATTTGATGAGATTTATTAAGTCCTTAAAAGTGTATTAGCCAACAGTTTAAATTGTATTTCAATTTGTGCAAGTATAATTTGATATGGAAAACTGTTTATATACACTGTTAATAGTGTTGTTTTTGTTGGATATTAAGTGAGTTATTAGACAAGTAGAGGAGAGGTGTAGTGGTAGTGAAACCTTTTAGGGTATGCAAAATTTATCATGTAAGTGTTTCTCTTGGATATTGTTGAGAACATGTGTCCTTTATCATTGAACTGGATAAACTGGCCTTAATCACTCAACAATTACAAAATGGTATATATTCATATGCTTAACAATATACTTTTTCTATGGACTTTTTCGTTCTCCTTTTAGATTTAATATTTCTGAGCCAAAACTGAAGTATGTGCGAAGATGAAGACCTTATCTGGAGGAGGCTTAAACATGCCAAGGTTACAAATATCTGAACTGGATGGAGTGCCCTTAGTCGCACAACAATTACAAAAATGTAAGTATGAATTTGCTTAACAATATACTTTTTTCCGTAGACTTCTTCATTCTCCTTCATTGATTTAATACTAGTCAATCCTCAATGGTCTTTAATATTGATTTTGTGACTTTTGTCTTTGATTAAAATCCTCTAAGTGAATCAATTATGACTATCAAGTGTATATAGAGAAACTACAATATTACAATTTTTAATTTTTTAATTTCATAGATGAGATGCCAAGTTGTTCCCAAATCTATTCTCAACGATCGACGAAATTGGTGTCAAATGATGTCGATTACGCTTCAAGTAGATTAGAAGATGAAAATCAGCATCATATTTGTTTGGGCTCTAGGCGACAGGTGAACATGATGTGATCATATATGAAGCTATCGTTTTAAAATGTGATTTGCTTGAAATGTTGTTTGAAAATGTGATATTTGTGTTTCGTTGCTGGTTTACTTGCAGGATTGTGCGAAAGGTAGTATCCTATTCAGCAGAGGTTCAGCAAGGATCATGAAGTGCAAATGCATTGAATGGCTCCTGAATATATTTATCCGGTAAGAAATCTGGTACAGTTTAAATTGTATTTCAACTTGTACACGTATAGTTTGATAGTGTATTGATATGGAAATAAATTGTTTGTATTTCTAGTAATTTGCTTTTGAATAGATTAGAAGTTCTATTACTTTGCTATAAAAATAATTATACCAATAATTAGAAAATGTAGCCAGTGGTTTTTTCGAAATTGATAACTGTAGAATTTTAAGCATGTGTGCGTTAGGTTTGGCTAAGTAGAAGTAATGCTCAACTTGATTGTTAAGGTTATATGATTGAAACTCGTGAGACTATTCACTTAATGATTGGATGATTTGGATGGACTTTGTTTTAAGACTATTCATATATATATATATATATATATATAAGACTCGTTGAGATAATGATGGATACGTTAACTTATAAAAGTCTTGTTTTTGTTGGGTTTAGTCAGTTATGAGCCAAGTAGATGAGAGACGTTCAGGTAGGGACATAATGTGTGGTCAAAGCCTGTCTTTCTCTAGTCTTGTTCCTTTTCAAACCCTTTTTTTTTTTTTTTTTTCATTTTGGTTAACGCCTCAGTGGTTCAAAAAGCTAGAAATGGAAATTCTTATAGGATGGTTATCTCATATTTTTATATCATGTACAACTGTTTAAAGTTTTTTTGTTGGTTTGGGTTTTGCGTGGTTTGGTGCTTTGATGTGTAGTGGTAGTAAAAGTGAAACCCTTTAACCCTTTAAGATATGTAACATTAAAGTTAAGGACCTTCATTAACTATTGGAATTGACTACTGTATGAATTTATGACAGGATAAGGATGACCATGCCTAGCAAAGCAGAGTTTTTGGTTATTAGGGAACTGCAAGTTTGTGAATTGATTACTAAGTGTAGTGGGGGTGAAGATGTTGAAGGGGAGCAATGGCAGCATTATAAATTTTGGATTATTGCCAACAAGTAATTTTGTGCTGCTAGTTTCTTCATTCTGGTCATACGTCTCAACAGTGGCAATAAGGAGCTATGGGTAAAAATCGTTTAAAAATTAATAGAGTACAATAGATAAAAATATGAAGGGTAGAAGTGAGAAAATCATAACTTCAGGGTACACATGATTGTGAGAATGTTAAAATGGACCAATGGCATGCTTGACTATTCTGCAAGTGCGTGATTCAGAAGAAATATGTAAATAAATTAATATTCTGATTTCTTAGTCATCTTAGTATAAGTCTCTGGGGTTCTGGTTGCTACTTTTTTATGTTTCTTGCGTACCATCAGTCACTAATTGAAGTTTGTAGTTCAAGAGATTTTTGAACTTTATCACCTTAGTCCTACATGGATTCTTTTGAACAAACCTTATTTTGTCAATGCTCAACTTTACTATATGTGCTCATAGGTGTCTGAAGTTCAAACTTTGGCAACTAATATATTGATTTGTTGTTTTCAGGATTTGTACTTGATCCTAACAAATGCAGCCGACTTACATTGGAAGAGAAAAGAGAACTGGTTCATGGCTATCTTAGTTTGATGTCCTAATGTACACAGTTCTGCTTCTGTTTTCTTCAAAAGTGACAGGGGAAGTTTCCTAAAATGGTTACCGGTTGGACGAGTTTGTTCCCTAGAAAACGTCAGGTTCTATAAGCCAAGATGATACTTACATGAAGGTATTTGTCTAGTTACAATCTCATATTTTGTTCTATTTGCTGCTGTTACAGTATGAAATGTTCATGACAATGGTTGTTTTAACAGGCAGTTTCTGCCAATGGACAAAAAAAGTACCCTTCAAACAGATCTTGTTCTAAAGGTATTTCTCTTTATTGAAGTATAACCATACTTTATTTGGTTGATTTGTATCTGTGCAAATGCTTTAAAATTTATATGTTAACATTTTTACGGCTTCCCAGGTCCTTGGACTCGATATCTGTGCTGACACAATGGTGGGAGGTGAGATGAGAAGAGGCATCTCTGGAGGTCAAAAAAGGAGAATGACTACAGGTAATTTTTTGCAGAAAGGTTGAAAGTTTTAGCATTTTGTACAATGCATCTGCTCCATGTCATCACTTGGTAGTAATGTTTATGAAATAACTGATTTAGAGGATTAGATGCATTTGATAAGGGGAGATGGTTGTTGGTCGCACCTATTTATGGATGAAATATCAAATGGTTTAGACAGTTCAACAGCATATCAGATTGTTGCTTGTCTGCAGCAGCTGGTGCATATCACAGATGCTACCATATTGATTTCACCTCTTCTACCAGCTCCAGAAACCTTTTGAACTCTTTGATGACATCATTTTGATGGCGGAAGGGAAGGTTGTGTACCAAGAGCCACACGATCAAGTTGTAAAATTTTTTGAGGACTGTGGATTCAGGTGTCCTCAAAGAAAAGGTGTAGCTGACTTTTTTTAGGAGGTACGTACATTACAACTTACAATCACTTCTTTTCTGTGCTAGAATGTTTGCTTAATTTTTTTTTTTTTTTTTTCTAGTAGGTAACGTTACTATGCTTTTATTGATTCATAACCTGTGTATTTTCAATGCAATTGATCCTTTTGGAAAGGGGTGGATGCGTCTGCTACACTGGACCATTGGGAAAGAATTCATGCAGGCTTATAGGGTATTTTGAGGTTAGTTTCCTATCAATATAGTTGTACTATAATATGTCGAGTAGTAATACTCTTCCCAAATGAAATTCCAAATTTCCCATTCCAAAATGATGTGTCATCTCATGTGCGTTGACATATCATTTAAAATTGAACTCCTCATTTACGCATCAAAACCACATTCGGTAACACATCACTTGGGATGAAAAACTTGGGTTATCATTTAGGAAGAGTAGTATTGATAATATGCTTTTCCACCTACTTGCTTCTTGTGGCTAGTCTTGCATAAATCTTTGACTAAACAATTTTAACTGATAGGCAATATCTGGGGTGCCGAAGTTTAGAGATAACTACAATCCAGCAACATGGATATTAGAGCTCACATCTCCATCTTTAGAAGTTGAACTTTGTGTAGATTTAGCCCAAATATACACAGATTCTGCCTTACATGAGCAACAAGCAACTAGTTTGATGAATTTTCCTTGAATTAAATTAGTGATCACAAGAAGTTTTCTGGTTCCATTTCTTTCTCTTTATATGTGCTGACTATGCCTATTAAGACATAAACACATTTCAAACTTCAAAATGTAATTTCACTTGTATACTTGACAGAAAACCATGCCGAGTTTAAGGGCAAGGAATTGCTTCTAAGATCACATTCATAATTATTAATTTAATTTAATTATTTTGTCAAAGTTTCCATTGAAATAAATGTTTATTTATTTTCTAATTATATATTCATATTCTATTCTAAACATCAACTTTCTATCTTTGATTTCCTTGTTTAAATTGTTCTCCTAAAAATAAATAAGTCAAATGCACTAATGCAGTAATTCAATTTGCATATAAAAGTTTAATCAATTTTTTATAATGTGAAGGCCTAAGATTTTTGTCTTAGTCCTGAAGACCTTAAACTATTAGTAAGCTCGACTATGAGCACATGTACGATCTAATATAATTTTTTAAACATGAATACACTTAAATTTTCCACTAATTTTGTGTACTAATAAAAACTTTAAGAACCACTTTTTCTATAGTTTTTCAAACACTTCTATTATATTAGTAATTTAAATTTAAAGAAACAGTGTCCTCCAATTGATAAATACTCCTATTATTAAATATAAAACTGGTGATATAAAATAATATTAGTACCATTTTTACGCTCCAAAATTAATATTGGTCAGTGTCGAAGGAGAGTTTTTTTTTTTTTTTGGTTATCTCGGGTGGTTAAGAACTAATCATATTAATTAGTTACAAATTAAATTAATAATCAAAACTAAAACTTTGGAGGCATAGCCACAACAATACTGAACAAAGAAAAAAAAAATTAATTTTGGTTAATGCATGGCCAGGATTCGTTTTGCATGCATTAGTTGTGAGAGTAGTTGTGGATAAAAGAATTACCAGGACTCTGCAATGACTGAATTTCACACCAAGAAAATATGTATGATTTTCTGTCGCATGAAATACTTGAGCTAAAGTGCATGATCAAATCACAAACATAAGCTTTATGATTTTTTGATTGAATAAATGTGCTTCTATTTCTACATTTTTGCAGTAAAATACGGTCTCTAAATGAAAATTGCATATATAAAGCAACATGATTACTCTTTTCAAATCATCAATTTGAGAATGAGATAAACCTGCTTCAACGGAACATTTTCAAGCTACTTTATATTTGTTTACCTTCCATCTTTTTATTTATTTTTTCTTAATTTAATTATATGTTAGACTAACCAGACCATAACATAGCCAATATAATTCTTTTTATAAGATATGGACAAATTTAACATATTATTGTGACTTTTAATCAAACCTTGTCGTGAGATTGTCATAACTTATTTACCACATTAGTTTATTATTTGATTTTATTATAATTATATATTTTTTTTAAATAAGATGAGGTGTAGTCTGCACATTTTATTTTATTATAATTACAATTATTTTTTAATTATAATTATTTATCTTAATGATAACTACGTTTGGTGTTTTGAACGAATTAAAATATAAATATTGTATACATTTTTATCAAGCATGAGAAAAGCCAAATTAAAAAATCTGCCCTAAGACGATAAGACTCAGTTTTAGTAAGTACAAATCCTATTAAAATTTTATTAATGTTTCAACAAAATTTAATCTTCTTTTACTTATGCATTTACACCTTAGGTCCAATTAATTTCCGTTTCTCGATCTTCAATCTTTTACTTTGAAATTAATTTGTTTTAAAATATATTTGTTTTCCTTTATTTTAATCCAGAAAATAGATGCTTTACTTAAAATTTAAAATCCAACACTCATTTATCAAATCAACGATCTATAATTTGATGAGATATCAAATTATTGTTCGTGTAAATTCATAGCTAGGAAGAATAAGGGCAGAATGGGATATAATTAAGGAAGAACGACTTACACATACCCAAGATTTATCGTGACAAATTGGTACCCAAAAGGTTTTGAAATGATAAATAGGTACTTTCCGTCATGTTCTGTTAGTGATTTCTGTTTATTAATAGTGAAAAGACTAAAATGCCCTTAAAAGTTTGAATTTTAGTTTTTTATAAATTTAAAAATTTCAAAAAACCCCCTAAGTTTACAAATTTCACTAAATACCCCAATATATAAAAAATTTATAAAATAACAAAAACACCCCCACCCCCACCCGCAATCGCAGATTCCGCCACCACCGCCTAATTTGGCCGAAAAGTGCATGATACGCACCGTTGGATCTGTGTAACGCTGCCGATCTAGCCTTTCCGCGGATCCATGGCGATCTGGCCGGAAAAGGCCGACTCAGCTAGATCGCCGCCGACGCCGCAAAACTCCATCTGCGGTCAGGCCGGAAGGCCGCAGCGCGAGATCCGGCCTTTTCCGGCCAGACGCCACTGATCCGGCCGAAAAGGCTAGATCGACGTTATGCACACGATCCGACCGATCTTTGTCGTAATGCGATTCGCTGATTCCTGGCGATGGTGGCCTAACTGCACGGGTGGTGGGGGTGTTTTTGTCATTTAGCAAACTTTTTATATATGGGGGTGTTTATTACATTAGCAAATATAGGGGGTTTTTTAGAAATTTATAAAAAACAAAAATTGAAACTTTGAAGGGCATTTTAGTCTTTTCACTATTAATAAACAAAAATCATTAACAGAATATAACGGAAGGTACCTATTTATCGTTTCAAAACCTTTTGGATACTAACTTATCGTTATGATAAACTTTGGGTATGCACAAGTCGTTCGGCCTATAATTAAAACAAACAACTACTTATGTTCCTCTTCAATCTGCTGCTTTTACCCTAACAAATATAAACATGCATTCTTTCACATCCGAGTAAGAAAAACCTTGATCCAAGGGCGTCTATCACGCAGTTAACATTACCCGCCATTATTCTACTCCATACGAACATCTTCTCTTCACATCCAATTTTGATTTAACTTTTGATTCCTTTAATGGGTAAAAGTACAACAGATTAGCTTCACTTTTCTTCAACAGGTGATAGGGCAAGTTTTGATTTGATTGCCAAGAAGCTACTTTACTGTAAACAAGTGTTTTGAGAACCACTGCAACACCAGACACCCAACACTACCAGCCAACAAAACACTCAACACTACCGGCAAAAAATCACCCAACATTCATTTAAATTTCATGTGGAATAAAATCACCCAATACTTGGTTGTGTGAAACTTTCCTCTTCGTTGTTCGCCTTCTATATTGTCAATTGTTTGTAAAGTTGGGTTGAAGACATAATTGTTTCAAGCTTGGGATCCTTTGTTAGCTTCTGTGCACCAAGTGTTCGATAAATTGCTTCAGTTGGATTTTTGTTACATTTTGAAGCAAGGAACACGCACAGGTATCAATTTCCATGGATATTCAAAGATGTTGATATTGATTTTTTCTCTGCTTCTCCTCCACTATGACTTGGGAAATAAGCTTTTTGTACAAATCTTCCTTTAAATGGGATATTTCTTTCCCCAGGTTGCTGTTAAGAAGCAGAAACTGGAAAATATGCACACTACTTTGATCCATATTCATTCTAGTAGGTCTAATTGGTTTCATTCTAGTAAGTCTAATTGGTTTCATTCCTGAGATACATTTCTCAATCATATGATGTTCAATTTTGTTTTTAACTCATTTTCCTTCAGAGTTGTGATTCTAGAAGTCAAATTATACCCTCTTGCTAATTCCTTTTTTTTTTCTTTCTGCATTCTCATTTATGCAAGGAAACTGATAATGGACAGAAGCCAGAGGATAAAGTTCCAAACCACCAACCTTTCACAGCTTCACAACTGTGAACAAACGCCTCAAAAATGGTGCAGTTTGTTGAAACAGACGAGAATTACTCTAACAGAGCTGGGAAGAAGCTTAAAGTCTCCTCTGAGGCGTAAGACATGTTCGAGTCAAAGAGGCACTGGGAATGATGACGATGAGGCGCTCGTTTCTGATGTTGAAATTGCTTAGCAATGGGCTGCCGGGGTGGGTATCCTAAGGTTCAAGAAACATTTGCAAGAGTTTCAGGTTACTGTGAGCAAACCAACGTACATTCTCCTCAAATCACTGTAGAAGAATCTCTTATTTTTTCTGCTTTAAGCTGATTATATATCCAAAGATCTCAGTTACGCATGCATTCTTCACATCCAATTTCGATTTGACTTTAATATTTTCTGCTTTTTAGGTGTAAATTAAGTATTACTTCTCTCCAATAAGCCTTATAATATTGGGGCAACATTACCCTAACAATACAATATCTCTTATGTTCTTACATTAGTGTAACATTATCCACCTATCTTATCCTTTAAATCCAAGTAAGAAAAACCTTGATCCAAGGGCATGGGCATCTATCACGCAGTTAACATTACCCTCCACTATTCTACCCCATATGAACATCTTCTCTTCACATCCAATTTTGATTTAACTTTTCTACTTTTGATTCCTTTAATGGGTAAAAATACAACAGTTTAGCTTCAGTTTTCTTCAACAGGTGACAGGGCAAGTTTTGACTTAATTGCCAAGAAGGTACTTCAAAATTAGGATTGAAATTGGGTGAAATTTGTATACTTGGTTGTGTGAAATTCTCTTCTTCATTCTTCTTCTTCTATATTGTCAATTGTTTGTAATGTTGGGTTGAAGACATAATTGCACCAAGTGTTCGATAAATTGCCTCAGTTGGATTTTTATTACATTTTGAAGCAAGGAACACACACAGCTATAGATTTCCATGGATATTCAAAGATGTTGATTGTGATATTTCTCTATTCCGATTATTTTATTTATTTTTATCTCTGCTCCTCCTCCACTATGACTTGGGAAATAAACCTTCCTTTAAATGGGATATATCTTTCTACAGGTTGCTTTTAAGAAGCAAAAATTGAAAAATACCGCATACTACATTGTTGATGTAATCTTAAACCTGCTGACTTGATCACAACTATTCATTCTAGTAGGTCTAATTGGTTTCATTCCTGCGATACTTTTCTCAATCATATGATGTACAATTTTGTTTTTAACTCATATTTCTTTAGAGTTGTGATTTTGGAAGTCAAATTATACCCTCTTGCTAATTCCTTTTTTTCTTTCTTTCTTTCTTTCTTTCTTTCTTTCTGCATTCTCATTTATGCAAGGAAACTGATAATGGACGGAAGCTGGAGGATAAAGTTCCAAACCACCAACCTTTAACAGCTTCACAACTGTGAAGAAACGCCTCAAAAATGGCACAGTTTGTTGGAACAGACAAGAATTACTCTAACAGAGCTTGGAAGAAGCTTAAAGTCTTCTCTGAGGCGTAAGACATCTTCGAGTCAAAGAGGCACTGGGAAGGATGACGATGAGGCGCTCATTTCTAAAATTGAAATTGCTCAGCAATGGGCTGCCATTGAGAGAGTACTGCTGACTTTTGACTGGCTCAAGGATCCTCTGCTCAATAAGGAGGGAGAAGGGAAGGTTGTGGATGGTGAGGGGAAGAGGGTGGTTGATGTCGGTCCAGTTGAGAGGCGTGCGTTTATGGAGAAGCTTATTAAGCATATTGAGCATGATTATCTAAAGTTGTTGAGAAAGAACAGTGAAAGAATTGAGCTGTAAGTGTTTGTATTTCTTTGCATTTTGGAATTTTATGATCTGAACTGTTGCCAACTTTGAGTCCTTGTTAATGTGCTTGTTGAAAGTTTGGTTTTTTAGGGTGGTTTTATGAGGTTTCAGCTCAAAATTAGTGTAGGAATGCTGTCCACTTAGAAGGAATCTGCTTAATTGAAGTACTCTTGTTATAATTGAAAGTTCTTCTGAAATTAATTTCAACACGCTGGTCAATAAATGCAGTATTTACTTAGGATAAATGTACTTAATTGAAGTATTCATGTTGAAATTATTTTGGGTCAGCTTTGTAACTTTACTAATATGCTTAGTGGAAGCTTAATTTTTGATATATTGGGTTTGGTTTGCCTTATGAGGTTAAGAATCAGCCTTTAGTTGAGCAAATGTAGTTTTCTTAAGACAATGCTACTTTATATAGAAGTACATATAAGCTGGTGTCAATTTGCCCTATGCATATTGGTTTTAAAGTCATATTTTTCCTCTTTCTCAATGTGTATTGTATGCAATTGTTGTGTGTCAATTGTTTACAATGAATAATTCATATATTTAAGCATTGTCTAGAACTATCAAAATATGATTTTTGTAGAAATCAATCAGAAAGCATGTTGAAAAAATCATCAAAATATGTAGTTAATAGTTAACAAATTAATTATCTGATTGGCAAGTGAAATCCCAACTTTTTTCAGGTTCTTATAACTATTTTCTTTTGTCGTTGGATCAATTTTATATAAGTATTATGGGCGAGAGGGCCTGGCTCAAATTGAATTGGCCCATACCTCTAAGCCCGAGTTACTTTACTTTATTTTTTATTTTTTGAGTTTTTAAAAGAGCATATACAAATATTGACTAATATGGAATTAATAACATATAATATGAGATTACTAACATATTAAAACATAGATTCTTTACATTAAATGTTAGATTAACAATGAACATTTTATATTATGTTATCAATCTTATATTTCATGTTATATTATCGGTTTTCATAATCTTTTATTAAGTATGACACTAATATCTCACATCTTACATCATTACACTAAAATTCTACATACTACACTATTATTCTACTATAATCTGAAGTCATTGAGGTCATGACTTCCAATTGTACAGTGAAACGGCACCGTTCTACTAATGAGAGCTAACACCTTTTAACATAATTTGGCAACCTCTATTAATGTAGCCGTTGAGTTCAAAATTCCCAAACACTTGAATATAAGCTGGAAACCAGAGGAGTTTGGTCTCCTCTCTGTTTGGTGGCTACTGACTTCGTAACCTCCTTTCCTCCCTCCAGCCAAGTAGTAAGAATTTGTTGCTGTAGCTTGCACACCAGAATACACAAATCATTTCATATCTCCAGCCAAGCAGTAAGAATTTTTTCTTTCTATTATTTTGTTTTACAATTAAAAAAAAAAAAAGATAAAAAAGGTTATGACAAAGCATCATATAACCTCTCCTTTTGTGGTCGGATGACAAGCATTTTAGTCACTAGGGTTAGCTATACCTAGGGGTCTTACGTTTAAGTCGTAGGATAAATATCTACCACATTTAGGCAATTACCATTTGTGCAATTGGGCTTGTAAGGTGTTCCACAATTGTGCCCAGGTACCTCAATTACGAGTTCAATTGACAATGGACTTGTAGGATGTTCCATTTGTCCCTTACTTGATGAAAAATCATCTTCAACAATCTTTATTTGACTCTTCTTTAACTAGTCTAGTGTAACTGTCCTTTTCAAGTTCTTATTCAATACTTGTCTAGCATAGTATTTGTAGACGTAAAAATCTACCTGTACGGAAAGGGGGTCTGATCCCGTGAGGTTGAGGCCACTAGCGATCTGTTGTACCTGCACACGTAGGGAAACACTCGCGTGAAGCGAATGGGAAATACTAGGGTGGTGTTTGCCGTAGGCACTCCGACGCTCAAGTCAGCAAGGCTGAAAGGGGCTAATATAGTGAGGGCTAAGGAATAAGAGATTACCGGAAGTCTAGTCGGGGACTGTGACTACGGCGAATCGGTGAAACTCTCGAGTAAAGAGTCTCAGGTGTGAAGGTGTAATGTCGATGTCCTTTGTGAGAGGGCAGGCCTCTGCTTATATAGTGGTAGTCTGGTCTCCCAATCCTGGTAGGAACATGAGTCCTCATCTGACTCTGATGTAAACCCTAGAAGAAATAGGGTCGTGGTGAGTCGTCTTACCCCTGTCCGAATAGGAAGATAACTCTGTTTAAGAGAATTCGCTAAGTAGGAAAGTGATCAGGAATAGGAAGACTTCTTTGAATAGGAGGTTGACTGGGAGTAGGAAAGTACTATGACAGGGCTGTGGGTTCTGGATTCGTCCGTGGACCTAGGAAATGGGCTAGGTTTGAGAGGCTTGTGCCTGCTTGATTTGGGCCGGTTTTATACCTCATGTTAAAATAGAACTAACATGGCTTGGGCCTTTGCAAGACTAGGCCTGGTCCACCTTCGCTAATGGTCCTATTTCCCTATTTGGGCCAAGGACGATTTTTGGCCCTAACAGTATTCTAATTATTTAGCTAGGGAAGTTGAGCTGGAATCTTCATTTAGTATTTGATAGACTCTTCTTCAACTAATCTAGAGTAATCATAATGATTCTGTCCCTTTCAACTTTAAATCAGTTTCCCTATCCTATGCAATTTTTCTATGTGGAAGAATTGGTACAACATTTGGTACTAACACAAAATACTTTTCAATTCATCATGATTTGTATGTAATGAAAATGGATTTGTGAGTTATGTCACAATAATTTCATAGACTTTTCAAAGATAAAAATGAGTGGACAAAAGATAACAAACTATCATCAATTTTTTAATAGTTGGAATCTTTGATTATGGGCTCCACTGGCAATTGGCTTGTAGGGTGCTCCATTTGTCTCTTATTTGATGAAAAATCATCTTCAATAATCTTCATTTGATTCTTCTTCAACCAGTCCCTTTCAAGTTCTTATTCAATTATTTTATTTTATTTTATTTTATTTTTTTGGCTTGAAGAAAAATGAAGACTGACTTTGAAAGTAGGCCAGTAAGTGAAAAGTCATATTAATTAATTAATTTTTATAATTATTAAAATATAAAAATTAAAAGTCTAGATGGAGAATGAGTGACAGAAAAATATTGCTAGGGAAGTTGAGTTGGAATTTTCATTTTGTATTTGTCTATTTGATAGACTCTTCTTAAACTAATCTAGAGTAACGAAAATGGTTTTGTCCCTTTATACTTTAAACCAGTTTCCCTGTCCTATGCAATTTTTCTATGTGGAAGAATTTGGTAGAATGTTTGATACTAACACAAAATACTTTTCAATTCATCGTAATTTGTACGTAATAAAAATGGGTTTGTGAATTTTGTCAAAATAATTTCATAGACTTTTAAAAGATAGAAATGAGTGGACAAAAGACAACAAACAGATCATCAATCTTCAAAGAGTTAGAATCTTTGATTAGTATACAAAAAGTAATAGTTCTACATTGACTAAATATTGCATTGAAAATTCTAGGCCTGTCATTTTCATTGGAATTGATAAGAAATTTATTCTTGGTTTTTTTTCTTTCTATTATTTTGTTTTACAATTTAAAAAAAAAAAAAAAAGATAAATCAGGTTATAACAAAAGTATCATATAACGTCTCCTCTTGTGGTGGGATAATAAGCCCTTTAGTCACTAGGGTTAGTTATACCTAAGGGTCTTGTGTTCGAGTCGTAAGAGAAACACCTGCCACATTTAGGAAATTACCGTTTGTGCAATTGGGCTTGTAAGGTGTTCTGCAATTGGGCTCGAATACCTCAATTAGGTTCGACTGACAATTGGTTTGTAGGGTGTTCCATTTGTCCCTTATTTGATGAAAAATCATCTTCAACAATCTTCATTTGACTCTTCTTCAACTATTCTAGTATAATGAAAATAGTTTTGTCCTTTTCAAGTTCTCATTCAATACTAGTCTAGCATAGTATTCTAATTATTTAGCTAGGGAAGTTAAGCTGGAATCTTCATTTAGTATTTGATAGACTCTTCTTCAACTAATCTAGAGTAACCAAAATGATTATGTCCCTTTCAACTTTAAACTAGTTTCCTTGTCCTTGCAATTTTTCTATGTGGAAGAAATAGCACAACATTTGATATTAACACAAAATACTTTTCATTGTAATTTGTACATAATGAAAATCGATTTGTGAATTCAATGACAATAATTTCATAGACTTTTCAAAGATAAAAATGAGTGGAACAAATTGATCATCAATCTTCTAAGAGTTAGAATCTTTAATTAGTATATAGAAAGTAATAGTTCTACATTGACTAAATATTACATTGAAAATTCAAGGTCGGTCATTTTCATTGGAATTGTTAAGAAATTTATTCTTGGTTTTCTTTCTTTCTTTATTATTTTTTTCTTTCTATTATTTTGTTTTACAATTAAAAAAAAAAAAAAGATAAAAAAGGTTAAGACAAAGCATCATATAACCTCTCCTTTTGTGGTCGGATGACAAGCATTTTAGTCACTAGGGTTAGCTATACCTAGGGGTCTTACGTTTAAGTCGTAGGATAAATATCTACCACATTTAGGCAATTACCATTTGTGCAATTGGGCTTGTAAGGTGTTCCACAATTGTGCCCAGATACCTCAATTACAAGTTCAATTGACAATGGACTTGTAGGATGTTCCATTTGTCCCTTGATGAAAAATCATCTTCAACAATCTTTATTTGACTCTTCTTTAACTAGTCTAGTGTAACTGTCCTTTTCAAGTTCTTATTCAATACTTGTCTAGCATAGTATTCTAATTATTTAGCTAGGGAAGTTGAGTTGGAATCTTCATTTAGTATTTGCTAGACTCTTCTTCAACTAATCTAGAGTAACCATAATGATTCTGTCCCTTTCAACTTTAAACCAATTTCCCTGTCCTATGCAATTTTTCTATGTGGAAGAATTAGCACAATATTTAATACTAACACAAAATACTTTTCAATTCATCGTAATTTGTACGTAATGAAAATGGGTTTGTGAATTTTGTCAAAATAATTTCATAGACTTTTCAAAGATAAAAATGAGTGGACAAAAGATAACAAACTATCATCAATTTTTTAAGAGTTGGAATCTTTGATTATGGGCTCCACTGGCAATTGGCTTGTAGGGTGCTCCATTTGTCTCTTATTTGATGAAAAATCATCTTCAATAATCTTCATTTGATTCTTCTTCAACCAGTCCCTTTCAAGTTCTTATTCAATTATTTTATTTTATTTTTTTGGCTTGAAGAAAAATGAAGACTGACTTTGCAAGTAGGCCAGTAAGTGAAAAGTCATATTAATTAATTAATTTTTATAATTATTAAAAATTAAAAGTCTAGATGGAGAATGAGTGACAGAAAAATATTGCACTTTCTAGGTAGTTAATTGGTCTGTTAATCATATAAGAAAATGCTTTTACAAACCATGAAACAAGTACGTTTTGGTCAATTACGAGAATATTTACTTGGAAACTTTATATGAAACCAAATGCATCATTAATTTTTCAGTCATGAAACACGTTTCGGTCAATTATGAGAATATTTACTTGGAAACTTTATATGAAACACCTTTGGATCCACCAAAACTCAATTGTTTTCTTCCTCCCTTCACGTGGTGGGTCTCCACTGTAATCAATTAAAATGAATTGATTGATGTTCACTGTAATCTTAGAAATTTCTTCTGCCACCTCTGATTTTCTTTTGAATTTCTATAAACTTTATGTGTGGTTGATGATATATGTTGTATTATTTAGTTATTATTATTTTATATATATTTATTATGGATTAATATTACACATTTTCATATTATAGTTAGATGATATTTTTATTTACCATAGAATTAACGTGATATTGAAATGAGGAGTTTTTGTAAAATTGTGTGCATTTTTTTGTTAATTGGAATAATCATATTAATTGATCGATGTTATCATTTTTATTATAAAAGTTAGAACCCGAGATGCTTTTACATATTCATCTTATATTTTTATTTTATTTTTTTCAAATTTAATCAAATTTGTAGAGTAACCTTATGCTATGTTTAAACATATATATATGCCTTGTTACTTCAAACAATTTTTTCGAAACCCTTGTAACAAGAATAAAACTTCTAAAGTGCTTGTCCTATACTAGATCTAACATTGGCACACATGATCCACGGCCTTCATGCTACTGTATTTGCTAATAACTTTGTTTGAATTAATTATAAATTTGCTTGAATTAATCTCATAAATTTTTATTCTCGAACATAAACATGCGTTACATAATATCCATAAAAAAGACAAACTAAATTTCAAAAGCTCAGGATACACCATAACTTAAACAATTCCCCTCATTTCATGACAATTTATGAAGATCAAAGGAGTGCTGATGACTCTTGAAAACTGGCATTATTAGAAAGTGACAACCCGACGACTGAGGAACCAATTGCAAAGCGATTAGTTATTTTACCATCAACAAAATCGGTCTCTTCATAATTTTGGTGCATAGTTGAATCTCCACTCAATCCTCTAATCCCAGATAATTCACTTACTACTTCTTTCATTGTTGGTCTCTTCTTCCCATTTAACTTCAAACATCTTTTTGTGAGATTAGCAACTCTTATAATCTCTTCTTTCCCAGCCTCTTGTAGAACTCGAGCATCAAGAATTTCAAATAGACGATTCTCTTTCATTGCACACTGAAAATATAATGCTAAACTTTGTGCTTCATCATTATTAATTGAAATAATTGGTTTTTGTCCAGTTAAGAGCTCAGCAAGAACTACTCCAAAACTATAAACATCACTTTTCTCTGTAAATTGGCTTGATCGAAAATATTCTGGATCAAAGTATCCAAAAGACCCATACACTTTAGTAGTCAAGTGAGTCTGGTCAACTGCAACATATCTTGAAGTTCCAAAGTCTGACACTTTTGCCCTATATTTTTCATCTAAAAGTAAATTTGTAGACTTAATGTCTCGATGATATAGAGGAATAGAAGCAACCGAGTGAAGATAAGATATAGCACTTGAAGCTTCTATGGCAATACGTAAACGCAACTCCCATGTGATTGGAAACTCCTCACTTGGGTCATTTATATGTTGAAAGAGATTTCCATTAGGAATTTGGTAGAATGTTTGATACTAACACAAAATACTTTTCAATTCATCGTAATTTGTACGTAATGAAAATGGGTTTGTGAATTTTGTCACAATAATTTCATAGACTTTTCAAAGATAAAAATGAGTGGACAAAAGATAACAAACTATCATCAATTTTTTAAGAGTTGGAATCTTTGATTATGGGCTCCACTGGCAATTGGCTTGTAGGGTGCTCCATTTGTCTCTTATTTGATGAAGAATCATCTTCAATAATCTTCATTCGATTCTTCTTCAACCAGTCCCTTTCAAGTTCTTATTCAATTATTTTATTTTATTTTTTTGGCTTGAAGAAAAATGAAGACTGACTTTGAAAGTAGGCCAGTAAGTGAAAAGTCATATTAATTAATTAATTTTTATAATTATTAAAAATTAAAAGTCTAGATGGAGAATGAGTGACAGAAAAATATTGCACTTTCTAGGTAGTTAATTGGTCTGTTAATCATATAAGAAAATGCTTTTACAAACCATGAAACAAGTACGTTTTGGTCAATTATGAGAATATTTACTTGGAAACTTTATATGAAACCAAATGCATCATTAATTTTTCAGTCATGAAACACGTTTCGGTCAATTATGAGAATATTTACTTGGAAACTTTATATGAAACACCTTTGGATCCACCTAAACTCAATTGTTTTCTTCCTCCCTTCACGTGGTGGGTCTCCACTGTAATCAATTAAAATCAATTGATTGATGTTCACTGTAATCTCTTTTCATCTTCAGTTTTCTTCTCCCTCACTACTTTCACACGCAAACCTCTCTCACCCCTTTAGGTACCATCTTAGAAATTTCTTCTGCCACCTCTGATTTTCTTTTTAATTTCTATAAACTTTATGTGTGGCTGATGATATATGTTGTATTATTTAGTTATTATTATTTTATATATATTTACTATGGATTAATATTACACATTTTCATATTATAGTTAGATGATATTTTTATTTACCATAGAATTAACGTGCTATTGAAATGAGGAGTTTTTGTCACATTTTGTTACTCTGGCCAATCAAAGAATCCCACGCTTTTTCATGTCTAGACATTTGTAGTGATGTTATCATTAGATACCCCTTTGGAATCGGAGAAGGCTGCTAATCAAAACATTACATTTAGAAATATTGACTAAATATTACATTGAAAATTCAAAGCTAGTTATTTTCACCATATTGGAATTGTTAAGAAATTTATTCTTGGTTTTCTTTCAATTATTTTGTTTTATAATTAAACAAAAAAAAAAAAAAAAAGAAGGAAAAAGATAAATCAAGTTATAACAAAAATATCGAATAGCAAACTCTTTAATCATTGAGGTAGAGTGTTCCGTAACTATGCCCGAATACCTAGTTATAGGCAACTGGCAATTGGCTTGTAGGGTGTTTTATTTGTCTCTTATTTGATGACAAATCAAATTCAACCATCTTTATTTTACTCTTCTTCATCTTGTCTAGTGTAATGAAAATAGGTCTATCTCTTTCAAGTTCTTATTCAATTTTTTTTGTTTTTTTTTTTTTCTCTTGAAGAAAAATGAAGATTGGCTAGTAAGTGAAAAGTCTTATTAATTAATTTATTTTTATAATTATTAAAAATTAAAAGTCTAGATGGAGAATGAGTGAAAGAGAGAAATCATCTTCCAACAATCTTTATTTGACTCTTCTTCAACTACTCTAGTGTGAGGATATCTACAGTTCTCTCCCTTTCAGGTTCTTATCAATTATTTATCTTTTTTTTTCTTTATTGCAGAGAAATGGGACTGACAACTGACAAGTCTTCTTTGAAGTAGAGGCCAGTAAGAAAAGTCTTATTAATTCATTATTTATAAGAAATTAGAAGTCTAGCTAGGAGGACGAGTGAAAGAGCAATGCACTTTCCTGGTAATTAATTGGTCTGTTCGAGCATCATCTACTATATATAACAATTAATTTTCCCAAAGAAGGGGAATAGGTAACAGAGAATGGGTGTTCATCAGCTGGTTCTAGTGTTATCGCAGATCATTTTGTTACTCTTGCCACTCAAAGCATCAGCAATATCATGTCCCAGAATGTGTGGTAATGTCAGCTTTCGGTACCCCTTGGGAATTGGTGCAGGCTGCTACTCTGAAAAGGGATTTGAAGTAACTTGTAACAATTCTTCTGGCTCTGAAAAACCTTTCTTAACCAGCATCAGTCTCGGAATATCAGAAGGTGTTTCTTTGAATCCAAGCTATGCGATTGGCGTCAACTTGCCTAAAATTTCTTTGAATAATATCAGCACAACTCGAGGCATTGATCTGTCAGGAAGCCCCTTTTCATTTTCAAATGTAGGAAATAACTTCATTTCCGTTGGTTGTTATAGCAATCAGAGTCACAACCAGAATGATTCAACTTCTGCTGTATGTCACTCTTTTTGTACTTGTGATACTTCACAAAATGCTGCTGGTTGTTGCGATATGATATGTACCCTTCCTCCGAATGGTACGTTTAAAAATACTGAAAGTATATCAGAATTTTATTCAAAAAAGGTTCCCCGAACCTGCAGTTCTGCCTTCATGGTTGACAAAGGATGGCTCCAGTCAAACTACCTAACAGAACCATCGGTTTTGAGAGGTAAAGAAAATATTCCTGCCAGCCTGGAGTGGGGAAAATATAGAGGGCAATGTGTGGAAATGTATAATTCAGGCAATACATCTTGTAATGAGGATGGTGACTGTTTAATCAAATTAAGCTCAGGCTATATTTGTCTTTGCAGTGATCGAAAGTCCGATAGACATCAAGGATGCGAAGGTACATATCCCTTATTAATTTAAACACTGTTAAGAAACATTTGATTTATTTTTTTATTATTATTTACCTTTTTTTTTTTTTTTTTTGGCGGAAGGGGAAGTTTTGTAGCACGAAATAATTTGATTTTTTTTTTTCTCTAATTGTGCAGGTAACTTGTACTGTGACACCAAGAGCAGCTATAATTGCACTGAAGAATGTCCTCATGATTATGATAAATATAACGTATCTTCTCAAAACAGTCTACGAATTTGGTGTTCTCCAGTAAGAAGTTCTAAGGACATATGGATAAAGAAATCTCGGGTCAGATTTTTTACTACCGTAGGTACGTCGTATCTATCCTTTTTGTTTCCACGATATATGCATTTGTTAAGATATTAAACAAGATATTGTTCATATTTGAAAAGAAAATAAAGCCATAGCTCATAGTAATAAATTAACTAAACTAGCTACAACAATAATATAGATATACAGTAAAACATTTTTATAGTTATGATGCTGAAATTAATTAATTTTATTATTATAAAGAGGTTATAACTTAATAGAGGTGTAGTAACAAAAATTTCTTTATAATTCATGTTTTAGTAGTACAATATTAGGATTTTAATTGACGTTTTAATACTATTAATATTTCAATTCAGCGTTTCAATTGCCTACTTTTGAAACGGATAGAAGATCGTGTCTTGAAACCAACAAAGATAAATGTCCTTGATGGAATTGTAAATGTAGTTGTTGCATAGTCAAATGGATTTGAAGCCACAAACTATTGCTAATTGTTTTAATCATTACAAAATTGTGCAGCAAATTGATGTGAAGCCACATACTATTGCCAATTTGTTTTAATCATTACAAAATTATGTAGCACATTGATGTAAAGTCATATACTATTGCCAATTGTTTTAATCATTACCAAATTAGGATCCCCGATGTCAATGAATTGCAAGTTACAAATGAAGTGAATTAGTAGAATCAAAGAGTTATTATAGAATTTAGTAATCAGATTCGACACTCCTTACTACTTGACTTGGTTTAGAGGGTTTATGACGGATTTACGAGTGACGCTACTCAGTTAGCTATTTAGACTGAGGCCTAGGAGACGGAACCAAAAGAAAAACAACACCATCATTCGTATACTCAACCTAGGATAACTTCATTACACTAATCGAATGGATATTAATGTCTTTCTCAATCATCCAAATGAGCAATAAGTCATGTATGCTTTAATTAAAGAATAAATCATTACTACAATTAGACAAGAAGATAAAGGAAATAATTATGAGAATGATAGTACGAAAATACAAAAAGTTTTGTGCCAAGAAGCTCTAAACATACCTGAGAAATTAGAAATATTTGACTTCAACAAGAAAATGTTCATTCTAGCGAGTAATCTACCTGCAAGTTAATAGATGTAGTAACAACTCTAAAGCATAAATCATTATCTCAAATAACTTTAGATAAATATTTTATTTCATCTTAAACCTTTAATGTAATATAACATATATTTTTTTTTTGCAATATACAGATAATTATTACTATGTGGAGGCAATTTTTCTTAAGATAAAAATTAGAAAAATTATAACCTATTACAATGTAGAATTTATTCTTATTTATAACTATCCCAAATTGGGAATATAATTTTTTGTAATTATGTAGAGTTTATTCCTATATAAAGTATCACTATAGAGAGGTTTTACTATATATATAGACACATAGATACTTTGTCTTTTCTGCTAGTTTCATGCATATTGGATAAAAACTTGATGTTAATTATATACTTGAGTAATTTGCAGGTTGCAGTGCTGGCATTGGGTCGTTTTTACTTCTCATAGGAGCATGGTGGTTTTACAAATTCATAAAAAGAAGAAAAGCAATAAAGTTGACGCAGAAATTCTTTAAAAGAAATGGTGGTTTACTACTACAACAACAGTTGTCATCCAAGGAAGGTAACATTGAGAAAACAAGATTGTTTACTTCAAAGGAATTAGTAAAGGCCACAGACAACTACAATGCAAATCGAATCCTAGGTCAAGGAGGCCAAGGCACAGTGTACAAGGGAATGTTAGTAGACGGAAGAATTGTAGCCATTAAAAAGTCCAAGATAGTGGATAAAAGTCAAGTTGAGGAATTCATCAATGAGGTGGTAATAATATCTCAAATTAATCATAGAAATGTGGTTCAACTACTGGGATGTTGCTTAGAGACAGAAGTTCCAATTTTGGTGTATGAGTTCATTTCTAATGGAACTCTTTTTCATTATATCCACGGCGAAAATGAGGAGTTTCCAATCACATGGGAGCTACGCCTACGCATTGCCTTAGATGTTACAGATGCTCTATCATATCTGCATTCAGCTGCTTCCGTACCTATATACCATCGAGACATTAAGTCAACAAACATACTCTTGGATGACAAATATCGAGCAAAAGTTTCAGACTTTGGGACTTCTAGATCTGTTACAATTGACCAAACTCATTTGACAACTCAAGTACATGGGACCTTTGGATATGTAGATCCAGAGTATTTTCAATCAAGTCAATTTACTGACAAAAGTGATGTTTATAGTTTTGGAGTTGTTCTTGCTGAACTCTTAACCGGTCAAAAGCCGATTCTTTCGACTGAATTTGTTGAAGATAGAAGTTTAGCTTCATATTTTCTTCGTGCAACAAAAGAGAATCGATTATTTGACATCCTTGATGCTCGAGTTTTGAAAGAGGGTGAAAAAGAAGAGATTATGACTGTTGCTAATCTCACCAAAAGATGTTTGAATCTAAATGGAAAGAAGAGACCAACAATGAGAGAAGTAGCAATTGAATTAGCTGGGAATATTAGAGCGCTAAATGGAGCTTTACTTGAGCAACAAAAATATGAAGAGATTGATTTTGTTGGCAGTGAGATAATCGGTCACTCTGCAACCAGTTCATCTTTGAGTACAAGATTGTTTTCTAATCATGTCACTTTAGATGTTCATCCTCTGCTTTTAGACATGCATTAAACGGGGAGAATACTTGTTTATTATGTATTTCTTTCAATAAATAAATTTTTGATGTTTTTGCAATATATTCTACTTTTATCATTTACAAACTAATAAAGTTGTTTGATCATTGGAATACTGAATTTTATGTAATGTGATGTTGATCAATTATAAGTATTACTTAAATTGTTCGAGTAAATTTAATATCTTCCAATACCATAGCCAATAATCCATTGATCATGTGCAAGGAAATAAGCGGCTTGGGTTTTTAGTTTTCACTTTCATTTTGTCCAACTCAATGAAGTCTTACGTCGCCACCTATATATGTTTCTTCTACAATATCTCTTTCTTTTTCAGAGGCTGATCTAGATGTGTGTGGGACGGTGGTAGATTTTGTTTTGACTATTTTGACTACCTCAATGGAAGGTCGATTTCAGTCCTAGCTAATTCTGAGCTTTAATTCGGACTCAACAAAGCATATTCTCTTATTATCCACACGCAATATAATGCTCTCTGTCAATCTCTTCAGGATTTTGTATTCATGGACTGCGAAGGTTTTGGTTTTCGTTGGAAGTAATCCAAGAGAACGTCCCTGTTGTTATAAGTCTGCTTGTTGGAAGAATCATAACGGCCTTGTAAAACATAAGCCTTGAGAATGTGGAACCTCTTAGATGTTAACGTTTTGATCTCTGGCAGGCTTCTCCTGGTGTTAAATCTTCTAAAACAGTGTTAATAATGTTCCACTTGGAAAGTGATTCCTTCATGCTATAGAGCTATTTTTTATTTTGGTAATCCTTATCACTCTAGTGCATGATCCTGAAATTTATGCATCTCCTATTTCGACTTAATGGTAATTCTGCCGTAGTCTTGGTCGACTATTCCAATCATTCGCCTTTGGATTCAATGTTCCTCCTGCTTTTGAGAACTTCTCAAGCACAATAAAAATTAATTCTTTGAAAATTCATTCCAGGGCTGAAGCCAGCTGAGACGCTTCGGAAGCGTACAATCTGTCTATACACAGGAAATTTCCCAACTTCAGGATGTTTTTGAAACTAAGCCTTGGTGGTTTTCTCATTCATTGTAGTTGCTATTTATACAAACAGTTGGTATGCAAACCAAGTCCAAGTAACTGAGTTCGTTACTAACGTAAACTTAACAGAGTAATTAAAAACTAATGGATAGTTAACGAAACTTAGTAAGTAAAGCCTAAACACTTCGTGGGTGTTTGGTTGGGGGTTAAGTGGGATTCCTGGGGTAATGTCATCTTATATTATTTGATTACCATGTTTGGTTGTCAAGTAATATAAGATACTGGTAATCTTCAAATAACAATAGTGGTTACTATTGATAATATAAGAGATAATCTGATTACCTCCATTTTCTTAGGTATTCTGAGATTACCAGAGTTATCTTTTTTTGTTACAATTTTATCCCTTATTAATAAAAATTTTGGACAATAATACCCCTACTTTAAAATAAATTTACATTAATATCCTATTTCAATTTTACCCTTGTTTAATTAAAATTTTTGACAATAATGCCCTTATATTTAAAATTATTTACAGACCACCACTGCCACCCAGCCACCACCACCGACAGCGGGCCAACCACCACGAACCACCGCCAGAAAATCGCCGGAGTCCCTAAAAAAGAAGGAAATTTTGTGGGAGGCTCCGGGAGGCTTCGATATGGCCGTTTCCGGCCATATTGATCTCCGAAAACGGCCATATCAGGCCAGATCCTTGGCCATTAATGGCCAAGTCTGGGCTAGATCTGGCCGTTAACGGCCAGATCTATTCTGGCCGGAATAGATCTAACCAGATTCGCTAGGTCTGGCCATTAACGGATCGGTCCAGATCTAGCTTGAGTCATTGATATGGCCGCCAACCATCAATATGGCCTGAAAACGGCCATATCGAAGCCTCCCACAGAATTTCCTTCTTTTTTAGGGACTTCGGCTATTTTCTGGCGGTGGTTCGCGGTGGTGGCAGGAGGTGGGGTGATTTCATCATAAATTAAAGTTTTATATAAGCGGGGGTGTTTTAGCTAAATCTGAAATATTGGGGGTTAAAAGAAATTATTCAAAAATTAATAATAAAAATAATATTATATTAATATTTAAAAGGGGGACAATTTAGTAATTTAAATAACATACCCACCAATTTATTCCCTATAACCAAACATATTAATATAACATATCCACCAACTAACCAAACATATTTTCTTAAAGATTCTCAGTAATCTTCCAAGGTAATCTACTTTTCGGTAATCCAACATTCCCAGTAATCTAACATTCCTGAACCAAACACCCCTTCATGTCTACTAACTTTAACTAGTTTTAACACCCATGAAACACAATTATAACCATGGTTGTCAAATTGCGTATCGTATCATATATCAAAAACTTAATTTTTTAAATCATGTATCGCGTATCGTATCGAACCGTATGATATGCATTTAAAAAATATAAAATAATAAAAATTTCTATAAATTAATTTCATCTCCAAACTTAATTAATGAATTTTTTGATATTATTAGTTTTACATAATCAAAATTAATCACAAAATTAAGAATCTATATCATTTCCTCTTAATTATTCATATCATTTTCAAGATCAATGTCAATATCTACATCTTCACTTATGTTATCATTATCATGTAAAATAGGCAACACATCGTCCTCTTTACTTTCTCCATGCGAAATGGGTAAATTTGAGTAGGTTCTAGTAAACTAGCTTGGGTGACCTGGATCCGACCTAAATTTTTTTTTTGGGCCTTCAACCTAATGCAATAGCCAATACAATAGTTGATAAGGTTGTCATGATTACTCTAACAATAATACTAGTTGTACAAACAAATCTTACAAAGATTTGTGTACAAACTAATGTGGCACAAAATGAATGGAAAAGTTAATACAAAAAGTCAAACTTATCGTATTCCTTTTTCTATTCAGTTTGTACAAAAATTTTATAAGATTTGTTTGTACATGTAGCATTACTTTTACTCTAACTCAACTCAACAACTTACTTAGCGTTTAACTTAGCAGTTAGTGGAGTTTGTTAAAGTTCAAATATGAAAAGCTTTTGTAATTCCTGAATCCCATATGCCCGGTGGAGCATTTCCAGGAAGCTCAGCTCATCAAGAAGAGCTAAGAAAAGCTTTCAGCCTAGCCAAGCAAAGTACCTTCTTCATTAGCAATTAAACCAAAACTTCCCATGTCACCTGTTGAGGAGAACAGAAGCTAGACTTAGTAGAAGACGTCGGTTGAGAAATAAATTAACTGGAAAATATATTATTTACTTAATTGTCATTCTTGCATCAAACTAAAAATAAATAAACATATGGGTAGGAATCTATTTAAATATTCCGGGGTATATATTTTAAAAAAAATATAAGGTTAAATATGATAGTAATTAAAAATTTAAGGGACAATTAATATTCTGTCAGGACAATTGAAATGATATAATCATACGAGGGACTCTAGGGATATTATCTAACCGTAAAAATTTATATGAAGAAAACATAGCGTTGTCGGTATCAGGTGCTACGCAGAATTAGGTGTTTCCTTCCTTGGTGGCTAACGGCCATATGACTCTGCTTAATCTCTTGATTTTTTAATTTCACAGATGAGACTGCCAAGTTGAATTTGTTCTCAAGGATCGCAAAATTAGGATTGAAATTGGGTTGAGATTGGGTGAAACTTGTATACTTGGTTGTGTGAAACTTTCTTCTTCCTTGTTCTTCTTCTATATTGTCAATTGTTTGTAATGTTGGGATCCTTGGTTATGGTCTGTGCACCAAGTGTTCGAAAAATTTCCTCAGTTGGATTTTTGTAACATTTTGAAGCAAGGAACACACACAGGTATCAATTTCCATGGATATTCAACGATGTTGATTTTGATATTTTCTCTATTCCCATAGTCTATTTATTTTTATCTCTGCTTCTCCTCC
Organism: Pistacia integerrima; assembly: GCA_026225825.1. Taxonomy (NCBI): domain Eukaryota; kingdom Viridiplantae; phylum Streptophyta; class Magnoliopsida; order Sapindales; family Anacardiaceae; genus Pistacia; species Pistacia integerrima. The sequence continues at coordinate 29,554,840 of CM047748.1, forward strand.
ACTATGACTTGGGAAATGAGCTTTTGGGACTTCAACGTCTATTACAATTGAGCAAACTCACTTGACCACGCAAGTACTTGGAACCTTTGGGTATGTCAGATCCAGATCTCTTTCGATCAAGTCAATTCACTGAGAAAAGTGTTATTTATAGCTTGGAGTTTTCTTGCTGAGCTTTTAATTGGACAAAAACCTATGCGTTGAATCGACTCTGAAGATGAAGAAAGAAGTTCAGCAGCATATTTTCTGTGTGCAATGAAAGGGAATCGTTTATTTGAAATTCTCCATACACGAGTTCTAAAAGAAGGTGAGAAAGAAAAGATTATTGCAGTTGCTAATCTGACAAGAAGATGTTTGAACTTAAATGTGAGGAAGAGGGCTATAATGAGAGCAGTAACAAGTGAATTAGGTGGGATTAAAGCATTGAATGGGGCTTCAGTTATGCAACAAAGCGATAGATTCGATTGATAGTGACTAATTTCAAGTAATTTTGAAATTAGTTCGTCTTTCGCTACTGGATCATTCTTTGAATTATTTTTAATTCTTCAATAGTGGCCAACCCTTTCAAAATTTATTCTATCATTTGACTGAATATCATTATTTACTGCAGTTCGTGTTTTAACTTGTAAAAGATAAGAGAAAAGTAGGAAACGACTTTGAAGTAAAAGTTATTCAGCAAACAAAGCTGAAAAGGATCTGCAGGGTTCGTTTTTTGTTCCTCTGTTTTTAGAAGAAAACTTCCCAGAAAAGTTTATAGCAGCACTTTCATACTCTTTTCCTGGTGCATTAGTGTATATCACAAAGGTGAAAAAATTCATCCCATGAAAAGCTTAGAAAATCAGAGAGAAAAAGAACAATCTGTAAACTTGAGAAGCAATGAACTAACTGTATTATTGGCAAAATGGTGTACATTCTGTTTATATAGAGCTGCTATACAATGATAGTTTGTCAACCTGTTACGATCTACTCATTGCATTGTGTATTGTTTGATCATCTCGAACACCTGGGTTTTCATTTTGCAACCGTTTGAATAATCTCCAACACTTGTAACAGTAACTAACATGATGACTAATGACGTTAACTCTTCTAAGGTTCTCTCTAAAGCTTTAGTTCAAACAGAAATCCGAAGTTCCCAGCTGTTAGTTACTTGGTTAACATCATAAGAATAACAGATGTTACCTGTTTTTTGAAACCTCCTCCTCTTCTTCTTCTTTCAGGTCTTTAGCAATTGAACTAACATCCAACAATGTGAAATGGTTTTACATCGGAAGCGACAATGTATTCAAACTTGAAAGAAATGGCCATAAATTCACACTTTGATTCTTTAACAAGCTGTAACAACTTTACTTGTTTGTCTTAGAGAAATTACTGGCATAATTCCAGTCCTACTTTCTCCACTGTTCTTTCTTGAAGTCAAATTATGATTTTATTAGTGTTTATTAATATTTTTACTCTACAAATAATGTTATACTTACAAAATTGAGACTTAAAGCTTGTATCCCATAAAAAATGATAAGTTACTTGTTGATATCGAATAATTTGTTACACCAATTCATCGTTAATTTGTAAGTGTAGTGTGCATGTGGCCTTAATAATCATCATACATAGAGGTTGCAGCCTTTCCATAGAACCTGACAGAAATATCTTCCAAAACAAGCAATATTTGAAGGTGACATTTTGAATAGTAAATTGACAAAGAAAGATGGTCATTATGTCACAAAAGGGAAGTTGTTAGATGAGTTTTGTAGAGGTTTCAAAGTGGATCAGGTTGGCTTCAACCTGAGTGGCTTGTTCAATCTCCAATAGCTAGGCTCAGTTAGACACCAGGCCAGACCTAAATTAAAAGCCATGAAAAATTAATGGGCTAGGCTCATTAACCATATTGGATTTGAGGTGTAAAGTCCATAATGAATTTGCTTGAATAATTATTCTTATAAATATATACGTATTTTTCAACCGACATACCTGATCTTAGAGGGTCATTGTATAGAAATACAGAAACACCAAAAAAAAAAAAAAAAACCACTTTGGATGATGAACCAATTTTCAAAGTGACTAGTAATTTCATGGCGGACATGATTAACCTCTTTAATTTTTGGTCTCTTTAATTCTTTTTTCACAAATTCAAACATCTTTTCGTGATAGCCATAATGAGATATAACACCTGGGATTCTAGAGCATTGGTTGTAACACAGAACAAATAAACCCGATGAATGGAATAACAAAAAAGGAATTAGATCATAGCTACAAACATCCCTTTCTACAGGGTTCAATATGTGTGGCTTATAATAAACTCTTCTTTTGTCTAATGGAGGGAGATCAACTTGTCCTTTGTATAAATGATGTTACTTTATGCTCAAGTGTTAAAGCATGTAAAGTCTCATTAAGATTTGTTAGAATTTTTCTTGATAATGCGGCTAATCATGAGGGTTAGCATGTGTTAAAGCTTACTATGAGTTGTAAATTAGAATCTTAACTCTTCCATTCACATCAGCGTTAGATTTGAATATAATATTGAATTCTTACCTAATAACATAAAACCGAATGTTAAATAAACATGATATTAGAGTCAAAAGTTTCATGTTCGAATCGATTCTTACCAAAATATCCATATTTTATGTTATATAAGTTCTCTCTTTCTAGTTGGATAGGGATGCATTGTTCTTTTATTGTCTTTATTCCCCTTCTTAATTTAGACTTTTAACTTAATCTTTCATTAACTTTCTAATTTAATCTTTCTAACCAAACTTTTTATTCTTTTAATTTCAAGGGGACTGAATATGATCAATTTATAAACAAACATAGTCTGATAGGATTTCACTGAACATAAAAATTACTATCATGTGAACTACAATGAAAGCTAAAACTTTATCTCCATTTATTCAATTATTTAACAGATAATTCCATAATATAAAATTGTAATAATTATTTGACTAAAATTTTAACTTAATTAATATTACACTCATCCCTACTTAAACTTTTACAAAAAATTAATGGCAACTTAACAATAATAAGTTTGTAACAATAATAATAAATTTATTATTATATATTCTCATAAATAATGAATTTGTAAAAACAATGTTTTTTTTTTTTTTTATAAATGAAGGGAAATCAATGCATATAATTCCCAATCTAGCCTTGTAGGACCGTGCTGAACTTTACGTCTCAAAACATTAATCGGGATCTTCTAAATAGGCCCACTTGCAACAAATAATTAATCCAAGGGAAAACTTGATTATGAAAAATTGTTCATTGATCTTAAAGCTCCTTCTTTAGACTTTTGATTTTATCTTTTAAAAATACTAAAAGCAAGTTAGTAAAAATTCTTACTTGTATTGTAACTAGGCCATGCTATATCTTATTAAAATGAAGAAGATTAAAGTGAATTGTTCTTGTCTTTCTTTAAACTTTTGATTTTATTTTTTAAAAGAAAATAAAAAGCAAGAATGGTAATTTTTTTTTATTGCAAATTTGCAATTATGTCATGGTATTATTACTTGAAGCATTATGATCGTTGAGAATGAATGATGTCGAAAGAGTGACAAGGAAAGAGAATAATGTCAGTTGTTTCCATTAATGAAAATTCAAAATTGTTTGAATTTATTTTACTTGTTGCCAATAAAAATAAGTATTCGAGCTTTATTTTATGTAATATATGTTAAACGTAATAATAGTTGGTAGTTCTACTCTCTGTCCATTGGTGTTGTTTGTACATAGAAAAGCTCTTGTCTGAACAATGAACTTCCTTTTCCATAATTTAGAAATGAGGATAACCTCTCCTCCCCTAATATGAACCAAAAAGTGATTCATGAATTGTAGTAGTATATGCAGTTATAATCTAATCTAATCTTTCCTTAATTCTTTTATAAGTTTATCTTTTTTATCAGTTACGGGGACTGAACTTGATTTCAGAGACGACCATAAGATAAGACTTTACTTAGATGGGGAAACCCATGTGTGAAACATCAACATATATTACTGCTGCAAGAAGAACCTTATGCATTTTATTGCTAAAATTAAAGGTCTTAAGGGAGGAGAAAAAAAAGGTCAGACCTAAAATTTGTTGCTAACTACTTCCATGGGGATAATATTTCATTAAATTGTCAGTTGAATCTCCGCTATCAGTATCCATAATTAAGGAAGCTGAGAGATCAATTAATGGGATCTTCATCATCTTGGGAGTTACATATCTTGTTACTCTTGCCAAGCAATATAAGATCACCAGGATTATCACGCAGTTAACATTACCCTCTGCTATTCTACCCCATATGAACAACTTCTTTTCACATCCAATTTTGATTTAACTTTTGTATTTTTAATTCCTTTAATGGGTAAAAACACAACAGTTTAGCCCACAGACACTCACCACTGCAACACCAAACACCCAACACTACAAGCCAACAAAACACTCAACACTAAATTTCACATGTAATAAAATAAAATCTAACAAAGTCAACAATATTTTTTCAGAATCTCCTAATTTTTTTCAAATAAAAATCACAAGGGCTCGAGTATGGCGGCTTAGAAGAGAGGCATAGTTACGGCTTGAGCTTGGGTCAAGTCGTGACGGGCTGCCGTTTGCCGGCGACCTTCCACTGCGGCGATCCATGCTCGTCCTTGCTAAAATCCGGTCATGGCTGCAGTGTTTTCTTTAATTGGTAAAGAGAGGGAAGTGAAGAAAGAGAAGAAAAAACAAAAGAAAGAGGGGAGAAAGAGAGAGAGACGAAGAAGGAGAAGATGAACTAGAAGGGGAGACAGAAGCAGAACCAAAAAAAAAAAATATATATATACTTTATTACATAATTACCTAAAAACCCTTAATTAGTTCATTAATTACCAAAAACACCGTGAGCAATTAGACCAACACGCTCAAATGAACTAAATACCTTTTTTCATTTGATTTTGTTGACCTTTTGGAAAGGGCGTGGTCTCGGAGAGGTTTTTTTTGGGGGGTGTGGGGGTTGGGGGGTGAGAGGGGAGGGGGGTGTTGTTTAAATAATACATTATAAAAATAATGGGGAAGTTTAATACATTGGAAACACAAAATGACAGCTTTTCCACTGTTGATCATTTTTTTCCGGATTTTATGAAATTTCAGTTGAAACCCCAGCAACTTTGATCCAAAGTTGTTGACGTTATGAGTTCCAATTGTATAGTGAAACGGCACCGTTCGACTAACGAGAGCTAATACCTCTGCTACCGTTTGACTAACGAAAGCTAACACCTTTTAACAAAATTCAGCAACCTTTATTAATGTAGCCGTTGAGTTCAAAATTCCCAAAAACTTGAATATTAGCTGGAAACAGAGGGAACCAGAGGAGTTTGATCTCCTCTCGGCTTAGTGGCTACCGACTCCGTAGCATCCTTTCCTCCCTAAAGCCAAGCAGTAAGAATTTGCCGCTGCAGCTTGCACACCAGAATGCACAAAACATTTCATAACATGAAAAAGCAAAGGGAGGAACCCAAGGATTATCTTATATTTGTATTAATTGTGATTTCCATTTCTTTAAATTTGTAATTCAGTTATATACATGTGCTCTGTAAAAATAATTGGCAATAGATAGAATTAAAATAGAATTAAAAACCAGCATAGTATTCTAATTATTTAGCTAGGAAAGTTGAGCTGGAATCTTCATTTAGTATTCCATAGACTCATCTTTAACTAACTGGTTTTGTCTCTTTCAACTTTAAGCCAGTTTCCTGTCCTATGCAATTTTTCTACGTGAAAGAATTAGCACAATATTTGATACTAACGCAAAATACTTTTCAATTTATCGTGATTTGTACGTAATGAAAATGGATCTGTGAATTCTGTCACCATAATTTCATAGACTTTTCAAAGATGGAAATGAGTGGACAAAAGACAACAAACTGATCATTAATCTTCTAAGAGTTGGAATCTTTGATTAATATACGAAAAGTAATAGTTTTACATTAACTAAATATTGCATTGAAAATTCAAGGCCTGTTATTTTCATTGGAATTGTTAAGAAATTTATTCTAGGTTTTTTTTTTCTTTCTATTATTTTGTTTTATAATTTAAAAAAAAAAAAAAAAGATAAATCAGATTATAACAAAAGCCTCATATAACCTCTTTTTTTATAGCCGGATGACAAGCCTTTTAGGCATCAGGGTTAGCTATACTTAGGGATCTTGTGTTCGAGTCATAGGAGAAACACTTACCACATTTAGACAATTACCATTTGTGCAATTGGGCTTGTAAGGTGTTATGCAATTGTGTCAGGATACCTCAATTACGGGCTCGACTGGCAATTTGGCCTATAGGGTGTTCCATTTGTCCATATATATATGTGTGTGTGTGTGTGTGTGTGTGTGAGCCACACAATTTGTACTTATAATCTAATTCTTCTACAACACTTCTTAAGTAAAATCTAAAATTTTTATTATAAGTAATGTGGTTTTTTATATAGTGTATTAACTATATATTTAGACATTAAGATCACATAAGACAACATATTAACACTTAGAAGTGTTTCTCTTATTATCATCTTCATGTTATTTGTTTTGTAATACAACACACACCAACAAATTGCACCAAATGTACTGATAGTAGTCACTATTACCAAGCCATGATCCTTTTTGTTGGAACCAAATTTGGTTTTATTTGGGCTTTATGTTTTTAATTTCTACTTTATAGAAATGGGCTCAATTAAAGGAGTGCAGGCCCAAAACTCGGTAGAGGGAAAGAGATTAACAAAAAAAAAAAAAAAAAAGAAGGAAGGAGTCCAAAATCAACGTCGTTTGGGTAAAAGTTCTATTTGCCCAAAAAGGTAGGAATGCTTATAAAAATAAGAGGGGTGTGTCTGACTGTATGTAAAAGATGGACTTCGGCCTGTTATTTGTAAACAATTAGTCCAACATTAATAAAAAATATTTTCTCACAATTGGGTTTTCTCCATTTTCCTCCACTTTCCCTCATTTTCACACCACCGAAACACTGAATTCCTCCACTCAAATCTTATGAAAATCTATTGAGGATTTTTGTATTTTCACCTCGGGCCAAATATTTTAATAGTACTACATATCTGTTTTGTTTGCATTATATATACTTGTCATCAGAATACTAATAAAAAATATTATTCAGATAAAACATTAACAATATAATGGGTACTTGTAACATACAGAATGGTAACATGTCACTTTTTAAAAATGGATTTGTACATAATGAAAATAGATTTGTGAATTATGTTGCAATCATTTCATAGACTTTTCAAAAATAGAAATGAGTGGACAAAAGATAACAAACTGATCATTAATTTTCTAAGAGTTGGAATCTTTGATTAGTATACAAAAAATAATAGTTCTACATTGACTAAATATTACATTGAAAATTCAAGGCTTGTCATTTTCATTGGAATCGTTAAGAAATTTATTCTTGGTTTTCTTTCTATTATTTTGTTTTACAATTTAAAAAAAAAATATATATATATATAAGATAAAATATAAATCATGTTATAACAAAAACATCATATAACGTCTCCTCTTGTGGTCAGATGATAAGTTTTTTAGTCACTAGGGTTAGCTATACCTAAGAGTCTTGTATTCGAATCACAGAATAAACACCTACTACATTTAGGCAATTACCATTTGTGCAATTGAGCTTGTAAGGTGTTCTACAATTGTCTGTTGAATCTAAAATTAAAGGTCTCAAGGAAGGAGAAAAAAAAGGTAAGAGCTAAAATTTGTTGCTTACTACTTCCATGGGGATAATATTTCATTAAATTGTCTGTTGAATCTCCGCTATTAGTATCCATAATTAAGCAAGCTAAGAGATCAATTAACGGGATCTTCATCATCTGGGGTTGTTACATATCTTGTTACTCCTACCAAGCAATATAAGATCACCAGGATTATCAAGTACAGATACTAAATGTATACAGAAATTAAGATGTTTTATGAAAATTATTTTATTATTTGACTCAATATCATTATCCATAAAGGACAGTTGTATTCAAAAATCTCTTCTCGTTTAGCTTTGCTGTTACGTGTCTAAACATCTCCTTTGTTTTCTTTCCAGCAAAGTATGGTTTTATTATTTTACTTCAATAACTGATCCATGTGGATCATTATCAAGAGTCCTAGTCATTAGGGAGTAGTTAGTAAGTTGTTTCCTATTCAAAGTCCTAGTCTCAAGGAATCGTGGAGTGTGTTTAGGAGTAGAGCGTTAATGTAAAGTGTATTTAAATAGTTGGAATAAAAAGAGAAAGGCATCTGAAGCGTCAAAACTATTTTTGTTAAACTTTGGAGGTTGGGTTCCCTCGAAGAAGCCTTGTTCAACTCTTATTCTCATCCTAAAAAACCAGCAAAATAGCTTATAACACTAGACTTCGCTCTGATACCACTCTGTTAGGAGTGAGCTCAAGTAAACCAACAAAAAATCTTGTTTCCAAGCATTCCCTATCAAAGACCCCAACTTTTGCAGAATTACAAATACCCTTTTGGTGTCTATTTACATTATTCCAAAATGCAGAAACTTTCTCAACGGTTTTACCAATCTTGGAAAAAGAACGAAACCCCATTGCCCAATTGACCTAAGAAACAAAAACAAACATAATTTTCCCATTTCTTTATTTAATAAATAAATAATAAAAAATAAATGATTGTGGCAATAAAAGTAAAAAAAGAGAAAAAATGAAGCGAAGACTGACCTGTGAGCAGTTTTTTCTGGGTTCTTTCTCTGTTTTTGTTTTTCTTATTCTTTTTCTCGTGTTGTATCGGAGCTTGAAAGAGACAATGTTTCTGGGTTGAAAAAACACTTGTTCGTCTCAGTTATTCGCTACCTATGCCTAATAGTTGGTCACGACTCATGAGGAGAGGGTGTCTTTAGGCCCTGGTATTTTAAAAAGTATCACTTAGATCCAATAAATTTTAAAAAAACCACTATTGTCCCTGGGAGAGTGTGGGCGTTTTACCTCTCATTAAACGGCGTAAGTTCAATTTTATATTTTTCATATAAGTAAAGCCACGCCCCCATTATTTTGCAATTACATAATTTGAATATAAATATATATGAATATAATGAATATAAATATGCTTGAATATAATGAGATTTGAGAGCTTGAATTCATTCAACTCTTGTTAGATTAATTTATACCATCAATGAGACTTGAGCAACATAAAGAATACCTCATGACATTTATACATTTGTTTAAAATCACGATAAAGATTAGGCAAAATCATGAAGATATATTTAAATATTTGTCAAATTATTATGAGAAAATTTCTTAATAATTAATTCAATATTAACAATTAAAAAAATTTAAATTTAAATATATTTACATTTATTTTTTCTTAAAATCATCTCACCATATTAAAGTAAAAAAAAACAAAAATTATTTTGTAAGTTTACATTAAAGTTTGTGGGGTTCATTACATTGTCACCCTAAGGTTTGACACTTCCCTCGATTTCGAAAAATTAACGCTATGATTCTCAAATGTCGTTCACGTCTATGAAATGTAACGATTCAAAAGATAGAAGTTATATTTTGAATAAATTACTGGTATTTTTTATTAATAACTAAGGATACAAGTAAAATAAACATATTACATAACTCTCACAGGTTTATTCATAGAATACATTATATGAACGTATGAAAACTACTCTTATTTTGCATTAAACAACAGTTAAGATGACAAGATCAATATCTATTGAAAAAATTGATATTGTCAAAAAATTGATCTAGTATTGAAAGATGAAGCAATTTTAAAGTGAGCAGTTGTCTCATCATCAAGATAATCAATGTCTTTATAGTTTTCTTGCACAACAAAAGCAACCTGTTAATCAATCTCAACCACAACCACAAGTGAATTTCATCGATAGTAAAGAAGATAAATGCTTCCATAAACTCTATACTTAATTTAATTTTTTTCTTTAAAAACATAACCTCTTTATGACTTTAACTCACATGATTTGGCTCAATTATCGTTCTTTTATCTCAAAATACAATTCACGGTTTTTAAAACAACAGCTAAAAAGAAATTAAAACTAAAGAAAATGAAAACTATCTTTACAAATAATTGACCAAATTATAGAAGTCAAGTCTTTCCGCATCACAATGGATAGTTGTATATTTTTATTTTAAACAGAAGCTTAGAAGTATGATATTTTGAGGGATTTATGAAGGAAAATTAAATATATAGCTTAAATTAAAAAAAAAATTACGATCTTACATTGTCGATCACTTCATTTATCTCCTTGTCGAACTTCTTTTTTTAATTAAAAGAAAAAAAAAAAGACAACTTTTAGTTAATATTTAATTTTATCAATGCAGATTTGAATAAGAATATAAATAATTAAGTTTTATATACTTATATGGGGTGTCAAAAATGTTTATAGGAAAGAAGATTTTAAAAGTAAATTTAATAATTTAATTCTTAGAAATGGGTTTTGATCTATTGACAGTGGAGGCCAATAGACCACTCTTTGCTTAAATATTTGTCCACTAACAATGGATGGGCTTAAAACTACAAATAAATGCTGGGTCTAGAAACCCAAAACTAGAAAACAATATTACATAAAAATATAATTACAATTACTTTATTGAATTTTTATAAAAAATTTAAAATGTATTTCTCTAAAACTTTTATAGCTAATGTAATTGTCCTCCGTGATCAAGGATTTGGTTTTCATTAAAGTTGTCCGTGGCCTTTTCCAATTCCTCTAAAGTACAATTATAATTATAAAAGTAATTTATTGAATTTTATTATATTTTAAAATATTACTTTTAAATTTTGTAACTGATAATGAGAAGTATTTAATTATGTAACTGTTATATTGGAAATTTTAAAAACTAAACTGCTGTAAGCCTATTAAATTGTTAATGGGCTCAATGACTAAATTTACAAGAATATGAGAAAAATTTCATTCCCATAAAGTATATAATACAATTTTGATTTCTCTATATTTACAATTAGATTGGATTTATAGAGGTATCAAAGTGGATTAGGTTGGCTTCAGCCTAACTTGTGCCAAGCCCAAATATCTCAGCTCAATAACATTTTCTTAAAAGGGATTGACAATTTTCCCCGCGTGGAAGGGTATCCATGAGTCCATGCCCTGTTTAGCAATGGGATTTTAAAAAAATTTCCGGCAAGGATGGTGTGGAAAACAATCCCCAAATTACTTTAGCCTTGAGATGGGGATTTCTATTCCCTCCCTACCCAATCTCCAATCTTCAAAAGTATTAATTTATAAAAATAAATTCTTTTAATTTTTTATTAAAAATATCATTTAAAGAGTCTTACTCCAACATTACAATTTATGGGAAAAAAAAAAAAGAAAAGAAACAATTGACAATTTTTCTAAGTGATATATCATTTTATGCGACTTTAATGGGTAAATGTAAAATTGTGTTGTAGTCGGGTTGAGAAACATTGACGAAGACATTATAATTTGTGATTGGGAAGGAATAAATTATATAAAAGAAATTGGAAATGGAGGATATCCATTAAAAGACATGATATATGTTGTATTATTTAGTTACTATTATTATTAATTTTGTTATGATTGTTAATTATTGTTATTAAAATTAATTGAAACAGGTTTAATTGGTTTAATTAGTGTAAATCAAATTAAGTGTTTTATAAATGGGTTACATTGTCATGTTTAAACATAAACTTAACTTGTTTATTAAACTGGCTAATTGCTGAGCAATGAGCATTGGGCAATATTGTACCTATTATAAACATTTGCATTTAATCCAAATGGATGCATTAGTGATACAAAATACAGCTAAAATATGATTTGGGTTCATCTAAAATCAGCTACTATCACATATATACATATATATATTTATTTTAAACAGAGAATAAATACAAGAATTTATATCTGATAGGTGTTTGTATGATCTTGCTGGTTCACTTTCATTTTTCTGTGAGGTGTTTGTATGATCTGAAACATTGGAGTTACATATTCTTCTTGATTATTGTAGTGCTTGCTTTAGGGTCTGTTTAGAAGTTTTTTTTTCCACTGGTTTTGAGGAGTTTTTAATTAGACTAGTTTTGAGATGTTGTAAAACCGTTACTTGCCAGATTTTTATGCACGAGTTTTGACTGGCTCAAAAACCTCTAGAACCAATGTAATGTATTTTTGAGGGGTTTATAAAACATCCCAAATTAGGGTGTTTTGGTTGGTTTTAAAATTTTGTTCCACAAATATCCTATCCACTATAAAACTATCTCAATTATATCAAAAAAAAAAAAAAAAAAAAAGAAGAAATTAATCACATTATGCCCGTCTCCAACCATATTATTAAAATCTCATTTCTAGATGCTTTTTTGGAGAAGTGAAACTACAATTGTTCAATCATTCTAGAGCTGCAAAGAATGGCAAAGAAGGATAAATAGACTTTATCATATTTGAAGTTATAAAATACTAATAAGTAGAAAACAAATAAAGAACCCTTATCTTGTAACTGAAAAAACAAAACTCCTAAATCCTAGTTGAAGTTGGGGTATTTTTATGGGCATATATGTAAATTTATCAATTTAAAAAACTATCAGAACCCTTGGAAAATAAACTCCTAAGCACATATTAGGTGTTTTAAAAATAGATACTAAAAAACCCTCAAAACCTCGACGATGGTTTACTTTCATAATTGCTATCCTGAAACTCCCAAGCGGATCCTTAGTCTGTTAATACACACTTTAAGCTCTTATTTTTATATTTTTAGATTTTATAGTATACCTCAATTTAATTTAACAGTAATATTTTATATATTGACTTTTTATAAAAAACTATCACGTAGTTTAATGTCTTTAAGATAATAGGTGATTTTAAATATAAGATATATTAAATACATTCATTCATGATATCAATTCTCAAAGAAAAGGAGGGCCAACCAGAATTAATTAACCTTATTTTTAGTTATACATTTTTCTGTTATGGTTACACTATATATATATTGTGTGCGTAGAATATTCTTGTTTGTCAAATTTATGACTTGTGTGTGCACAACAGTTTTCTATACACACTGGTTGTCAGACTTGTGTATTAGCCTGCTCTGTATCGAGTGTGTGTGCATAACAGTTTGTGCTTGCACACTCGCTTTAGATATTTGCAACCCAACACGAGTTACATACATGATAAAGTAGCAAAGATATTTATTTATCTTTGTTGCTACCTTTTTAGGACTTTTTACAAGTGCTACTTTATCCTTAAGTAGTCCTAGGGAATAAAGATGTTTTTCCCGATTTGTTTTGTGGTCCAAACTGTTTGACCGGTCGTCACGGTCACAAAATTAAACCTAAGTACCGTAGTTAGCGGTAAGCAGGGTCAAATCCACAGAGAGCAGGACTAACGACCTAATGTATATTTGAGTTACCGAAAGAGAAATTGGTAAAATGATTGATTAAAACTAAGGAAACTAATTACTTGCAGGAAATAAAAAGCATTAAATAAATTGCTAACTAAAACACAATATTAAAAGCGTTGTCGCTACGGGTTCGGTTTGACTCAAGACCAACTCTCACAATTCCTCTCCTCGCTCTTCAATTTCCTAATCCTACAAGGCTAGGCAAATCTATAGAAATATCTCTCGGCAATCTAGGCATAATCTATCCTGTCTCCCCGTCGCCTTAGTTACGATCGATTGGTTAAAGACTATCATTGACTAACCGAAAAATGCTAAACCCTTAAACACCACTAGTTGGTACAACGTTAACAAGTACAACCTATCAACCTGTATCATCCAATCAACTAATTACACAATAAATGCATTCCTAGTAGAGATGACATTAAACGCTACTACAACTTGATTGCAATCAGTATCGAAGCAATTTAAAGTCATAATCAACACTCAATAATCTCAAACCGACATTCAATTATGCGAAAAGTTATATATCAATAAACGTTCTCAATGGACATTATCAATTCAACACGTCGAGTATCAGAATAATATTAAAGTATCGCAAACAAACTGAAACGAAAACAAATATAATCTGAATACAAGAAACTTAACCAAATATCCAACATTCGGGCTCATCCAACTAGTCGAGAGCTGATGAGGAGATCAGTGGAGTCAATCTCGATCTCGCCTACACCGTAACAGACAACCGGGAACTCAGCCGAGCATGGTGGTGATGACGGAGGCCGAAACGGTGGAAACGGAGCTGATCATGGCGAAGAGGAGGTAACCGACAGCGATATGGTGCGAAGAAGGGCCGAAAACGACCAACGGACAGCCCGGAATACGAACAGCCGCGGTTCGCCGGAAAACGTTAATTTTCCGCGGGTCTCCAAAAACGGTGGCGGAAATGGGATCCGAAGATACCAATGGAAAGCTCTGGTGATGGGGAGTTCAGATCAGGTCCTGGGGAGGTGAGAAGTCGCCGGAAATGAGCAAGATCTGGCCTGGAAGATGAAGAGGCGCGACGGCAAAACCGCGGATTCCGCGGTTTTCGCGGCGTGCTTGGAAATGCTTGGAAATCCGGATCCGCATGGGGAATGAAGATCTACCGTTGGGGAGCTGGGAACGCGCCTTAAAATGGCCAAAACTGGCCGGGAAGACTAAACACGCTGGTGGGAAGTCAAGTCACTGCCGCTGGCACGGTGGTCGGTGGCTGGGAAGACGACGCTGGTGGTGGGAAGTCGACGCTGCGCGTGGCGCTTTCACGATGGCGGCTTATAATCGGATATGGTGGATCGGCGTAAGGGACGAACGTCGCCGGAGGGAGACGGTAAACGACGCTATGGTGGGAAGTCAATCGCCGCTGGTACGTGGCGTTTCACTACATGGCGCTCTCATGGTGGGCGGAGCTGGTGGATCGGATTGGGAAGACTAAACGCCGAGGGAGACGTTAATGGGTCGCCTGGAGAAGACGAAGCGCCGCTGAAAACTCGGGTGAACATCCTCCCTCCCCGGAAACGCGATCTCGCACTTTTCTTTTATAGAATATATTGTAAAATTTCAGTTTAGTCCCTGCACAATTGAAAAGTGACAAAATCAACCCCTTAAAACATGACATTTTACCCCCTAAACAGCATAAATGAGACAAAATCACCCTTAATCCATAAACCACAACCCAATATCAACTCATATATTTTCCAAAATCATTCCAAACACATTAAATTCATAAGAAAAATATTAGGAAGCGATTTTCATGAATAAATTCATAAATTCTTTAATTGTCTCAATATACTTCAATTCAATCACAAATGGGGTATTTTTATCACCAAAATAGAGTCACTTTCATGACTCTAACACAAACCAAAAGAATGAATATTTTCCTTATTTGGACAAACATGGGTCAACCCCTTGTTGGCTGATGTGGCACAATAGTGTTGAGCAAAAAACCTTATATTATATAATATCATTTCTTGCGTGTTTGAATCTAAACTTTTGATATTGTTATTCTTCTTTGTACTCTAAAATTTCTTTAGAATATATTTTCTCTTCAAAGGTCCATAGGTTCATTTCTTTTGTGTCAAAACCTCACCATATCATTCATTGTCTTGATGGGTTTTGGAACGTGGTTCCTTTGTTGATGCTGATACGTAGCGTCGGTGCTTGAAGCTTGATGATTCACAGGCTGTTCTTGAGTGTGCTTTCGATGTGAAGAAGGTCTAAGGAGTTTCAACATGTTAAGGATTCAGAGTGTGGTACTATGTGTAAAGTTGAACAGAGAGTTCGTTTTACTATATCTTGATCAACTTTGAACATTGTCTTATAATATGTTTTTAACTTAATGGATTACTTTAATCTGGTCAAGGTTCCATGAATGTAAGCTAAAAGTGGATTTTAGCCAAACTATATAAATGGTTGTGTTCTTTACTTTATGCACTTGTGGATGATATGTTTAAATTTGAAATCTCTTAATCAACTTGGTAAAAATTTCTGCTATACTTAAAAATGGGTAAACTTAATCCAAAGTGAGTTAACCAACTCTAACAATATGTAAAATTGTAAAATGTGTAATATATATATGGATTAATGTTACACATTTTAATATAATAGTTAGATGATATTTTTATTTAACATAATATTACTGTGCTATTAAAATGAAGACTTTTTGTAAAATGGTATGCATTTTTTTGTTAATTGGAATGAGGATATAATTGATCGATGTTATCACTTTTATTATAAAAGTTAGAACATAAGATGTTTTTACATATTCATCTTTTTTTTTTTTTTCAAATTTAATCAAATTTGTAGAGTAACCTTATGCTATGTTTAAACATATATACCCAGGTAATAAGAATAAAACTTCTAAAATACGTGTCCTACACTAGATCTAACATTGGCGCACATGATCTACGGTTTTCATGCTATTGTTTTTGCAAATAATTTTGTTTGAACTAATCATAAATTTGCTGAATTAATCTCATGAATTTTTATTATCAAACGTAAACATACATTACATATTACATAATACACAATAACTTAAACAGTTCCCCTCTTGCATGACGATTTATGAAGATCAAAAGAGACTGACATCTACTAAAAACTGGCGGCCATTAGAAAGTAACGACCCGCAGATTGATGAACCAATTTCAAAGGGATTAGTTATTTTACCATCAACAAAATCAATCTCTCCATAATTTTGTTGCATAGTTGAATCTTCACTCAATCCTTTAATCTCAGATAATTCACACAATTGGCTTGTAGGGTGTTCTATTTGTCTCTTGTTTGATGAAAAATCATCTTTAACAATCTTTATTTGAATCTTCTTCAACTAGTCTTGTGTAAAGAAAATAGTTTGTCCCTTTCAAGTTCTTATTCAATACTAGTCTAGCATAGAATTCTAATTATTTAGCTAGGGAAGTTGAGCTGGAATCTTCATTTAGTATTTGATAGACTCTTCTTCAACTAATCTAGAGTAACCATAATGATTCTATCCCTTTCAACTTTAAACCAGTTTCCTTGTCCTCTGCAATTTTTCTATGTGGAAGAATTAACACAACATTTGATACTAACACAAAATACATTTCAATTCATCGTGATTTATATGTAATGAAAATGGATTTGTGAATTATGTCACAATAATTTCATAGACTTTTCAAAAATAAAAATGAGTGGACAAAAGACAACAAACTGATCATCAATCTTCCAAGAGTTGGAATCTTTGATTAACATATGAAAAGTAATAGTTTTACATTGACTAAATATTACATTGAAAATTCAAGGTCTATCATTTTCATTGGAATTGTTAAGAAATTCATTCTTGGTTTTCTTTCTTCCTTTATTATTTTTTCTTTCTATTATTTTGTTTTACAATTTAAAAAGAAAAAAGATAAATCAGGTTATAATAAAAGCATTATATAACATCTCCACTTATGATCGGATGACAAGCCTTTCAGTCGATGGGGTTAACTATAACTAAGGGTCTTGTGTTTGAGTAGAAGGAGAAACACCAACTACATTTAGACAATTACTATTTGTGCAATTGGCCTTGTAAGATGTTCCGCAATTGTGTCCGGATACCTCAATTACGGGTTCGACTAACAATTGGCTTGTAAGGTGTTCCATTTGTCCCTTATTTGATGAAAAATCATCTTCAACAATCTTTATTTGACTCTTCTTCAACCATTCCAAGTTCTTATTCAATTATTTTTTTTTTTTCTCTTGAAGAAAAAAGACTGACTTTGAAAGTAGGCCAGTAAGTGAAAAGTCATATTAATTAATTAATTTTTATAATTATTAAAAATTAAAACTCTAGATGGAGAATGAGTGAAAGAGAAATAATGTGCTTTCCAGGTAATTAATTGGTCTGTTAATCATATAAGAAAATGCTTTTACAAACCATGAAACACGTACGTTTTGGTCAATTATAATAATATTTACTTGGAAGCTTTATATGAAACCAAATACACCATTAATTTTTCAGTCATGAAACACGTTTCGGTCAATTATGAGAATATTTACTTAGAAACTTTATATGAAACACCTTTGGATCCACCAAAACTCAATTGTTTTCTCCTCCCTTCACGTGGTGGGTCTCCACTGTAATCAATTAAAATCAATTGATTCATGTTCACTGTAATCTCCTTCATCTTCAGTTTTCTTCTCCCTCAATACTTTCACACGCAAACCTCTCTCACCCCTTCAGGTACCATCTTAGAAATTTCTTCAGCCACTTCTGATTTTCTTTTTAATTTCTATAAACTTTATGTGTGGTTGATGATATATGTTGTATTATTTAGTTATTATTATTTTATATATAGTTACTATGGATTAATGTTACACATTTTCATATTATAGTTGAATGATACTTTTATTTACCATAGAATTAACGTGCTATTGAAATGAGGAGTTTTTGTAAAATTGTATGCATTTTTTTGTTAATTGGAATGATCATATTAATTGATCGATGTTATCATTTTTATTATAAAAGTTAGAACCCGAGATGCTTTACATATTCATCTTATATTTTTATTTTATTTTTTTCAAATTTAATCAAATTTGTAGAGTAACCTTATTCTATGTTTAAACATATATATATGCCTTGTTACTTCAAACAATTTTTTCGAAACCCTTGTAACAAGAATAAAACTTCTAAAGTGCTTGTCCTATACTAGATCTAACATTGGCACACATGATCTACGGCCTTCATGCTACTGTATTTGCTAATAACTTTGTTTGAATTAATTATAAATTTGCTTGAATTAATCTCATAAATTTTTATTCTCGAACATAAACATGCGTTACATAATATCCATAAAAAAGACAAACTAAGTTTCAAAAGCTTAGGATACACCATAACTTAAACAATTCCCCTCATTTCATGACAATTTATGAAGATCAAAGGAGTGCTGATGACTCTTGAAAACTGGCATTATTAGAAAGTGACAACCCGACGACTGAGGAACCAACTGCAAAGCGATTAGTTATTTTACCATCAACAAAATCGGTCTCTTCATAATTTTGTTGCATAGTTGAATCTCCACTCAATCCTCTAATCCCAGATAATTCACTTACTACTTCTTTCATTGTTGGTCTCTTCTTCCCATTTAACTTCAAACATCTTTTTGTGAGATTAGCAACTCTTATAATCTCTTCTTTCCCAGCCTCTTGTAGAACTCGAGCATCAAGAATTTCAAATAGACGATTCTCTGTCATTGCACACTGAAAATATAATGCTAAACTTTGTGCTTCATCATTATTAATTGAAATAATTGGTTTTTGTCCAGTTAAGAGCTCAGCAAGAACTACTCCAAAACTATAAACATCACTTTTCTCTGTAAATTGGCTTGATCGAAAATATTCTGGATCAAAGTATCCAAAAGACCCATATACTTTAGTAGTCAAGTGAGTTTGGTCAACTGCAACATATCTTGAAGTTCCAAAGTCGGACACTTTTGCCCTATATTTTTCATCTAAAAGTAAATTTGTAGACTTAATGTCTCGATGATATATAGGAATAGAAGCAGCCGAGTGAAGATAAGATATAGCACTTGAAGCTTCTATGGCAATACGTAAACGCAACTCCCATGTGATTGGAAACTCCTCACTTGGGTCATTTATATGTTGAAAGAGATTTCCATTAGGAATGAACTCATAGACTAAAAGAGGAACTTCTGTCTCCAGGCAACACCCCAACAGTTCAACTACATTTCGATGGTTAATTTGTGACAAAATCACCACCTCATTAATGAACTCTCCCAATTTACTTTCATCCACTACCATGGACTTTTTAACCGCTACTATTCTTCCTTCTGCAAGCATGCCTTTATACACCGTGCCTTGTCCTCCTTGACCAAGAATTCGATTTTTGCTAAACTTGTCTGTAGCATTTTCCAATTCCTCTGAAGTAAACAATTTTGTCTTCTTAATATCACGTCCTTCATCGGAATACAAGTGTTTTTGCAGTAACAAACCACCGTTTCTTTTAAAGAATTTCTGCTTCAGCTTCATTTCTTTTCTTCTTCTGATGAACTTGTACAACCACCATATTCCCATGAGTAGTAACAACACTCCTAGCCCAGCACTGCAACCTACACAACCCAAAAATTAAAATAACAAGACCTTCAAATGTATCATTACTAGCAAATACTTTAGATAGATATATTTTTTAGCTGAAATATTATCATGTTTTTATGAACATGTCAATTATGAAACATTGTCTGGATAACAGAAACTCATGATTGGAAGTATATGCGTACCTATGATAACGAAAAATTTTATCCGGGGGTTTTTTATAAACATATCATCATAACTTCTCAGCGGGGAGCACTCTTTGTACTGGTGATCATGTTCATAACCGGGAGGACATTTAGAGCAATTCTGGCCGCTGGTCATATTGCAGTATTGAACGAAATAGAGAAGCAACAGGAACAAAATAATAATAGTTAAACAAAACAAACAGTAAACAAAGAATGTAATACGCGCGATTTACCCTGGTTCACCCAATGTAGGCTAGGTCCAGCTGAGTCAATATTATTGCAATATGCCTCACTTCTCTCGTTTACAATGAATGAATTGTTCTCACACCCATAACAAGAGAAAAGTATGTTTATATACTAGGTTTAAGAGATTAAACCTAGTTTTACAAGAATTCCTATTCCTAAGCCCAACCCAAAAAGGAATTAATAACTTAAAAGGAATCCTACAGCGGTTATACATGGAAAAGCCCAAAACCGCCTACGGAGCTCGGGGCGCTGCCCCACGACCCCCGCCCTCCCGCCCTCACCGGGAGCGGGGCACCCGCCCGCTGTCCGGGCAGCGGGACCCCCGAGTGCGTCTCCGTTACCCATTAATGCTGAAGTAGTCGACAACTCCAACAAGTATAAAATACCTGTACATTACAATCAGAAAAATAAATAAATAAATAAAAAAAATTAGATCATTGCTTAATACAATGTTTAAAGTGATTTTTAACAGAGGATGTGTACCTCTGCATCCTAGGGAGGTTTCGGATCTTCGATCTTTGCAAAGACAAACATGGCCTGTGGTTAACTGTATTAAACAGTAATTATCCTCGTTACAAAATGTAGTGCCGGAATTGTATGGTTCCACACATATTCCATTATATTCTCCCCAGTCCAGCGTTGCAGGGACATATTTTTTACTTTTCAAACCATCTCGATTTGATTGGTAGCTTGACTCGAACCAACCTTGTTCAACAACGAAGGCGGAATTACAATGCCGGGGAATACTTTCAGAATAAATGTTTGATAAGTTTGCATAATAAAACTTATGATTCGGAGGAATGGAACATGTGAAATCATAGCAGCCTTCAGAATAATTAGGATCGCAAGTACAAAATGACAGGCACCCAGCACCAAATTCTTCATTCGGGCGGCTGAAGTTAGCATAGTGGTTGCAATCCATGGCAATGAACGTATTTGCTGATGAAAAGTAAAAGGGGCTACCTGACAGGTTTACACTTCCAGAAATATTCGCCTTGCCGCGATTCAGAAGAATCACAGGAATGCTGACGTTGATTATCATGAAGTCAATGTATATACCAGGACTAATTCCTATTGAGGAATCAAAAGTGTCCTCGAGTAGTTCCAGATTGATGCTACTTAATAAAGCTTTTGGAGAGCCAGCAGAATTTCGGCATGTTACTTCAAACCCCTTATTGAGGTAGCAACCTTCTCCGATACCCAAGGGGTACTGTATCTTGACTTTACCACAATTCTGGGGACATGATAATGCCGATGATGTTTTGATTGGCCAGAGTAGCAAAATGATTTGCAGCAATACCAAAAGATGAACAGCCATCAACTCTATGTTTTCTTTTTTCTTGAAGTTTTGAAAATTGATGGAGATTTTTATGTATATATACAAAAAATTAACCTCAGTACTCCAGCTGATAAACACTTAGCTAGAAAGTGCATTGCTCTTACGCTTTGTTGTCCTTTACTTTTAGACTTAAAAAAAAAAAAAACTAAAAAATTCAAAGCAGGAAAGGTTTGACCAGAAAATAAAACTATGGACGCGTACTATCAGAAATCATGAATCACGTTTTAGTTTATAAAAAAAATGAGGGTTAGTGGGTCAACAAGTTTACGCAAAAGGGACTTTGCATTCACTGAAGGGCCCATGTGTGGAAAGATATAAAATATAAAGGAAGGAGAGAGAAAAAATATGAATTAGAGCAAACGCACTTTCTAGGTATTTGCTTAATTTCTGGCTATAGTGATGGAATTTTACTACTATAAATAAATCTCCACTAACTTATAATTTTCCAAAAGAAGTGAGGTGTATGAGTAATGGCGCTTTGTCATCTGATTCTCTTGCAGCTTATGGTGTTACTCTTGCCAATCAAATCATCATCAGAAAATTGTCAACGATCCTGTGGTGTTGTCTCCGTATATTACCCCTTTGGTATCGGAGAAGGATGCTACTTTGATAAGAGCTTCGAAGTAACCTGCGTCAACTCTTCAAGAGCTTTCTTAACTAGCAGCAATCTAGAATTATTTTCAGCCAGTGATTATCCAAGCGGTACAGTTGGCGTCAACATTTCTAATTCTATGAGTAACATAAAAACAAGCATCGCTACAATCTTTAAACTGTCAGGCAAGCATTTTTCCTTTTCAAATAAGTACAATAGGTTGGTTGCTATTGGTTGTAAGGATTATAACATTATCAACCAAAATTATAGCAATTCAATCAATATTACTGATAGGTGCTTGTCTATTTCCACTTGTGATCCTACTAAAAATCATGGTTGCTTTAATTTCATATGTACAATTCCTCCACATCATAAGTTTGATGAAGCAAACTTAAGCTTTAACATCCAGGGATGCAAATCTAGCTTCGTAGCTGATGGGGAATGGTTCAGAATGAATTACCTAGCAAATACAAAAGCTTTGATCAATCATAAAGATGATGAACCTGCTCCTATAAGACTGGAATGGGGAAAATATCGAGGAAGATGTGCGGAACCATATAATTCAGGCCCAATAAAGTGTAATAAGGATGATTACTGTATGATCAAGTTAAACTCAAACCATTACTGTAGTTGTTTTCGTCCAAAATCTGACAGCTTTCGAGGATGTGAAGGTATAATTTATCATCCATTTAGTTAAAAAGTTAAAGACATGATATATAATCTAATTGGATTTTCCTTTTGTTTTTCTGCTTTTAATTGTGTAGGTGCCTTGATGTGTAAAATGACGAGCGGCAATAATTGCATTGAATGTCCTTATGGATACATGTCTGATGTTTCTGACCCTTATGACACTTACTATGACCAAGAGCCTGAACGACGGTGCTCCACATCAAGACGTGATGATGAATTTGTTGTCAAAAAATCTCGAGACAAGTTTTTTATTTTCATAGGTATGCGTTTTCATTTGTTCCCTATACATGATATTCATTTTTTCCCAGCATGAGTACCTTTATAATATTTAAAATGATAATACTTCAGATAAAAAGTGCATACAAAAACTTCCATACAAAGTATTATAATATTTAAAATGATAATACGTCAGATAAAAAGTGCATACAAAAACTTCCATACAAAGTATGCGACACGAAATTAATAGATGAAATAATATAAAAAATCAACTATGCTAATACACCTTAAATAATATTGAATGACATGATAATATAAGAATAATGTCATATTACTTTATATAAAAATCTATGTATGCACGAATTGTATATGTAAATAGTATTATTTTTATCAGATCTTGGCATAAACTTGTGGTGGGAAGAGCTCCATGAAAAATTGTTTTGCTTTAATTGTTTTGCTCTCTTTTCATAGAAATTGATAGAGTTTCCACATGAGTATATATATGTGTGTGTGTGGACATCCACAAAAGAGAAAAAGGAATGTATACAAAATTTTTGATATTAAATTGAGCAGACTTTGTGTTGCACAGGTTGCAGCTCTGGGCTTGGAACATTGTTACTAGTCATTGGATCATGGAGGTTGTACAAGTACATAAAGGAAAGAAAAGCTATCAAGCTGAAGCAAAAATTCTTTAAGAAAAATGGTGGCTTATTATTACAACAACAACTGTCTTCCAAGGAAGGTAACATTGAAAAAACAAAATTGTTTACCTCAAAGGAATTGGAAATTGCCACGGACGATTATAATGCGAATCGAATCCTTGGTCAAGGTGGTCGAGGCACTGTCTATAAAGGAATGTTAACAGAAGGAGAAATTGTGGCTATAAAAAAGTCCAAGATGGTGGATGAAAGTAAAATTGAGGAATTCATTAATGAGGTGGTAATTTTATCACAAATTAACCATCGAAATGTGGTTCAATTATTAGGATGCTGCTTAGAGACTGAAGTTCCTCTCCTAGTCTATGAGTTCATTCCTAATGGAACTCTCTTCCAACATATAAATGACTCAAGTGAGGAGTTACCATTAACATGGGAACTACGCTTACGTATTGCCATAGAAGTTGCAGGTGTTTTCTCTTATTTGCATTCACTACTTCCATACCTATATATCATCGGGATATTAAGTCTACAAACATACTTTTGGATGAAAAATATCGAGCAAAAGTGTCAGATTTTGGGAGTTCAAGATTTATTTCAATTGAAGAAACTCACTTGACAACTCAAGTACTTGGGACTTTTGGATATGTTGATCCAGAGTATTTTCAATCAAATCAGTTTACCGAGAAAAGTGATGTTTACAGCTTTGGAGTAGTTCTAGCTGAGCTTTTAACAGGACAAAAGCCGATTCTGCTCAGGGTTCTATGAAGATAAAAGTTTAGCAGCATATTTTTCATGTGCAATGAAGGAGAATCGTCTATTTGAAATCCTTGATGCTAGAGTTCTAAAGGAAGGTAGGGAAGAAGAGATTATAAATGTTGCTGATCTTATAAGAAGATGTTTGAATCTCAATGGAAAGAAGAGACCAACAATGAGAGAAGTAGCAAGTGAATTAGCTGGGATTAAAGCACTGAATGGAGCTTCAATTATGCAACAAAACTGTGAAGATGTTAATTCTGTCGATGGTGACATAAGCAGTCACCTTGACAGTAGTTCATCAATCTCTGGAGAACTATTAGATACTGTCAATTTTTCAACTGATGTTGACCTTCAAATTTCGAAAGAGTGACAAGCAAAGAGAATAAGATCATGTGTTTCCATTGATGAAAATTGTTCGAATTTAGGGACGTTCTCCTAGAGTACTTCATCTTGGAAATTAATGCACTGATCATCCATGACTAGGATTCTGCAGAATTCTAGTATGATCTGTTTTCCTTTTTATGCATCTGATTATCTTTATCTTTTCAGTGTTAAATCTAGAATTCTCTTTCGTCTTAGTATAAAAAGGATGCAACGTATTAGTATTGTATTTCAAGCAAATCAGAAATAAAATCAAGCAGGCTTGAACAAAAAAGCTCTGTTTTTCTGTTCTCTAGTTTTGCAGCAATAATTTTTTGTTTTTTTTTTTCTGCCTTCGGCATATTCAACTAATAAAAACTTCACACTCCACTAATAAAAAAAAAAAACCTGCTCTGTTTATAGGCTTATTGTCTTGGAAGATCGCATTACATAGAATTCAGTATTAAAAGCCTCTATTAGTTCATATATGATACAAGTAGAATAAATTGCAGAAATATCACAAATATACTTAATGAATAAAATATCACAAACATCAAAAGTGACACTATTGAAAAATGATCCAGTAGGACCAGTACTCAAAGATGAACCAGATGCATAGTGATCCGCGGTTATCTCACTATCGACAAAATCAATCTCTTCATAGTTTTGTTGCACAACTGAAGTTCCCTTTGATGTTCCCCCCTAATTGAATTACAAATTATATCAACCCAATTCTTAGTCTACCTAAGAAACTTTCCCTTGTATTCCTAAACAAGTGAAAATTTAACTCCACACATACATAGTTGCCCAGCATCATTACGGGAAGGCAACAATCCCAGCATCATGGTTAAGCAATTGTTACACTCAATAACCTTATTGGGGTAATATATATATCATAAACGATTTGCAATCGCCTCATATAATAAAGATCTGCGGATCGAATCGCACTCGAACCAAATTGCAGAACTAACACATCTCATAGGATAAAATTTTCTTATAAACTCAACCAACAAAAAAAAAAAAAAAAGGATGGACAGAAAACAGATGTGAATTGTGAAATATAGAATTTTCATGAGAATTTTTCTTGCAAAAAATTTTCCTGCAAAATTCTCAGAAAGTTTATTTCCCCAACCATTTCCCTTATAATTTTCTTGATTCCCAATTTGTTCTACTCTTCTTGAAATCCATAAAAACACAAAATCTCCCATAAAGAATTCCTTCATTAAAAATCAATTTACCAAACCACACACCAAATACACAAACCCACATGCATCACAACTCAAAATCACAAACTGAGCAAGGAACGTTTAATTTTCTCATTTGTAATTGAACAAAGAAACTCAAACGTACAAATTTTGTGGTTCATGGTCTGCAGTTGGTGGCTTCTGCCACTACCGTTAGCATTGAAAGGTAGACCTGCTAGATTTTTTGGGATAGTTGCATATTTATGGAGATTAGAGGTGAGTGATATAGTGAAAGAACATGGTGATGTGTATGCGTTTTATGAAGAGGAAAGAAATGTTTTATTTTCTTAATTGTTAATTTTAACAGAGCTTATACTAATTTCAGAGGTATTAATACTTCCTGATCATACTGACTTTGTTAGTCTCCCAAGGGTCCATGAAACACACATAGGTAAAGCACTCATGACAGTGTATTGGAACTTCAGTATCTGGGTCCTTGTATCAGGAAAAATTGAACAACATGCAAACAACAGTAGGCTGGGAAACCTAGCTCAAGTGCCAAGCTCATACAGAGAATTTCAAACCTTTTAAAAGCTTAATTTTTGTGCTGTCAAGCGAATGCGTTACATCAATACCTAAGTCATTATAAGATCTAACCAACAAGCTTACCAGCCACCATGCCTAAAAAAATAATCATTATCCAGAGATATAGCTAAAGCAACAGTTACAGCTCTCTCCAACAGGTTTAAAGGACAAGCAACTTCCAACTCTTGAATCTGCCCAGGGCAAAATTATTGTATTAATGGATTTAAAATACAAGAGAATCATTTTTCTGGTGTGGTGCTTACGACTCAGCAGGGCCAGTCTTGGACTAGGAATCAGCATTCCCAAAACGGATCAAATATTGACCAGCATCTGTAAAGATCTGATTTACATTGAGGGAAAAAATATTAAAACAAAAAAATGATATCACAACATACTATATTGGAAACAAATTCAGTGAGGAAATCATTCAAAGTAGAACAAGACAAAAACATGTACACTCCAAAACTTGTCTCTTTAAAGTGTAATAACATTAATCTCATAAAGTTTGATTGAATAATAATTATTATTATTATTTTCAGATTTAGGCATTAACAAAAATTCTCTTATGTTAAATTTTATGTTTTGAAATATAATTTAATAAATATTTTAAAACATATAATATAATTTAATGGGATATGCATCCATTTTATTAAAGACTTTCTCATATTAAATATATGCATTAACAAAAATTCTCTTACAATACTATAGATTAGTTGTTTGAATAGATTAGTACGAATTAATGAAAAAGAATTATAATACAATAATTTATCAAACTTCTTAGTAAATAAATTAGTCCTTTGATGTTACAAACCGAGCAGCTAAGAAATTGTAAGGATGTAGACCTGCCCTTCATATAAATTTCAAGATATAGACAAGTCTTTCCTTGATCAAACTTTCTTTCTCCTTATTTTTTTTTTTTTTTTTTCCTCTTTTGTAAATATATATATATATATTCCAAGTCTTGCCCTAATAAAAAGACAATGCTGATTCCACGGCGACGATATGAATTTAATCGTAGGATGGTTTACTTGCTTTGGTTGAGCCACTGCCTTAGTCGTGCCTATTCTTTAATATGACAAATAAATATTGGGAGAACGACTTACACGTACCTAAGGTTTATCGTAACGATAAGTTGGTACCCAAAAGATTTTGAAATGGTAAATAGGTATTTTCTGTCATGTTTTGTTAGTGATTTCTGTGTATTACTGTTTATTAATAATGAAAATACTAAAATGCCCTTAAAAGTTTGAATTTTAGTTTTTTATAAATTTAAAAATTTCTAAAAAATCCCCTAAGTTTACAAATTTAACTAAATACCCCAATATATAAAATTTTATAAAATAACAAAAATACCCCCGCCACCCGCAGCTGCGATTCCGCCACCACCGTCTGGACGGCCGAAAGTTGCGTTACGTATGCACTCCGGCTTGATTTGTGTCGTAACGCTCGATCCGGCCTTTTTCGACCAGATCCGTGAGCGCGCCGCCGACGCCGCAAAACTCCATCTCGCGTGGCCGACGCCCAGTATCTAGCAGAGATCTCGGCCTGGAAAAGGCCGGCCGCATCCGTCGCTTGCTTGACGGCCTGATCTTGCCTTTTTCGGACGATCAGACGGATCGACCTGAAAATGCCATACGACGCGATCCGTGGTCGTAATGCGCTTTTTCTGCGATTCTGACGATGGTGGCTCAACCTGCACTCGGGGTGGTGGAGGTATTTTTGTCATTTAACAAACTTTTTATATATGGGGGTGTTTAATTAAATTAGCAAACCTAGGAGGTTTTTTAGAAATTTTTAAATTTATAAAAACCTAAAACTGAAACTTTGAAGTGTATTTTAGTTTTTTCACTATTAATAAACAAAAATCACTAATAGAACATGACGGAAGATACCTATTTATCGTTTTAAAACCTTTTGGGTATCAACTTATCGTTATGGTAAATTTTGGGTATGCATAAGTCGTTCGGCCATAAATATTTAATGAAGTGGGTCTCATATATCTCCACCACTTGTAAATTGTTCTTCAACTTAATGGTTATCTTTAAATTATGGAATTAATTTTGAAATAAAAAAAGATTTTATTGGTCCAACCAACTGCACGATATTTGTTCCGGAAAGATTTGGGACAACCAACTGCCAACATTGAAGTCTTTCTCTTATAATAATATTAAATGTTAGGTTCATCGGATTTCTTAATCTAAGACTTTAATATTTACGTGAGACCCACCAAATTGAATTAAAAATAAAGATTTTAATTAAAAATGTTAGGTTTAGGTCAATTGGTTGAGCGTCATGGGGAACTTTGATAAGGGAAAGGATAGTGACTGCCTGCTGCGATAAAGACTTGCTACCTATGAATTAAATGCCCAACTTGACAAATTTAAAGGCTGGAATTTAAAGTCTCTTCTTGCTCAAAACGTACAATCAATCTCTTTAAATATGACTAATAGGACCTCTAATCAACCGATCTCAGTTCAACTTTAAAAGATCTAAGGGCTGAAAATGGGCAGAAGACTTGAACACTTTACGGTTGACTTGGGTGGGCCAAGTCATCGGCCTCTTTTTTTTCCTTACGGTAAATGCGGATGTGATTACTTATTAATTTATCAACGGCTAGATCCCGCTAAAGATATGATTGGAAACGGCAAGATTTATCAAATCTAACCAATCATGTGTTATTCCGGTTATCTTCTAACAGAGATAGTTAGTTGTGTTAATACGTATTTAATTAGATAAAAAATCCAAAAATAAATAAAAATAATGAAAGAAATTAAAAAAAGCTTTTAAAAAACTATTTAATAATTAAAAAATTTGGAAAAATAATAATGGACTTTTAAAAAAAAACCTTTTCTAAAAGTAAATAATTTTACAAGGAACATATATTAACTTTTTATTAAAAAATTATATGAAAACTGCAAAAATAGATTAAAATAATGCAAGAAATTAAAAAACCTTTCAAAAAACTATTTATCAAAACATTTAAAAATTTACTCGAATTATGTAGGAAAAGAGAGAGAGAGAGAGAGAGAGAGAGAGATTGATTTAACCTTTGCAAAAGGAGTTTTAATTGCAAAATCATATGGCAGCAGGTGTTTTTAGTAGGGCAGTTACGAGATGCAAAGTGTCAAGTTATTATTAGCCCATAAATAATTAGGGGCAGCTTCAACACCATTACTGTTTTGACCGTTGGTTTTATAAATTAATTTTTTTTTTTAGAAATTACTCCTCAGTTTTTGTAATCATTATTTATGAAAATAAATAACCAGTTCTCAGTTCTGAGTCTTCTGACGCTTGTAAATTAAAATTGAATATATAGAATTAATTACGGTGGAGACCCACCACGTGAACATTGATTAAGTCGAAATCATAGACCTGGAGGAAGAGATGGAAAGAAAAAGATGAAGACGGCATTTAAGTTTAGCGAGACTTATGACAAGACGTTGTTCAGACTTCAGACACATTAAAATGGGAAGGAGAATAAGACTCTTACAACGAGACAATAACTTAAAGTAAAATAAATGAAATAAAACAATAAATCCCTCGACCCACCCTTTTAGTTGGCACTCAAGCGTCATTATATTAATAAAAACAATTGTATAATTGTATTGCTTTTGCAAGTTGCAACGTCACTTAACAAGGTTGATGTTAATTTCAGCTTACTATGATATTAAAGGCAGCGATTAAAGATTGGTTCATACCAGGACCATTAAACTGTTGTGAAATAAAGCTCAGTATATATTGATCTTTAGAGAAAAAGAATTAACAAATTTATTGACTGAAACTCCTTTTTTTTTTTTTTCCATTTATTTCTCTTTTTTTGTAATGAAAAATTTAATAGTTGGTTTTATGCACAGAGGTGGTTTATTTTTTTTTAATTAAACTGAATATTAGCAAAAGGTCAGACGAAAATTAAATATGTAAACTTCCAAAAAAGATATCCCTTCGGAATTGTATGTTATTAGAAAAATTTTTTATTGAATTTTCTAATAACATACGATTTAATAAATATTTATTAAATATAATGAAAGTAAGAACAAAATAATAAATTTATATAAATTTTAATTTATAAATTAAGAAAGATGACGTTACAACTGAAGAGTGGTTATTTATTATTTTCCATAAAAATGTTATAAATAATAATTACAAAATGTGAGGGATAATTTTGGATAGGATTTTGGGAATAATATTGGGTAATTCGATAGGGGAGTATTACGAGGTAAAATTTAAAAATTTATGAAAAAGCCCCTAGGTTTGCTAATTTAATTAAACACCCTAATGTATAAAATGATAAAAACACCCCCACCACCTGCAGTGCCAGATTCTGGCTACCATCACCGGAATCTAGCCGGAAAATCTCGTTACGACATAGACCGGTCAGATCTGTGTCGTAACGCGCCGTTATGACCTTTTCCGACCAGATTATTCTTTCTAGTAAAATATATTAATATGTTATATCCATTAATTAATCAAACATATTTTTTAAAAATTCTTAATAATCTTAAAAATAATCTATCTTTTTAATAATTTAACATTTTTTTAACTAAACGTTCCATAAAGATTTAAAATTTAAAATTTGGATAAAAATAAACTCTAAAAATTTGAAAACCATATAATAGATGCCCCTTAGTCCTAAGCTCATTTCGGTATTTTCTGTGATAGAATATAGATGGTTGAAATGGTAACTTTTGTTTTGTAGGAAAGTGTTGGGATACAATGGTAACTTTTGTTTAAGAAAGTGTTTGTAAATCTAAATGTAATGAAGTGGCAACTGGCAAATAGGGATATGTGATTTAGTTTTTAAACATTGAGCGTCTGGTTGATTTAAAAAAAGTGTGAAAGTTGTCATCAAACGATAAATTTGAAAACCTCAAGGGTAATTTGTGATATTCTCCCTTAATACTATTTAAGTCGGCAAGAAGTATAGGGTTTAAATGTTAGGTTTATCGCATTTCCTAATTTAAAACTTTAATAATATAAATGGCCGGGCCGGCTACGTGAGACCCACCAAATTGAATTAAAAATAAAGATTTTAATTAAAATTGTTAGGTTTAGGTCAATTGGTTGAGCGGTATGGGAACTTTGATAAGGGAAAGGATAGATATATTTTTGTTAATTTATAAAGTTTTATTATAAGAAGTGTTTAATTAAATTAACAAATCTATAAGATTAAAAAAATCTAAATATTTTCTAAAATATACTAAAAACATTCTCAGAATCTTATTATATTTTCAAAAAATGCTATTTAGAATAGAATATTATTCTAAAAAACTAACTAGACAAAGCCTTAGATTTTCTTGAATAATTTGGAAACTTACCATCAATCACTTGTATTTTTTTGTAATATGAACTTTAATTCAGAGTACTTAGAATGAACAAATAACTTTTAAGTTAAAATATTGTCTAATTTTGATATAAAAAACAAGTAGACTTTGAAAAGAGAGAGAGAGAGAGAGGAAATATGACAATTAGGCCGCCAATCAATCGATCTCAGGTCACCTTCAAACGATCCAAGGGTTGAAAATGGCAGAAGACTTGTAAAGGAAAAGCAGTTTCCTATCAGGTTAATGAATGAATCACATAGTGGGCTTTCACCAATACTAAATTGAAAGCTTTTCAACTAGGCATGGCAATGTTTTTCCGGATTTCGGGGACCCGTCCTGCCCCGTCCCATATGGGGTGGAGAAGCCCCGGTTTGTTTGGAGATAGGAGCAGGGGTGGGGGGTGTTTTAATCCCTGTCCTCGGGGATGGGGCGGGGGTAGGTGATGCCTTTCCCCCGGCCTGCCCCATATATAATATATAAAATTAAAAAAATGTATATATATATTTACTTTTCACTAATACCCCTATATTTCACCTAATTACACAATTATCCTATCTATATAAACCCATATTTTTCTAATTTCCCTCACCCTAAACAATTGAACAAAAACAAACCTTGACCTATATTTATGTATAATTAATTATGTTTAAACGATTAATTTAAGTGTTTGTCATGTGGAAGATAATTAACTATTATGTTTGGTAATACTCAAATTAATTTATGTTTATATAAAATTAATAGGGCGGGGATAGACCTTCAACATCCCTTTGGGGCGAGAAAGGGGAATTCTTGTTATTCCTGTAATAGGGATGGGGCGGGGGTGAAGAATGATTTTGATGGTGAAAATGGGTATGGTGAATGAGATCCCCGCCTCGCCCGCCCCATTGCCATGCCTATTTTCAGTAAGACCAGTTCAAAACTAATTAATGCCAACTAGAAGGGTTGGTGAAGGCCTGAAGGGATTTTTTTTTTTTTTTATTTCGTTTACTTTAACAATTTAAATAAATTAATTAGTTACTGTTAAAAAAAATTATTCTTTTAAATAAATTAATTAGGGCTTCATCTTTTGTTTTCTTCCTCCCTTAATATTTGGACTTGGTGGGTCTCCACCGTAATCAATCATTCACAGTAACGTTAGAATCAAAATCAATTGATTGATGTTCACTGTAATCTCTCTTCTTCTTCTTCAGTTTTCTTCTCTCTCGATCATTCAGAAACCGCTCAAAAATAATTTCACACAGAAACCTCTCTCACCCCTTCAGATACCACTAAAAATCCTGTTTTACTGAAACCAAATCGCTTGATTTTTCACTCCTCTTTTGTTCCTTACTTCTCGTTTACAAAAAAGAACAAAAAATCTTCTTATTTCAGCATTTTTCCTTACTTTATTTGAGTTTGCACTTGTTACTTCCTCTGTTTTACTGTCTTCCATTCCTTTTCCCTTTTCATGGTTTCTTGTTAAAAGAAAAAGGAAAAAAAGAAAATCTTTTCCCATTTCCTCATTTCCCGTTTATCAAAAGAAAAAAAAAAATATTTCAGCATTTTCCCTTACTCTTGTTCTGTTAATATCTCTGTTTTATTATTATTATTATTGTTTTGTATTTTTCAAACTTGAGGAAGAAGTGAAGAAGAAAAGAAAGTTTTAAAATGGCTGTAGAACTTATTGGGGCTATCACGGGTGCCGGGAGTTTTCTTCTCCAACTTATTGGCCAGTCTTCGATTGGGCGTCCATTTAAGTACTTGTACAACTACAAGACCAACTTTGACAATCTCCAAGAAGAAGTTAATAGGCTGAAGGATGCGAAACACAGAGTGGAGTGTAACGTTGATGCTGCTGAAAGAGATATGGAAGAGATCAAACAGAGCGTTAAGGACTGGCAGACTAAGGTGAGCAATACCATTACTGAAGCAGAGAGGTTGATTGGAGAGAAAGAAGAAAATCCTCGATGTTTCAAGGGATTGCTCCCCAACTGCATCACCGGCTACAAACATAGCAAGAAGGCATTCAAATTAAAGCGGGATGATGTTGGTCCACTCCTGCAGCAAGAAGTGAAATTCGACAGAGTTTCCTATCCTGCTATTCCACTAGAGAAGAACTTTGACAAGCTCCGAGATGATGTTTTGAAGCTGAAGAATGCGAGAGTCAATGTGCAGCGTAACGTTGAGGAGGCTAAAAACAACGAGGAGGAGATTAAAGAGGATGTGAAGAAGTGGCTAGAGGATGTTGAGTCTATCATTGTTAAAGCAGAGGAGTTGATTAGAAACCAAAGTTCAATTGGCACTGATCGCAATATCCGCTACCAAAATAGCAAGGCGGCATCGGAATTGATGGTGGATGATATTGGTCCACTCCTGCAGCAAGAAGTGAAATTCGACAGAGTTTCCTATCCTGCTATTCCACTAGAGAAGAACTTTGACAAGCTCCGAGATGATGTTTTGAAGCTGAAGAATGCAAGAGTCGAAGTGCAGCGTAAGGTTGAGGAGGCTAAAAACAACGTGGAAGAGATTGAAGAGGCTGTGAAGAAGTGGCTAGAGGATGTTGAATCTATCATTGTTAAAGCAGATGAGTTGATTGAAAACCAAAGTTTAGTTGGCACTGACTGGGAGAGCCGCTACCGAAATAGCCATGCAGCATCCGAATTAATGGTGGATAATATTGGTCCACTCTTGCAGCGAGGAGAAAGATTCGATAAAGTTTCCCATCCTACTATTCACAAGGAGATATGGCTTAGATCTAATGAAGATTATCTGGCATTCGCATCAAGAAACTCCATTGTGGAGAATGTATTGGATGCTTTACAAGATGAGGAAATCTACATGATGGGTGTTTATGGGATGGGTGGTCTAGGGAAGACCACTCTTGTGCAGGAAATAGGCCGGAAAGCCGAGAAGGATAAGCTCTTTGATGAGATTGTTTTTGTTGAGGTAATGTTTAAACTAAGGGTTATCACTTTATTATATTACGATATTTATTTAGAGTGAATCATTAATATTTAATTTACATGATTAATTTTATTTGAGTGAAATCAATTAGACTTTACTCTTCTATATAAGGATGCATGTTTCCCTTAATAATCAAGGAGAAATAAGCACTCAATAAAACATTGTTTCTTCTTTTTTAAATTAATGAAGGCATCCTTATTTTCCTTATTCTATTTGTAATATCA
Organism: Pistacia integerrima; assembly: GCA_026225825.1. Classification (NCBI taxonomy): domain Eukaryota; kingdom Viridiplantae; phylum Streptophyta; class Magnoliopsida; order Sapindales; family Anacardiaceae; genus Pistacia; species Pistacia integerrima. The sequence goes on from CM047748.1 coordinate 29,590,071, forward strand.
TATATTTTAGTTTAGTTTATATATTGAGGTTTCCTTCGTATATAAGGCTTGCTATTACTTTACTTTTTGTATATGAATACCTTAAAACAGATCAGATATCAGTTTACAATTTTTTTCTCTGTTAGTGTATATAAGGCTCTCCATAATATTTTTTCTTTTCTTATAGGTAACAGAAACTCTGGATGTAAAGAAGATTCAAACAGAAATTGCAGATAAGTTGGGAGTAAAATTCAATAACCAAAGTGAAAGAGCAAATAAGTTATATGAAAGATTGAGGAACGGCAAGAAGATCCTTTTAATTTTAGACAATGTTTGGGAAGATCTTGATCTCAAGACTATTGGTATTCCTTCTAAAACCGATCGTGGGGGATGTAAAATAATGCTCACAACCAGAAACTTAGACGTGTTGCAGAAGATGGACTCCACAAGTAATTTCGGGATGGGTATATTAGAAGAAGAAGAAGCTTGGAACCTGTTCATGAAGATGGCAGGTAATTAATTTTCACTTGTTTGTTTTCTTGGTTTTCCCAATTTTTATAACGTCATAAATATTATATGTAGTTCTTGTCCTTGTAGGAAAAGGTTTATTCGTTTTAATTACTTAATACACAAAATTTCAAATTTTTTTTTTTTATTATTTTTTTTTTAAATTTGTTGTGGTTTGATGTGAAAAATGAAAGATTGAAGTAAGTATAATATGAACGAATTTCAAACTTCAAAGTTTAATTTCACTTGTATCCTTGATAGAAAACAATGCCAGGTTAAGGGCATTAAGTGAGTAAAATAGATTAGATTGAAATTGAAAAATAAGAATTTCATCTTTTGTCTTGGATGTTAAGAAAGTCACCTGCTGGCCCTGGGCAGCCACTGTCCATGAAGCTAAGAATGCAGGCGTTAAATTAATTCTTAATCTTTGGAAGCTTCAAAACATCTTTTAAAAATATATTTAATTTTATCATTTCGTTATCAATTTTTCCCCCCGTGTTTAGTTTTATCATTCTATTTGTATAAATTCATGTATCACAATGATGAGAATTGACTTGGCAGCTTCTTTTTAGATTTCCTCTGTTTTCTGTCACCTTGCCTGCAAATGTTCTTGCCCCAATTCTTTTCTCATTTCTCATCAAGTTCATTTTTCTTTTCTATGAGTTTAGAGGTCATTATTATTTGGAACTAAGTGGAGTTTCTTTAGATATTTAAAAACTTTTTCACGGTTTTATTTACAAAAGAGTCCAATAAGATAATATCTAGAGGGAAAATCACAACACTTTTAACTTTTCTTGTTTTTAAATCCAAAGCATGTGGAGAGAAAATGCAATTAGTATAATCATTGCTTCCTTTGTAGGTGATTATGTTATTCAAGCATGTGAATTGAATTCTTTACCGAAAGATGTATGTAAGGAGTGTGGAGGTTTGCCTATTGTCATTTGCACAATAGCAAAAGCCTTGAGGAACAAGAGTCGTCCATCTGCTTGGAAAGTTGCCCTGCAAGAATTAAAAGCACCTTCACCGACAAAGTTCATAGGATTTTTGGAAAAGGAATACGTGAAGATCGCCTTGAGTTACAACTATTTAAGAAATGATGAGCTTAAGAAAACTTTTTTAATTTCTAGTCTAATGAAAAATAATTCTTCCATTTCAAACTTGTTTAGACATGTTGTGGGTATGGATATACTTGAAGGAGCTAACTTGAAAATGGAAGATGCAAGAGTTAGACTAGATAATTTGGTTTGCGAGCTCAAAGATTCTTGTTTGTTATTGGACGGTTTCACAGAGGGACAATTTGCTATGCATGATGTAATCCGGGCTGTTGCTATAACAGTTGCATATACAGACCACCATGTATTTACGGAGAGAAATGATGTTGAAAAGGAATGGAAGGATAAAGATAAACTCAAGAAATGCACAAAAATCTCCTTGCCTCATAGTAGTACTATTATTAGTCAGCTGTGGCCTAAAGATTTGGATTGTCCAAATCTTGAATATTTCTGTATGAGTAATACATGGAACACATCTTTCCAAATCCCGCAAGACTTCTTCACAGTGATGCCGAAGCTCAAAGTTTTAAATTTATTTGAAATGCAGCAATCATCATTGCCATTGTCACTTGACCTTCTGGCAAACCTTCAAACATTGTGTTTAGATCAAAGCAGAATTGAAGATGTTGTTATTATCGGAAAGCTAAAGAAACTAAAAGTTCTTAGCTTACGACAATCATATATTAAGGAGTTGCCTACAGAAATAGGTCAATTGACTCAGTTAAAGATTTTAGATTTGAGGTATTGTTGGCAATTGAAATGTATTGCACCAAATGTGATATCAAAATTATTGCAATTGGAAGAATTGTATATAAAGGGATGCTGTATTCAGTGGAAGGTTGAAATAGTTGAAGAGTTCAAGCACTTGACTCAAGTGACAACTTTAACATTAGATATTAAAGATGACATAGTTTTGCCTAAAGGCTTCTTCCCTGGAGACATTAAAAGGTACGAAATATCCATAGGACATTGGCAGTTAGACCCACAAGAGCGTGAGTGTACACGGGTGTTGAAATTTAAATTTAATTCTACCATCTCCGTAGCGGATTTATGGAGAATCAAGAATGTTGAGTTCTTATGGTTAACTGAAGCGTTAGATGTTCAGAATGGTCTTTATAATTCTAAAATGAGGCCACTTTTTGAAGAACAGGTTTGGTTTACATTATCTTTGCACTTCTCTATTATATATTCTCATTTGTTAACATATAGGTGTGGTATTTTTTGTTCTTCTTTGTTTGCGTCTATGATTTTATTTAAAATTTCACTTAAACTTTTTTTATGGAGTACTCATCTTCAGTCTCTATATGGCATGTAATTTCATCCAATGGATTTGGCCAATTCATGTTGGATTCCATGATAAAAATTATTAGACAAAATACAAAATTTTAAACAATATGGCATGTCATTTAGACATCCAAAAGAAATAATTTTTTTTTTTTAATTACTTGATATAAGAAAATATTATAATAACATTTAATTCTCACTGCAGGTTATCTTTCTTGACTTAAAGGTCTTAGCATTGACAAATATTAGCTATAGAAAGATCTGGGACAGCCAACTTCCAACTTCCTCCTATCAAAATTTGTCAAAATTGACCTTGATGAGTTGTGGAAACATAAAATATGTGTTTCCATCTTCTATTGCCAAAAGCCTTCAGCAACTCCAAGAACTAAAGATAGCGAATTGCAAGGTTTTAGAGGAGATTGTTGCAAAAGAAGAAGGAGCAAATGCAATTGTCAATTTTGTCTTTCCGAATGTAACCTTATTGAAGCTTGAAGATCTACCACAACTTACAGCTTTCTATTCTAAAATGCATACTTTGGAATTGCCAATATTGAAAGAGTTGGTGGTGATAAATTGTGACAAATTCGCTTCAAAATATCTTAGCTTCCAAGAGAAGAATGAGGGTGAAATTCATATTTCAGGGTTAAACTCCCTCCTCTTTGAAAATGACAATAAGGTATGAATCTCTTTTTTCTTTGTTTATTGAAAAAAGAAAATTAACTTTCTTTATATATTACATAAATTTAAAGCTTAAATTATGGAATTTTGTATAACATCTTTTTTTTCATGAAAGAAGATACAGAAAAAAAAAAAAATTAATGGTTATAAGATTTGGACAATTTCGTTACAGGATCTTGTCAATTAAACTTATTGAAGTACTACATTTGAAAAAATAAATCATCCAATATAATTTTAGAAATAATCAAAATGTTTAAAATAAATCATCAAAACATTTTTATTTTTACTAGAACTCTGTCCAGCAGGTGATCCTTCTTATTATTGGAAACATTATACACAAAAAGTTTGCCACTTGAAAGCTTGCTAAATGTTATCACATATTCAAAATTATCTTAACATGATTTGGAAGTGGAAAAGAGTAAAAAATCAGTTCAATTTTGAAACAAATTATATTAGGGTAGATGTCAATCAATTATTACCAATTTCTTTGCAAGTAGTAACTTATACTTAATGTTTTGGTAAGACGCTATCTAATGTAGTACCAATCACATAAATTGGATAACATTATGGGTTATAAATAGCATGTTTTAATTATATTAAAAAATTTAAAATAAAAAGAAAAATCCTTGTTCAAAGTCCAACTTACAGTTAGGATGAGCCTTTTGGATTCAAAATCTAAAACAGCTTTTAACAAAATAGGTCATGTTTAATATACCATTTAAATAAAAAAATCATTTGAAAATGAAAAATAAAATTGATTTTATTTATTTAAACTTTCAGTTAAAATTTCTTTATTGACGACTTATCTTCAATTTCTATATAATATGCAATTTCATCTGATGGATTTGGCCAATTCATGTTGGATTCCATGATAAAAATTATTAGACAAAATAATAAATTTTAACATTATGGCATGTCATTTAGAAATCCAAAAGAAACAACTTTTTTTTTTTTTTTTAGTTACTAAATATAAGAAAATATTTAAATAACATTTAATTCTTACCGCAGGTTATCTTCCCTTATTTAAAGGTCTTGGCACTGATAGATATTAATTCTAGAAAGATTTGGGACAGCCAACTTCCAACTTCCTCTTGTCAAAATTTGACAAACTTGTTCTTGTGCAATTGTGGAAACATAAAATATGTGATTCCATTTTCTATGGCCAAATGGCTCCGGCAACTCCAACACCTTGAAATAAGGGATTGTAATGTTTTGGAGGAGATTGTTGCAAAAGAAGGAGTAGACGCTGTTGTTAATTTTAATTCTAGAAAGATTTTGGACAGCCAACTTCCAACTTCCTCCTATCAAAATTTGACACACTTGTTCTTGTGCAATTGTGGAAACATAAAATATGTGTTTCCATTTTCTATCATCAAAAGCCTCCAGCAACTCCAACACCTTGAAATAAGAGCTTGTAATGTTTTGGAGGAGATTTTTGCAAAGGACGAAGGAGCAAATGCAATTGTCAATTTTAGTTCGGAAAACAGTTGGGACAGCCAACTTCCAACTTCCTCTTGTCAAAATTTGACACACTTGTTCTTGTGCAATTGTGGAAACATAAAATATGTGTTTCCATTTTCTATCGTCAAAAGCCTCCAGCAACTCCAACACCTTGAAATAAGAGATTGTAATGTTTTGGAGGAGATTTTTACAAAGGACGAAGGAGCAAATGCAATTGTCAATTTTAGTTCTGGAAACAGTTGGGATAGCCAACTTCCAACTTCCTCCTGTCAAAATTTGACACACTTGTTCTTGTGCAATTGTGGAAACATAAAATATGTGTTTCCATTTTCTATCGTCAAAAGCCTCCAGTGTCTCCAACACCTTGAAATAAGAGGTTGTAATGTTTTAGAGGAGATTTTTGCAAAGGACGAAGGAGCAAATGCAATTGTCAATTCGAGTTCTGGAAACAGTTGGGACAGCCAACTTCCAACTTCCTCTTGTCAAAATTTGACACACTTGTTCTTGTGCAATTGTGGAAGCATAAAATATGTGTTTCCATTTTCTATCGTCAAAAACCTCCAGCAACTCCAACACCTTGAAATAAGAGGTTGTAATGTTTTGGAGGAGATTTTTGCAAAGGACGAAGGAGCAAATGCAATTGTCAATTTGAGTTCTGGAAACATTTGGGATAGCCAACTTCCAACTTCCTCCTGTCAAAATTTGACACACTTGTTCTTGTGCAATTGTGGAAACGTAAAATATGTGTTTCCATTTTCTATCGTCAAAAGCCTCCAGCAACTCCAACACCTTGAAATAAGAGGTTGTAATGTTTTGGAGGAGATTTTTGCAAAGGACGAAGGAGCAAATGCAATTGTCAATTTTAGTTCTGGAAACATTTGGGATAGCCAACGTCCAACTTCCTCCTGTCAAAATTTGACACACTTGTTCTTGTGCAATTGTGGAAACATAAAATATGTGTTTCCATTTTCTATCCTCAAAAGCCTCCAGCAACTCCAACACCTTGAAATGAGAGATTGTAATGTTTTGGAGGAGATTTTTGCAAAGGACGAAGAAGCAAATGCAATTGTCAATTTTGATTCTGGAAACATTTCGGACAGCCAACTTCCAACTTCCTCCTGTCAAAATTTGACACACTTGTTTTTGTGCAATTGTGGAAACGTAAAATATGTGTTTCCATTTTCTATCGTCAAAAGCCTCCAACAACTACAACACCTTGAAATAAGGGATTGTAATGTTTTGGAGGAGATTTTTGCAAAAGAAGGAGTAAATGCAATTGTCAATTTTAGTTCTAGAAACATTTGGGGACAGCCAACTTCCAACTTCCTCATGTCAAAATTTGACACACTTGTTCTTGTGCAGTTGTGGAAACATAAAATATGTGTTTCCATTTTCTATTGCCAAAAGCCTCCAACAACTCCAATACCTAAAGATAAAGAATTGTAAGGTTTTAGAGGAGATTATAGCAAAAGAAGAAGGAGCAAATGCAGTTGTCAATTTCGTCTTTCCAAATGTAACCATATTATGGCTTGAAGATCTACCACAACTTACAGCTTTCTATCCAGAAATGCATGCTTTGGAATTGCCAATGTTAAAAGAGTTGGTAGTGTTAAATTGTGACAAATTCATGACTTCAAATTATCAAAGCTTCCAAGAAAATAACGAGAAGGGTGAACTTCATTTTTCAAAACCAAAATCCTTTTGCTTGGAGAATAAGGTATGAGTCTCTTCTTTCTTTGTTTATTGAAAAAAGAAAATTAACTTTCTTCGTATATTACATAATTTAAATTTGAATTATGGGTTTCTTTATAATATCTTTATTTTACGATGGAAGCAGATTTAAGAAAAAAATAATTATGAACTAATGGTTATTTGATTTTGGACAGTTTTGTTACAGGATCTTGTCAATTAAACTTAGAGTAATGCTATGCTTACTCACAATCTTACTAACCGTTGTAAATATAAAGCATAGTACGGGTACCATGCGGATAGTATGGATACTATGCTTTATATTTACACATGTTAGTAAAATGGTTAGTAAGATCGTGAGTAAGTATAACATTATTGTTAAACTTATTAAAGTAGTACATATGAAAAAATAGATCATTCAATATAATTCTGGAAATAATCAAACTGTTTAGAATAAATCATCAAAATATTTTTATTTTTACTAGAAATCTGTCCAGCAGGTGATTCTTCTCATTATTGGAAACATTATACACAAAAAGTTTGCAACTTAAAAGTTTGCTAAATGTTATCACATATTCAAAATTATTTTAACATGATTTGGAAGCGGATGAAGAGTAAAAAATCAGTTCAATATTGGACAAATTATATTAGGGTAATTGTCAAACAATTATGTACCAATTTCTTTGCAAGTAATTTATACACCTATATCAATCACATTCATTCAATAATATAAAAAATTTTAATATAAAAAAAAAGGTCCTTGTCCAAAGTCCAACTTACAGTTAGGATGAGCCGATTTGGAGTCAAAATCTAAAATAGTTTTTGACAAAATAGGTCATGTTTTAGAAAAATTTATGTACCATGTAAATAAAAAAAAATCTTTTGAAATGAGAAAGAAAGTTGAAAGCGATCTTAATATTATTTTATATTTTCCAAAATAATGTAGAGAAAAAAGTTTTTAAAAAGCATGTTTAATCAGTAGTTTTTAAATGTAATTTTAATATTGATTTGATATTTAAAATAACCGTAAAACAAAATTTACTAGTTTTATAATATATTGTAGTTGAATTATCAAATCAGTTAATTAGATTAAAAAAAAAAATTGCCTTAGTACTTTCTGTCTAGCATGTAAATTCTAAGCCAACAATTAAACTTTTGTTTTAAGAAAATAAAAAGCTAATTAGATTTGGTTTCAATGGTTTTGTAGATCAAATCTGATATGAAGAGACTAGAATTAAATGGAAAGTTGAGACATATTGAATGGGATAGTCAATCTAAAACTCTTGAGATTGGGTTTGATAAGTCAGCAAATATTGCACTTGGTCTCCTTCAGAGATTTGAAAATCTAAAAGAGCTTCAATTATATTACTGTGAATATAAAGAAATATCATCATGTAGAAAGGATGAGAAACAGATGCAAATCACTCTAGGGCCATCTTCAGCTTCTTTCCAGAATCTTAAATTTCTGAGAGTTAAGAATTGCAATGGGTTGAAGAAGTTAATAACACCTGCAAGAGCTAGAAGCTTGGTGCAGTTGAGGGAAATGAGCATAGAGAAATGTGGAATGCTAATTGAAATAGTAGAAAATGAGGGAGATGCTACAACGAGTACTGAAATTGTTTTTAACAATTTGCAAAAGTTGTTATTTAGAAGGTTAGAAAGTCTCACATGTTTTTGCTCTGGGACTTACTCTTTCAATTTCCCATCTTTGGAAGAGTTAATTATAGGTGAATGTCCCAATTTGAAGCATTTCTCTCAAGGAATGTTAAGCACACCAAAGTTACACAAAGTCATTTTTGTGAGCTGGAATAAGACTAGAGGGGAGCCGGAGAAAATGGAAGTAGAGAATCAAGGGAATGACCTTAATACAATTATACAAAATGCAGGTATGTGTTCAACTAATTTAGTTTATATATATACTTATCTCTGCAAGTTTTGTTAGTTTAGAAGAGACACCTTAGAGACTCACTTTTAAGTTTTTTCACTATAACTCACGTCAAAGATGAATTTCTAGTTTTAATCCTACTTGAATGAACGACAGAGTACTAATGCAACTTTATATTATTATTTGTTAGTTTGAGCCTAGGCCTTTCAAAAATTATTATAGTTACATTTTTCTAATCCATTGGAAACAATAATTCATATTTTAATTACTTTATATGAAAAAAGTAAAAAACTATTAACTTTGACTGCAGGATGTCTCCCTTAATTTGAAGTTCTTGACGTTGAAAGATATCAATTCTACGTAGATTTGCTACAATCAACATCCAACTTCCTTCTATTAAAATTTGACATACTTGATCTTGTGGAAATTGTGGAAGCATAAAATATGCATTTCCATCTTCCATTGCCAAAAGTCTTCACCAACTCCAACACTTAAAGAATTGTAAGGTTTTATAGCAAAATAAGAAGGTGCTAAATGCAGTTGTCAATTTTGTCTTTCCGAATGTAACCATATTGTGGCTTGAAGATCTACCCCAACTTACCGCTTTCTATTTTGGAATACATACTTTGAAATTGCCAATGTTAGAAGACTTGGTGGTGAAAGATTGTGACAAATTCATGATTTCAAATTATCTAAGCTTCCAAGAAAATAACAAGGCGGCTGAAGTTCATTTTTAGAACCAAAATCCTTTTGCTTGGACTATAAGGTATGATTCTTTAATTATTTCATTGTTTATTGAAAAAGAAAATTAATTTTTTTTTAATATATTACATAAATTTAAAACTTAAATTATGGAATTCTTTATAACATTTTTATTTTTCCATGAAAGAAGATTTAGAAAAAAAATAAAAAATTAGGATGGGCCGATTTGGAGTCAAAATCTAAAACAGCTTTTAACAAAATAGTTAACGTTTTAGAAAAAATTATATACCATTCAAATAAAATGAAAAATCATTTGAAAAAGAGAAATAAAATTGAATGTAATCTTAATATTATTTTCTATTTTCCAAAATAATGTAGACAAAAAAAATCTTTAAAAAGTATGTTTAATTATTTTTCAAAAATAGTTTTGAATGTAATTTTAATATTGATTTGAAATTTAAAATAATAATAAAATATAATTTACTAGTTTTAAAATATATTGTAATTGAATTATCAAAAAAATTTAATTAGATTTAAAAAAAAAAGTTGCCTCCGTAATTTGTGTTTAGCATGTAAATTCTGAGCCAATAATTAAACTTGTTTTTTTTTTTTTTTTTTAATTTTATTTTTTATTCTCATCTTTTTTCTTGAATCTTAAAGTTCTGATAGTTAAGCAATGCAATGGGTTGATACAATTAACAACACCTTCAACGGTTAGAAGCTTGATGCAATTGGGAGAAATAAGTATATAAGATTGAGAAATGGTGATAGAAATAGTAGAAAATGAGGGAGGTGCAACAACGAGTACTTAAATTGTTTTTGAGAGTTTGAAGAAGTTGTCACTTCCAAGGTTAGAAAGTCTCATATGTTTTTGCTGTGTGAATTACTCTTTCAATTTCTCATTTTTCGATGAGTTAATTATAGAATAATACCTCAATATGAAGACTTTCTTTAAAGGAATCTTAATCACACCAAAGTTACCCAAAGTCTATTGGAACTGGGAAGAAATGGAAGTAGAGAATGAGGGGAATGGCCTTAATACAACCATACAAGGAGCATACAAAAACAGGTATGTATTTAAGTAATTAGTTTAAATATATTAAACGTTGCCTTCATACCGCATAAAAAAGAATTGGCATACCAATTTGTGTATAGGATTGCCCATGCACTCTTCTATTTCACTTTCATACTAAAACACCGTCTATACTTTTAATAGAAAATTCTAAAGCTACTACTTCATATTTCTGACAACTATTAATTCATCATTTTTTTTTAATTTTAATTTGATTCACATGATTGATGTTTAGGTTGACTTTAATTTGAAGGAATTGAGATTGAGTGAAAGGTTTATCATGCCGATTTGGCGAGGAGAACTCCAAAGAACTTTCACAAAATACAAAGAAAAAACTCTTTAATTAACTAAGGATGAATCAACAAACATTTCAATTCGAATCCTTCACAAATTTAACCGTCTTGAAAATCTAAAACTATTAGTGAATTCATATGAAGATATATTCTTATGTAGAGAGAATGAGGAACACATTGGACACTCACAAAATTAAAAGTTTTAGAATTGTTGGGACTTTTTGATTTAAAATGCATTTGAAAACAAAACTCCTCATTGAACTCAATTTGTCAAATTCTTGATAGTCTAAAGGTACAATGTTGTCACAGTTTGATTACTCTGCCACCGTCTTCAACAACTTTTGAAAATCTAAGGACTTTGAAGGTAAAGTATTGTATTGGATTGAAAAAATTAGTGTCATCCTCAACTACAAGGAGTCTAGTGCGACCAGAACAGTTCAATATAAGAGGATGTGAAATGATGATAGAAGTATTAGCAAATGAGGAAGATATAAAGAAAGGTGAAATTGTTTTCGAGAAATTGGAATGGTTGAGCTGTATAAATTAGAAAGTCTCATATACTTTCGCTTTGATAAGTGCGCCTTAAAATTCCCAAACTTGAAGAGGTTAAACGTGGATGGTTGCTCCAAGATGAAGACTTTATGTGGACAAAATGGTACGTATTCAATATTTACTTAAAATGTATTATATCTTTAGACCTTTTCGCTCTTGGTACGATCAATCCTCATTGGTCTTATTATTGATGTTTTCTTTATTTTAAAATCCTCTAAGGAAGTCAATTATAGACTATAAAGTATAGACAAAACTACAATTTATAGCTGAAAGCAAGATAAAGGGCATAGCAGTAACATGAATTAGTAAATACCGAATACTAATTTTTCACTATTGGTGTAGTTTTCCACCATTAAATTAAGAGTAATGTTACAGTCATCAAGAGTAGTACACCGAATTTGTGTATCGAATAACGTGACAAAATCCGGACCGTCGATTAATATTAAGTTATAATTAATCGACGGTCAGGATTGTGTCACGTCATTTGGTACACTACTTCCGGTGTCTCCATTATTTCTCTTAAATTAATTATATTATCCCTTTAATTAAGCATAATTCAAAACAATATATATAAGTTTTACCTTGGAAGTGTGTCAAGCTGTCTTCGGAAATACAATTGATTAAAGGGTTATAAATTTTAAGAAATCATAAGGTTAAATATGATTTTAATTAAAAATTAAGGGACTACTTAGGACAAAAGGAAGTGGTATAAGCATCAGAGGGACTTCAATAATATTTTTCAATCACGTAAAATTTATATGAAGAAAATGTGGCGATGGTGATGGCAGGTACTACAGAGTTAGGCGGCTTCATCCTTGGTGGCTACCGGTGATATGACTCCTGTCAAGTCCGTCAGGTATCCGGTTGGGTGGCTTCATTTTACAGTCAATTTCAAACTAGCCTTATCGACCACGCCCGTCCTCTCCCTTCCGTTCTCCGTAATCCTTTCAAAATCTTCGAGGGTCACGCCAGTTCATCCGTCGGAAATCGAGGTCATTTTTGTCGTCTCAAACACATATCATTAAAAATAATAGAAAATGTGTGTTAATATTTGCTAATTTTTTTAATTTCATAGATGACATTGCCAAGTTGTTCCCGAATCTGTTCGGCAACGATGGGCGAAGTTGGTGCCAAATGCCGTTGATACGCTTTGAGCGGATAAGAATTTGAAAATCGGCGTCGTTTATTACTGGGCTGTAGGCAACAGGTAGACACAACATGATTTGGGGGAACTATTGTTTGAAAACGTGATTTGGGTATTGGGTTGGTAGATTAAGTGCCGGTTGTGCGGAAGGTAGTGTTTTATATGGATTTAGGAGAGCTCCAGCAAGGATCATGAAGCGCAAATACACATAAACTAGGTATCGTTGTTTCTTTTAAGCGAAACTTAAAATTTTTGAAGTATTTGAACGAATTTGATAGGCATAAATTTTGCATGTTTGATTAATTATATTTCATGAGATTAATTAGGCCCTTAAAAGTGTATTGATTTCACATTTAAATCTGTATTTCAATTTCTGCAAATATAATTTGATAGTGTATTTTGTATTGAAAAAAACTGTTTATATTTTTTCTCACCCAATTGTATGCATAGCTTGTCGAATTTGTTGCAGTTGATGTTTTTACTAAAGTTGATAGATAAAGAAGAAAGGTTTCACTTTGAGATTCTATCAGAGAACATGCAAACTTCTGATTGACTTCAGAAAGTGATGAGGAGAGCTCTTTTCTGGTATAATTTTTATGGAGGAAATTTAAAAAAGCTGATGGGGATATGAAACCAAACTTGTACTTAAGTGTTCTTGAATTATTGCAGGATGACTCTTCTGCTTGGCCCCCAGGTTGCGGGAAGGCCACTGTTTTAAAGGCTCTCTCGGGAAACCTTGACAAATCACTAAAGGTTTCAGAATTTCTTTGTAACTCACCATTTTAAATACATTTGCCATGTTACCGTCTTGAGTATCATTCGTACGCAAAATCTATAACTAAAGATCTAACCAGCAGAGACATGATAGAATCATAAAAGAAAAGCTCGGGCCGTGACAAGTGCACATTTTTAATAGGTTTTTTAAATATTTTGGCATTTGATTATACCTCACTTTTGCACTGTACAGTTGTATTGTGCTGCCCAAACCAAAGGTTCCTTGCCTTTATATCACAGAGAGAATCTAGCCTACTTTTTTAGATTATCCTGACACTTTCTCAAGAAGGGTCAAGTCTACTCCTAGTCATATCTTTATGTACATTTAGCTTGATGCAAGATGAAAACAAGTAGATATTATTTTTCAGCTAATTTATTTCTCCATTGTGTGCTATCTTAGGTTGATGTCCTAATGTACTCAGTTTTGCTTCTGTTTTTCTCCAAAGATGACAGGAAGTTTCCAACAATGGTTACCGGTTGGATGAGTTTGTTCCCCAGAAAACGTCAGCTTATATAAGCCGAGAAGATTTGCATATAGCAGAAATGACTCTGAGTGAAACACTTGATTTTTCTGCTTGATGTCTTGGTGTTGGAAACCGAGGAGGTAGACTTCCTTAAATTTAATTTAATGAAGTTTTAGTCATAGCCACCTCATCACTTCCCACAAGCAATTAATGGGTACAAAACTATTTTTTCTGCCTGTCCAGATTTGATGATGATGGTCAGTAAAAGAGTGGAGGTAGGAATTGTTCTGGATCCAGATGTAGATACTTACACGAAGGTATTTGTCTAGTCTGAATCTCATTTGTTGTTCTATTTGCTGTTGGTATAGTATGAAATGTTCATGACAATGGCTCTTTTAACAAGCAATTTCTGTTAAAGGACAAAAAAATAGCTTTCAAATAGAGCATGTTCTAAAGTTATTTCTCTTTATTGAAGCTGTAACCATGCTTTATTTGGTTGATTTGTATCTGTGCAAATGCTTTAAGTTTATATTATAACTGTATTTGTGGCTTTCCAGGTCATTGGACTCGATATCTGTGCTGTCACAATGGTGGGAGATGAGATGAGAAGAGGCATCTCTGGAGGTCAAAAAGGAGACTAACTACAGGTATTTCTTTGTAGAAAGGTTGAAAGTTTTAGCATTTTGTACAATGCATCTGCTCCATGTCATCACTTGGTAGTAATTTTTATGAAATAACTGATCCAGAGGATTAGATGCATTTGATGATAACCTTAGAAGATCAATTTTTCCTCAAATTATGTGGGGGAGATGGTTGTCGGTCCAACAAAAGCCCTATTTATGGATGAAACATCAAATGGTTTAGACAATTAGCAGCTGGTGTATACCGTAGATGCTACCGTATTGATTTCACTTCTTCAGCCAGCTCCAGAAACCTTTGAACGCTTTGATGACATCATTTTGATGGCAGAAGGGAAGTTTGTGTATCAACGACCACGCGATCTGTTGTAGAATTTTTTCACAACTTTGGATTCAGGTGTCCTCAAAGAAAAGGTGTGGCTGACTTTCTTCAGGAGGAAAGTACATTACAGCTTACAGTCATTTCTTTTGCATGCTCAAATGTTTGTGGTTCAGCTTTTGTCTTAATTCCTTTTTTCTGGCAGGTAATATCTAGAAAAGATCAAGCGCAATAGTGATATTAGAGCTCTCATCTCCATCTTCTGAAGTTGAACTTGGTGTAGATTTTGCCCAAATATACACAGCTTCTGCTTTATATGAGTAAGTTCAATACAGAGCTTCTGTTTTGATGAATAAATTTTAGAATGTGGTTATGTGCTAAGTTTAATACAGCATCACTGCCTCAAATTTACTTACTAGTGCAGGCTGTTCTGTGATCTTATTTTCATGCTCACTCAATGCCACATGAATATTTGACTATTGGTTGAGTCTTATCTTTCTTGAAGAGAATGGAGAAAGGATCCTGCATATATTTGATTTGCAATCCAAAATTATTTTTGTTAAAAATCGGCTATTGATTTAGTTTCTTGAATATTAATTTCACTGTTTGTAGGCACATGAAAGCTCTTGTGAGGGAGTTGAGTACTCCCACCTCCTGGTTCAAAAGTTTTGCATTTTCCAACCTGCTTCGCACAAAGCGGTTGGATGCAATACACATCTTGTGTATGGAAACAGAAATTGTCTTATTCCGACTCGTGCACCCAGTTATAGCATCAATTGTATTATATATGAATTCCTGATTGAGGCAGAGCACCGAGCAACTAGTTTGATGAATTGGCCTAAAAATTAGACGACATAAATACCCTTGGGCCAAGACGAAGAAGAAAAAAAAAGGACAGTATCTCCGAATTTATAGTGTAATAAATCCTAGCTGTTTTATTTTCTTAATTATTGATTGAAATGTTTTATATCTTTCAATTTCTTTTTTCTATTAAACTTCATAGTAAGAATTTATAGTGTAATAAATGTTTTAATTATTGATTTTTTTTTTCTATTACTCTTTTAAAATCATCAATTTCAGAATGTGATAAACCTGCTTCAACGGAACATTTTCAAGCTACTTTATATATGTTTACCTTCCATCCTTTCATTTATTTCTTCTTAATTTAATTATATGTTAAAGACTGCTCAGACAATGAGAGAGCTAATATAATTCTTTTTATAAGATATTGGAGTAAACTTAATTTAATAAAGACCGTTTTTATTCAAAATTTTGACCTTCACCGTTCACAGAGATTAAAGAATTGATAGGGAAAACTAAGGTGACTCCAGCCGACATTGCAAAGCAGCTGATGAAGGATAAGGATACCAAAAAAGTGACCAAAGGCCTAATTGAGTTTCTTGAAAATAAGAGGAGAGAATATGCTGAAAGTAATGCCGGTGAAGCTAAAAGGGTAGCAATGGAAGAAGAAGGCAAGCAACAACTTGAGGAAAATGCAATTGGAGAAGGAACAATCATAATTGAATAAACACTTTAGCTTGAGTAAAGTTTAATATAGAGTTAAATGAAAAAACATATTATTGTGACTTTTAATCAAACCTTGTTGTGAGATTGTCATTAACTTATTTACCATATTAGTTTATTATTAGATTTATTATAATTACAATTATTTTTTCATGTATATTATTTCTCTTAATGATAACTAGGTTTAGTGTATTTAACAAATTAAAATATAAATATTGTATAAATTTTTATTAAGCATGTGAAAAGCCAAATTAAAAAATCTGCCCAAAGACTCAGTTTTTATCAAAGCGCTCTGAAATGATCACATTAACCGGAAGCTGATTTACAAGTAATAATATTTTTCTTACGGTTAATGTGTCACATCAACAATTACATTAATTTGCAAGAAGTTAAATAAATAAACTGATTTTAGTAAGTACAAATCCTATTAAAAAATTTTATTTATGTTTCAACAAAATTTAATCTTCTTTTACTTAAACATTAATTTATTAGTTATGTGCTACAATGTAAAATTTGTTACACCTTAGATCCTCTTCATTTCTGCTTCTCGATCTTCAATCTTTTACTTTGAAATTAATTTGTTTTCCTTTATTTTGATCCAGAAAAAAAAAAAAAAAATGCTTTACTTAATAGTAAAATCCAACTTACCATTATTTGCATTAATATATGGATTGTTCTATAGGTGAGTAAAATTAATTAAATTGAAATTAAATTATAAATAAAATTAAGTTAATATATATATATTTTCCGCTGATTTCGATCACCCTGCATTCCAGTGTTTCATATCCCAATGTCTTTTCTCATTTCTCATCAGGTTATTTTTCTTATACCTTTTGATAAGAAAAGTTGTTGATATTTTGATTCGCAAATTATATTAATAAGATATGAATATTTTAAGGATGCATATTTTGTGAAAGCTATGAAGAACCCACCAAAACTTTGTGATTAAACAGAGTTTTGGTGATGACACTGTACATGATATATCTCTTACTTATCAAATTAACAACCTATAGTTTGATGAGATATCAAATATTTATTCATGTAAATTTATTCGTTGTCCGAAGAAAATATTGAATAATATGTCATTCATATATTTTACAACTTATTAAATGAACGATTTATCGAGAAGTCATAACTAGCTAGGAAGAATAGGGCAGAATGGGATATAATTAAAACAAACAACAACTTATGTTCTTCTTCAATCTGCTGCTTTTACCCTAAAAAATATAAACATGCATTCTTCACATCCAATTTTGATTTGACTTTAATGTTTTCTGCTTTTTAGGTGTAAATTAAGTATTAATTCTCTCCAATAATCCTTATAATATTGGGCCAACAGTAACCCAACAATAGAATATCTCTTATAAGAAATCAGTTATCTTACTGATGGAATATGATTATTACAGAGTGATGTGATCCAGGCGTAATTGAAGGCTGAAACTATTATGGCTTGACTGAAGGAATTACAGTTACTGATTTCATGTAATTACATTGATTATATTTGATTGTATTTCCATATTTTACACTTGTAAACTTGTATAAATTAGACACATTACAATACTGAAATATACAGAAAAGAAATATTCTTTCTTCCTTTATCTTCTAGGCACTCTGTCATCTTTGTTTCTCTGCCTCTCTTGCCTGTCTTTCTTTGCCATATTCTGACATGGTATTAGAGCCACTATACTTCCTTTAGCTTCCGCAACTTTATTTTATTTTATTTTATTTTATTTTTGTCCCTGCAAAAGCAAACATAAACTCTATTAGTTTCTCTCAGAATTCAACCTATCAATCACCAAAACCAATTTCCAGAAAATTATCTGATCCAACACCCCAATGGCAACCAACACATGCACTGTTGAATCAACCCACAATGAAACAACCGCAAACACCACAAACCCCACAAATGGCCCAAATCCCACAACTGGCCCAACTCTCACAACAACCCACAGGCCCAAACCCAACCTTCAACTCAACCCGAGTCAAAACCCATATCCTTTCACCTTCCAAATGGTTCAACCCACCGACCACCGCCCTGAACCAAGTGATGTCCTCTTCTCACCAGTCTTCGATGGACCGTAAATTACCCTCATCAAGCAGCAGTTAACCCGATCTAATAACTACTCAACATGGCCAAGAGATTTCCAGCGAGCCCTCTTTACTAAAGACACAGAAGGCTTTGTCGATGGCACCATCCCACCACTACCTCTGGATTCACCCCTTCATCGTTACTAGAAGAGGTGCAATATGCTCCTGAGATCTTCGCTTAGCAACTGTTTGTCTCCTAGAGTGGTGGCTGGATTACCGCCAACTGAAATTGCTATAGAGATGTGGCAAAATATTAGAGATATGTATGGAACACTGGATTTAGCAAAAATATACACTCTTCGGCAACAACTCACCGAGATCACTCAAGGTATTGCAACCATGACTTTTAATTTTAACAAATTGTCTGCTATATGGCATGAGTTAGATGCTGCAGAAAAAAAGCTTGAGGGACTGCCGACAACCCTCGCACAATACCAGAGGATTCGCAATCAAGCACGACTCAGCCGTTTCCTCTTGGGTCTCAACGAGGCCTTTCTACCTTTTCGGACGCAAATCTTAGCCACAACATCACCACCAGATCTTCATCGAGTTTTTCAACTTGTTGTGCAAGAAGAGAGTCAATGACAGGTTGTTGTGACTTGCTCCAGATCCGACGATGCCACTTCCTTTGCCGGAGCTTGTTAGAGTGTTTTGAATGTTCAAGATTCAAAGAAAAATATGACTAAGCTACAGCAAGGGTTTCAAAACCCTTCTTAACATCCTTTTTTATATGAACAAACCAAGGGCCCAGATCTATTTCCTCTATCCAATGGCCACTATTTGATCTCTCAATCACCGTTGGAGTCCATTGGGTCCCATAGTCTTCATAATTCAAATGGGCCGAATGGATTGGCTTGGTCAAATGGTCCAACTGGTCAAATAGGCTCGGAGCACACAAAACGGGGAAAAACAATTTTTATTGTGACTATTGCAAAAAACGAAGTCACACTTGGGATAGATGTTGAAAATTACATGGGCGTCCCGCTGACAGATCTGGAAATCCATTTGTTCACCAAGTCAACACTGTTCTTGTTGGAAATTCAATATTTGCACCCATGATCAGCACGGAACAATACACTCAATTGCTTCAAATGATGAATCAACTTCCTTAGACATCCTCGGCTTCCTATGCAGGTACATCTTATTGTTTAAATTCAATTAAAGATGATAGTTGGATTATTGATTTAGGGGCTAGTGATCATATCATTTGTAACCAAATTTTTTTTACCCACAAATCCAACAAATCATCCATTTCTGTTCGCATGCCGAACGAGAATATAGCACCTGCCACACATATAGGAATAGTTCAACTCAGTAAACACCTCACCCTTAAGAATGTCCTATTTGTTTCGAATTTCCAATTCAACCTCATATCTGTATCCAAAATTTTTACTGATAATCATTGTATTCTAAAATTTCACTCTAATATATGTGAATTTTAGGACCCTTCGTCTGGGACACTAATAGGCTTGGGTAAAGTAACTAGTGTCCTATATTATTGGATTCCTGATAGTTCTTCTAGTGAATTTCTCTATTGTATTACAAACAATAAATCTGTCCAATGTAATACAAATATCAATAAAAATTCATTTATTCTCCATCAAAGACTAGGTCACAGTGCTTCCATACCACACCCACAATGTCTAATATATCCTCTAGCAAAACAAACTTGCATAACCTGTCCCCATAGCACTTCCACTACAACATAGCCATTTGCCCTCATTCATATCGATATATGGGGTCCATAACACACTCCAAATCATGATGAGTTTAGGTTTTTCCTTACCATTGTAGATGATTTCTCCAAGGGCACTTAGGTATTCCTTATGCAAACAAAAACATAGACTCTCACTCACATTAGTAATTTCTTATCCATGGTAACCACCCAATTCAAGTCATCAATTCAAAGGGTTCGAACTGATAATGGTTGGGAATTTTTTGGTCATTAGTGCCCCTTGTTGTTTTTGTCACTTGACATTTTACACAAAAACTCTTGCACCTATGCTCCCTAACAAAATGGGGTGGTAGAAAGAAAACACAGACACCTATTAGAAGTAGCTAGAGCCCTAAAACACCAAGCCAACATTCTCATTAAATTTTGGGGAGAATGTGTGATCACTGCCACATACCTGATCAATCGGATACCAACTCGTGTCCTTGGTGGCAAAAGTTCATATGAAGCGTTGTTTGGTAAGGCACCCAAAAATAGTCATCTCAGAGTATTTGATTGTCTTTGTTATTTTTCCATTATTGGGTCTCATGATGAATTCGGCCCATGGGCAACTCAATGCATTTTTATGGGATATCCAATGTTACAGAAGGGATATCGTTTGTATGACCCCGCAACAGATAAGTTTCTTATTTCCAGAGATGTCTTTTTTCATGAAGATAACTTTCCCTTTATTACAAATGTTGCCCCTCTAATTCCATCAACAAAGTCACCCATGTTTCTTGAAGATGAATCTCCAACAAATCCTCAATTTGCAATACTACCTATTACCAATTTGCCATCACTAGAAACTACACCACAACACCAACCTACTCCCACATCTCCACAAACAGACTCCCATCCATCTATTGACATACCCTCGACCACAAAATCAGACTCTCATATCCCACCTCCCGTTTGTCCTCAAAGACGGTCAACTCGTTCCACCAAACCACCTATCTGGACATTAGATTATGTTTGCCCCATCCTATCAAATTCATCAGGTACACCTTATCCATCTTCCAATTATGTTACTTATGACCTTCTTTCTCCCCCACACAGAGCTTGTATCAATCAGACTTCTGCCAACCGTGAACCATCTAGCTATTCAAAAGCTATTCAACATATTCAGTGGCAGAAGGTAATGGCCGACGAACTAAATGCCCTAGCTCACAATAACACTTGGGATCTAGTACCTTGCCCCACTCATAAGAAACCCATTGGCTGGAAATGGGTGCTCAAAATCAAATATCAAGCAGATGGTTTAATCGAACAATATAAAGCTCGACTAGTGGCAAAATGTTTCACACACTGGGAAGGTTTTGATTACCAAGAAACATTCTCACCCATTGGAAAACATATTCTTGTAAGGTCATTTCTATCCATTGCCTTTGTTCGTAACTGGTCTTTACATCAAATAGATGTTCATAATGCTTTTCTTCCTGGTGATCTACATGAATAAATATATATGGACCTTTCACCTGGACTTCACAAATAGGGGGAGAACATAGTATGTTGTCTGAACAAGTCTCTCTATGGTTTAAAACAAGCATCTCGACAGTGGAACGAAAAGTTCACAAAGGCTCTTACAAACATTGGTTTTGTACAATCCAAGCATGACTATGTCCTTTTCTCCTAGTGCAAAGGTGAATTTTTTATTGCACTCATCATTTATGTCGATGACATTTGAATCATAGGAAATGATGAAGAGGCAATCAAAGGTTTGAAGGTGCATCTCAATAGGAATTTTCGAATAAAAGATCCTGGTGAGCCAAAACACTTTCTAGGGATTGAAATTGCCAGATCTCAAGCAGGCATTTCCTTAAGTCAATGAAAGTATGTTCTTGAACTTATATCAAACTCTGGGTTAGCAACATCTAAACCAAATGTTATTCCAATCGAGCAGAATATCAAGCTTACTACTCAAGAGTATGATATAGGGACGTCATCCTCAGAAATAGATCTATCACTAGAAGATCCTTCACATTATTAGAGACTGGTTGGGCAACTAATTTATCTTACCATGACACGTCCTAATATCAGCTATGCGGTCCATATTCTCAGTCAATTTATGCATGGGCCAAAACAATCACACATGAATGCAGCAATGAAGGTACTCAAATACTTGAAAGGATGTTCTGGCTTGGGACTTCTTTTACCTAGAGATGGAAACTTAAACATCATAGCATATTGTGACTCTAATTAGGCCACATGCCCCATGACAAGGAAATCTCTCACCGGGTTCTGTATAAAACTCGGAGGTGCACTAATCTCCTGGAAGACAAAGAAACAATCAACATTATCTCTCTCATAACTAGAGGCTGAATATAGAGCAATGGCTAAAATGACATGTGAGATTATCTGGATCCTTAGGTTACTACAAGATTTGGAGGTACATACTAAGACACATGTTCATTTATACTGTGATAACAAAGTTACAAATGATATTGCAGCAAATCTAGTGTTCCATGAAAGAACAAAGCACATAGAGATTGATTGTCATTTTGTTAGTGGCAAAATTCAAGAAGGAATAATCAAGACTCTACATATCCGCACTTCTGAATAGCTAGCGGATATCTTCACAAAACCATTGTGCAGTAGACATCACTCTTATCTTCTTCACAAGGTTGGAGTTTATGACATCTACAAACCACAAGCTTGAGGGGAAGTGATAGAATATGATTATTATAGAGTGTTGTGATCTAAATGTAATTGAAGGCTAAAACTATTATGGCTTGATTCATGGCTTGACTGAAGGAATTATAGTTACTGATTTCATGTAATTACATAGATTATATTTGATTATATCTCCATATTTTACACTTGTAAACTTATATGAATTAGACGCACTACAATACTGAAATATACAAAAAAGAAATATTCTTTCTGTTCTTCCTTTATCTTCTAGGCACTATGTCATCTTTGCTCCTCTGCCTCTCTTGCCTATCTTTCTTTGCCATATTCTGACACTTACATCAGTGTAACTATCCGCCTATCTTAGCCTTTAAATCCAAGTAAGAAAAACCTTGATCCAAAGGCGTGGGCATCTATCATGCAGTTAACATTACCCTCAAGTATTTTACCCCATATGAACATCTTCTCTTCACATCCAATTTTGATTTAACTTTTCTACTTTTGATTCCTTTAATGGGTAAAAATAAAACAATTTAGCTTTAGTTTTGATTTTAATTGCCAAGAAGGCACTTCACTATAAACAAGTGTTTTAAGAATTTAATTGAACTCTGCACTTTACTAACCTCTTGTTCATGAACTCAGCTTCTTGGAAATTAATGCTCCACTGGAATATACTGAAATAAAAAAAAAATATATAAAAACAAAAAAACAGAGTACAAAATGGAGTCATATAATTCAATATGATATTATGTATAAATCACCACAAACGCTCACCACTGCAACACCAAATACCTAAAACTACCAACCAACAAAACACTCAACACTACCTGCAAAAAATCACCCAACACTTGTTAAATAGTTGATATGAGTCAGTTGTTTTAAGCAACTGTAGCAGTTCAGTTAGTTAGCTTAGTTACTGTATCAGTTCAATTAGTTAGTTAGTTACTTAAGTCAGTTAGTTAACTAGTTAGTTGAGTTAATTTATTTTAATGTAATATAAAGCATTGTACAGTAATGATGTAAGATGAATCAATAAAAAGAGAAAAGCTTTTTCCCCAAATTTCCTCAACATGGTATCAAAGCAACAATTTTCTGTAATCTAACTTGAAAATCAACTGAATCAAGCTTTCAATTTGATATTTGCTAAGCCCAATAGATCTTAAAATCTCTTAGTTTCTTCATCTTAGCTTGATTTGGTGAGAATTCAACATCGTTGACAATGAATCCTCCATTGAAGAATCAGTTGTTCCTTTGATCGATTCGAATTTTCCTCTCTATGTTCATCCATCTGATACACCAAGTACGGTTCTGTTTTTGAATAGCTTGTAGGAACAGAAAACTATGGGTTATGGAGTAGAGCTATGACTATTTCTCTATGTGCAAAGAATAAACTAGGTTTCATTAATGAAACATACACCAAATCATTAGTTCATACTCAATTAGTGCCACAATGGGAAAGATGCAATTTCTTAGTTTTGTCCTAGATCTTTAATTCAGTGTCAAAAGAAATTTTTAACGGAATTGTATATTCTACCGATGCTTACCAAGTTTGACAAGATTCAAAGGAACAATTCCATAAAGTCAATGGGACTAGGATTTTTGGTATCCATAGAGAAATTGCTAATCTTACACAGGGAGCAAACACTGTAGCAGTGTATTACAACAAACTCAAGTCTTTGTGGGATGAGTTAGATTTGTTAGTAAGTCTACCTACTCCAGATAGTGTATCAGCAAAGGCATTCCTTAAACACCTGAATCAACAGAAATTGTTACAATTTCTAATAGGATTGAATGACTCATATTCTATGGTTAGGAGTCAAATTTTGTTGATGAACCCATTGCCAAGTGTTAAACAAGCCTACTTTGTAGTACATCAGGATGAAAGCCAGAGAATTCTTGTTGGCATGAATGTTAATTCAGAGGTCATAACTACACTTTATGCTTAGAACAACAGTAAGCATCAGAATCCAGGCCAAAAAAATAAGGGTAAAAGACCATATATTGAGTGAAAGTACTGCCATTTACCTGGTCACAAACGAGAGAGTTGCTACAAACTAAATGGGTATCTTATTGACTATCATTCACAAAAGGCAGAAAAAATTCTAAGGGCAAGGTTTTTGCTAATCAAGCTCAAATACAGAATGTAGTCTCAGAGGCATCAGATGTTAGAATTGCACATGTTTCTAGAAATGCTAATGCTCAAGTTGGTCCTGTTTTAACAACCGACACATATAATCAAATCCTTCAACTCTTGGCAAAGAAGAATGTCAATCCTCCACCTGCCAATCATGCAGGTACCCTCATTGATTCTACTACTGCTTTCTTTTTTTGCTTGAAAATATTCCATCTGGATCATAGATATAGGAGCCACATATCACATGACTAGCAATTATTCAATTTTACAATCACCTATAGCTATAGAACCTACCACACAATCCCTTGTAGGATTGTCGAATGGAACCAAAACACATATTAGACATGTAGGTTATGTAGACTTGGATAATGATTTTCATCTTTCAAAAGTTCTATACATCCCAAACTTTAAACACAATTTGCTATCAGTCTCTAAATTTACCATTTCCAATAACTATGTCATTAAATTTTATCATGATTTTTGCCTCATTCAGGATCTTAGCAGTGTCAAGTTGAGGGGGATTGGTAAGCATGACCAAGGCTTATATCTTCTTGATCCAATGTCCAAACATTTGCCAACTTTGCCAGATTTAAAGATTTCAAATAAGATTGCTTCAAATATTTTCTAGTCAAAAGATACTATTTCCAATGTTTTTCATTCAAATAATCATGTACCATCAACTTTACCATTGAATAAGAATGTTAATTCATATGTGTCTCTTTTATCTATAACTTTGTCTACTGCACCTGAGTTATGGCATCAAAGGCTATGACATATCCCTTACAAGATTTTACAACTTATGCAACATAAGCTGAAAATGAATTTTTCTACACCTTTTCACTGTGATGTTTGTCCATTAGCCAAACAAACTAGAATTCCTTTTCATCATAGTGCTTCATATTCCAGCTGTATTTTTGACTTATTACACATGGATGTTTGGGGTCCATATAAGACACCAACTCATGGTAATGCAAGGTACTTTCTTACTGTTGTAGATGATTACTCTAGAGTTGCATGGATATTCCTTATGCAATTCAACTATGAGACTTTTCTTACAATCAAATATTTTCTTCAAATGGTCCAAAATCAGTATCATTTTACTCCTAAACGCTTTAGAATTGATAATGGCCATGAGTTTTTTAATAAAGATTGTCATGACCTTTTTCTTCAAAAAGGTATTATGTATCAAAGCTCATGTGCGTATTCCCCTCAACAAAATGGAGTTGTTGAGAGGAAACATAGGCATATTCTTGAGGTCGCTAGGGCCCTAAAATTTAGGCACATATACCAAACCATCTTTGGGGATATTGTGTCCAAACTGCAATGTATTTGATCAATAGGTTTCCTTCATCTATTTTTCATGGTTTATCCCTTTTTGAGAAATTTTTTGGGAAGCCTCCCTCATTGGATCATATCAAGGTATTTGGCTCTTTGGCTTATGCTACAATTCTTACTCCTAAAGACAAATTATCCCCTAGATCAGCCCCCTGTGTTTTCTAAGGTTATTCATTAACTCAGAAAGGTTATTTGCCATATAACCTTTCCTCTCATTTAGTTTTAGTTTCAAGGGATGTCACTTTCTATGAACATATCTTCCTTTTTTCTTAGTCCATTTCTTTACAAAATTCCTTTCCTCCTACATCTGATTTTTTTGAAATAGAATCAGCACCTTCCACTGTCACTTCCACATCAGATACTACAATGCCATCTATCCAGTCTATAGAACCATCTTCTCCTTCCACTACTTTGCCGCCTGACCAGCACATTCTTTCTCCTGCTATTCCTTTACCTCCACAGCCTGTTATTCCTCCTCTTAGGAAATCCAATAGGACTACCGGACCTTCTACTTGGACTTCAAATTTTGTTTGTCCTACTCTTACACCTTCTTCCTCAGCCAAAGCTACTCCTTACCCTATTTCCAATTTTGTCACATATAACCATATTTCTCCTTCTTACAAGGCTTTTCTGTCCAATCTTCATTTGGTTGACCCTACCTCTTTTTCTTTAGCTTCTAGAGATCCAAATTGGGTGGCTGTAATGCAGAAAGAAATACAAGCCTTAGAGCACAATAAGACCTGGACTTTAGTCCCTTTACCCCTTGGTAAAGTTTCTATTGGGTGTAAATGGTTATATAAGTTGAAATATAGGGCTGATGGTTCTTTGGAAAGGTATAAGGCCAAGTTGGTGGCTAAGGGATATACTCAACATGCTAGGGTGGATTATGCAAAAACATTTTCTACTGTAGTGAAAATGGTTACTGTCCGAACCGTTTTGTCTTTGGCTACCATGCATGGTTGGCCTCTTGATCAATTGGATATGGATAATGCTTTTCTGCAGGGTGATTTGCAAGAGGAGATATTGTTAGAGTAGATGCCCTAGAGCCAATCAATTATTGTAGAATTGACTCTTTGTAATAATGTTCATTAATCAATAATAAAAGGCATTTTATCCTATATCGCGTAAATCATGATTATTGTAATATGTATTGATATATGTCCTTAGAATGGTAGAACTGTGACGAGGGTATCAAGTGTTTCAAATCTTGATAGTGAGAACCCTATGAGCATATATGGTGGCCATTCTAGAAACGTCCGTAGCCCCAGTATTATTCTAAAGTAAGGGCACAGATAATACGGTAAGACTATCATAGTGTTGAACGATCCTGTCGAAAGGCAGTGACTGATCTCACTTGTCAAGGTTGTTTGGTGACAACCTGGTGCAACACATGGGTGCTTGTTGTAGGCGGATATACCGCGAAGTTCACCTGACCCACCAGAGGATTCCATATGGATGGTAACCCTAGTGTCTATGGAACAAATCCTCTAACGAATGGTGGTGCATGTGATCCTTAGACTTGAAATCACCGAAGCGCCTTGTGCACCGATTGGTACAGTTTGACACTAGCCTAACGCAGTTCTATTCGTAGTCACAAGACGGTGGTGATTGACTGTATCAAGGAGTGTATCAAGACTATGGTGGATTAACAGAGGATTCATCACTCCCGGGTATGGGAGAAGTTATCTCATGGCGCAATTCAGTATATGGCAATGACACTAAAACTGTGGCCACAGTGGGATTGAGTTGTTGCTCTATCCAGATTATAATACGGGTCATTGGTCCAGAAACTGAATATATAATATCGAGAGTAACCGAAGGTTGACACTATTTCTATGCCTTCGTCTCGTCGAGATAACGTATGATGAAAGGATCGGGTTGTACGGTAACCATATCGTTGACGAGGTAGCTACTTTGTTTGAATCCGAATCTATCGGGTGGCCATGATGCCTTGCTAGGGGCCAATCTTGGTCTGTGTATAAGTGAGACGATTAATTGGTGTTAATCGCGATACTATACACTACCGGTATGATGAGGAGCCTATGGGTCACACACATAGAAGATAATTTAAGAACCAAGAAGAAAGAAGGGCGTTTTCGTCTTTTTGGGTGAAAGGGTATTTTGGTAATTTCACAGTACAATTAAATTTGCTTAGGTCGTAGCCTTTATTTAATTTGTTAGAAAAATTAAATAAGTGAAACTTCGTTTAAATATTTGTTCGCATATATTTAAATAAATTATCATTATTGTTAAATGTTAATATATAAATATATATATTAATTGATTTTTAATTGAAATAATGATGAAATAAATAAAATATCTAATTTGGGAGTGTTTGGCAACATGGGGTGTTTGGGTTGGAGCCCAAGCCCATTCCATGTGGGAATAGGGCAACTTAGTTTGCCTATAAAAGAAAATGTGTGTGTGAAATTAAATAAGTTTTTTTTTAGTTCATTTTTCAATTAAAACAAACACACACAGCAGCCCCATTTTTACTCTCACTCTCACGCCACTTTCACCTTTTGATTGAAAAATCAAATACTCATTTTCTTCTTGATTTCTTAAGGCCAAGGAGGATCTAGCAAATCCCTCCTTGGTTCTTGGTGATTGTCTTCGTGTGGACTTCTTGTTTCGATCCTATACTTGGATCAGTAGCAAACACTTTCAGAGACAATATTGGTGGAGCCTCCAACGTGGGTATGGTTTCTCAAACCTTGAACTAATTTTCTACAGATTTGTTTATTTTATATAAATTGTGATTTTTGTACCCGGATCTTGGTTCTAAGGAACGATCCATAGAGTTTATGTTTTTGTTTTCCGCTGCGTAACTGGGTCGTTTACTAACAGATATACATGACCTTGCCTTAGGGTTTTGTTAAGCAAGAGGGGAGGGGGAAGAATATGGTTAAAACAAGCTTCAAAGGCCTAGAACTATAAACTTACATAAGCCTTAATCATTGGTGGTTTCTATCAATCTAAATCAGATTACATTATTTTTTTTATTTTTTATTTTTTTTTTTTTATTTTTTATTTTTTATCAAAAGGCTTGGTTCACACATTGTTATGCTTTTGGTGTATGTGGATGACATAGTGATTATGGGAAGTAGTACTAAAATGATTCAGCAAACCAAACAACTCCTACATTCTAATTTCAAGCGTAAGGACTTGGGATTACTAAGATACTTCTTAGGTTTTGAAGTAACTAGATCATCTAAAGGGGTCATTTTGTGTCAAAGGAAGTATGCCTTGGAATTAATTTCAGAATCTGGATTATCTGGTTCCAAACGCTCCACAATTCCAATGGATTCCACCTTGAAATTGACATCTGTTGCATATGATGAAATGTTTCCATCAGCCAATGATCCATTGCTTCCTGACCCAAGTGTTTATCAAAGGTTAGTAGGCAAGCTACTGTATTTGTGTATGACTCGAGCAGACTTGAGTTTTTTAGTCAATTTATTAAGTCAATTCATGCACAAACCAAAGAAATCACATCTGAAAACAGCTCTCAAGATAGTTAAGTATGTCAAGACATCACTAGGATTGGGCCTATTTTTTCCAGCAGAAAACAGTATGACTTTATCAGCTTATTGTGACTCAGACTGGCCATCTTGTCTTATGACAAGAAAATCTGTGACAAGCTACTGCGTTTTCCTTAGTAAATCTCTAATATAATATCTTGGAAATCCAAGAGGCAAGCAACCATTTCCAAATCCTCATCTGAGGCAGAATATAGAACAATGTCTACTATTGTGTGCAAGCTTCTTTGGCTGGTACAACTCCTCACAGAACTTGGTGTTTCAAAGTCTCAACTATTGCCTATTCCCCTACATTGTGATAATCAAGCTGCAAACCATATAGCTTCTAATCTCATGTTTCATGAGAGGATAGAACATAATGATCTTGACTGCCATATGGTCAGAGATCAGCTCAAACTTGGTCTCATACAGACTACCTATATTCCTACTACATAGCAACCAGTTGACTTGTTGACTAAAGCATTCGGAAGTCACATTCATTCCAAGCTATTACACAAGTTGGGGGTTCTTGATCTTTACCACCCTCCAACTTGAGGGGGTGTGTTAAATAGTTGATATAAGTCTGTTGTTTTAAGCTATTGTAGTAGTTCAGTTTCAGTTCAGTTAGTTAGCTTAGTTACTATATCAGTTCAGTTAGTTAGTTAGTTACTTAAGTCAGTTAGTTAACTAGTTAGTTGAGTTAATTTATTTTAATGTAATATAAAGCATTGTACAGTAATGATGTAAGATGAATCAATAAAAAGAGAAAAGCTTTTTCCCCAAATTTCCCTTTGTTCACCGACACTCTATCTCTTCAACAGCACTAAATTTCACATGGAATAAAATCAAAAAATAAATCTAACAAAGTCAACAATATTTTTTCAGAATCTCCTAGTTTTTTTTCAAATAAAAATCACAAGGGCTCGAGTGTGGTGGCTTAAGAGAGAGGCATAGTTACGGCTTGAAGGCTTAAGCTTGGGTCAAGTTGTGACGGGCTGCCGTTCTCCAGCGACCTTCCACGGCAGCGACCCATGCTCATCCATGCTCAAGCCTAGTCATGGCTGCAGTGTTTTCTTTAATTGGTAAAGAGAGAGAAATAAAAGAGAGAGGGCATTGAATTAAGAGAAGAAAAAAACAAAAGAAAGAGGGGAGAAAGAGAGAGAGATGAAGTAGAAGGGCAGAAAAAAGAAGAAGAGTAATATATATATATATATATATATATATATATATATATATATATATATATATATATATATATATATATATATATATATATACTTACTTTAGATAATTACTTAATTGCCATAAAACCGTTAGTTAGTTGATTAATTACCAAAAACACTTTGACCAATTAGACTTACACGCATAAATTACCTAAATGCCCTTTCTGCTTTGACTTTGTTGCCCTTTTGGAAAGGGTGTGTTCAGTTCAGGGCAAATGATTTTTTAGGTGGGTTCTTAATACATTAGAAACATAATGGGGGAGTTTGAAATCGTATTCAAAGATGTTATTTTCTCTATTCCTACTATTTTATTTATTTTTATTTCCACTTCTCCTCCACTATGACTTGGAAATAGGCTTTTTGTACAAATCTTCCTTTAAATGGGATATATCTTTCTACAGGTTGCTGTTAAGAAGCAAAAATTGAAAAATTTCGCATACTACATTGTTGATGTAATCTGTAAATTATGGATCATATTCATTCTAGTAGGTCTAATTGGTTTCATTCCTGAAATACTTTTCTCAATCATATGATGTACAATTTTGTTTTTAACTCATTTTTCTTTAGAGTTGTGATTCTACAAGTCAAATTATACCCTCTTGCTAATTCCTTTTTTTTTTGTTTTTTTTTCCTTTTCTGCATTCTCATTTGTGCTAGGAAACTGATAATGGATAGAAGCCGAAGGATAAAGTTCCAAACCACCAACCTTTTACAGCTTCACAACTATGAACAAACGCCTCAAAAATGGCACAATTTGTCGGAACAGACGAGAATTAGTCTAACAGAGCTCGAAAGAAGCTTAAAGTCTTCTATGACGCGTAAGACATCTTCGAGTCAAAGAGGCATTGGGAAGGATGACAATGAGGTGCTCATTTCTGAAATTGAAATTGCTCAGCAATGGGCTACCATTGAGAGATTACTGCCGAATTTTGACTGGCTCGAAGATCCTCTGTTCAATAAGGAGGCAGAAGGGAAGGTTGTGTATGTTGAGGGGAAGAGGGTGGTTGATGTCGGTCCAGTTGAGAGGCGTGCGTTTATGGAGAAGCTTATTAAACATATTGAGCATGATAATCTGAAGTTGTTGAGAAAGAACAGTGAAAGAATTGAGCTGTAAGGTTTGTATTTCTTTGCATTTTGGAATTTTATGATCTGAATTGTTGCCAAGTTTGGGTCCTTGTTAATGTGCTTGTTGAAAGTTGGTTTTTTATGGTGGTTTTATTAAGTTTCAGCTCAAAATTAGTGTAGGAATGCTGTCCACTTAGAAGGAATCTGCTTAATTGAAGTACTCTTGTTATAATTGAAAGTTCTTCTGAAATTAATTTCAACACGCTGGTAAACAAATGTCGTATTTACTTGGAATAAATGTACTTAATTGAAGTATTCATGTTGAAATTATTTTGGGTCAGCTTTGTAACTTTACTAATATGCTTATTGGAAGCTTAAATTTTGATGCATTGGGTTTGGTTTGTCTTATGAGGTTTAAAATCAACCTTTAGAGTAGCAAATGTAGTTTTCTTAAAACAAGACTACTTTATTTAGAAGTACATATAAGCTGGAGTCAATTTGTTATATGCATATTGGTTTTACTTTAATTGAATGCTAAGATTGTTAATGTCATATTTTTCCTCTTTCTCAATATATATTGTATACGGTTGTTGTCTATCAATTGTTTACAATAAATAATTCATATATTTAAGCAGAGGTAACCTTCAAAATGTTTTATAAGCATTCTTCTTTTATTAGAACCAGTATGTCTGGAACCATCAAAATATGATTTTTATTGAAATTAAACAAAAAGCATGTTGAAAAAATCATCAAAATATGTAGTTAATAGTTAACAAATTAATTATCTGATTAGCAAGTGAAATTCCAACTTTTTTCAGGTTCTTGTAACTATTCTCTTTTGTTGTTGGATCAATTTTATATAAGTATTATGGCCGAGAGGGCCTGATTCAAATTGAATTGGCCCATACCTCTAAGCCTGACTTACTTTATTTTTTATTTTTTTATTTTTTGAGTTTTTAAAAGAGCATATACAAATATTGACTAATGTGGAATTAATAACATGGAATATGAGATTACTAACATATTAAAACATAGATTCTTTACATTAAATGTTAGATTAACAATGAACATTTTATACTATGTTACCAGTCTCATATTTCATGTTATATTATCGGTTTTCATAATCTTTTATTAAGTATGACACTAATATCTTACATTTTGCATCATTACACGATGATTCTACATGTTACACTATTACTCTACTATAATCTGAAGTCGTTGAGGTCATGACTTCCAACTGTATAGTGAAACGGCACCGTTCTACTAATGAGAGCTAACACCTTTTAACAGAATTCAGCAACCTCTTTTAATCTAGCCGTTGAGTTCAAAATTCCCAAAAACTTGAATGTAAGCTGGAAACCAAAGGAGTTTGATCTCCTCTCTGTTTGGTGACTATTGACTCCGTAACCTCCTTTCCTCCCTCAAACCAAGCAGTAAGATTTTGCTGCTGCAGCTTGCACACCAGAATACACAAATCATTTCATAACATGAAAAAGCAAATGGGTTATCTTATATTTGTATTAATTATGATTTCCATTTCTTAAAATTTAATATTCAGTTTTCAAAATTGTCTTTTGATTCATTAATTAAAATAAATATCACATCTTTCAATTTGTCAAATAGATAGATTTGTATTACAGTGTGCAAGTATTAATTATTTGGATAAATTCCATTAAAATTTCGAAAAATCTGATCAAATTATAATGTGATAGAAAATTTTGAAGGAAAGCTGGTAATTTCACTGAAGACAAACAAGTGAAATTGCTGCAGCTTGTAACAGAATCAAAGTTTGAATTTATGGTCATTCTCTTTCTTGTGTACTTAGTTCAGAACATTATTCAATTTATTTCCAGTATATTTAAGAAATGAAACATCGAGCTAATTAAAACATGGATATACCAGATGGTAGTATAATAATTTGATAATCAACTACACAACTTATATACATGTGCTCTGTAAAATAATTAGCAATAGATAGAATTAAAAACCAGCATAGTATTCTAATTATTTAGCTCGGGAAGTTGAGCCGGAATCTTCATTTAGTATTTGATAGACTCTTCTTTAACTAATCTAGAGTAACAAAAATGGTTTTGTCCCTTTCAATTTAAGCCAGTTTCCTATCCTATGCAATTTTTCTATGTGGAAGAATTAGCACAACATTTGATACTAACACAAAATATTTTTCAATTCATCGTGATTTGTACGTAATGAAAATGGATTTGTGAATTCTGTCACAATAATTTCATAGACTTTTAAAAGATAGAAATGAGTGGACAATAGATAACAAACTGATAATTAATCTTCTAGGAGTTAGAATCTTTGATTAGTATACGAAAAGTAATAGTTCTATATTGACTAAATATTACATTGAAAATTCAAGGACTGTCATTTTCATTGGAATTGTTAAGAAATTTATTCTTGGTTTTTTTCTTCCTTTATTATTTTTTTCTTTCTATTATTTTGTTTTACAATTTATTAAAAAAAAAAAAGAAAAAAAGATAAATCAGGTCATAAAAAAAGCATCATATAACCTCTCTTTTTGTGGCCGGATGACAAACCTTTTAGTCACTGGGGTTAGCTATACGTAGACTTCTTGTGTGCGAATCGTAAGAGAAATACTTATCACACTTAAGCAATTGGGCTTGTAAGGTGGTCTGCATATATGCGCGATACCTCAATTAGGGGCTCGACTGCAATTGGCTTTTACGGTGTTCCATTTGTCCCTTATTTGATGAAAAATCATCTTCAACAATCTTTATTTTACTCTTCTTCTACCAGTCTATTGTAACGAAAATAGTCATGTCCTTTTCAAGTTCTTATTCAATTTTTTTTAATTCTCTTGAAGAAAAATGAAGACTGACTTTGAAGTAGGCCAGTAAGTGAAAAGTCTTATTACCTAATTTATTTTTATAATTATTAAAAATTAAAAGTCTAGATGCAGAATGAGTGAAAGAGAAATATTGCACTTTCCAGGTAATTAATTGGTGTGTGCGAGCACATTTTACTATATATAATCATAATTTTCCCAAAGGAGATAGGGTAACAGAGAATGGGTGTTCATCAGCTGGTTCTGGTGTTATCGCAGATCATTTTGTTATTCTTGCCATTCAAAGCATCAGCAATATCATGTCCCAGCACGTGTGGTAATGTCAGCTTTTGGTGCCCCTTGGGAATTGGTGCAGGCTGCTACTTTGAAAAGGGATTTGAAGTAACTTGTGACAGTTTTTCTGGCTCTGAAAAACCCTTCTTAACCAGCATTAATCTCGAAATGTCAGAAGGTTTTTCTTATATTTCAAGCTATGTGATTGGCGTCAACTTGCCTACAATTTCCTTGCATAATAACAGCATAACTCGAGGCATTGATCTGTCAGGAAGCCCCTTGTCATTTTCAAATGTAGGAAATAACTTCATTTCCGTTGGTTGTTATAGCAACCGAGTCACAACCAGACTGATTCAACTTCTGCTGGATGTCAGTCTTTTTGTACTTGTGATCCTTCACAGAATGCTACTGATTGCTGCGATATGATACGTACCCTTCCTCCGAATGGTAAGTTTAATAATACTGGAAGTATATCATACTTTTATTCAAAAAAGATTCCCAAAAACTGCAGTTCTGCCTTCATGGTTGACCAAGAATGGCTCCAGTCAAACTACCTAACAGAACCATCGGTTTTGAGAGGTAAAGAAAATATTCCTGCCAGCCTGGAGTGGGGACAAAATAATGGGCGATGTTTGGAAATGTATCATTCAGGAGATACATCTTGTAATGCGGATGGTTACTGTTTAATCAAATTAAGCTCAGGCTATACTTGTCTTTGCGACGATCAAAAGTCGGATAGACATCGAGGATGCAGCGATACATATCCCTTATTGATTTAAACACTGTTAAGGAACATTTGAATTTTTTTTAATTATTATTATTATTATTTTGTGCTTTAATTGCGGAAGAAGAAGATTTGTAGCATGAAATAATTTGATTTTTTTTTTTCTCTAATTGTGCAGATTACTTGTTCTGTGACACCAGAAGTGGCTGTAATTGCAATGTAGAATGTCCTCATGGTTATGAGAAATATGATATATATTCTCAAAACAGTCAAGAAACTGAGTGTTTTTCATTAAGAAGTTATAAGGATATATGGATAAAGAAATCTAGCGTCAGATTTTTTACTATCATAGGTATGCTGTATATATCCTTTTGTTTCCACGATATAGGCATTTCTTTAGATATCAAACAAGATATTGTTTATATATATATTGTCTTTTCTGCTAGTTCCGTGGATATTGGATAATAACTTGATGTTAGTTATATACTTATACATATATGCACACTCTGTCTTTTTGGCTAGTTCCGTGCATATTAGATAAAAACTTAATGTTAATTATATACTTATCCTTGAGTAATTTGCAGGTTGCGCTGCTGGCATTGGGTCGTTTTTACTTCTCATAGGAATATGGTGGTTGTACAAGTTCACAAAAAGAAGAAAAGCAATCAAGTTGAAGCAGAAATTCTTTAAAAGAAATGGTGGTTTATTATTACAACAACAGTTGTCATCCAAGGAAGGTAACATTGAGAAAACAAGATTGTTTACTTCAAAGGAATTAGTAAAGGCCACAGACAACTACAATGTAAATCAAATCCTAGGTCAAGGAGGCCAAGGTACAGTGTACAAGGGAATGTTAACGGGCGGAAAAATTGTAGCCATTAAAAAGTCCAAGATAGTGGATGAAAGTCAAGTTGAGGAATTCATCAATGAGGTGGTAATAATATCTCAAATTAATCATAGAAATGTGGTTCAATTACTGGGATGTTGTTTAGAGACAGAAGTTCCAATGTTGGTGTATGAATTCATTTCTAATGGAACTCTCTTTCATTATATTCACTACAGAAATGAGGAATTTTCAATCGCATGGGAGCTACGCCTACGCATTGCCTTAGATGTTAAAGATGCTTTATCATATCTGCATTCAGCTACTTCTATACTTATATACCATCGAGACATTAAGTCAACAAACATACTCTTGGATGACAAATATCGAGCAAAAGTTTCAGACTTTGGGACTTACAGATCTGTTATGATTGATCAAACTCATTTGACAACTCAAGTACATGGGACTTTTGGATATGTAGATCCAGAGTATTTTCAATCAAGTTAATTTACTGACAAAAGTAATGTTCATAGTTTGGGAGTTGTTCTTGCTGAACTCTTAACCGGAAAAAAGCCGATTCTTTCAACTGAATTTGTTGAAGATAGAAGTTTAGCTTCATATTTTCTTCGTGCAATGAAAGATAATCGACTATTTGATATCCTTGATGCTCGAGTTTTGAAAGAGGGTGAAAGAGAAGAGATTATGATTGTTGCTAATCTAACCAAAAGATGTTTGAATCTAAATGGAAAGAAGAGACCAACAATGAGAGAATTAGCAATTGAATTAGCTGGGAATATCAGAGCACTAAATGGAGCTTTACTTGAGCAACAAAAATATGAAGAGATTGATTTTGTTGATAGTGAAATAATCAATCACTATGCAACTGGTTCATCTTTGAGTACTGGATTGTTTTCTAATCATGTCACTTTACATGTTCATCCTCTGACTTTAAACATGCATTAAACGGGGAGAATACTTGTTTATTATGTATTTCTTTTGATAAATAAATTTGTGATGTTTCTGCAATATATTCTACTTTTATCATTTACAAACTAATAAAGTTGTTTGATCATTGGAATACT
Organism: Pistacia integerrima; assembly: GCA_026225825.1. Lineage (NCBI taxonomy): Eukaryota > Viridiplantae > Streptophyta > Magnoliopsida > Sapindales > Anacardiaceae > Pistacia > Pistacia integerrima. The sequence continues at coordinate 29,627,522 of CM047748.1, forward strand.
GAATTTTATGTAACGCAATGCTGATCAATTATAAGTATTACTTAAATTGTTCGAGTAAATTTAATATCTTCCAATACCATAGCCAATAATCCATTGATCATATGCAAGGAAATAAGCGGCTTGGGTTTTTAGTTTTCACTTTCATTTTGTCCAACTCAATGAAGTCTTACGTCGCCACCTGTATGTTTCTTCTACAATATCTCTTTCTTTTTCTGAGGTTGATCTAGATGTGTGCAGGACAGTGGTAGATTTTGTTTTGACTATTTTGGCTACCTGAATGGAAGGTCGATTTCAGTCCTAGCTAATTCCGAGCTTTAATTCGGACTCAACAGAGCATGTTCTCTTATTACCCAAATGCAATATGATGCTCTCTATCAATCTCTTTAGGATTTTGTATTCGTGGACCACAAAGGTTTCGGTTTTCATTGGAAGTAATCCAAGAGAACGTCCCTGTTGTTATACATCTACTTGTTAGAAAAATCGTAACGGCCTTGTTAAACATAAGCCTTGAGAATGTGGAACCTCTTAGATGCTAATAGTTTTGATCTCTGGCGGGCTTCTCCTGGTGGTAATTCTTCTGAAATAGTTGTTAATAATGTTCCACATGGGAAAGTGATTCCTTCATGCTCTAGAGCTATTTTTGATTTTGGTAATCCTTATCACTCTAGTGCATGATCCTGAAATTTATGCATCTCCTATTTTGACTTAATGGTAATTCTACCGTAGTCTTGGTCGACTATTCCAATCATTCGCCTCTGGATTTAACGTTCCTCCTGCTTTTGAGAACTTCTCAAGCACAATCAAAATTGATTCTCTAAAAAGTCATTCCAGGACTGATGCCATCTAAGATGCCTCAGAAGAAGACAATCTGTCTATACGCCAGAAATTTCCCAACTTCAGGATGTTTCTAAAACTAAGCTTCGGTGTTTGTTCTCATTCATTGTAGCTGCTATTTATACAAATAGTTGGTACGTAAACCAAGTCCGAGTAATTGAATTAATTACTAACGTTGACTTAACAGAGAATTAAAAACTAACGAATAGTTAACGGAACTTAGTAACTAAAGCCTAAACATTTACCGTCTGCTAACTTCAACTAATTTTAACAAATGTAACTGATTTTCTTAAGACATAGTTACGACAACTAATTCAAGTCTTAAACCTTAACAATGGCTATCTATGAAATCAAGTTCAGCCCCAACTAATTATAATGTTTCATAAGTATATAAATATATATAACACAACATAAATTACATTGCGATATAAAATAAAATGATAAGATAAATCTCAGAATATATTTTATTGTTAACAATAAGTGAAGTATACTCTATTCGCACAATTTTCAAAAAAACCGTAAATACCGCCAAGATTTTTCTCTTTTATTGTCACTCATTCGAAATTAAAAGGTTGGCATCAGTTGAAAAATTGACAGTATCTAAAAATTGCCAAAAGATTGATGAATTATTTCAAGGTGATTGCCTATGTCACCACCGACACCATTGGCATCTTCACTGTTTTGTTGCTTCAATTGTAATAGTTAACGATATATCCCTTATTTAAATAAACAAATGATTGCATAAGATGAATGGTATTGGTATCCCTTAAGTATTATGCCTGTGTTTATTTTAACCTATTATAAAAAACCACTACCAATCATGAACAATTAGTTTTAAACTTTTATTATAAGCCTAAGTGAGTTTATTTTTATTTTATTATTTTATTTAATTAAATTACTATCGACCTTAAGCTTTTTTCTTTGTTTTAGAAATGTATTCATCAAATGCTTCTCAAGGTATTGCAAGTGCTGTCTTGATTGCAAAATGTGTTTTTATCTAATTCAAACAAACTCTATAATATTGATACGAAGTGTCTTTGCTTCTTCTTTTCTTCACTTCAATAATCAGATTTATTATTTACTTCAAAATTATGATTGACTTTTTGTTCAACAATGGTACCTACTTATCGATCAATTAATTAGTTTTATAAACAATATGTTGTTTATGACTTTTTAAATGAACAATTTTTTGATATGTTATAGCTAAGAAGAATAATGCAAAATGGCTACCAGATTAACAACTAATTATAAACAACATGGCCTAACACTTCACTATTTATTCGATAATGACCAACCCTTTCAAAATTTATTCTATCATTTGACTGAATATCATTATTTACTGTAGTTCGTGTTTTAACTTGTAAAAGATAAGAAAAAAATGGGAAACGATTTAGAAGTAAACCAAAGCTAAAAAAAATCTGCAGTGTTGTTTTTTGTTCCTCTGTTTTTAGCAGAAAATTTCAGTTTATAGCAGCACTTCCATACTCCTTTCCTGGTGTATTAGTGTGTATCACAAAGGTGAAAAAATTCATCCAATGAAAAGCTTAAAAAATCAGAGAGAAAAAAACAATCTGGAAAATTGAGAAGCAATGAACAAACTGTATTATTGGCAAAATGGTGTACATTCTGTTTTTATAGAACTGCTATACAATGATAGTCCATCATTCTGTTATGATCTACTCATTGCACGTGAAGTAATGTGCGACAAGGGAAAAGTTTTGCACACGAATGTTAACTTGGTATGCATTGTGTATTGAGTGATCACCTCGAACGACTGGGTTTTCATTTTGCAAAAGTTTGAATAATGTCCAACACTTGTAACAGTAACTAACAGAAGACCGAAGTTCCCAGCTGTTAGTTACTTGGTTAACATTATAAGAATAACAGATTTTACCTGTTTTATGAAACTTCCTCTTCTTCTTCTTTCAAATCTTTAGCAGCTGAACTAACATCCAACAATGTGAAATGGTTGTACATCAGAAGTGACATTGTATTCAAACTTGAAGGAAATGGCCACAAATTCAGACTTTGATTCTTTAACAAGCTGCAGCAACTTTACTTGTTTGTCTCAGAGAAATTACTAGCATAATTCCAGTCCTACTTTCTCCATTGTTCTTTCCTGAAGTCAAATTATGATTTTATTAGTGTTTATTAATATGTTTACTCTACAAATAATGTTATACATACAAAATTGAGACATAAAGCTTGTATCCCATAAAATATGATAAGTTACCTGTTGATATCGAATCATTTGTTACACCAATTCGTAGTTAATTTGTAAGTGTAGTGTGCATGTAGCCTTAATGATCATCATACATAGAGGCTGCAGCCTTTCCATGAAACCTGACAGAAATATCTTTCAAAACAAGCAATATTTGAAGGTGACATTTTGAAGAGTAAATTGACAAAGAAAGATGGTCGTTTATGTCACAAAAGTGAAGTTGTTAGATGAGTTTTGTAGAGGTTTCAAAGTGGATCAAGTTGGCTTCAACCTGAATGGCTTGTTCCAATCCCCAGTAGCTAGGCTCAATTAGACACTAGGCCAGACCTAAATTAAAAGCCATGAAAAATTAATGGGCTAGGCTCATTAATCATATTGGATTTAGGGTGTAAAGTCTATAATGAATTTGCTTGAATAATTATTCTTATAAATATATACGTGTTTTTCAACAGACATGCCTGATCTCAGAGGGTTGTTGTATAGAAATATAGAAACACCACAAAAAAAAAAAAAAAAAAAACCTTGGATGATGAACCAATTTCAAAGTGACTAATTATTTCATGGCGGACACGATTAACCTCTTTAATATTGCTACTTCCCTCATTTTCGGTCTCTTTAATTCTTTCCTTACAAATTCAAACATCTTTTCGTGATAGCCATAATGAGATATAGCCCCTGAGATTCTGGAGCATTGGTTGTAACACAGAACAAATAAACCCAGTGAATGGAGTAACAAAAAAAGAATTAGATCATAGCTACAAATATCCCTCTCTGCAGGGATTAATTTGTGCGGCTTATAAAAAACTCTTCTTTTATCTAATGGAGGGAGATCAACTTGTCCTTTGTATAAGTGATGTTACTTTACACTCTTAAGTGTTAAAGCATGTAAAGTCTCATTAAGATTTGTTAAGAGTATTTCTTGATAATGCGGCTAATCATGAGGATTACCATGTGTTAAAGCTTATTAGGAGTTGTAAATTAGAATCTTAACTCTTCCATTCACATCACTGTTAGATTTGAATATAATATTCAATTCTTACCTAATAACATAAAACCGAATGTTAAATAAATAGATTCGAAACAACTCTGAGATTACCGTTTCATTATCATCAAAATAAAAGCATGTAGATTCTGTAAGTCAACAAATGATAAAGGATAATGTTATACATCCCAGTTGAGATAACAGTTAATCTGTAATAACATGTGCAAGATGAGTAATGTTAACAACCAATGTATATACACATATCACAACAATTGAACCACCAACTCTGTTAGGCGGTATAGCAAATCACAAGTTTGAAGGAATGGTACTTGAGTTGTGAATCCATATCTACGAGTGAAACATTACCAAGAAATTAACACATAAAGCAACAATCAGTACATGCATAAAAGGGAAATATAGTAATCATACAGGCAAATTTAATGGATCACATGAGTGATATGCAAATTCCATTGAACAACAGAATATTGTCAAAAGGTAATAAAAACCTCCCCACCATTAGTAATTGACTCTATAATAGTTAATGAAAATTCCATTTTACCCATTTCGCCTCAAATATATTATCAAAAAAATGCAAATACTAGTAACGCTATCTTATCTTCCCAAATTTATTGACAAATTAAGTCATTAACATCTTCAGCCATTCATGAAATTTCTCATTAAATTCTAATTTTTCTGTCATCTCCAATGTGTTAGTGAGTTGTATGTCTGAGAATTGGTTATTTATGGGTTGATTTGTTGAGGCTAACATCTCTATAAAAGCCTGAACCAAACAAATTGAAGGGAAAAAAGAAAAAAAAAAAAAGAAGAGGAAAAAGATAAAAGGATGGACAAAAAACAGATGTGAAATATAGAATTTTTGCAAAAATTTTTGCTGCAAAATTCTCAGAAAGTTTATTTCCCCAACCATTTCCCTTGTAGTTTTCTTGGTTCCCAATTTGTTCTTTTCTCTTCTTGAAATCCATCAAAACACATCTCCCATAAAGAATTCCTTCATCAAAAACCAAATACACAAACCCACATGCATCACAGCTTAAAATCACAAACCGAGCAAGGAAAGTTAGTTTTTCCTTTTGTAATTTAACAAAGAAACCCAAAAATACAAATTTTATGGTTCATGGTCCGCACCTGCTGCCTTCTGCCACTACCGTTGGCATTGAAAGGTAGAGCTGCTAGATTTTTGGGGATAGTTGCAAATTTATGGAGATTAGAGGTGAGTGATATAGTGAAAGAACATGGTGATGTGTATGTGTTTTATGAAGGGGAAATATATATTTTATTTTCTTAATTGTTAATTTTAACAGAGCTTATACTAATTTCAGAGGTCTTAATACTTCCTGATCACACTGACTTTGTTAGTCTCCCAGGGGTCTATGAAATTTGTGCTAATTAAACACACATAGCCAACATACCTCGAAAAATCACTATCCAGAGATATAGCTAAAGCAACAGTTACAGCTCTCTCCAACAGGGTTAAAGGACAAGCAACTTCCAACTCTTGAATCTGCCCAGGGAAAACTATCGTATTAATGGATTTAAAATACAGGAGAACCAATTTTCTGGTGTGATGCTTACCATTCTAGCAAGCCAGTCTTGGACCTGGAATCTGCATTCCCAAAATGGATCACATATTGACCAGCATCCATAAAGATCTGGCTGACATTGAGGGAAAAAAAGTATAAAAAAACTATACATACTATATTGGAAACAAATTCACTGAGCAAATCATTCAAAGTAGAACATGACAAAAGCATGTACACTCCAAGAATTGTCTCTTAAAAGTGTAATAATTTTTAACCAAACAAATTAGGTACAGCTATGACAATATAAGGAGAGAAAAAAAAATGTTCATAGGCCAGCATGTAATTAAAGGTATAATGTCTTAGAAGGAAAAGAGTTTACCTCAATACTGAAACCTCTCCAATAACGATCTATCTCAGCCAGCACTTCCCCATTTATATCCTTCAAAGTAAATGTCCGACTCCAGAAGCCTGGATTTTCAACTACTGCTAACTGCTTGTTCCTACAAATAACATGATAAAAAATTTTAACGATTTAGATGATGCAAAATAAAATTTAAATAATGAATTGAAATCTTACACATGAAGACAACGAAATAGTTCAGCATGAAAGCCCAATAACAAAGGGCAGAAGTGGGAACATTTACAGGTCACATAGGCAAAGCCTGAACTTTCCATTGGTTGGAGCAGTAACAAAGGACTGAAAAATGTTAATATAAATATTGATTAAGAAATTGGCATGCTTAAATTACTTGAGGTATAAATCATACACCCTCCTTCACAGATGCCGTCGTCTGTAAACCACACCAATTTCCTAGTGAGGAGCAAATACAGGCATCATAAATAACCAAAATGACAATATAGATATTTGAAATTTCTTAAACCATTGCAATACCAAACTGTTTAATTCACATACCTTACGTTAATTTCAGCATAAATTGAACTGGTTATCCACCAGAAAAGCCTACGAACCTGAATATGGTAAAACAAAACCTTAAAGCTGAAACAGCAATTTATCAAAAACTAAGCACCTAGTGACTGTCAAAATAAGTCTAAAAATGCTATATAAATGGCCGAATCCCTGGCCTTGTGATTTCTCTCTATTATATAATCTGTACAAAGAATTCTATACATCGAAATACCTACGTATCTGCTAATCTTATCTCTATACAATCTGTCAATAATTAAGCTAATTATTCAAAAGAGTAAATCAAGGAAATAAACAGAAATAAATATGGACAGCAAAGCTGTCTGTTAACAGCCCCCCTCAAATTGATGCAGGTTGATCAACAAGTATCAATTTGCTACTTAGGAAGCAATGTCGATGACGAGTGAGAGCCTTGGTGAAGATATCAGCAATTTGTAGTTCAGTGGAAATGTGTGGAAGAGTGATAACACGAGCTTCAAAGGCTTCACGAATAGAATGACAGTCGACTTCAATATGCTTTGTGCGCTTATGATAGACAGGATTGGCCATGATTTGAATAGCACTTGTATTATCGGCATGCAAAGGTGTAGGATCGGTCTCAGAGAAGTCTAACTCACCAAGCAAACCGCGAAGCCAAATAATTTCGGAACAAGCAAGAGACATCGCTCGGTACTCAGATTCTGTAGATGACTTAGAAACTCTATCTTGCTTCTTACTCTTCCAGGAAATCAATGCATCACCTAAGAACACGCACCAACCAGTGATGGAACGACGTGTATCAACACAACCAGCCCAATCAGCATTGCTATAAGCAACAAGACGAGGAGAATTGCCTGCAGGAAAGAATAAGCCACGGGCAGAAGTGCCCTGAACATAGCGTGTGATCCTACGGACAGCAGCCAAATGAAGATGACGAGGAGTTTGAAGAAACTGGCTGTACAGCAAAAGAAATATCTGGTCTAGTGATGGTGAGATAGACCAGGCTACCCACCAATTTTCGATATAAACTGGGATCAACAAGTAAGTCACCCTCTTCTTTGCGAAGCTTGACATTTAATTCCATGGGAGTATCGACAGAGGTAGCTTCGTAGTCCAGATGTAGCCACCAAATCACTAGCATACTTATGTTGATTGAGTGAAATCCCAGAGGGACTACGATGCACCTCAAGACCAAGAAAATACGTGAGAGACCCAAGATCTTTCATATGAAAGGATTTTGAGAGATGGGTCTTGAGTTGGACAAGTAAAGCAGAATCAGAACCAGTGATCACAATATCATCAACATAAACCAAAAGGACAACAATACCCATGTCGGATTTCCGAAGAAACAACGAAGTGTCATACTTGCTCTGCTGGAAGGAAAATTGTAATAAAGTGGTTCGAAATTTATCAAACCAGGCCCGCGGAGCTTGTTTGAGACCATAAAGAGAGCGACGAAGTTTACACACATTGGAGGTCGGAGAAGGAAACAGTCCTGGGGTGGCTTCATATAAATACACTCTTTAAGATCCCCGTGAAGGAAAGCAGTCTTAACATCCATCTGACGTAGTGGCCAATCATTGGAAGCAGCAAGAGCTAGGATCGTACGAACAGTGGTCATCTTAGCCACAGGAGCAAAGGTCTCCTCATAATTGACACCATATTCCTGATCGTTCCCAAGGACAACAAGCCGAGCTTTATAACGATCCAAACTTCCATCAGAGCGAACCTTGACTGAGTAAACCCATTTGCAACCCAGAGGAACTATAGTGGAAGGACAAGGCTCAATGTCCCAGGTGTGATTGGTCTCTAGAGCAGCAATTTCTTCCTGCATAGCTTGTCGCCAACAGTCATGCTTGACATGTGAGTAGCATGTGGGAATATCAAAATTGGACAATGCAGCAGTAAGAGCTGAAATAGAATTGCCAAAAGAAAACCCATACCTATTCGGGTGTACAGACACTCGAGAAGAGCGACGTACCAAAGGCTCTAGAGGTGCTGTAACTGACTGATTCTGGTGTATGTTAGCATCAGATAGCAGGTGAGCCACCGGAAGAGACCGTGGGTGGGATCGTCTCGTGTACACCATACCTGGTTTAAAACGAGAACTGACTTGATGAAGATCTGAGAACTGCTGCTCAAAGGAGGGAAGGACCACAGAAGAAGAGGGCACAGATGACACAGGAAAGAAATGTTGATTTTCAAAGAAAATAACATTCCTAGAAATGCGTGTACGATGTAATGTAGGATCATAGCAAACAAATGCCTTTTGACACACATTATATCCTAAGAATGCACATCTAACAGATTGAGCAGATAATTTATGTCGCTCATGAGGAGGTAAATGAACAAAACATACACAACCAAAAATATGAAGATTATCATAACTAGGTTGCTTAGCAAACAAGCGGAAATAGGGAGACTCCATGTGTAAAACTTGGGAAGGTAAACGATTAATCAAATGAGTAGCAGTCTTTAGAGTCTCAACCCAGAACATGGATGGAACAGAAGATTCTAACAAGAGAGTACGTACCATATCAAGAAGATGACGATTTTTGCGTTCTGCTACTCCATTTTGTTGGGGAGTAGCAGAACATGAACATTGATGTATAATACCTTTAGAAGCCAAGAATGTCTTAAACTCAATAGACAAATATTCACCACCAGAATCTGTGCGTATTGTTTTAATATTCGCAGAAAATTGATTTTCAACATACGCTAAAAACTCAGTGAAAGTACGAAAAACCTCAGATTTAGAGCGAAGAAAATAAACCCAAGTAAATCTGCTATGATCATCAATGAAAGTCACATAGTATTTAAATTTTTCATGTGAACTAACCGGGGAAGGTCCCCAGACATCACTATGGATAAGATCAAAACAGTGAGAAGCTCTACTAGCATGCAAAGGAAATGGAAGAGTTTTGCTTTTACCAAGTTTACAAGAATCACATTCAAGAGATAAAGAAGAACGTTCTTTATTACCAGGAAAGCCAGAGTTCAATATATGAGATAAGATCTGAGTATTGGGATGGCCTAAACGACGATGCCACACCATACTCAGATTAGGAACATTATTACAAGCAAAAGACTTAATAGAAGAAACTGGAGAAAGTGTTGGAACCGGTAAAAATAGTGGAAACAAGCGCCCCACTTTAGGTCCCTTCGCGATCGGCTTCCCCGTTACCTGGTCCTACACAACACAACCATCACCAGAAAAATTAACAGCACAATTGTTGTCAACTAATTGACCAACAGAAATAAGATTCGTGGAAAGCTGAGGAGCAAGAAACACATCAGTAAATGTAGAAGAAGCATTTCCGACAACAGCAATTGGCAAAGAACTACCATTGGGTCATCGAATGGCGATTGACCAAAGATAGGGCCGAACATGAGGCAGATTACGGGAGTATTCGTCATGTGATTAGAAGCCCCAGTCTACATACCAGTGTAGTAGAATGTTTACCTTGAAACCCCATCGCAGATAATGCTGAAATGAGCATCTGTTGCACCATTTCAGGGGTGCAGTAAGGTACTGCAGGAGGTGCAAGATCAGAGGAAGCACCTGAGGAAGAGTCATGTGCTACGAAGTCGGCTTTGGAGGAATAGTAATGAAGTCCAAATGCTTGGGCTGCATTAGGGGCGATTATGGATCGACATTCTTTGATAATATGACCCTTTTTCTTGCAATAAGAACAATATTTTTTAGGACAATTGGCAGCAATATGCCCATATTCTTTGCAGCAGAAACATTGCAGATTTTTAGAAGTCACAGGTGATCCACGTCCTTGAGCAGCATAAGCCATAGTTGTCATCTTGGAACTGCCATGAGATTGCTCCAGAATAGCTTGAGTACTAAGACGTTGTTCTTCGCGAAGTAATTCACCAAAACAAATATCAAGAGAGGGAACAGGAGATCGTTCAGTAGAGAGGAGCGATTCATATTTCGGGCGTAGTTTCATAAGAAACTAATCACGTTGGCTGGTCTTGTGAAGATTCTAAATAGTCAAAAGAGTAGCAACAGGAACATCTGCTGTAACCAAAGCAGTATATTCATGCCAAAGAGTAAAAAATGCCGAGTAGTAGTCTTGGATGGAAAGACTACCATGTTGAAACATGGCAATCGCATGTTCCAACGGAAAACGACGAGCATCATTATCTTGATGATAAACCTTCTTCAAATAATTCCACATGGATTGAGCGGAGCGATAAGCCCGCAAGTTGGTGATAAGATGTGGCTCCACCGAACCAAGAAGCCAAGACATGATTCGAGCATCAAGCACAGCCCAAGAAGGAGAAGACACAACCTCCTGGGATTTGTCACGGTCGGATGTTGGTGCAACATCCGTGCCATCAATATGGCCCCAAAGTTCTTTTCCCTTAAGAAAAATTTCAAACTGAAAAGCCCAGGTAGAGTAATTTTTGCCTGTAAACTTGACACACACTGGTGCAGAATCCATTGGAAATAAATGGAACCCGAGACAAAACAATAAATAACCAAAAAAATAAAGGAACCAAGAGAAGGACCTTAAACAGAGGTTGCTGCAGACACCACTCCAGGAGAAAATGCTCAGAAAATGCCAAGAAAAATGCCCAGAAAAAAATTTCAGCCTTGCTCTGATACCATGTCAAAATAAGTCTAAAAATGCTATATAAATGGCCGAATCCCTGGCCTTGTGATTTCTCTCTATTATATAATCTGTACAAAGAATTCTATACATGGAAATACCTATGTATCTGCTAATCTTATCTCTATACAATCTGTCAATAATTAAGCTAATTATTCAAAAGAGTAAATCAAGGAAATAAACAGAAATAAATATGGATAAAGACAAAGTCTCCGTTGTGAAAATAAATATGGATAGCAAAGTATGCATTGTGATGACTTGTTGCACTAGTTTAAAAATAAATGCACAAAGTCCTCACCCCGGAAAGTTCATTACACATAGCATCGCTTATGTAAGCAACAAAAGGGTGCCTCGAGCAAACAAGCTGCAGAAAATAGCGCATCAAGATATGAGATTTCTATTACATAAACTAATCCATTCCAAACAAGACTATCAAGTTTACCCAGTAGTATTCACCTTAAAGCTAACAATGAAGTTGCTATATATGAATAGTATAGTCAAGAAACAATAAAGTTTACCATCATGCTCAAGCTCATAAAAATGTTTAAACTTGTGATGTAACATATTTATGTCCCAAACACAAAACTCTGGGCCTGCCATTATGCCATTTATATTAACATATCACTTGCTATTCAATTTCTTGGCTGGAACCCATGTAGGTATCCCCTTATTCCTGAAAATTCACATATACTCTAGCACTCATAAACACCAGGTAAGATGAGGCAAACACATCAAAGACTAACACGACAGTTAACCATGCTCCAAGTTAAGAGAAACTTCAGAAGGATTTACCATGGGCGGGCATAGATGATGAACAAAGTTGTCATGTTGTAGACTAAAATACAGTTTTATCTCCTTTCCAAGTTGAAAGTCTAGGAATATTGAAGCTTAGACATTACCAATTGAAATTCTAGGAAAATGATTGCAAAAACATGCAGTGTCAGATGTAGTTTGTAATGGAAAGGAACTATGTAAACTGGTAAAGCAGAAAAGTTCTGGTTTTTTTATAACGATGACTAACCAGAGGTGCCCTAGAAAGTGGTCTTTCCTACTTTATGAAAGAGAGGAAGATATGCTATGGTAGCATACTAAAAAAACTGTCCACGTGGGAATATCTTGTCGGGGCCTAAATTTTGAAGATCTTACAAGATTCTAAGCTACAACAAGTTGATTAGTTTTCAACTTGTCACACATTGTAAAAAATGTTTTGATATGCTCAGTATGGCATATTGTCCCAAGTACCCACACCCTTCAAAAAGAACAAAATGATTGAAGTTTATTTAAGTATTATGAATATACTTGTCTAGCAATGATGTTACTCTGCTCACAAATAAAACTTACAGGCTGCATAACATTAACACCAGGAAGTTTATTAGACTGCTACACTGAAAAACCTTTTTTATTTATAACTTTAATTTGATATTCAAAAGTTCAAAAAGCATTATCACGTTATAAATTCAATAAGCTGATTGCAAGACATGTTCATCCAAGGAACAAAAGAGCATTCTCACTGTATAAAGTAACCATAACTAATCAAGCAATACAATCATCTAACAACAACTTTAAAGCATAAGAAAAGAAAAATCAGCTCCTCCATCGAGAAAATCAAGAAAGAAACTCGACGAGAGGTGGAGGTTGACGCAGAATCCGGTTTACCCTGCTCATAAGGATTTTTGTCTGAGACAGCAGAACCTGAAAACCATCTTCCCTGCGGCCTAGCATCAGAAACCGGTTCACCATAATTCTTACTCTTAACAACTTCTCTTCTTCTTTCTTACTCTAGACTTTTCCAATTTGTTATCAGCAAAACAAAACTGTGCAAGAAAATCTCTATCCAACTGAACCCCATTACCACTGCTTCCAAAGAATCGTTTTAACTGCACAGAGTTTCACCTAAATCTCCCTAAAAGATTTCTCCCCGCAATCGAATCAACAAACCCAGTGGCCCTAAAACCCTCCTTCTGCAAAAAAAAAAATCTTGTTTCCGAGCATTCCCTATCAAAAACTCCAACTTTTGCAGAATTACAAATACCCTTTTGCTGTCTATTTACATTACTCCAAAATGCAGAAACTTTCTCAAAGGTTTTACCAATCTTGGAAAAAGAACGAAACCCATTGTCCGATTGACCTAAGAAACAAAAACAAACATAACCCATGCATTTTTTTCCCATTTCTTTATTTAAGTAAATAAATAATAAAAAATAAATGATTGTGGCAATAAAAGTAATAAAAAAAAGAGAAAAAATGAAGCGAAGGCTAACCAGTGAGCAATCTTTTTCTGGGTTCTTTCTGTCTTTTTGTTTTTCTTATTCTTTTTCTCGTGTTGTATTGGAGGTTAAAAGAGACGGTGTTTCTGGGTTGAAAAACACTCGTTCGTCTCAGGCATTCGCTACCTATGCCTGATGGCTGATTGTTGGGTCATGACTGACGAGGGAAGAGTGTCGATCACATTAGCCCCTAATATTTTGAAAAGTACCAGTTTGGTCCAATAAATTTAGAAAAAACTACTATCGTCCCTGGGAGAATGTGGGCGTTTTATTTCTCATTAAACAGCGTAAGGTCAATTTTATCTTTTCATATAAGTAAAACCACACCCCCATTATTTTGCAGTTACATAAGTTGAATATAATGAATATATCTTTTCATATATATTATTCCACTTGAATATAATGAGATTCGAGAGCTTGAATTTATTCAACTCTTGTTGGATTAATTTATACCATTAATGAGACTCGAGCAATATAAAGAATATGTCATGACATTTATACATTTATTTAAAATCACAATAAAGATTAGGCAAAATCATAAAAATATATTTAAATATTTGTCAAATTATTGCGAGAAAATTTCTTAATAATTTGACATTAATGTTAGGATTCTTAAATGTCATTCATGTCTGTTAAATGAAACAGTTTAAAGGATAGAAGTTATATTTTGAATAAATTACTGGTATTTTTTTTTAATAACTAAGGATACAAGTAGAATAAACATATTACATAACTCTCATAAGTTTATCCATAGAATACATTACATGAACATATGAAAACTATTTTTATCTCGCATTCAACAGTAGTTGAAATTACAAGATCACTGTCTATTGAAAAAATGATACTGTCAAAAAAACGATCTAGTATTAGAAGATGAACCAATTTTAAAGTGATTAGTTGTCTCACCATCAAGATAATCAATCTCTCTATAGTTTTCTTGCACAACAAGAGTTTCGCAACAAAAGCAACCTGTTAATCAATCTCAACCACATCAACAAGTGAATTTCACTGATAATAAAGAAGATAATTATAGTGATGGCAATGGGCCGGGCTTGGGCCGGGTACCCCTTGGCCCAGGCCCAAGCCCGACCTCATGACACAGGCCCAAGCCCGGCCCGAGCCCGCTACGGGTATGATAGGCAAAGCCCAAGCCCGGCCCGACGGGTTTTTATAACAGCAGCCCGGCCCAAGCCCGCCTTTTTTAATAATGTTTATTTTTTAAATATTAATAAATTTCAATTTTTTTATATTTTTAATTTTAGAAATGGTTTTTAAATATTAATTGAAGTTATTTCCACAAATAATTTAAGCAATAAGTGAGCAATTAAAACTCTATAATAGTTGATTATACTAACTTTTCATCTGTGCAAAATATGTTATGGTGAAATCCACTTTAATAAGTTGAACTAAACCCATCTAACTCATTTAAAGGCAATTTTAACATGTTAAACCTTTAATATGGGATGAAAATTGAGGTTAGGGTTTGGGAAAAATGGATATATATATATATATAGAGGATAATATTGTAATTAAATATATAGTATAAGGGTAAATTAGTAAAATTAATACTAAAATTTTCAAGACGGGCCGGGCCGGGCCGGGCCTAAAGATATACCCATGCCCGGCCCGCACCCGAGGTCGGGCCTTAAAATCAAGCCCAGCCCAAGCCCAAGCCCGCCAACCATGGCCTCGGGTAAAGCCCGCCCCAAAGCCCGGGCCATGACGGGTCGGGAGGGCCGGGAGTACCCGAAAATGTCGGGCCCATTGCCATCTCTAAAGATAAATGCTTCCATAAACTCTATACTTCATTTAATTTTTTTCTTTAAAAACATAACCTCTTTATGACTTTCACTCACATTATTTGGCTCAAATATCATTCTTTTATTTCAAAACACAATTCAGGTCTTTTAAATCGATAGCTAAAAAGAAATTAAAACTTAAGAAAATGAAAACTATCTTCACAAATAATTGACCAAATTTTAAAAGTCAAGTCTTTCTGCATCACAATGGATAGTTGTATCCCTGTAAGAATTTTTATTTTAAACATAAGCTTAGAAGTATGATGTTTTAAGGGGTTTATGAAGGAAAATTAAATATATGGCTTAAATTTAAAAAAAAAAAAAATTATGATCTTACATTGTCGATCACTTCATTTATCTCCTTGTCGAACTTCTTTTTTCATTTAAAAAAAAAAAAATGTTAGGTAATATTTAGCTTTATCAATGCAGATTTGAATAAGAATATAAATAATTAAGATTTATATACTTCTATGGGGTGTCAAAAATGCTTATAGGAAAGAAGGTTTTAAAGGTAAATTTAATAATTTAATTCTTAGAAATGGGTTTCGATCTATTGACAGTGGAGGCCAATAGACCACTCTTTGCTTAAATATTTGTCCACTAACAATTGATGGGCTTAAAACTACAAATAAATGCTGGGCCTAGAAACCCAAAACTAGAAAACAATATTACATAAAAATATAATTACAATTACTTTATTGAATTTTTATAAAAAATTTAAAATGTATTTTTTTAAAACTTTTATAGCTAATGTAATTGTCCACCGTGATCAAGGATTTGGTTTTCATTAAAGTTGTCCGTGGCCTTTTCCAATTCCTCTAAAGTACAATTATAATTATAAAGTAATTTATTGAATGTTATTATATTTTAAAATATTACTTTTAAATTTTGTAACTGATAATTAGAAGTATTTAATTATGTAACTGTTATATTGGAAATTTTAAAAACTAAACTGATGTAAGCCTATTAAATTGTTAATGGGCTCAATGACTAAATTTACAAGAATATGAGAAAAATTTCATTCCCATAAAGTATATAATACAATTTTGATTTCTCTATATTTACAATTAGATTGGATTTATAGAGATATCAAAGTGGATTAGGTTAGCTTCAACCTAACTTGTTCCAAGCCCAAATATCTCAGCTCAATAACATTTTCTTAAAAAGGATTGATAATTTTCCCCGCGTGGAAGGGTATCCATGAGTCCATGCCCTGTTTAGCAATGGGGTGGAAAAAAATCCCCAAATTACTTTAGCCTTGAGATGGGGATTTCTATTCCCTCCCTACCCAATCTCCAATCTTCAAAAGTATTAATTTATAAAACTAAATTCTTTTAATTTTTTATTAAAAATATCATTTAAAGAGTCTTACTCCAACATTAAAATTTATGGGGAAAAAAAAAGAAGAAAAGAAACAATTGACAATTTTAGTGTAATAGCCATTGACATTCTGACTTCGGATTAAAACAATAATTGAATTATGATTAACAATTTTCTCATTATAATATTATACGTTTAGTAAAAAATTAATTCTCATAAAAGCTTTTTATAATTACACTATTAATTATATCCTTAAGTTGAATAATTCCATTCAAAACTAATCAATATATATATTGGACAAAAAGCTCCACAGGTTCTTGAGTTGCACGCTATAGCAATTTCCAGGAAGGACATTGATGTTATTAAAACATTAATGTAGGCTAGAGTAATTTCTAAGAAGGACAATGATGTTAATAATGTATGGTTTATATATATATATATATATATATATATATATATATGCATGGAATCTAAAACCATATTTTCATTAAACTATTTGAATTGAAAACTTGAAAGTTCAAACCTCGATTTCATTGGTTTCTACTTGGTATAGCTTATAAATCAAATTAGTATTGCCTGGATTGACTCACTATATTATTTATTCATATTATTCTAGGAATCTTATTGATCAACTAAACAAAATAAATAAATAAAATTTATTTTTTATTATTCGGGGATAAGATCCCCACAAGGATCCCTGTCCCATCCATTATTAGTTAATTCAAGGATAAGGAAAGGAGCAAATCTCCTTCCGAGGATGGTCCCCACCTCCTCTGGTTTCCCATATATATATATATATATATATATATATATATATATATTGGATGAAAAACTCCACAGGTTCCTAAATTGTAGGTTGAATGAATTTTCAGAAATGACGCTGATGTTACTTAATATTAATGTATAGTTTTAATGACTGATATATATATATATATATATATATATATATATATATATATATATATATATATATATTTGAATTGAAAACTTCCAAGTTCAAACCCCAGTTTCATTGCTTTCTACTTAGTATAACTTATAAATCAAGTTAGTATTGTTTGCATTGACTGACTCACTACATTAGTTATTCATATAATTCTAGGAATCTGGTCGACCATCTAAACAACTTCGAAGTTCGAGCAGCTGTAGCACCAAGACTGGTTTTCGAAGGAGGTTTGAACTTTCTTAAGCAATTAAACAATGCATTTTGATTATCACTGTGACATAGAGGAGACTTAGAGCTGGCTCTTCAAGTCATTTTTTTAAATTTCTTTTAGGGAGAACGACATTTTCCCACCCAAGGTTTGAGGAAACGACACTTTTCCACCCATCAAGTTTCAAAATGACACTTTTCCACCATTCGTTAGGTTCTGTTAGTATTTTCAGTTAATATTTGACTGAAAATATGAAAATACCCTTAAATAGTTTATTTCTTAATTAGTTTATTATAAATTAAAATTAGTTGATTCAAAGTCTTTATTCGATTATTTATTAGTCCAAGTATAAAGATACATTTTTTTCTTTATTTATTTAATTAATTAGGAATATTAATTTTTTATGTTAATTAGTAAAAATGAAAACATTATAAATAATAGTGATATGATATTGATGATATTATAAATAAATATTAAAATTATTTAACTTTAAACAATCTTATAGCGTCACTCATAATTTTTTAGGTGAGGTTAACTATTTTTTATTTTTTGAATTTTTAATATTTGACCTTTTGGCTAATTAAAAAATAATAAAAAATTTATAAAACAAAATATTTAAAGGTATTTTCATCTTTTTAGTAAAATATTAACAGAAACATAACATAACTTAATGAACGCTATTAAAATATTAACGGAAACATAACAGAACTTAACGAAAGCTGGGAAAGTGTCATTTTGAAACTTGATGGGTGGTAAAGTGTTGTTTCGCCAAACCTTGGGTGGGAACATGTAGTTCTCCCTTTCTTTTAGTTCAACTCCTGTCCCTCAAACTATACATTAATGCTTAGTAACATCAGTATCCTTCCTGGAAATTGCTCTAACCTACAATTCAGAACCCGTGGAACTTTTTGTCCAAATCTATAATTTAATAAAAGTTCCTAGAAATGCTAAATGTTTTCTCGATTGGACCTAGACCCTTTACAATTAAGGCTAACGAATAAAACAAGCTTGTCCAAATCAACCAATCAGGTGTTTGACAAAATTAAAAGCAAAGGTGTCACAAAAAAGCAAGTAGCTGACAGATTCTTCAATTAAAAAAAATTAAAAAAAAATGCAGACAATATTTTTAATTAACATCATTGTACTTCTAGGAACTTGCTTTCAGCCTAGGATTCAAGAACCCATGAAGCATCCAAATATTTAATATAGTAATAATTCAAGAAAGGGTTTACAAAAATTGAAAAGTCATTTTTTACTAATTGTTTTAGTTCAACTCTACCTACCTATCTATCTATCTATCTATATAAAATCAGTCCTTGAAAAGAGTAGTTCCCCTTTATTAATGTGTTTTTCTTTGTCTTTTTAATATAGCTCCCCAGTCCCGTCGAGATTCACCAATAAAATAAAGAAAAGTCTTTATAATTGAACATTAATGTTCAGTAACATCATTGTCCTTCCAGGAACTTGCTTTCAGCCTAGAATTCAAGAACCCGGGAAGCTTTTCATCCAAATATTTAATATAGTAATAATTCAAGAAAGGGTTTACAAAAAAGGCCTCCTCAACCTTAAGGTTCGTTGAAAGTAACAAACTTTGCAAAAATTGATCCATTTGTCATTATCCAAAACCTTTAATATTTAATATGGTAATAATTGAAGAAAGGGTTTATAAAAATTGATAAAATAATCAATATTTATTATTATTATTTTTTTTTATAATTATCCAAAACCTTTGGGTGTGTTTGTTACTTTCCTCGAACCTTGAGGAGAAAATTTTTGTAAACCCTTCAAGAAATGCTAAACGTTCTCTCAATTAGATCTAATCATTTACCATTAAAGATAATAAATAAATAAATCAGTAGGGAGATAAAAAGTAACCTTGAGGGGTAAAGCTTATCATAAGGCACCTGTAAAAGGATGCTATAAATAACATTTATTAAATAATTCTCAATAATAATAATAAAAACAAATTCTTCATATTTCTTGTCATAAATAAATTCTCAATAAGTTTTGATTTCTCAAAGTACTTGTTGTTTATGATAGAGTTTCCACCAATTTTTTTTTTTTTTAAAAAAAAAAGGTCCTTGAAACTACTGTACAATGATTAGTAACATCGGTGTCTTTCCTCGAAATTTGCTGATGAGTAAAGGCTTCTGACAGATTCAATATTTTTAATTAACATGGTCGGCTTAAAATGCCCCTCACCAATTATTAATTTTCTAATTCATCTTCAATGGAAATTTCTTTTACCTTCTTGATGTGAAATTCGAATTAAATAAGAAAACCAAATGAAACATAAAAGGAAATAAAATAAATTTTTGGTTTAAAATAATGTGTCCGACATCACCCTACATTTTGAGTCACGTTCAATTTGACCAAATTAACTAAATTTCACTTATTTATTTGATTATTAATACTTATATGCAGAGAGTTGTTGGGTTTTTTGTTTTTACTTTTGATTGTTCTAAACATGCATTATAATAGAGAAAGATGATAATTGTAATTTACTAAAGACGCATTTTTTGTTTTTTAATTTATCAAATGCACAGAACATTTAGAAATGATCTTCAAACATATTTAAAAATTACAAATTTCCTACTCTAGCATTAATTTTTAATCTAAATAATATTTTTGTTTGATATCTATTGATATGTATATGTAATGGCAACATAATGGATCTGTGTACCATGTACAGACTAATAAAATATATGACCTAATATTGTAGAACAAATAACCTGAAAAATGTAACAAGAAAATAATAATACAATTTTTCTAAGTGATATATGGGTAAATGTAAAATTGTGTTGTAGTCGGGTTGAGAAACATTGACGAAGACATTATAATTTGTGATTGGGAAGGAATAAATTATATAAAAGAAATTGGAAATGGAGGATATCCATTAAAAGACATGATATATGTTGTATTATTTAGTTACTATTATTATTAATTTTGTTATGATTGTTAATTATTGTTGTTAAAATTAATTGAAACAGGTTTAATTGGTTTAATTAGTGTAAATCAAATTAAGTGTTTTATAAATGGGTTACATTGTCATGTTTAAACATAAACTTGTTTATTAAACTGGCTAATTGCTGAGCAATGAGCATTGGGCAATGTTGTACCTATTATAAACATTTGCATTTAATCCAAATGGATGCATTAGTGATACAAAATACAGCTAAAATATGATTTGGGTTCATCTAAAATCAGCTCCTATCACATATATACATATATATATTTATTTTAAACAGAGAATAAATACAAGAATTTATATCTGATAGGTGTTTGTATGATCTTGCTGGTTCACTTTCATTCTTCTGTGAGGTTTTTGTGTGATCTGAAACATTGGAGTTACATATTCTTCTTGATTATTGTAGTGCTTGCTTTAGGGTCTGTTTAGAATTTTTTTTTTTTTTTTTTCCATTGGTTTTGAGGGGTTTTTAATTAGACTAGTTTTGAGATATTCTAAAACCGTTACTTGCCAGATTTTTTATGCACTAGTTTTCACTGGCTCAAAAACCTCTAGAACCAGTGTAATGTATTTTTTGAGGGGTTTATAAAACATCCCAAATTGGGGTGTTTTGGTTGGTTTTAAAATTTTGTTCCACGAATATCCTATCCACTATAAAATTATCTCAATTATATCAAAAAAAAAAAAAACTAATCTCATTATGCCCGTCTCCAACCATATTATTAAAATCTCATTTCTAGATGCTTTCTTGGAGAAGTGAAGCTACAATTGTTCAATCATTCCAGAGCTTTAAATAATGGCAAAGAAGGATAAAGAGACTTTATCATATTTGAAGTTATAAAATACTAATAAGTAGAAAACAAATAAAGAACCCTTATCTTGTAACTGAAAAAACAAAACTCCTAAATTCTGGTTGAAGTTGGGGTATTTTTATGGGCATATATGTAAATTTATCAATTTAAAAACTATCAGAACCCTTGGAAAATAAACTCCTAAGCACATATTAGGTGTTTTAAAAATAGATACTAAAAAACCCTCAAAAACCTCGCCAGTGGTTTACTTTTATAACTGCTATCCTGAAACTCCGAAGCGGATCCTTAGTCTGTTAATACACACTTTAAGCTCTTATTTTTATATGTTTAGATTTTATAGTATACCTCAATTTAATTTAACATTAATATTTTTTATATTGACTTTTTATAAAAACTATCACGTAGTTTAATGTCTTTAAGGTAATAGGTGATTTTAAATATAAGATAAATTAAATACATTCATTCATGATATCAATTCTCGAAGAAAATGAGGGCCAGCCAGAATTAATTAACCTTATTTTTAGTTATACATTTTTCTGTTATGGTTACACTATATATATATATATATATTGTGTGTAGAATATTCTTGTTTGTCAAATTTATGACGACTTGTGTGTGCACAACAGTTTTGTGTGCACACTAGTTGTCAGACTTGTGTATTAGCCTGTTTTGTATTGAGTGTGTGTGCATAACAGTTTGTGCTTGCATACTCGCTTTAGATATTTACAACCCAGCACGAGTTACATACATGATAAAGTAGCAAAGATATTTATTTATCTTTGTTGCTACTTTTTTAGGACCTTTTACAAGTGCCACTTTATCCTTAAGTAGTCCTAGGGAATAAATATGTTTTTCCCGATTTTTTTTGTGGTCCAAACCAAAAGAATGAATATTTTCCTTATTTGGACAAACATCTTGTTGGCTGACGTGGCACAATAGTGTTGAGCAAGAAAACCTATATTATATAATATCATTTCTTGCGTGTTTGAATCTAACTTTTTGATATTGTTATTCTTCTTTGTACTCTAAAATTTCTTTAGAATATATTTTCTCTTCAAAGGTCCATAGGTTCATTTCTTTTATGTCAAAACCTCACCATATCATTCATTGTCTTGATGGGTTTTGGAACGTGGTTCCTTTGTTGATGCTGATGCGTGGCATCGGTGCTTGAAGCTTGATGATTCACAGGTTGTTCTTGAGTGTGCTTTCGATGTGAAGAAGGTCTAAGGAGTTTCAACATGTTAAGGATTCAGAGTGTGGTACTATGTGTAAAGTTGAACAGAGAGTTCGTTTTACTATATCTTGATCAACTTTGAACATTGTCTTATAATATGTTTTTAACTTAATGAATTACTTTAATCTGGTCAAGGTTCCATGGATGTAAGCTAAAAGTGGATTTTAGCCAAACTATGTATATGGTTGTGTTCTTTACTTTATGCACTTGTGGATGATATGTTTAAATTTGAAATCTCCTAATCAACTTGGTAAAAGTTTCTGCTACACTTAAAAATGGGTAAACTTAATCCAAAGTGAGTTAAACAACTCTAACAATATGTAAAATTGTAAAATGTGTAATATATATATGGATTAATGTTACAGATTTTAATATAATAGTTAGATGATATTTTTATTTAACATAATATTACTATGCTATTAAAATGAAGACTTTTTGTAAAATGGTATGCATTTTTTTGTTAATTGGAAGGAGGATATAATTGATCGATGTTATCACTTTTATTATAAAAGTTAGAACATAAGATGTTTTACGTATTCATCTTTTTTTTTTTTTTTTTCAAATTTAATCAAATTTGTAGAGTAACCTTATGCTATGTTTAAACATATATACCCTGGTAATAAGAATAAAACTTCTAAAATACGTGTCCTACACTAGATCTAACATTGGCGCACATGATCTACGGTTTTCATGCTATTGTTTTTGCAAATAATTTTGTTTGAACTAATCATAAATTTGCCGAATTAATCTCATGAATTTTTATTATCAAACGTAAATATACATTACATATTACATAATACACCATAACTTAAACAGTTCCCCTCTTGCATGACGATTTATGAAGATCAAAAGAGACTGACATCTACTAAAAACTGGCGGCTATTAGAAAGTAACGACCCGCAGATTGATTAACCAATTTCAAAGGGATTAGTTATTTTACCATCAACAAAATCAATCTCTCCATAATTTTGTTGCATAGTTGAATCTTCACTCAATCCTTTTGTTGTAAATCAATACCAATCCTTCAACCTGCAAGATTAGCCACAAAACAAAACAGAAACTGCAAGAACAAAGCACAATCACACAACACAAGATATACCGTGGTTCGCTTGTTCAATATAGAACAAGTTACATCCACGTTGAACTCCAGAATATGGAGCTCGCTGCACTAGTATTGATTTCCTCAAAGATTACACTTTACAGAAGAATCTTCTTCACTGATATTCCCAGAAACAAACACTCATTCACTTCCCTGTATCTCGCAAATCCTAATAAACCCTAGAGTGTTCTATAACCTTCAAGGAACCCCTGCCCTCAAACACAACTCTAGATAGATTCACACAAAGAAAAAACCCAGAATGAGCATGAAACCCTAACCCGGACCAGACGAGTTTTACATAGAAAACGAAACGAATACCCGTGAATAGTCCCCTTTTATACTGTTGACTTCTGAATGCATTTGAGCCGTTGGATTCTCTTTATCTTTGATGGCTGAGATTCATTTGGAATAATGAACAAAACGACAACGTTTTGTTTCCTGGTTAAACGACATCGTATGCTTCACTTATTTAACAATCTCCACCTTGAAGTATGTGGCAGTCGTTTCAGCAATGTCAGTTCAGTTGAGCAGCGAGCATTTCCATACTCCTTCTTAGTTCTGATTTTGGTTATCCCACATGTAATAAGTTCAAGCAGTGCTTGAATTCGCAAGTGTTACAACCTTGGTTCCCATGTCTGCCGGGTTGTTTTCAGTTGGGATCTTCTACAGGTTCACTTCTCCTTTGGAGATCATATCCCTCACAAAATAATACCTTACGTCAACATGTTTTGTTCTCTCATGGTACACGGGATTCTTTCCCAGATGGATGGCACTCGACTGTCTGAATAGACTGTCACAGTTCCATCCAGCAGCTTGGCCTCTTTCAAGAATCCTTGTAGCCATATGACTTCTTTGAATGCGTCGCCATAGCCCACGTATTCACTTCGGGCCTGGACAAAGCTACGGTGGTTGCGCTTGGGACTTCCAACTGATGCAGTTTCCTCCCAGAGTAAACTGATATGCTGTGGTGGATTTCCGTGAATCTCTATCACCTGCAAAATCAGAATCCACATACCCAACCAGATCAAGTGTGGAGTTTCTTTTACAAAAGTTTAGACCAACATTTTCTGTACTTTTAATATATCTTAGTAGCCATTTCAACGCATTCCAGTGATCACACCCAGGTTTGACATGAATCTACTTAGAAGTGATATTGAATATGATAAATCAGGTCTTGTACTGATCATAGAGTACATAACAGAACCAATGGCATTTGCACATGGTATTGTTTTTTAGTCTATCAGGTTCTGTTTTAGGGCTTTGGACTTTACTAAGGATGAAGTGACTTGCTAGGGGCATTGTGGTACACTTAGAGTCACTCATTCCAAACTTTAACACAAGTTTTTGCAGATAAGGCATCTGATGCAATTTTAGGCTGTAATTCTTCCTGTTTCTTTCTATTAGCATACCTAAAATTTTCTTAGCACAACCCAAATCCTTCATGTCAAATTCAGCATGCAAATTCCCTTTCAAATCCTCAATTTGGGCCTTAGATTTACTAATTAATAGCATGTCATCAACGTATAATAACAAATATACAGCATTTGTATTCGCATGTGCAAAATAGAAACAATTATCATGCTCACTTCTAGTAAACCCTATGCCTACTATAAAGGAGTCAAATCTTTTGTACCTCTGCCTAGGTAACTGTTTGAGACCATACATGGATTTATGCAACAAACATACATGATCAGGGAACCTTTTATCCTTAAACCCTATAGGTTGACTCATATAAATATGTTCTTCTAATTCCCCATGCAAGAATGCAGTTTTTACATCTAACTGCT
The DNA here is from genome assembly GCA_026225825.1 of Pistacia integerrima. NCBI lineage: Eukaryota > Viridiplantae > Streptophyta > Magnoliopsida > Sapindales > Anacardiaceae > Pistacia > Pistacia integerrima. Next base: position 29,653,066 of record CM047748.1, read on the forward strand.
CTAACTCTAGGTCATAATGGGCTACTATAGATAACATCAATCTTATAGTTTTGAATTTAACAACATGTGAGAAAATTTCAGTAAAGTCTATACTGCTCGCTGGGTGTAGCCTTTGGCTACCAGTCTAGCCTTATACCTTGGTGGATCAGTTTTGTTTATGCCCTCCTTTAGCTTGTACAGCCACTTACAGTCCACCAGTTTGACATCCTTTGGTTTTGGAACCAGAATCCAGGTTTTGTTCTGCCTCAGGGAGTCCATCTCCTCATTCATGGCAGTAAGCCAATGTTTCTTGTCCTTTGAGTTGACTGCCTGTTCATAGGAGTCGGGCTCTCTCGGATCTACTCCAAGGCCAACATGGTGTGTAGATGAGGTCTGCATAACTGAACCTTGCTGGTGGTCTTATATCCCTTCTGGTTCTATCTCTGGCCAGTTGATACTGAGCCAGATCATTTTGTTGGTCATTATCAAAGTTTTCTTCACTTTCATCTTCACTATCAGGTACAGTATTGGTTGTAGTGTGCTCAGTTTCATATCCTGGTTCATTAGTATTGGTCTCAGGCTCCTGTTGCCTTGTTGACTCCACCTCAAACTGAGTACTGTCTGTTTGTTGTGGTGTCTCCACATGGTGGCTTGAGGTACCTGCACTGTTATTAGTAACCCTGCAAGGGAACACAGATTCATTAAAAATAACATCTCTACTGATGATAACCTTAACCCCTGGGGTTTCTCTATCCCACATCCTATATCCTTTTGTTCCTTCTTGATATCCCAAAAATACACATCTTAGGGACCTAGGTTCTAATTTTCCATCTACTGTATGTGCATAGGCCGCACAGCCAAATACTCTTAGGTGGTTGAGTGAGGGTTTTCTTCCTGTCCATCTTTCTTCAGGGCACACAGAGCCAGTTGCACTAGAGGGAGTTCTATTTATCAAATAGGCAGCTGTGGTTAAAGCCTCTCCCCAAAAAGACTTAGGTAGTCCATCTGTGAAGAGGAGACACCTAACCTTTTCTAACAGTGTTCTGTTCATCCTCTCAGCAACTCCATTTTGCTGAGGTGTTCTCCTAACTGTCCTATGTCTCATAATCCCCTGGTCTTTACAATATGCATCAAACTCAGTGTTATAGAATTCCATACCATTGTCAGTTCTGAGTGCTTTCACCTTTTTCTCCAGTTGGTTTTCTACTAAAGTCTTCCAACTCTTAAACTTCCTTAGTGCCTCATCTTTGGTTCTAAGAAGGTAAACCCACACTTTCCTACTAAAATCATCTACTATGGCTAGAAAGTAACTATTTCCCCCATGAGTTTTGACTCTTTCTGGACCCCAAAGATCAGCATGAAGGTAATCCAAACATCCCACAGACAGGTGAGTTCCTTTTGGGAAGCTCAGCCTGTGTTGTTTGCCCATGACACAAACCTCACAAAACTCTAAGTCTGATACATTGTCATTTCCAAAGTACCCCTGCTGTTTGAGATAGCTCATACCAGTTTGGCCTATATGTCCCATCCTTAAGTGCCATTTTTCTGTATTTGAAGTGTTAGTAGATATGAAAGCAGAATTAACATTCAACTGATAATATTGTCCACTCAATATATACAGACCATGCCTTTTCACACCCTCAAACAGAATTTGATCATTCTTGTACACAGTAATGCAACCATTTTCAACTCTATAGCTACAACCTGCTTCATCCAGTGTGCCTAATGAGATCAGGTTATGCTTAAGCTCTGGTATGTACTTGACTTTGGTTAACATTATTAGTTTGCCATTTTTAAGTCTAAGAGTAATGTTACCAACCCCTTGAACCCTACAAGAGTTATTGTTTCCCATAAACACTATTTCAGGTTCACCAGTTATCAGGTTTTGAAACCAGGTTTTGTTAGGGCTTATATGAAAGGAACATCCTGAGTCTAGCACCCATTCATTAGCAACTTCAGAACTGGACACAGTAAGGGCTTCAGTGATTTCAAAGCTGTTATTAGAGGATGCTAGGTTACTCTCTGTACTATTCTGCTTTTGCTTCCTAATCCAATCATAGCAATTCTTTTTTATGTGACCAGGTTTGTTGCAATGGAAGCATTTCCGAGTCTTTGACTTAGACTTATTGTTATTATAGTCTTTGCCTTTCTTCTTATTCTTTGGCCCTAAGTTTTGTTGAACCCCCTTTATAGTGTCTTTACCAAAATGACCAGTATCTTGTTTTCCTTTTACAAAGAGATTATTCCCATTTCTCTTTTGTATTTTCAACTCTAGTTCTCTGGATTTTAAGCCAGCCATTATTAGATCTACACTAGGGACTGTGCCAGTGTACTGTAATGCATTCTTTACTACTAAATATTCATCAGGAAGAGAATTTAACAAAATCATTGCAAGACTAGAATCTCCTAATTCCTGATCAGTTCCTTTTAGCACTATTGTCATTTTTAGAAATTCATCTAAATTTTCTTCTATTGACTTAGAGGCATCCATTCTATAAGAAAACAGAGCACCTTTCAAGAATGCTAAATTAGGAGCAGATTTCAATGCATACAGAGTTTCGAGTTTACCCCAGAGCTCTATTGGTGTGTCAAGACCATCCACTTTCCGTAGAACACTATCTGATAAATTCATGATTATCAGATTGTACGCTTCTTCATCTATCTCTGCTTTCTTTTTCGTCTTTTCTTCTGGCCACTTGGTTTCATCTTTCTCCAGTGCTATTCCCACCTTGTTGTGGGATAAAAGTACCTTCATTTTTTTCTTCCAGGTATTGAAATCCATCTTCCCATCATACTGGGATATCTCTACACGCGTGGTAGTGTTCATCATATTTACAATGACAAGACAAAGCAGTATAAGGAGTACGTGGCTTTGTTACACTAGTAGTTTCCAAATACTGTCAGTGCGCTTTTGGGGGAAGGAGGTCACCGGTATTCCGGCCAGGTATATACCCTTAAACAGACTCAAAAGATATTCAAGACCCCTAAATAGTATAAGGAGTACGTGGCTTTGTTACACCAGTAGTTGCCAAATACTGCCAGTCAGTTTTTCAGGCGGTCATTGGTATTCCAGCCTATATACCCTTAAACCAAGAAAACCCCTAAATCTGGACAAAAAACCCTAATTTTGATTTTGCCCTATTTTCGTCGATCCCTTGTGTATGTGACCTAATCTCACGAATCAGCCCCAAGACTCAACAAGATTTGATAGCCTAATGATCTAGGGACCTTTAAATCGAAAACCCCCAAAATCTGACAAACCCTAATTTTTGAGTTCGTCAAGAGTTGAACGATTTCTAACCCTAGACTCGATTTAGACCTAAAAGGCTCTGATACCACTGTTGTAAATCAATACCAATCCTTCAACCTGCAAGATTAGCCACAAAACAAAACAGAAACTGCAAGAACAAAGCACAATCACACAACACAAGATATACTGTGGTTCGCTTGTTCAATATAGAACAAGTTACATCCACGTTGAACTCTAGAATATGGAGCTCGCTGCACTAGTATTGATTTCCTCAAAGATTACACTTTACAAAAGAATCTTCTTCACTGATATTCCCTGAAACAAACACTCATTCACTTCCCTGTATCTCGCAAATCCTAATAAACCCTAGAGTGTTCTATAACCTTCAAGGAACCCCTGCCCTCAAACACAACTCTAGATAGATTCACACAAAGAAGAAACCCAGAATGAGCATGAAACCCTAACCCAGACAAGACGAGTTTTACAGAGAAAACGAAACGAATACCTAAACTCGATTACCCTCAAATGCGTGAATAGTCCCCTTTTATACTGTTGACTCCTGAATGCATTTGAGCCATTGGATTCTCTTTATCTTTGATGGCTGAGATTCATTTGGAATAATGAACAAAACGACAGCATTTTGTTTCCTGGTTAAACGACGTCATATGCTTCACTTATTTAACACCTTTAACCTCAGATAATTCACACAATTGGCTTGTAAGTTGTTCTATTTGTCCCTTGTTTGATGAAAAATCATCTTCAATAATCTTTATTTGAATCTTCTTCAACTAGTCTTGTGTAAAGAAAATAGTTTGGTCCCTTTCAAGTTCTTATTCAATACTAGTCTAGCATAGAATTCTAATTATTTAGCTAGGGAAGTTGAGATGGAATCTTCATTTAGTATTTGATAGACTCTTCTTCAACTAATCTAGAGTAACCATAATGATTCTATCCCTTTCAACTTTAAACCAGTTTCCCTGTTCTCTGCAATTTTTCTATGTGGAAGAATTAGCACAACATTTGATACTAACACAAAATACATTTCAATTCATCGTGATTTGTATGTAATGAAAATGGATTTGTGAATTATGTCACAATAATTTCATAGACTTTTCAAAGATAAAAATGAGTGGACAAAAGACAACAAACTAATAATCAATCTTCCAAGAGTTGGAATCTTTGATTAACATATGAAAAGTAATAGTTTTACATTGACTAAATATTACATTGAAAATTCAAGGCCTGTCATTTTCATTGGAATTGTTAAGAAATTCATTCTTGGTTTTCTTTCTTCCTTTATTATTTTTTCTTTATATTATTTTGTTTTATAATTTAAAAAGAAAAAAAAAAGAGATAAAAGAGGAAAAAGATAAATTAGGTTATAACAAAAGCATCATATAACGTCTCCTCATGTGGTCGGATAACAAGTCTTTTAGTCACTATGGTTAGTTATACCTAAGACTCATATGTTCGAATTGTAGAAGAAACATTTACCACATTTAGGCAATTACTGTTTGTGCAATTGGGCCTGTAAGATGTTCCGTAATTGTGCCTAGATCCTCAATTGTGGGCTCGACTAGCAATTGGCTTGTAGGGTGCTCCATTTGTCCCTATTTGATGAAAAATCATCTTCAACAATCTTTATTTGACTCTTCTTCAACCATTCCAAGTTCTTATTCAATTATTTTTTTTTTTTTTCTCTTGAAGAAAAATGAAGACCGACTCTGAAAGTAGGCCAGTAAGTGAAAAGACATATTAAAAGTCTAGATGGAGAATGAGTGACAAAAAATATTGCACTTTCCAGGTAGTTAATTCGTCTGTTAATCATATAAGAAAATGCTTTTACAAACCATGAAACAAATACGTTTTGGTCAATTATAATAATATTTACTTGGAAGCTTCATATGAAACCAAATGCACCATTAATTTTTCAGTCATGAAACACGTTTCGGTCAATTATGAGAATATTTACTTGGAAACTTTATATGAAACACCGTTGGATCCACCTAAACTCAATTGTTTTCTTCCTCCCTTCACGTGGTGGGTCTCCACTGTAATCAATTAAAATCAATTGATTGATGCTCACTGTAATCTCTTTTCATCTTCAATTTTCTTCTCCCTCAATACTTTCACACACAAACCTCTCACCCCTTCAGGTACCATCTTAGAAATTTCTTCTGCCACCTCTGATTTTCTTTTTAATTTCTATAAACTTTATGTGTGGTTGATGATATATGTTGTATTATTTAGTTATTATTATTTTATATATAGTTACTATGGATTAATGTTACATATTTTCATATTATAGTTAGATAATATTTTTATTTACCATAGAATTAACGTGCTATTGAAATGAGGAGTTTTTGTCACATTTTGTTACTCTGGCCAATCAAAGAATCCCACGCTTTTTCATGTCTAGACATTTGTGGTGATGTTATCGTTAGATACCCCTTTGGAATCGGAGAAGGCTGCTAATCAAAGCATCGCATTTAGAAATATTGACTAAATATTACATCGAAAATTCAAAGCCAGACATTTTCACCATATTGGAATTGTTAAGAAATTTATTTTTGGTTTTTTTTCTATTATTTTGTTTTACAATTAAAAAAAAAGGAAAAAGATAAATCTAAGTTATAACAAAAGCATCCAATAGAAAACTCTTTAGTCATTAGGGTAGGATGTTTCCTAATTGTACCTGAGTACCTTAGTTACAGGCGACTGACAATTGGCTTGTAGGGTGTTTCATTTGTCTCTTATTTGATGAAAAATCAAATAGGTCTGTCCTTTCAAGTTCTTATTCTTTTTTTTTTTTTCTCTTGAAGAAAAATGAAGATTGGCTTTGAAGTAGGCTAGTAAGTGAAAAGTCTTATTAATTAATCTATTTATGTTTATAATTTTAAAAATTAAAAGTCTAGATGGAGAATGAGTGAAAGAGAAAAATCATCTTCCAACAATTTTTATTTGACTCTTCTTCAACAACTCTAGTGTGAGGAATGAGACTGACAAGTATTCTTTGAAGTAGAGGCCAGTAAGAAAAGTCTTATTAATTCATTATTTATAAGAAATTAGAAGTCTAGCGAGGAGGAAGAGTGACAGAGCAATGCACTTTCCAGGTAATTAATTGGTCTGTTCGAGCATCATCTACTATATAAAACAATTAATTTTCCCAAAGAAGGAGAATAGGTAACAGAGAATGGGTGTTCATCAGCTGGTTCTGGTGTTATCACAGATCATTTTGTTACTCTTGCCGCTCAAAGCATCAGCGATATCATGTCGCAGCAAGTGTGGTAATGTCAGCTTTTCGTACCCCTTGGGAATTGGTGCAGGCTGCTACTTTGAAAAGGGATTTGAAGTAACTTGTGACAATTCTTCAGGCTCTGAAAAACCTGTCTTAACCAGCATCAATCTCGAAATGGCAGAAGGTGTTTCTTATGTTTCAAGCTATATGATTCGCGTCAACTGGCCTACAATTTCTTTGAATAATAGCAGCACAACTCGAGACATTGATCTGTCAGGAAGCCCCTTTTCATTTTCAAATGAAAGAAACAACTTCATTTCCGTTGGTTGTTATAGCGGCCCGAGTCACAAACAGACTGATTCAACTTCTGCTGGATGTCAGTCTTTTTGTACTTGTCAAAATGCTACTGGTTGCTGCGATATGATATGTACCCTTCCTCTGAATGGTACGTTTAATAATACTGAAAGTATATCAGAATTTTATTCAAAAATGGTTCCCCGAAACTGCAGTTCTGCCTTCATGGTTGACCAAGGATGGCTCCAGTCAAACTACCTAACAGAACCATCGGTTTTGAGAGGTAAAGAAAATATTCCTGCCAGCATGGAGTGGGGAAAATATAGAGGGCAATGTGTGGAAATGTATAATTCAGGCAATACATCTTGTAATGCGGATGGTGACTGTTTAATCAAATTGAGCTCAGGCTTTATTTGTGTTTGCAACGATCAAACGTCGGATAGACATCAAGGATGCAGCGGTACATATCCCTTATTAATTTAAACACTGTTAAGAAACATTTGATTTTTTTTTTTTTCTTTTAAGTGCGGAAGGGGAAGGTTTGTAGCATGAAATAATTTGATTTTTTTTCTTCTAATTGTGCAGGTTACTTGTTCTGTGACACCAAGAGCAGCTATAATTGCACTGCAGAATGTCCTCATGGTTATAATATATCTATATATTCTCAAAACAGTCAAGAAACTGACTGTTCTCCATTAAGAAGTTATAAGGATATATGGATAAAGAAATCTCGGGTCAGATTTTTTACTATCGTAGGTATGCCGTATCTATCATTTTTGTTTTCACGATATATGCATTTTTTCAGATATTAAACAAGATGTTGTTCATATATATATATATATATATATATATATATATATATATATATATATATATATATATATATATATATATATATATATTTTCCTGCTAGTTCCGTGGATATTGGGTAATCACTTGAAGTTAGTTATATACTTATACATTAGTTACTTACACACACACATGCACATATATGCACACTCTGTCAGTCTTTTCTGCAATTTTTGTGCATATCGGATAACTAATGTATAAGAATATATATATTGTCTTTTCTGCTAGTTTCGTGGATATTGGATCATGAGTAACACTAGCCTTACAAAGAAGCTTAAAAGAAGGGAAAAAGAGAGAGAGAGAGAGAGACAATCATGAATTTTAAGGGCAAGGATCATCTCTTTGTATAACTCTTTGTATGTATCTTTGTAAGGCTAGTGTTACTCATTGGATAATAACTTGAAGTTAGTTATATACTTATACATTAATTACTTACACACACACATGCAGATATATGCACACTGTGTCTGTCTTTTCTGCTAGTTCCGTGCATATCGGATAAAAACTTAATGTTAATTATATACTTATCCTTGAGTAATTTGTAGGTTGTTGTGCTGGCATTGGGTCGTTTTTACTTCTCATAGGAATATGGTGGTCGTACAAATTCATAAAAAGAAGAAAAGCAATCAAATTGAAGCAAAAATTCTTTAAAAGAAATGGTGGTTTGTTACTACAACAGCAGTTGTCATCCAAGGAAGGTAACATTGAAAAAACAAGATTGTTTACTTCAAAGGAATTAGTAAAGGCCACAGACAACTACAATGCAAATCGAATCCTAGGTCAAGGAGGCCAAGGTACAGTGTACAAGGGAATGTTAGTGGACGGAAGAATTGTAGCCATTAAGAAGTCCAAGATAGTGGATGAAAGTCAAGTTGAAGAATTCATTAATGAGGTGGTAATAATATCTCAAATTAATCATAGAAATGTGGTTCAATTACTAGGATGTTGCTTAGAGACAGAAGTTCCAATTTTGGTGTATGAATTCATTTCCAATGGAACTCTCTTTCATTATATTCACGGTGAAAATGAGGAATTTCCAATCACATGGGAGCTACGCCTACGCATTGCCTTAGATGTTACAGATGCTCTATCATATCTGCACTCATCTGCTTCCATGCCTATATACCATCGAGACATTAAGTCAACAAACATACTCTTGGATGACAAATATCGAGCAAAAGTTTCAGACTTTGGGACTTCCAAATCTGTTACAATTGACCAAACTCATTTGACAACTCAAGTACATGGGACCTTTGGATATGTAGATCCAGAGTATTTTCAATCAAGTCAATTTACTGACAAAAGTGATGTTTATAGTTTTGGAGTTGTTCTTGCTGAACTCTTAACGGGACAAAAGCCAATTCTTTCAACTGAATTTGTTGAAGATAGAAGTTTAGCTTCATATTTTCTTCGTGCAATGAAAGAGAATCGACTATTTGATATCCTTGATGCTCGAGTTTTGAAAGAGGGTGAAAAAGAAGAGATTATGACTGTTGCTAATCTCACCAAAAGATGTTTGAATCTAAATGGAAAAAAGAGACCAACAATGAGAGAAGTAGCAATTGAATTAGCTGGGAATATTAGAGCGCCGAATGGAGCTTTACTTGAGCAACAAAAATATGAAGAGATTGATTTTGTTGACAGTGAGATAACTGGTCACTCTGCAACTAGTTCATCTTTGAGTACTGGATTGTTTTCTAATCATGTCACTTTAGATGTTCATCCTCTGATTTTAGACATGCATTAAACGGGAGAATACTTGTTTATTATGTATTTCTTTCAATAAATAAATTTTTGATGTTTTTGTAATATATTCTACTTTTATCATTTACAAACTAATAAAGTTGTTTGGTCATTAGAATACTGAATTTTATGTAATGCGATGTTGATCAATTATAAGTATTACTTAAATTGTTTGAGTAAATTTAATATCTTCCTATACCACAGCCAATGATCCATTGATCATATGCGAGAAAATAAGCGGCTCGGGTTTTTAGTTTTCACTTTCATTTTGTCCAACTCAATGAAGTCTTTCATCTCTACCTATATGTTTCTTCTACAATATCTCTTTCTTTTTCTGAGGCTGATCTAGATGTGTGCGGGACACTGGTAGATTTTTTTTTTTTTGACTATTTTGACTACCTCAATGGAAGGTCGATTTCAGTACTAGCTGATTCCGAGCTTTAATTCAGACTCAACAGAGCATATTCTCTTATTACCCATACGCAATTTAATGCTCTCTGTCAATCTCTTCAGGATTTTGTATTCAAGGACCGCGAAGGTTTTGGTTTTCGTTGGAAGTAATCCAAGAGAACGTCACTGTTGTTATATATCTGCTTGTCAAAGGAATCGTTACGACCTTATTAAACATAAGCCTTGAGAATGTGGAGCCTCTTAGATGCTAATAGGTTTGATCTCTGGCGGGCTTCTCCCTGGTGTTAATTCTTCAAACAGCTTGTTAATAATTTTCCACTTGGGAAAGTGATTCCTTCATGCTCTAGAGCTATTTCTGATTTTGGTAATCCTTATCACTATGGTGCATGACCCTGAAATTTATGTTGATTCCGCTGTAGTCTTGGTCGACTCTTCCAGTCATTCGCCTTTGGATTCAACATTCCTCCTGCTTTTGAGAACTTCTCAAGCACAATGAAAATTAATTCTCACGAAAAGTCATTCCGGGGTTGATGCCAGGTGAGGACGCTTGAAGAATACAACTGTCTATACGCCCTGAAATTTCCCAACTTTAGGATGTTTCAAACTAAGCTTCGGTGGTTTTTCTCATTCATTGTAGCATCTATTTATACAAACAGTTGGTATGCAAACCAAGTCCAAGTAACTGAATTCGTTACTAACGTTGACTTAACAGAGTCATTAGAAACTAACAGACATTTAACGGAACTTAGTAACTAAGTTGCTAAAGCCTAAACACTTCACGTATGCTAACTTTAACTAAATTTAACAACCATGAAACATAGTTACTATTACGTTTTTAGCGTTAATTATAATAAATTATAATAATAATAATGTTATATTTCTTGTGTGCCATCAGTCACTAATATGCCTATTTATTTTTCGGTTGATGCAAGAATGGAAAATAAGTACAAAATATATTTTTTTCAGTTAATTTATCAATCGACGTCGGGTGCTAAGTTTAGCTTTTGTTTTGTTCAACAGGTGACGGGGAAAGTGTTGACTTCATTATCCTTAATCACTAAGAAAATCAAGTTGAAAGCTTGTTTCTTGGCTACTGATTGAAGCAAGGAACACATACACAGGTATCACTTTCTGTGAAGTTTTGATTTTGATATTTTCTCTATTCCTACTGTTCCATCTATTCTTTATCTTTGCTCCTCCTCCACTATGACTTGGGAAATAATTTGAGCATGATAATTTGAAGTTGTTGAGGAAGATCTGAGGAAGAATTGCGCTGTAAGTGTTTGAATTTCTTCTCATTTTGGAATTTTATGATCTGAACCATTGCCAAGTTTGAGTCCTTGTTAATGTGCTTGTTGAAAGTTTGGTTTTTTTTATGGTGATTTTATGAGGTTTCAGCTCAAAATTAGTGTAGGAATGCGGTCCACTTGGAAGGAATCTGCTTAATTGAAGTACTCTTGTTATAATTGAAAGCTCTTCTGAAATTAATTTCAACACACTGGTAAACAAATGCAGTATTTACTTGGAATAAATGTACTTAATTGAAGTATTCATGTTGAAATTATTTTGGGTCAGCTTTGTAACTTTACTAATATGCTTAGTGGAAGCTTAATTTTTGATATATTGGGTTTGGTTTGCCTTACGAGGTTTAGAATCAGCCTTTGGTTGAGCAAATGTAGTTTTCTTAAGACAAGGCTACTTTATATAAAAGTGCATATAAGTTGGTCTCAATTTGCCATGTGCATAGTAGTTTTACTTTATTTGAATGCTAAGATTGTTAATGTCATATTTTTCCTCTTTCTCAATGTGTATTGTATGCTATTGTTGTCTGTCAATTGTTTACAATGAATAATTGTATATTTAAGCATAGGTAACCTTCAAAATATTTTATAAGCATTCTTCTTTTATTAGAACCAGTTTGTTTAGAATCATCAAAATATGATTTTTATTGAAATTAATCAGAAAGGATGTTGAAAAAATCATCAAAATATGTAGTTAATAGTTAACAAATTAATTATGTGATTAGCAAGTGAAATGCCAACTTTTTTTTAGTTCTTGTAACTATTCTCTTTTCTTGTTGGATCGATTTATATAAGTATTATGGGCTGGAAGGGCCTGGTTCAAATTGAATTAGTCCATACCTCTAAGCCCGAGTTATTTTATTTTATTTTTTTATTACTATTTTTTATTTTTTTGAGTTTTTAAAAGAGCATATACAAATATAAATATTGATTAATATGGAAATTAATAACATAGAATATGAGATTACTAACACATTAAAACATAGATTCTTTACATTAAATGTTGGATTATTGATGAATATTTTATGTTATTTTACTTGTCTCACATTTCATGTTATATTATCCGTTTTCATAATCTTTTATTAAGTATGACACTAATATCTTACATTTTACACTATGATTGTACTATAATCTTAAATATATTTTTAGTTGATAGAAGCTTATTCTACATATTACACTATGATTCTACTATAATCTTAAATATATTTTTAGTTGATTGAAGCTACTTAAGCCATCTGACAAATCATAAACAATTCTTTGATCTAGAAAAAAAATTGTCATCTTTGAATGATTTTGAGTTGAGGGTCTTGATATTGTTATTTATGTTGAAATGTCAGATTCCTAGGATCAGATGAGATAGAAACCAGAAAGCTATAACACTTTCCCAAGAAACAAACAGAAAAATCTTGAGAGAAGATCGAATTTTCCAGAACTGAATTTTATTAGTTTCAACTCAGCTTACAAAGAATTCTTGAACTGCTTTTATACTAAAATGAGTCCTTGTTGGCAATCCGTGTGACTTGCAGATTTTGCAAAGAGACAAAATTAATTCAAGGAAACACAAAATGACAGCTTTTCCACTGTTGATCATTTTTTCCAGATTTTGTGAAATTTCGGTTGAAAACCTAGCAGCTTTGATCTGAAGTTGTTGAGGTTATGAGTTCCAATTGTATAGTGAAACAGCACCGTTCGACTAACGAGAGCTAACACCTCTAAACAGAATTCAGCAACCTCTGTTAATGTAGCCGTTGGGTTCAAAATTCCCACCAAACACTTGAATATCAGCTGGAAACAGAGGAAACCAGAGGAGATTGATCTCCTCTCTGCTTGGTGGCTATTGACTCCGTAACCTCCTTTCCTCCCTAAAGCCAAGCAGTAAGAAGTTGTTGCTGTAGCTTGCACACCAGAATACACAAATCATTTCATAACATGAAAAAGCAAAGGGAGGAACACATTGTCTTTTGATTCATTAATTAAAATGAATATCACATCTTTCAATTTGTCAAATAGATAGATTTGTATTACAGTATGCAAGTATTAATTATTTGGATAAATTCCATTAAAGTTTCGAAAAATCTGATCAAATTATAACGTGATAGAAAAATTTGAAGGAAAGCTAATAATTTCACCGAAGACAAACAAGTGAAATTGCTGTAGCTTGTAACAAAATCAAAGTTTGAATTTATGGTTATTCTCTTTGTTGTGTACTTACTCAGTTCAGAACATTATTCAATTTATTTCTAGCATATTTAAGAAATGAAACATCGAGCTAATTAAAACATGGATATACCAGATGGTAGTATAATAATTTGATAATCAACTACACAACTTACATACATGTGCTCTGTAAAATAATTAGCAACCGATAGAATTAAAAATCAGCATAGTATTCTAATTATTTAGCTAGAGAAGTTGAGCTGGAATCTTCGTTTAGTATTTGATAGACTCTTCTTTAACTAATTTAGAGTAACGAAAATGGTTTTGTGCCTTTCAACTTTAAGCCAGTTTCCCTGTCCCTATGCAATTTTTCGATGTGGAAGAATTAGCACAACATTTGGTACTAACATGAAATACTTTTCAATTCATCGTGATTTATACGTAATGAAAATGAATTTGTCAATTCTGTCACAATAATTTCATAGAGTTTTCAAAGATAGAAATGAGTGGACAAAAGACAACAAACTGATCATCAATCTTCTAAGAGTTGGAATCTTTGATTAATAAATGAAAAGTAATAGTTCTACATTGACTAAATATTGCATTGAAAATTCAAGGCCTGTCATTTTCATTGGAATAGTTAAGAAATTTATTCTTGGTTTTTTTTTTCTTTCTATTATTTCGTTTTATAATTTTAAAAAAAAGATAAATTAGGTTATAACAAAAGCATCATATAACCTCTCTTTTTATGGCCGGATGACAAGCCTTTTAGTCACCAGGGTTAGTTATACCTAGGGATCTTGTGTTCGAGTAACAGGAGAAACACTCACCACATTTAGACAATTACCATTTGTGCAATTGGGCCTGTAAAGTGTTATGCAATTGTGCCAAGATACCTCAATTACGGGCTAGATTGGCAATTAGCCTGTAGGGTGTTCTATTTGTCCTATATATATATATATATATATATATATATATATACACACACACATACATACCTATATATATGTGTGTGTGTGTGTGTGTGTTTTTATAAGCCACACAAATCCTAGAGAGGGAATCTGTACTTATAATCTAATTCTTATACTACACTTCTTAAGCAAAATCTCAAATTTTTATTCTAAGTAATGTGGTTTTTTCTGCAGTGTATCAACTCTATATTTAGACATTAAGATCACATAAGACAACATATTAACACTTAGAAGTCTTTGTCTTATCATCGTCTTCACGTTATTTGTTCTGTAATACAACTCACACCAAATGTACTGATAGTAGTCATCGTTACCAAGCCATGACCCTTTTGTAGAACCAAATTTGGTTTTATTTGGGCTTTATGTTTTTAATTTGTACGTTCAGAAATGGGCTCAAATAAAGTAGTGTAGGCCCAAAACTTGGTAAGGGAAAGGAGATTAACCAAAAAAAGAGTCCAAAATCAAAGTAGTTTGGGTAAAAGTGCTATTTACCCTTCAAGGTAGGAATGCTTATAAAAAGAAGTGGGGTGGGTATGTATGTAAAAGAGGACTTCGGCCTGTCATTTGTAAACATTAGTCCAACATTAATAAAAAATATTTTCTCACAATTGAGTTTTCTCCATTTTCCTTCCCTCATTTTCACACCACCCAAACACTGAATTCCTCCACTTAAATCTTATGAAAATCTATTGAGGATTTTTGTATTTTCACCTTGGGTCAAATATTTTAATAGTAGTACATATCCATTTTGTTTGCATTATATATACTTGTCATTAGAATACTAATAAAAAATAGTATTTAGATAAAAAATTAACAATATAATGAGTACTTATAACATACAAAATGGTAACATGTCACTTTTTAAAAGTATCAAAGGGAGCTTTCGACACACTAATTTTTACCTATCAACTCCTTCATTATGTTACATTTACGACCCTTCTCTATAAATTATACATACCAATTCCAACCTTTATTGATATATTTTTATATTATTTATCCGAATATAAATAATTCTAGATACAAGTCTAATATGGGAGAAAATCATGGGTTAGTGAGAAACATTAGTCTAGCAACATATGGGTCTAATATAAAGCACAAACCCAAAAGTAGTTAAATCAAGTTTAATTCTCAATAAATACTTGGCTAATGGCTTAATGCAAATCGATTACTTAATGGTCGACTTCAAGGAGGTTGAAAAACAAAGATAATTGCGTTTCTAATCTCACAAAAATATTAAGTTTAAATGAGAAGAGACATACAAAGATAGTGCTTGTGTTTTATTGTACTAGATATAAATCAATTATTATGACAAAAGGAAGTCCATTCCTAATGAATAATGAAATTAAAGAGAGAGACTCTCCAGAAAAGATTGCTAATGTCTACTCATCATCGTCTGTTGGTTAATGTAGTGTAATTCTAGATGTTCAATTTGTAATACTCAGGACAACCGACAACATAATTATCTCCATGTAATTTCTTGGAATAGACAAGTGTGCCAAAACCTTTAATTTTAGATAGGATAATTTTAAATTAGACATGAGTGATGATAATGATAAATTAACTAGGGTCAAATTTCTTTTATAAATTTTTTTATTATTGTTTCAGAAGTGACTGAATTGAGTAGTGGGGAACATAGAAAAGAAAATTAGGTAGAAAAATAGAAATCCTAGAAACTTTTTGACATTCTAAATTTAAAAGTATTACAAAGGACCAACACATGATTAATGATATGTGAAATAGTACATTTTGTTTTTGTCCTATTTCCTAACTTTTCTTATCAATAATTGTGTCCTCTTTATCAATCCAACTCAAAAGCTAGGAATTCATCTTCACATGCATTGTCAATAATTCCCATTAAATATGAATATTATAAACCTACCATAGTAAAAGAAGCTACGACATTATTTAGGGGTACAACAAGTATTCTAATTATTTAGCTAGGGAAGTTGAGTTGGAATCTTCTTTTAGTATTTGATAGACTCCTCTTCAACTATTCTAGAGTAACCCAAATAGTTGTCCCTTTCAACTTTATTTGTTAATTCTCTCAAAGCGAAATTAGACTGTTAGAAAAAAAAAAAAGAATGCTAGTCTTACTCACTCTCCCTACTCACTTCTCTTACTTACCTTTGTTAAAAAAGTGAAAAAATAGATAAGGTTAACATTTTAACAAAGGTGAGTAAGAGAAAGTGAGTAAGGCCAACATTACTCAAAAAAAAAAAAAAAAAAAATAGAAACGTTTAAACTCTAGCACTTTTGACCATTAACTCAAACTATTGAAGTCTTTTTATTAGCTATAGCACAATGAAATTAATATAGAAGAACTTGGTGTACACAGGTCTAATTTTCCATGCGAATATAGTTACTCTTGAGCATTAATGAAGAGTTTCAATGTTTATCAATTTATTCTTTGCAATTTCCATGTCTTCTGATAGATGTAAAGCCTAGAAGTTGAGCACTGGGAGGATCTAAACCAGTTCCCGTGTCATATGCATTTTTTACTAGGATATGATCAAATTAGAATATTTGTGTATGTGGAAGAATGAGCACAACATTTGACACTAACACAAAATACTTTTTAATTCATCGTGATTTGTGCGTAAGGAAAATGGATTTGTGAATTTGTCACAATAATTTCATTAACTTTTAAAAATAGAAATGAGTGGACAAACGACAAGAAGAAAACACTTGTTATATACATATACATATATTTCCCTAAAAGAAGATAAAAAAAGCACCAACTGATGAGTATTATTATATATACACTCAAAACTCATCTTTGTCAACCTCAATCACAAAGATATACTGGCAAAAAACTAATGCTATAAACATTCGTCTACGAGCTTTTTTTGTACTAGTAACAGGAACCATCGCTGTAAAATGCAGGTGAATTTTGAATGCATTCCCATATTCCGTATTCCAATACTGCAGAAGCGGCTGTCCAATATTCTTTTGTTCTCAAAACAGAGGGGTCATTTATGTAATATGTCATGACCCAATTTTGGTCAACAATGAAGGCAGATTTGCATTCTTAGAACATCTTTAAATGAAGCTTTGATACAATTTTATAATCAAACGTATTATTTGAAGGAATGGAGCATATGAAATCATAGCAACCTTCTTTTTCTATGATTTTGATCTGTAACAACAACAAATGAAGATGGCCATCATAGCAACCTTTTACGATTTCATTGTCTGTTAACTTCAGTGTTTCACGAGTTTTTTCCTAGTTCAGCACCTCCTTGCCATGTCCCTGTTCTCTCATTGGGCTTCTCTTTTCTTCCTTTTATTCCACAGTTCCCTTTCTTCGTTTCTCCGTTCATTGGGCTCTTCTCCTTTTTATTGGGCTTGAGGCCGCATTCTCTTTGCTGTCTTACACATAAATTTGAGCTAATAATAGATTTTTAGGTAATTTTCAAGCATTGAAATAATTATGCTTAGATTCTACTTTAATAACTCCCTAGATTAGATTTTTATCTCTTGGGAAACTCTTTCTTATCAGGAGATCACTATATATATTACAAGGCCATTTAGTGCCATTGGTTTCATGGGATGTATATGTATCTATCAGGTATTGTATAATTAGTCAATTACATCTTTTGATCAATATTATTTACCACACCCAATTTCCATTAGACATAAATATCAATGTTAAATCTTTACCTTGTAGTTTAAATTTTTAGATAAGGTTAATTTAGCATATTATTAAAGCCAAAGGTATCAAATTAAATCCATATGTTTCAAAAGAGCAAATTAAAAAGATATATATTTTCACGTACTCGCAAAGATATATATAATCGCTTTAGCATATTATCATATTAAAGAAACTAGATTCTATGGATGATATATAATTAAACTAAGTATCCTCTAAGATATAGAAACAAATTTGAATATATATTGGGTCTCCTTAGTAAAAGAATAATCTGTTGGCATGACCTATAATTTTAGTCTTTAAGCTGATTTTATCCAAAGATCTCAATTACACATGCATTCTCAAAATTGGCACAACCATTAAGTTTATCCTTTACCTTTTCAAAAAATAAAAAATAAAAATAAAAATAAAAAGGGACACAATGAGACAAAAGAATCTGAGCCCACCTTTCGATTTTGTCCCACAAATGTCATACAAGAAAGCTCAACCCACTGGATAAAAGATATGCATGGCAAGTTTCATCTCACTTTTAAGAACAATTAAAACTAAAATTTTATGTAGAGAATTCAACCATTTGATTAGCCATGTGTAGCGAATCACACATCAAAAGTGTATTAGAAAGCTCTTAGGTTTATAAATGGGAGGGAGTCTCTCTACCTAATAGGTTAGCCTTTTGGGTGTGAAACTCCTAATCTGTGACAAGTGATATTAGAGTAGACTTGATCCATCTTTTGATGTCTTGCCAAGCACTCACGTAGAGGCATCCACGTGTGATTATGGGTCTACACAAGAGTGAGATAGACAGGTAGGTAAGTGGTCCCACCTATAACGAGTGAGATAGATAGGTAGACAAGGGGCTCCATCTATGATGAGGGTATCACAGGATTGAGTAAGAAATAATATAACAAATCTCACATCGAAAGCGTATTGAGAAGGTCTTACGCTTATAAATGGGGGGAGTCCCCCCATCTAATAGGTTAGTTTTTTTAGTGTGAAACTTTAGACCGTGACACATAACTCATTAAATAATAATACCATATATGATACTTGATAGTTGACTTTGACGTGACCCAAAAAAAAGAGGCAAAATTATTGAAGAACATACTCGAGAGTTGCTGAATATAACGAGCTAAAAGAAAAAGACATTGACTACTTATTTTTTAAAGAAGAAAAATCTGAACTTTACATTTGGAACACTTCTCAACTGTCAACACCCGGCCCTCAAGCTAAACAATAGAGGACTTCTCGGCAATTAATTTCATAATAATTTCTATGCTTCGGCAATTAATTTCTATGGTTAGATCGGCGCTTCGGCAATAATAGAAGATGAACCAGTTGTGAAGAGAATAGTTGTCTCATAATCAAGATAATCAATCTCTCTATGGTTGTCTTGCACAACAAAAGTTTTGCAATCCAATGCTCTAATATTCCCTGCTAATTTAGTTGCTACTTATCTCATTGTAGGTCTCTTCTTCCCATTTGGGTTCAAATATTTTCTTGCCAGATTAGCAATTTTCATAATCTCTTCTTTTCCACCCTCTTTTAGAACCTAGTGTTAAGGACTTCGAACAAACGATTTTCTTCCATTGCATTGAGAAAATATGCCACTAAACTTCTATTCTCTTCAATGTTGGTTGAACGAATGGACTTTTCTTCAGTTAAGAGCTCGGCAAGAACTACTCCAAAACTATAAACATCACTTTTTTCTTTAATCTGACTTGATTGGAAATACTCTGGATCTACATATCCAAAAGTCCCATGTGTTGGTAAAAAGGGATGCAGCTGCAAAACTGAGAAATTGCAGGAGCTCTTCAACAGTTGTCAAAGTGTCATCGTTTTGTTTTTATATTAAACGAGCTCAGCTTCTACTAAGTAGACTAAGAAGAATGAGCTGAGTTTTGTCTTTTGCTGTATAAAAAGAAGAAGATACTCGTGTATCAGATTTTTATTCATTCAGTTACAGTAACAGAAACGAGAAAAGCGATTCTTGATTAACTTTGTGCATTTCTTGATTTTTCTTGAATTGTTTCAATTTATTCACACCTTGTACATAAGTAGTCAAATGAGTTTGGTCAACTGTAACAAATCTTGAAGTCCCAAAGTCGGACACTTTTCCTTGATATTTTTCATCCAAAAGAATGTTTGTCGACTTGATGTCTCGATGATACTTGATGTCTCGATGATATATATAGGTATAGAAGCCCTGAATGCAGATAGTACAAAGCACCTGCTACTTCTATGGCAATACGTAAGTGTTAGAGTTAATTTGTTCTATGTGAGGGAACAAGCCTCCAAGAATATAGAGAGAGAAAAGAGATTGATTTAATTCTTTCTTCCTTTATTCATAAGAGTCCAGACCTTAAATAAGCCTTACAGATAACAACGAAACACCTACAGATAACAACGAAACACCTACAGGATAACAACCAAAATTATGAAATGAAATGACTACAAACCCCCTCCACTACACTTTATTTATTTCATAGCCAAACTGCTAACTAACTAACAAACAAACATTCTAAATAATAATTTTTGCTACTTTCTTCTTCCATAAATATTCTTACTTTCTTCTTCCACCAGCCGAGACTTCTCTAGACCCCATATTCTGCAGACCACTTCGGCGGTTGACGAACTCTGTTTGACCTTCTTAACTCTTCTGAATCCACCATCCTAACAGTAAGCGCATTTCACATGTAATTGGAAACTCTTCATTTTCCTCGTGTAAATGTTACAAAAAGAGTTCCATTGGGAATGAACTCATAGACTAAGAGGGGAACTTCTGTCTCTAAACAACACCCTAGTAATTTTATCACATTTCTATGATTAATTTGTGATAAAATCACCACCTCATTGATGAAATCTTCAACTTTCTTTTTATCAACTACCTTGGACATTTTAATAGCAACTATTCATCCTTCTGCCAACATTCCCTTATATACAGTACCTTGACCACCTTGACCAAGGATACGATTGGTATTATACTTGTCTGTGACCTTTTTCAATTCCTTTGAAGTAAACAATTTTGTTTTCACAATATTTCCTTCACTATTGGAAGCCAAGCGCTGTTTTAATAAGAAACCACCATTTCTTTTAAAGAATATTTGCTTCAACTTGATTGCTTTTCTTCTTTTTATGAACTTGTACAGCCACCATGCTCCAATTAGAAGTGGCAACATTCCAACCGCAACACTGCGACCTGCGCAACCCAAGGATGAATATATATACATTTATATATAACAATATCAAGTTTTTGTCTAAGTCCATGGAACAATATTTTGATTAATATCCAAATAAAAAAATTGTGAAACAGCGAAGCAGACCTATGATTATCGAAAATTTGACTTGAGCGTTTATTTTCAGTATATGATTTAAACTTTTAGATGAGCATTGAAATTCTTGATATGTCTTATAAGGAGAAAGACTATAACCATCAGGACATCTAGAGCAATTACTATTTCCCGTTGTATTACAAATCAGGTCACCTGCACAATCAATTCAAAGAACAAAATTAAAAAAGATTAGACAAAATTGGGTGATCACTGTTAAAAATTAATCTTCCCTTCCGCAATTTGATTATGCATGGAAGTTTTGAAAACAAAATGGAAGGATTTCTGTACCTGAACAGCCTTGGTAGTAGTCTGACCTTTGGTAATCGCAAACACAATAACAGTCGTCAGAGTTTAATTTTATTAAACAAAATTTATCCTTATTACAAGTTGTCTGCAAAGTATTAAATAGCTCCACACATCTCCCTATTTTTTTTTCCCCAGTGAAGGCTTACAGGAACAACTTTATCCCTCAAGACAGAATCAGAATGATTTGTGAATAGGTAGTCCGCCTCAACCCAGTCTTTGTCAGCCACGAAAGGCGACTTGGTGCATCCCTGAAGCTGGGGCAAATTGCTTAATATGTTTCTACCATCAAACGCTTGATTTGGAGAAAGCCTGCACAAAAAGTCACAGCAGCTATATTTTTTATTAGGATCACAGATACAGAAAGAGTGGCACTGACCGCTGGTATTCAATGGATCACAACCGAAGGCGATTAACATATTGTAGGGTCTTTGAAATGATGAAGGGACTAAACGTATAGAGCGTCTCTTTTGAAGAAATTTCTGGCTGTCATTTAAAATATTTCCATCAGTGTTGACAACAGCCCTTTGGCGTAAATAATAATGGAAACCCTTCGAAAATAAACTGTATGATAGTTCCATATTGATGCTAGTTAAGAAAGCTCTTGGAGAGTCAGAAGAGTTGTCACAAGTTACTTCAAACCACTTATCAAAGTAGCAGCCTTCTCCGATTCCAAAGGGATACCATACGTGGAAATTACCGCAAATATCTTGGCATTTTTGGCGTGATGCTTTGATAGGTGATAGCAACAAAATAATCTGCAAATACACTAGAAGATGAAGAGCCATTTGTTTTCTTTTCTCTTCTGGAAATTTTTGAATGGAGATAATTTCACCTGATTGCTCGGAACAAGAGCCCAATTAATCTTTATGTCAAACCTCAACTATCTATATATAATTTTTTTTCTTTTTTTTTTTTTTTTTTTTGGTGTAACAGCAAAAGATGAACATAGGACAGCTATTAATTCTCTTTTCCTTTTGGAAAATTAATAAAGATTTTATGTGAGCAGCTCTCACATTTTCTTCAGTCTTCCTCTAGACTTCTACTTTCTCTAAAAGTTAGAAATTATGCAGGAAAGTTTTGAGATAAAAATTACTTTGGGAAATTAATGGTAAATTGTTTTTATATGTTCACATGGTTCACACACTTGATTAAGTGTGAACTCCTTTATCTGATGGCTTTCTATGAAGAGAACTTGATAGGAAAAGTTACTATAATACTATTCCAAATTATGAAACATGCTTTGGTTTATTAAGTTCAGGTTAATTCCACAACTGGATAATATTCATGGTAACGAACATTGCGAAGCCCCATGTTAAGCGTTGAACAATTGCTTTAATTTCTTTGGTCTGGAAAATAATTGTTTAATAAGGTGATTGACTGGACTTTTGAGGGGGCCAAGCAAAACTTTTTCCTTATGGATAGTGGTGAATACATATGAATACACATATCACGTGGATAAAATAACATTTGAATTATTGAATGAATTATGTCACCTATGTGACGTTTGTTTGAGGATGTGTTATTGATATGATTTAATATTTATTGAACTATTTAGAATAAAATATGAGAAAAGGGAGGTCAAAAGTGAAGGAATGTCAAGAAAAAGGGGATTATTGTACAACTAAGTTGTCTTATGGTGTTAAATGAAATTTTGTAAACAATTCGGATAGGTGCAAGATATGAGATTATTTTTTTTGCCCCCGGGGGTTTAGGTGGAGTGTCCAAAACTAGATCCTCTAGTTTAAATTACTGGATAGACCCCTCGATTCTAACATTCGTTAACTAAGTAAGGGCAGAGTGGGTATATTTTAATTTTTTTTTTTCAGTAAAGTTAAATTAATGTCACCTTATGAGTATTTTGTCTTTGCATAATGTTTCAAAGTTAGGATTTAATAAACAGCTGCTAATTTTAGGAAAGTATTTCCTTGTATTTAAAAGGTCAGGATTTTGATCCTACTAGACCAAAAGTTTAGACTAAAGTGCATTGAGTCTTCCTCTCTGCAAGATGACATGAATTTAATGCAAGCGATTGTGCATGTTCACTTGTAAATTTTGAGTGGAAGATAGATGGTAAATGCTTAGGACTTTATAAATAGTTGAGAGGATATCTTTTTTTTCCCAAGAAAATTCAAGAGAGAATTGAGAGAGAAAAATAGAGGAGATTAATAGAAAGGAAGGAATAACTAGAGAATTTAGACGAGGGAGAAAGTAGTTTATTCCCATTACTATAGTATTATCGATAATGTTTACATTTTCAGTATATAATTTATTTCTTTCCATCTATTTATAGATTCTAATCTTGTTTTGCATCTGATAGGATAAACATACTATAACTTAAAGCTATATACTGTAAACATCCTATAAGTTAAAGCAATCAAAAAGCTGATAGGATACTATTAATCAATCTTAAGATAAACTTCAGAAGGATTTACCACGGGCGGGTATAGATGATGAACCAGGTTGTCATGTTGTAGACTAAAATAGAGTTTTATCTCCTTCCAAGATGGAAGTCTGGGAATATTGAAGATTGGACATTACCAATTGAAATTCTAGGAAAATGATAGCAAAAACATGCAGTGGACAGATATAGTTTGTAATGGAAAGGAACTATGTAACTGGTAAGGCGGTAAAGTTCTGGTTTTTCTATGATGATGACTAACCAGAGGTGCCCCAGAAAGTAGTCTTTCCTACTTTATGAAAGAGGGGAAGATATGTTATGGTAGCATACTAAAATAACACAAAATACTTGTATATAAAAGTAAAATGAAAAATAAGTGTGCAAACAAGAATCAAACAAATCTCAAAATAAAAATTGAATTATAGCTATCACACAAGAAGACCATTGAAGAAAAATTATCATGTTTGCTTTAGTAAAAAAATCACATAGTTTACAAAAAGTATTTGATCTAATACTTCGTTCTAAAGTTAAATGTAAACAATGCAAATGAACATCGTGGCACTTCAAATGCCTTCTATGTAATTTCTGTAATACCAATAATATTACAATTTCTATCCAAAAAAGAAAAGGGGGCATTTTAAGCAATCTTAAATTTGAGGTATAACACTATATGCCATCAAATTATATAAAGGATGGAAGGAAGGATAGAAAGAAAGAAAGAAAAAACTAGTAGGGTAAAAACTCACCTGCTCAAAACCAAGTACAAGATTGGCCCACTCAATGTCCCTGGTAATCAGCAAATTGGACCTTGCAAGAAGAAGTGCAACCTGGACCTAAAATATTCAAGAAATGATAAATAACACAGTTAGTTAAGTTTACTTACAGACTAGAAAATGTAAACGATAAATAACCCAGATGAACAATTATAAACACTAGAAAGTGAATGGCATTATACCGCTTACTTCTGCTTGACAATTAGTATTCATGAAGAAACCATGCTTAAGCAAAATTATACAAATACGTAAAATCATGCATGCACGCATATGCACTATTAAAGTTCACACACTCTTGACCACAACAAAGCTTCTCATTACATTAATAAGATCCACAGAGCATGTATATGATGGCCTTTTGTCCAAACTTTGTAAGGTTAAAACACTCTTGACCATAACCAAGCTTCCCATTTGTAATATAATAAGACACAACAAAAGTATAGAGCGTCTCTTTATCTCAATACAGTTACTGAACCATAGTGCTATTCAAACTCAAAAATCACCTAAATTTGGTGTCATTGACGTTGGTCTACCAACTCAATTCAAGAGATGACTTTTTCATCAATTTATAACCTATTAAACTACCAACTAAAACACCCAGGCACAGAATTGTCAAATCATTGACCATGAGTCTGATTAAGATGAGCTTTGCCACAATCACAAAATCAACAACTTTGGTCCCAACTACAGGCCCTAAATCAACATCACGTAACACTCAATAGAACTAAACAGATAATCTGTGCATGTCAAAGCACATATTAACATAATCCTCTCCACCCCTGCAACCCCTACATTTCCCCAGTGGCAAAACTGAAAACACAAACACAGGCACATGATTTCTATTAAAGGATTTACTCAGTTAAGTAAAGAACATTTGATTAAAAACTGAATCAGGATGCATTTCTAAACATAAAAACAAACTCAGAAGTTTTTAACCATCACAATGTAATGATGGAATAACTGTAATGATTATAAATTCAATAAGCTGATTGCAAGACATGTTCATCCAAGGAACAAAAGAGCATTGACACTGTATAAAGTAACCATAACAAATCAAGCATTATAATCATCTAACAACAACTTTAAAGCATAAGAAAAACAAATTCATCTCCTCTGGGGATGCGCGTTTGAGAAAACCAGTGACAGACTGACTGACTGGAGGTTGACGCAGAACTGGTTTACCCTGCTCATAAGGATTTTCTTCTGGGACAGCGAAAATCATCTTCCGTGCGGCCTAGCATCATAAACCGGTTCACTATAATTTTTACTCTTAACAACCTTTCTTCTTCTTTTTTCTCTAGACTCTTCCAATTTATTATCAGCAATCCAAAACTGTGCAAGAAAATCTCTATCCAACTGAACCCCATTAACACTGCTTCCAGAGAATCGTTTTAACTGCACAGAATTTTCCTTAAATCTCTGTAAACATTTCTCCCCACAATCGAATCAACAAACCCAGTTGTCCTAAAACCCTCCCCCTGCTCCAAAAATATCGTTTCCAAGCATTCCCTATCAAAGACTCCAACTTTTGCAGAATTACAAAAACCCTTTTGCTGTCTATTTACATTACTCCAAAATGCAGAAATTTTCTCAACGGTTTTACCAATCTTGGAAAAAGAACGAAACCCCATTGCCTGATTGACCTAAGAAAAAAAAAAAAACAATAAACAAACACTGTTTATTTAAGGAAATAAATAATCAATTGCCCATTTGACCTATACAATTTTTCCCATTTCTTTATTTAAGTAAATAAATAATCAAAAATGAAATTATTGTGGCAATAAAAGTTATAAAAAAAGAAGAAATGAAGCGAAGGCTGACCAGTGAACAGTCTCTTTCTGGGTTCTTCTTCAACTCTCTTTTTCTTTTTCCTTTTCTCGCGTTGTATTGTATCGGAGCTTGAAAGAGACTGTTACTGGGTTGCATGACTCTTGTTCGTTTCAGGTATTCGCCACCTATGCCTGATAGTTGGGTCACGACGGGACAGCACGAGATTAGCCCCTGAGTTTTGAAGGAGTAACCCTTACGTCCAATACATTAGAAAAACCACTATCGTCCCTGGCAGTTAGAGGTGGTAATGGACCAGGCCTGGACGGGGTACCCCTTGGCCCAGGCCCAGGCCCAGGCCCAACCCCATGACCCTAGCCCGGGCCGTTGTGAGGAAGTCGGGTAATGCCCAAGCCTGGCCTAACAGGCTTTTTGTGATTCCCAATCCCGACTTGTGTTAGTTTCTATAATTTATTTTTTCATGGACAATCTTTAATATATTTTTATTTGTCATTTATATTAACTTAATTAGTAGTATCTTTTACTTTAATCATCATATTTGTTGTGTGTATAAATTAATATGGTTGACAAGGGATCTTGCGTTTAACTAAAATCGCAATTGATTGTTATCATAAATTTATTTTAAAATCATAATCAAATAAAATAAAATTTTAATTTTTTTTAAATGATAAAAACTCTGGTCCGGTCAGGCAGGGCTTGGCAATGGTTTTCCCAAGCCCAGCCCATACACGAGGGTGGGCCCTAAAACCATAACCAGGAACCAGGCTCGAGCCATTCCTCGCAAACAGCAAGTAATGCCCAGCCCGTACGGGCCAGGCTAAGTCGAGTACTTGTTATTTTTCAGTTACTATTATATATTATTCTACTTGAATGTACACTAATGAGATTCGAGAGCTTGAGTTTATTCAACTCTTGCTGGATTAATTTAAACCATCAATGAGACTCGAGCAATATAAAGAATATCTCATAACATTTGTATGTTTGTTTGAAATCACGATAAAAATTATTTAAAGTTATAAAAATATATTCAAATATTAGTCACATTATTGTGAGAAAATATCTAAATAATTAATTCAATATCAACTAGTAACTTAACAATTAAAAAATTGAAATTGAAATATATTTACATATTGATCTATTAATTAGTTTTATAAACAACATGTGAGCAAATTGACATGGCCTGTGACATTTTGAAGATTAAATTGATAAGGAAAGATGGTCATTATGTGACAAAAGTAAAGTCATTAGATGGGTTTTGTAGAGGTTTCGAAGTGGATCAGATTGGCTTCAACCTGAATGGCTTGTTCCAATCCTAATAGCTTGGCTCAATAAGACACCAGGCCACACCTAAATTAAAAGCCATGAAAAGTTAATGGGCTGAGCTCATTAACCATATGGATTTGGGGTGTAAAGACCATAATGAATTTGCTTGAGTAATTATTCTTATAAATATGTACGTATTTTCCAACAAACATGGCTGATCTTATAGGGTTGTTCCCCCTTCTTAATTTAGACTTTTAACATAATCTTTCATTAACTTTCTAATGTAATCCTTCTAATCAAACTTTTTATTCTTTTAATTTCAAGGGGACCGAATATGATCAATTCATAAACAGACATAATCTAATAGGATTTCACTGAACATCAACATTACCATCATGTGAATTACAATAAAATCTAAAACTTCATCTCTATTTATTCAATTATTTAACAGATAATTCCATAATATAAAATTGTAATAATTCTTTGACTAAAATTTTAACTTAATTAATATTACATTCATCTCTACTTAAACTTTTACAAAAAATTAATGGCAACTTAACAATAGTAAATTTGTAACAATAATAATAAATTTATTATTGATGCTAGGTAAGAAAGCTCTTGGAGAGCCAGAAGAATTGTCGCAAGTTACTTCAAACCACTTATCAAAGTAGCAGCCTTCTCCGATTCCAAAGGGATACCATGCGTGGAAATTACCGCAAATATCTTGGCATTTTTGGCGTGATTATTCGAGAGGTGATAGCAACAGAATAATCTGCAAATACACTAGAAGATGAAGAGCCATTTGTTTTCTTTTCTCTTCTGGAAATTTTTGAATGGAGATAATTTCACCTAATTGCTCTGAACAAGAGCCCAATTAGTCTTTATGTCAAACCTCAACTATCTATATATAATTTTTTTTTTTTTTTTGGTCTTTTTTGGTGTAACAGCAAAAGATGAACATTGGACGGCTATTAATTCTCTTTTCTTGGAAAATTAATAAAGATTTGATGTGAGCAGCTCTCACATTTTCTTCAGTCTTCCTCCTTTAGACTCCTACCTTCTCTAAAAGTTAGAAATTATGCAGGAAAGTTGCGAGATAAAAATTACTTTGGGAAATTAATGGTAAATTGTTTTTTATATGTTCACATGGTTTACACACTTGATTGAGCGTGAACTCCTTTATCTGATGGCTTTCTATGAAGAGAACTTGATAGGAAAAGTAATTATAATACTATTCCAAATTATGAAACATGCTTTTGTTTATTAAGTTCAGGTTAATTCCACAACTGGATAATATTCATGGGTAACGACCCTTTGCGAAGCCCCATGTTAAGTGTTGAAAAATTGCTTTAATTTCTTTGGTCAGTAAATTACTTGTTTAGTGAGTATCAAGGTGATTGACTGGACCAAACTTTTTCCTTATGGATAGTGGTGAATACATATGAATACACATATCACCTATGTGATGTTCGTTTGTGGACGTGTTATTGATAGATTATTTTACATTTATGGATAATGTATACATTTTCTGTCTATAATTTATTTCTTTCCATCTATTTATAGATTCTAATCTTGTTTTGCATCTGATAGGATAAACATCCTATAACTTAAAGCAATCAAAAAGCTGAAAGGATACGGTTAATCAATCTTAAGAGAAACTTCAGAAGGATTTATGATGGGCGGGTATAGATGATGAACCAAGTTGTCATGTTGTAGACTAAAATACAGTTTTATCTCCTTTCCAAGTTGAAAGTCTAGGAATATTGAAGCTTGGGCATTACCAATTGAAATTCTAGGAAAATGATTGCAAAAACATGCAGTGGACAGATATAGTTTGTAATGGAAAGGAACTATGTAACTGGTAAGGCAGCAAAGTTCTGGTTGTTTTATGATGATGACTAAGCGGAGGTGCCCTAGAAAGTGGTCTTTCCTACTTTATGAAAGAGAGGAAGATATGCTATGGTAGCAAACTAAAATAACTGTCCAGGTCGGAATATCTTGTCGGGCCCTAAATTTTGAAGATTTTACAAGATTCTAAGCTGCAACAAGTTGATTAGTTTTTAACTTCTCACACATTGTAAAATATGTTTTGATATGCTCAAGATTAGGGGTGTTCGGTTCCCGGGATCCCCGCACTTTTGAAGGAATCCGACCTGCCTTTGAAATTTGGCCTTAATCCGAACCGGCTCCTAGGTACCTGAAGCGGTTCCTTGAAATTTGGAACCCGAGAATCGGGAAGCGGTTCGGTTCCTGAACCTACAGAACGAGAACCTATAAGAAGCGGTTCGGTTTGTTACCAGGGTACCTGTAGAAAATTATATGACCCCCAAAAGTTTTTAAAATGGCAAAAAAACTCTTAAAAACTTACAAATACCTCCCCACCTAGCACTTGTTAACAAAAATAAAATTACAAATTATAAATTCAAAATTACAAACTCCATTACTTTGTAAAGGTAAATTCTCAAAAGTCAAACCAACTTACTTTAAATGTTATAAAATATAAATATAAATGTATTCACATTACTTTTTCTACAAAAGTTTTATTAACTCCCCTAATCTTTAATTTTATTTTATATTAGTCTCGGTTCTGGTTCTGATTAAGGTTAGGTTCCTAACTATAGGAACCTGGAACAAACAGACAAGAATCGGTTCCAAAAATTTGGAACCGGAACCTACCCATTGACTACTGGTTCTGGATAGGAACCGAAACCAAACCCAGCAGTACCTCGCTTGCCTTCCTTGCCCAACCTGGTTCTTTTGAACACCCCTACTCAGTATGACATATTTTCCCAACTACCCACACCCTTCAAAATAAATAAAAAAAAAAAAACACGAAATGATTGAAGTTTATTTAAGTATTAAGAATATACCTGTCTAGCAATGACGTTACTCTGCTTATGAATAAAACTAACAGGCTGCATAACATTAACACCCGAAAGTTTATTAGACTGTTACACTAATTCGATATTCAAGAGTTCAAAAGGATAGAAGGAAACACACTGAGTACTTACTGTTTGTAACTTTTGGCATCATAAGAATAACAGATTTTACCTGTTTTTGAAACTCCTCCTTCTTTCAGATCTTCAGTAATTGAACTAACATCCAACAACGTGAAATGTTGGTCTTCCTTGTCGTGGTACATCGGAAGTGACATTGTGTTCAAACTTGAAGGAAATGGCCGTAAATTCAAACTTTGATTCTTTAACAAGCTGTAACAATTTTACGGTATTTGTCTTCAGAGAAATTACTGGCATAATTCTAGTCCTAGTTTTTCTACTCTTTCCTAAAGTCAAATTATGATTTTATTAGTGTTTATTAATATGTTTACTCCACAAGTAATGTTATACATACAAAATTGAGACATAAAGCTTATATCCCATAAAAAAATGATAAATTACGTATTGATATCAAATCATTTGTTACATCAATCCATTATTCAAAGCCTTTCCATGAAAGCTAACAGAAATATCTTTCAAAACAAACAAAATATGAAGGTATTAATTAGATATCAAAGTAGTGAATATTGATAACCAAGATAACTGATATCTTGAAAGACATGGCGGTGACATTTTGATGAGTAAATTGACAAAGAAATATGGTTATTATGTCACAAAAGTGATCACTAGATGGGTTTTGTGGAGGTTTCAAAGTGGATCAGGTTGGCTTCAACCTGAATGGCTTGTTCCAATTCCCAATAGCTTGACTCAGTTAGACACCAGGCCAGACCTAAATTAAAAACCATGAAAACTTAATGGGCTGGGCTCATCAACCATATTGGATTTGGGGTGTAAAGACCCAGCTTGACCAAAACTTTGAATGTCAAAATTAAAATAACAATAATAATAATAATGGTGGGAAGATATAATGAATTTGCTAGAATAATTATTCTTATAAATATGTATGTATTTTCCAACAAACATGCATTATTCTAAAAGGGGTGTTCCTTTTTCGGTTGTATTCTTTATTCATTTTTATACAATTATCAGGTTTACCCAAAAAAAAAAAAAAACCTAATTTCAACTTAACAATAATAAATTTATTATTATATATTCTCATATATAATAAATTCGTAAAAACAATGTTTTTTTTTTTTTTTTTTTGAACATAGGGAAATCAATGATATAATCCACAATCTAGCCTTGTAGGAACATGCCAAAGTTTGCATCTCAAAACATTAATTGGGATCTTCTAAATAGGCCCACCCACGATAATAATCCAAGGGAACACCTGATTCAGAAAAATTGTTCATTGATCTCGTCTTTCTTTGGACTTTTGATTTCTTTTAACAATTATGCCATGGTATTATTACTAGAAGCATTACACTCGTGGGGTTCTACAAATCAACGATTAATGCGTCAAAAAGTAAGTTCCTTCATTTTAAATGATGGAAAAGGTTTGTTATTGGAAAATTAATATTTAGTTAGAAGTATAAACAATTAATGTTGCTTTTGAAATTTCTAATGTTAACATCCTATAAAAGTGATTCAAGATTTGTATCCTATAAATTATAATAATTATTAGACTTAAATAGGCCCACTTGCACTAATAATCTAAAGGAAAACTTGTTTCAGAAAAATTATTCATTAATCTTAATGCTCCTTCTTTAGACTTTTGATTTTATCTTTTAAAAATATTAAAAGCAGGTTGGCAAACATTTAAAAAAAAAAAACTAATCTAAGTGGTCGACTCCTTAGCAAACCTTGACTCACTAAAATGTTTAAAAAAATGTTTTTGTTGCAATAATATTAATTAACTTTTTGACTCACTAACCTCCATTAAGTGATTCATGAATCATGAATTGTATCTTTCTTTTCTTAGATTTTGTATTTTTTATTTTTCATAGAGTATAGCCATTAGATAGGACTGGATTAATCTCATTCTTTAATAGATAAAAATAAAGGTCGAAAAGGAAGGAGGAACAAAAAGCAAGGGTACTGGCGAACTAACCACTTTCTAATATCAAGGTATTATTTTATTGAAACTCCACTAATGTTTTAATTTAATTTTCCCAAAATTAAAAAGAAAGGAGTAGTGGAGAGATTTTGGCTCTTCATTATCTAGTGTTGTTCAGATCATCTTGTTAGTCTGGCTAATATTTCAAATTATGAATTCTACTGTACCTTCTTTTAATAATTGAAGAATCTTTGATATTGATTTTATGAGATGCACATTGTAGCTAAAATAGATTTCCCATATGGGAAAATAGAATAAAATAAAGATATATTGTTATCTTTTTTCTTTCAAACTTAAATATAATGTAGCGCTTCTACTTACTAGCTTAAGATTTTAGATCAAATGACAAATATTGTTAATTGGGAAATCAATGCGTATAATCCCTAATCTAACTTTGTAGGAACGCGTTAAACTTTACATCTCAAGACATTGGATCTTCTAGATAGGCCCACCTATGATAATAATCCAAGGGAACACTTGATTTAGAAAAATTGTTCATTAATCTCAATGCTCTTTCTTTAGACTTTCGATTTTATTTTTTAAAAATACTAGAAGCAGGTTAGCAAAAATTCTTAACTTTATTGCAACTAAGTCATGGTATATATTATTAAAATGAAGAAAACACAACTAGGTCATGGTATATATTATTAAAATGAAGAAAACGAAAGTGAATTGTTCTTGTCTTTCTTTGAACTTTTGATTTTATCTTTTAAAAGAAAATAAAAAGCAGGAATGATAATTTTTTTTTATTGCAATTATGCCATGGTATTATTACTTGAAATATTACGCTTGTTGAGGTCTACAAATTCAATGGTTAGTGTGTCAAAAAGCAAGTTCTTTCATTTTAAACGATGGAAAAGGTTTTTTTTTTTTTTTTTTTGAACCCGATAATTACGTCTTCCGAGAGAGAACAAAAAACTAGGTATAATTAACCCTAACAATTAAAGGGTTTGTCATTTAATTACTTGTTATTATAAAATTAATATCTAGTTAGAAGAAGTTCCTCATAAGTTAATATCCTATAAAATGTTTAGTGGGTGTGTGTAAAGGAAAAAAGAATGAGAAAACTAGACTGCTACCATTAATTGTTCCATAGAGATTAAGTGCAATTATTTTCATTTTTATGATTAAAATTATGCATGAGACAAAAAAGTTTTGTTGCAATAATTTGTATTTTCCATAATATAAAATTTAGGAACATTCAACGAATGAGAATACATGCTTTGCACTGTTATCGAGAAGGTAATCGTGTGGTTGACTCCATATCAAACCTTGACTCACTAAATGAGAACACATGCTGTGCACTGTTTAAAATATGTTTTTGTTGCAATAATTAACTTTTTGACTCGCCAACCTCCATTAGTATAAAATTTAGGAACATTCTTAATTTTTTGACTCACCAACTAACCTTCGTTAATGTAAACAAAAAATAAAAGGTCTTAAAAAGAAGGAAGAGAAAAAGCAAAAGCAGTGGCGAACTGCGTACTTTCTGATATCAGGGTATTATTTTACTATTTTGTGTAGCAATTTATTGAAACTCCACTTACGTATAATTTATTTTCCCAAAATTAAAAAGGAAAGAGATTTTGGCTCTTCATTACCTAGTGTTGTCCAGATCATCTTGTCAGTCTGGCCAGCCAGTATTTCAAATTATGAAATCTACTATGTCTTCTTTCTTTTAGTAAAATTCTTTTGGTGTCTTTTAAATAGTTTATCTCTATCTTTATGTGTAAGTAAAAGTCTTAGCCGGTGTCTTTTATATATGTGATTTGTGTCATGTTTTATGTGTTTTCTTTTAAAGATGATCTTTAATTATATACGATTTGTGTTGGAGATGAGGAACTTCAACCCATAAACCTTTTAAGTGATTAAATTAGTCAAGTTAGATGCAATCTATTTTATGATATATTTATTCGTTTGAATATAATATTTTGATACAATTTTGAATGGTTAGATTAATGCATTTGAATAGTCAAAATTGCATCCAAAGTGTTTTGATCTAATGAGTTATAAATTATGTTATATTTTGTACTGAAAATGTGTGCTTGACTCTTGTATAAATAAATTTGAAAAGAACATAATAAATGACGTAATTATTTTTTTAGAAAATTAAAAAGAAAAACAATTAATAAACCCTGGCCTATTTCTTCTCAGTTCACATCATTTGAGTCACAGCCGTCCACATATGTACGGTCCTTTCTAGCTGGCATCTTAAAATTTTTTTTCTTCGCTCTAACTTTTTTAAAATTTCTATAAATGATATTTGTTGCATGATTTAGTTATTATTATTATTTTGTGATGAATACTAATCATGGTTAAATTAGTTGAAACAAGTTAAATTGGTATAATTTACATGATCAAAATAATCAAGTATTCAAGTATATCATAAATTGATTAGTTATTGTGTGTTAAACATTAATAGGTGCGTTCGGTTTATTATTTCATACTCTATTCCTAAAATATTTATTTATTTAATTATTTAGGAAATACTATTATATTTTTTAATTATTTTTAGACCCTTAAGTTTATTAATTTTATTAATACCTTCAGAAAAAAGTTTAAAAATTAACAAAAACATCTCCACCCATCCATAGTTGCCAGTTGCAGTTCGCAACCACCATCGATGGTAGCCGAGTTTGTCTAGCAACCTACTTGGCCAGGCCAAGGCGGTTGGTAATTCGTCCGATCCGGCCTTTTCCGATTGATTGTGACAGTTGCGATCGATGGATCTAGCCAGAAAAGGCCAAATCAACACACGTCCGGCCAAATCCAACTAGTCTACGTCGTAACGCCAGATTCTGGCAGTGGTGATCGAAATATGGCTCTGTGTGGGTGTGGGTGTTTTTGTCATTTTATAAAAAATTTATATATTGGGGTGTTTAGTTAAATTAGCAAACCTGGGGTTTTTTTTGTAAATTTTTAAATTTTACCTCATAATAATCACCATATTCAACTATCCAATACTATTTCTAAAATCTTATCCAAAATAATAAATCAAACGCACCTAATATTATTCATTTATTAAACAAGTTACGGGGGGTTATATTTGTGTTACCATGAATTGCCTAAAATTTTTCTTGTACTCGTGTTGGTTGAGTTTACTAAAATATTGCTATAACCTCAACACGTATTTGCCATCAACTCGTTTTTTAATGTTGGGATTTGAACAAGAAAATTGTTGGTTCGTTTTCTACAAAAAGGATAAGATCTGTTACAAGATTTGTGGAGGTGGTGACCGGGAAAAGGACGTTGAGGCGATGGCAAAGGTGATAACCAAATATTTTAAATGTTAAACTTTTTTATTGATTTTATTTTTATTATTGACTGTAATATGGGAGGCTGAGGCCAGATTACTCGGAGAAGGGAGGCTAAGGTGGTGAGGAGGTGATGACCAAAAAATTAAGGGAGGCTGAGGTGGTCGGGGAGGTGATGACCAGGAAAGGGAGCGGCTGAGGTAGTAGTGGAGGGGATGACCGGAAAAGGGCGGCTGAGGCTGTGGTGGAAATAGTGAGCCTCTTTCTTCACATAAGTCAACACACACAAATTAAAATAATTGTCATTTATGATAATTTAAAATGTTAATTTTAATTGACAGATGTCGATTTGTGAGTGGTTGGTGGTACTAACTCAGTATTCTGAGTAGGTACCTCCATTGTTGTGTAAATTTCTCATAAATTGTTAAGTAAAGCTCCAACATTAATATTTAAGTTCAACACTAATAGTTACACTATTTTATCCTCAAACGTAAAAATGCATTACATAATATCACGCAAATAACAAACTAAATTTCAGA
Organism: Pistacia integerrima; assembly: GCA_026225825.1. Lineage (NCBI taxonomy): Eukaryota > Viridiplantae > Streptophyta > Magnoliopsida > Sapindales > Anacardiaceae > Pistacia > Pistacia integerrima. The sequence continues at coordinate 29,689,511 of CM047748.1, forward strand.
AGCTCTTCATTTACGAGTCTTACAATTTTAATTTATTCATAAAACATAATACATTGGAGATCAAAGAGCATTGACTTTTATTGAAAAACTTGCAGTATCAGAAATTGACGATCCAAAGATGGATGAACCAATTTCAAAGTGATTAGTATCAACAAAATCAATCTCTTGATAATTTTGTTGCATAGTTGAATCTCCACTCAATCCTCTAATCCCAGATAATTCACTCACTACTTCTTTCATTGTTGGTCTCTTCTTCCCATTTAACTTCAAACATCTTTTTGTGAGATTAGCAACTCTTATAATCTCTTCTTTCCCAGCCTCCTTCAAAACTCGAGCGTCAAGAATTTCAAATAGACGATTCTCTTTCATTGCAAACCGAAAATATAATGCTAAACTTTCTGCTTCATCATAATTAATTGAAATAATTGGTTTTTGTCCAGTTAAGAGTTCAGCAAGAACTACTCCAAAACTATAAACATCGCTTTTCTCTGTAAATTGGCTTGATCGAAAATATTCTGGATCAAAGTATCCAAAGGTCCCGTAAACTTTCGTAGTCAAGTGAGTTTGGTCAACTGCAACAGATCTTGAAGTTCCAAAGTCTGACACTTTTGCTCTATATTTTTCATCTAAAAGTAAATTTGTAGACTTAACATCTCGATGATATATAGGAATAGAAGCAGCCGAATGGAGATAAGATAGGGCACTTGAAGCTTCTATGGCAATACGTAAACGCAATTCCCATGTGATTGGAAACTCCTCACTTGGGTCATGTATATGTTGAAAGAGATCTCCATTAGGAATGAACTCATAGACTAAAAGAGGAACTTCTGTCTCCAGGCAACACCCCAACAGTTCAACTACATTTCGATGGTTAATTTGTGACAAAATCACCACCTCATTAATGAACTCTCCCAATTTACTTTCATCCACAACCATGGACTTTTTAACCGCTACTATTCTTCCTTCAGCGAGCATGCCTTTATACACCGTGCCTTGTCCTCCTTGACCAAGAATTCGATTTTTGCTAAAATTATCTGTAGCCTTTTCCAATTCCTCTGAAGTAAACAGTTTTGTCTTCTTAATATCACGTCCCTCATCGGAATATAAGTGTTTTTGCAGTAACAAACCACCGTTTCTTTTAAAAAATTTCTGCTTCAGCTTCATTTCTTTTCTTCTTCTGATGAACTTGTACAACCACCATATTCCCATGAGTAGTAACAACACTCCTAGCCCAGCACTGCAACCTACACAGCCCAAAAATTAACAAAGATCTTCAAATGTATCATTACTAGCAAATACTTTAGATAGATATATTTTTTAGCTGAAATATTATCATTTTTTTTATGAACATTGAAACATTGTCTAGATAACAGAAACTCATGATTGGAAGTATATGCGTACCTATGATAACGAAAAATTTTATCCGAGGGCTTTTTATAAACATATCATCATAACTTCTCAGTGGGGAGCACTCTTCGTACTGGTGATCATATTCATAACCGGGAGGACATATAGAGCAATTCTGGCCGCTGGTCATATTGCAGTATAAAATACCTGTACAATGCAATCAGAAAATAAATAAATAAATTAATAAAATTAGATCATTGCTTAATACAATGTTTAAAGTGACTTTTAACAGAGGATGTGTACCTCCGCATCCCAGGGAGGTTTCGGATCTTTGATCTTTGCAAAGACAAACGTGGCCTGAGGTTAACTGTATTAAACAGTAATTATCCTTGTTACAAAAGGCAGTGCCGGACTTGTATGGTTCCACGCATGCCCCTCTCATTTCTCCCCATTCCAGCCTTGCAGGGACATGTTTTTTACCTTTCAAACCATTTCGAAATGATATGTAGCTTGACTCGAGCCATTCTTGTTCAACCACGAAGGCCGAACTGCAATCCCGACGAATACTTTCAGAATAAATGTTTGATAAGTTTGCATAATCAAACGTATAATTCCGAGGAACGGAGCATATGAAATCAAAGCAGTCTTCAAAATGATTAGGATCGCAAGTACAAAATGACAGACACCCAGCGCCAATTTCTTCATTCGGGCGGCTGAAGTTAGCATAGTGGTTGCAATCCATGGCAATGAAACTATTTTGTATCTGTGGAAAACTATTTGCTGAATTTGAAAAGTAAAAGGGGCTACCTGACAGGTTTACACTTTCAGAAATATTCGCCTTGCTGCGATTCAGAGGAATCACTGGAAAGCTGACGTTGATGACCATGATCTCCATGCTCGCGTCAGAACTAATTCCTATTCGGAAACGACTAGAGGCTTCTAATAGTTCTAGATTGATGCTACTTAATAAAGCTTTTGGAGAGCCAGAAGAATTTCGGCATGTTACTTCAAACCCCTTATTGAGGTAGCAACCTTCTCCGGTACCGAAGGGGTACTGTATTTTGACTTCACCACAGCTCTGGGGACATGATAATGCCGATGATGTTCTGATTGGCCAGAGTAGCAAAATGATTTGCAGCAATACCAAAAGATGAACAGCCATCAACTCTATGTTTTCTTTTTTCTTGAAGTTTTGAAAATTGATGGAAATTTTTATGTATATATACAAAAAATTAACCTCAGAACTCCAGCTGATAAACACTTAGCCAGAAAGTGCATTGCTCTTTCGCTTTATTGTCGTTTACTTTAGACTTAAAAAAAAAAAAAAAAAAATTTACTAAAAAAATTCAAAGCAGGAAAGGTTTGATCAGAAAATAAAAATATGGACGCGTAACATCAGAAATCATGAATCAAGTTTTAGTTTATAATTTATTGAGGGTAAAAAAGTTTACACAAACTTATTAAAAGGGACTTTGCATTCACTTAAGGGCCACCGCGCATGTGTGGAATAATATAAAACATGAAGGAAGGAGAGAAAAAAATATGAATTAGAGCAAACGCACTTTCTAGGCATTTGCTTAATTTCTGGCTATATAAATCTCCACTAACGTATAATTTTCCAGAAGAAGTGAGGTGTATGATAATGGCGCTTTGTCATCTGATTCTCTTGCTGCTTATGGTGTTACTCTTGCCAATCAAATCATCATCACAAAATTGTCAACAATACTGTGGTGATGTCTCCTTATCTTACCCCTTTGGTATCGGAGAAGGATGCTACTTCGATAAGAGCTTCGAAGTAACCTGCCTCAACTCTTCAAGAGCTTTCTTAACTAGCAGCAATGCAGAACTATTTGAAGCCCAAGATTATCCAAGGGGTACAGTTGCCGTCAACATTTCTATGAGTAGCATCAAAGCGAGCATCGCTAAACTGTCAGGCGAGCATTTTTCCTTTTCAAATAAGTACAATATGTTGGTTGCTATTGGTTGTGAGGATTATAACATTATCCACCAAATTTATAGCAATTCAACTAATATTACTGATCAGTGCTTGTCTATTTCCACTTGTGATCCTACTAAAAATCGTGGTTGCTTTGATTTCATATGCACAATTCCTCCACATCATAAGTTTGATGAAACAAACTTAAGCTTTAACATTCAGGGATGCAAATCTACCTTCGTAGCTGATGGGGAACGGTGGGAAGAAAAGTACCTGACGAATGCAAAAGCTTTGATCAAACATAAAGATGATGAACCTGTTCGTATAAGATTGGAATGGGGAAAATATCGAGGAAGATGTGTGGAACCATATAATTCAGGCCCAATAAAGTGTAATAAGGATGATTACAGTATGATCAAGTTAAACTCAAACCATTACTGTAGTTGTTTTAGTCCAAAATCTGACAGCTTTCGAGGATGTGAAGGTATAATTTATCATCCATTTAGTTAACAAGTTAAAGACATGATATATAATCTAATTGGATTTTCCCTTTGTTTTTCTCCTTTTAATTGTGTAGGTGCCTTGATTTGTATAATGACGATGATTATTTATTTTCATAGGTATGCGTTTTCATCTGTTCTCTATATATGACATTCATTTTTTCTCGGGACGAGTACCTCTATAATATTTAAAATGATACTACAAAGACTTAAATGAGATTGAACGATATGACAATATTAGAATAATTTCATATCGTTTTATAGGGAAATTTTTGTATGCACAAATTGTATATGTAAATAGTGTTATTTTTATCAGATCTAGACTTAAACTTGTGATGGGAAAAGCTCGATGAAAAAATATCTTTTCAATTGTTTTGACAATCTTTTTTCGTAGAAATTGATAGAATTTCCCAAATCTGTCTCCAAAGATCTCCTCCAATTTGGACTATAAGTTCCCCCCTTTTTAAAAAATAAAATGGACATACACAAAAGAGAAAAAGAAACGTACACGGAATTTTTGATATTAAATTGAGCACACCTTTTGTTGCACAGGTTGCAGCTCTGGGCTTGGAACATTGTTACTAGTCATTGGATCATGGAAGTTGTACATGTACATAAAGGAAAGAAAAGCTATCAAGCTGAAGCAAAAATTCTTTAAGAAAAATGGTGGCTTGTTATTACAACGACATCTCTCTTCCAAGGAAGGTAATGTTGAAAAAACAAAATTGTTTACCTCAAAGGAATTGGAAATGGCCACTGACAATTATAACGAGAATCGAATCCTTGGTCAGGGTGGTCAGGGCACTGTCTATAAAGGAATGTTAACAGAAGGAGAAATTGTGGCTATAAAAAGGTCCAAGGTGGTGGATGAAAGTAAAATTGAAGAATTCATTAATGAGGTAGTAATTTTATCACAAATTAACCATCGAAATGTGGTTCAATTATTAGGATGCTGCTTAGAGACTGAAGTTCCTCTTCTAGTCTATGAGTTCATTCCTAATGAAACTCTCTTTCAACATATAAATGACCCAAGTGAGAAGCTCCCATTAACATGGGAACTATGCTTCCGTATTGCCACAGAAGTGGCATGTGTTTTATCTTATTTGCATTCAGCTGCTTCTGTACCTATATATCATCGGGATATTAAGTCTACGAACATACTTTTGGATGAAAAATATCGAGCAAAAGTGTCAAACTTTGGAAGTTCAAGATTTATTTCAATTGAGGAAACTCACTTGACAACTCAAGTACATGGGACTCTTGGATATCTTGATCCAAAGTATTTTCAATCAAATCAGTTTACAGAGAAAAGTGATGTTTACAGTTTTGGAGTAGTTCTAGCTGAGCTTTTAACTGGACAAAAGCCGATTCGTTTTACTAATTCTATTGAAGATAAAAGCTTAGCAGTATATTTTTCATGTGCAATGAAGGAGAATCGTTTTTTTGAAATCCTTGATGCTAGAGTTCTAAAGGAAGGTAGGGAAGAAGAGATTATAAATGTTGCTGATCTTACAAGAAGGTGTTTGAACCTAAATGGAAAGAAGAGACCAACAATAAGAGAAGTAGCAAGTGAATTAGCTGGGATTAAAGCATTTAATGGAGCTTCAATTATGCAACGCAACTGTGAAGATGTTAATTCTGTCGATGGTGACATAAGCGATCACCTTGAAATTAGTTCATCAATCTCTGGGAAATTATCAGATACTATCAATTTTTCAACTGATGTCGACCTTCTAATCTAGAAAGAGTGACAAGGAAAGAGAACAGTATTAGTTTTTCCATAGATGAGTGTTAATGTTTCCATAGATAAAAATTGTTCGAGTTTTAAAGTATTTTTACTTATTGCCAACAATAAAATGTATTTTGAAATTTACTTTATGTAATGTATGTTGTTATATATATATATATATATATTCTATTTTCTGTCCATCGGCGTTCAAGTTCATACTTTTGTAAAAATATGAAGGATTTTATTTTATTACTATTTTTATGAGAAAAGCTCTTGTCTGAACAATGAACTTTCCTTGTTTGGCACACTAACCTCCACTAATATGAACCAATAAGTTAATCATGAATTGTAATAGTATATGTAATTATATTCTAATCTTTTTCCTTAATTCTTTCCATGGGGATAATATTTCATTAAATTGTCTGTAGAATCTCTGCTATTCATAATTAAGGAAGCAGAGAGATCAATTAACTTGGATTGTGATTGAAAAGTTCTCAAAACCAAGAGGAAAGTCACGAATCCAAAGGAGATTGATTGGAAGAGTCAACCAAGACTACAGCAGAATCACCATAAATTCAAATTAGCAGATGCCTTGTAACGAATAATATTGATGTTCTCTTAAGAGTAATTCTTCTTGGAAATTAATGCACTCCTTATCCAGGACTAGGATTCGACCTTGATTGAAAATGTCACTGGAGTTCCATGAGTTATCACTCCAAACTGAGCATTAGTCTGAATTCAAGCTCCGAATAAGGATTAAAATCTACCTTACATTTAACAGGTGTAGACAGCCTGAAAAAAGAAAGAGATATATGGTAAGAGAAACAAATAGGTAGTGACGTAAAACCCCAATCACCTGGACAAGATGAAAGTGAAAACCATAAACTCAAGGCACTTTTTTCCTTGTATATGATCAATGGTTTATAGGCTATTGTCTTGGAAGATAGCAAATTTGCTTCAACCATTTAATCAACATCGCATTACATAGAATTCAGTATTAAAAGCCTTTATTAGTTCATAAATGATACAAGTAGAATAAATTGCAGAAATATCACAAATATACTTGTAGAATGAAATACATAATAAACAAGTATTCTCCCCATTTAACGCATGTTTGAAATCAGAGGGTCGAAATCTAAAGTGACACTACTGAAAAACGATCCAGTACTCAAAGATGAACCAGTTGCATAGTGAATCAATCTCTTCATAGTTTTTTTGCACAACTGATGTTCCCTTTAATGCTTTTGAATCCCCTCCTAATTGAATTACAAATTATATCAACAAAACTCTTAGTCTACCTAAGAAACTTTCCCTTATATTCATAACCCAGTGAAAATTCAACTCCACACATACACTGTTGCCCAGCATCATTACTGGAAGGCAACAACCCAAGCATCATGGTTAAGCAATTGTTACACTCAATAACATTACTGGGGCAACATATATATTATAAACGATTTGTAATCAATTGAATCTCCTGACATTATAAAGATCTGGGGATCAAATAGGTTACTGTCTACCAAAAATCAATTTACCAAACCCACACACCAAATACACGAATCCGCATGCATCATAGCTGAAAAACACAAACTGAGCAAGGAAAGTTAATTTTTCCGTTTGTAATTTAACAAAGAAACCCAAATATACAAATTTTAAGGTTCATGCCTTCATGGTCCGCAGTTGGTGGCTTCTGCCACTACCATTGCCATCGAAAGGTAGAGCTGCTAGATTTTTAGGGATAGTTGCAAATTTATGGAGATTAGAGGTGAGTGATATAGTGAAAGAACATGGTGATGTGTATGTGTTTTATGAAGGGGAAAGAAATATTTTATTTTCTTAATTGTTAATTTTAGCAGAGCTTATACTAATTTCAAAGGTCTTAATACTTCCTGATCACACTGACTTTGTTAGTCTCCCACAGGTCTATGAAATTTGTGCTAATTAAACACACATAGGTAAAGCATTCATGACAGTTTTGAAATCAGTAAAAGGAAAAATAGAACACCATTCAAACAACAGTAGGCTGGGAAACCCAACTCAAGTGCCAAGCTCATACAGAAAATTTCAAACTTTCTAAAAGCTTAATTTTTGTGCTGCCAAGCGAATGCATTATATCAGTACCTAAGTCATTATAAGATCCAACCAACAAGCTTACCAGCCAACATACCACTCTAGCAGGGCCAGTCTTGTACCTGGAATCAGCATTCCCAAAACAGATCACATATTGACCAGCATCCGTAAAGACCTTGAGGGGAAAAAAATATATTAAAAAAAAAAAAAAACTGATATCACAACATACTCTATTGGAAACAAATTCAGTGAGCAAATCATTCAAAGTAGAACGTGACAAAAGCAAGTACACTCCAAAACTTGTCTCTTTAAAGTGTAATAATTCTCAACCAAACAAATTATGTACAGTTATGAGTAATGACAATATAAGGAGAGAAAAAACAAGGTTCAAAGGCCAGCATGTAATAATCGGTATAATGCCTTCTTAGAAGGAAAGGAGTGAACCTCAAAACTGCAACCTCTCCAATCACAATCTATCTCAGCCAGCACTTCCCCATTTATATCCTTCAAAGTAAATGTCCAATTCCAGAAGCCCGGATTTCCAACCACTGCAAATTGCTTATTCCTACAAATAACATGATAAAAAACTTTAGCTATTTAGATGACACAAAACAAAATTAAAAAAAAAATGAATAAAATCTTAAACATGAAGACAGCCAATAACAAAGGGCAGAAAAAATGTTAATATAAATATTGATTATGAAATTGGCATGCTTAAATTACCCGAGGTATAAATCATACACCCTCCTCCACAGATGCCATCCTCTGTGAACGACACCAATTTCCTATGAAGGAGCAAAAACAGGCATCATAGACAACTGAAATGCGGTATAGATACTTAAAATTTCTTAAACCATCGCACTACTGAACTGTTTAATTCACACACCTTACTGTTAATTTCAGCATAAATTGAACTGGTTGTCCACCAGAAAGGCCTACGAACCTGAATGCTGCAAAACAAAGCCTTAAAGCTGAAACAGCAATTTATCAAAAACTAAGTTAAATATCAAAGTTAAAAGGGAATAAGGGGGACAATCAAGTCAAACCAACACTTGTTTCATTATTGAACCATGAGTAAAGCTCAAAATAACAAATCAAGCACTAAAATCAAATAGCACAACAGATAAGCAAAATACAATGACATGCAAGAATAAGCTCATAGTAGTCTTAAAACTCATTTTACCAAAATGAGAATTTGTTAAATTCCAAGTGAACCATTAACCAACCTGCCATATGACCAGGTATATGGGTTCTTGACATAAGTGCCAATATAAAATTTAATTTCGAACTCAAAAATATGTATATAAAATAAAAAATGAAAAACAAGTGTGCTAAACTACAAGAACAACACAAATAAAATATTTGTATGATTCAAGGCCAACCTTGGGTGCAAACAAGAATCAAAGAAATCTCAAAATAAAAATTGAAATATAGCTTTCCATAAGAGAAGACCGCTGAAGAGAGATTTACATGTTTGCTCAGTAAAAAAATATCATAATTTCCAAGAAGTATTTGATCTAATACTTCATTCTAAAATTAAATGTAAACAATGCAAATGAACATCGTGGCACTTCAAATACCTTCTATGCAGTTTCTGTAATACCAATAATAATACAGTTTCTATTTAAAAAAGAAAAGGGGGCATTTTAAGCAATCTTAATTCTGAGGTCTAACACTATATGCCATCAAATTATTTAAGGGATGGAAGGAAAGAAAGAAAGAAAGAAAGAAAAAACTAGTACAGGAAAAACTCACCTGATCAAAACCAAGTACAAGATTGACCCACTCAATGTCCCTGGTAATCAGCAAATTGGACCTTGCAAGAAGAGGTGCAACCTGGACCTAAAATATTCAAGAAATGATAAATACATAGTTAAGTGTACTTACAGTCTATAAAATGTAAAAGTTTAATGAGTTGAACCTAGCTGAACAATTATAAACACTTGGAAAGTGAATGGCAGTATACTGCTTACTTGTACTTGACAATTAGTATTCATAAAGAAACCATGCTTAAGCAAAATTATACAAATACGTGAAATCATGCTGCACACATATGCTCTAAAAAAGTTCACACAGTCTTGACCACAACCAAGCTTCTCATTACATTAATAAGATCCACAGAGCATGTATATGATGGCCCTTTATCCAAACGTTGTAAGGTTAAAACACTCTTGACCATAACCAAGCTTCCCATTTGCAACATAATAAGACATAACACACATATAAAGCTCTTTATCTCAATACAGTAACTGAACCACAATGCTATTCAAACTCAAGAATCACCTAAATTTGGTGTCATTAACGTTGGTCTGGCAACTCAATTCAAGAGATGACTTTTTCATCGATTTATAGCCTATTAAACTACCAACAAAGGCACCCAGGCACAGAATTGTCAAATCATTGACCATGAGTCTGATTAAGATGAGCTTTGCCACAATAACAAAATTAACAACTTTGGTCCCAACTACAGGCCCTAAATCAACAACATGTAACACTCAATAGAACTAAACAGATATCTGTGCATGTCAAAGCACATGTTAACATAATGCTTCCCACCCCTCCAACCCCTACATCTCCCCAGTGGCAAAACTGAAAACGCAAACACAGACACATGATTTCTATTAAAGGATTTACCCAGTTAAGTAAAGAACATGTGATTAAAAACTGAATCAGGATGCATTGCTAAACATAAAAACAAACACAGAAGTTTTTAACCATCACAATGTAATAATTATATATTCAATAAGCTGATTGCAAGACATGTTCATCCAAGGAACAATAGAGCATTCACACTGTATAAAGTAACCATAGCAAATCAAGCAATACAATCATCTAACAACAACTTTAAAGCATAAGAAAAGCAAATTCACCTCCTCCAGGGGTTGCGGGTTCAAGAAAACCAATGACAGACTGACTGGAGGTTGACGCAGAACCGGTTTACCCTGCCCATAAGGATTTTCTTCCGGGACAGCAGAACCTGAAAACCATCTTCCCTGCGGCCTAGCATCATAAACCAGTTCACCATAATTCTTACTCTTAATTAACTTTTTCTTCTTAATGCTTTTATCTCTTAATTCAGATAAAAAATTGCTGAACGGACCTAAAAGAATCTTTTCTTCCTTTCCTCCCTCAAGCTAAGCAATAAGAATTTGCTGCTGCTGTAGCTTGCAAACCAGAATACACAAATCATTTGATAACGTGAAAAAGCAAAGGAAGGAACACAGGGGTTATCTTCTATATTTTAGTTGATAGAAGCTTACTTTGGCCATCTCACAAACCGTAAAAAATCTTGTTCTACTTGGTATAATTTTGTCTCTTTATTTTCAAAAACCCATGATTTCAAAATTTCTTTTTCCAGATTTGATTTTAATCTCTCAAAAGATTAAAGTTTTGTGGAATCTATTGGCAGAGTAGTAGTGAAAGTAACAGACCGTAAATTGAATTCCTTTTAAATCGGAGAAATAATAGATTGTTGGTAATAGATAACGTCTATTTTATTCAAGTTTCTCTAATTAGATGGTAATTTATGTCATATTTTAAGTCAAAAAAATGTGTTACAATAGCCCGACCCATTAATTATCAAGATTGAGGAACTTGCTTTTTCCAGCACTAACCTTTAATTATAGTCCATAACGAGTTTAATGCTTCAAGTAATAATACCTAGGCAAAGTTGAAAAAAAAAAAAAAAATATCATTCCTACTTTTAACTTCTTTTAAAAGAAAAAATCAAAAGTCTAACAAAGAAAAAGAACACGAAAGAAACAGTGCACTTTCTAATAGTTCATTTAGTAATATATACCATGGTCTAATCACAGTAAAAATAAAACTTTTAATGATCAAATCATTTCTGCTTTTTTTTTTTTTTTTTTTTTAAAGATAATATAATTAAATGTCCTGATAGTTGTGACCATTATCAAGCCATGACCCTTGTGTAGGAACCAAATTTGGTTATAGTTGGGCTTATGTTTTTCATTTGTACTTGGCAGAAATGGGTTCAAATTAAAGGGGTGCAGGCCCAAAACTTGGTAAAGGGAAAGAAATTAACAAAAATAGAGTTCGAAGTCAAAGAGTAGTATGGGTAAAAGTGTTATTTACCCCTTCAAGGTAGGAATGCAAATAAAAAGGAGTGGGGTGCGTATGACTGTATGTAAAAGAGGACTTTGGCCTGTCATTTTTAAACAATTAGTCCAATATTAATAAAAACTATGTTCTCTCAAGTGGGCTTTCTCCATTTTCATCCACTTTCCCTCACTTTCTGACCACCCAAACACTGAATTCCTCCACTCAAATCTTATGAAAATCTACTGAGGATTTTACTATTCTCACTTTGGGTCAAATATTTTAATAGTAGCACATATCCATTTTGTTTGCATTATATATACTTGTCATTAGAATACTAATAAAAAATATTATTCGGATAAAAAATTAACAATATAATGGGTACTTGTGATACACAGAATGGTAATAAGTCACTTTTTAAAAAGTATCCAAGGGAGCTTTCGACACACTAATTTTTACCTACCAACTCCTTCACTATGTTACATTTATGACCCTTCTGTATAAATTATACATACCAATTCCAACCTTTATTGAGATATTTTTACATTATTTATCTGAATGTAAATAATTCTAGATACAAGTCTAATATGGGAGAAAAATATGGGCTAAGATATGGGTTAGTGACAAAACATTATTCTAGCAACTATAATGCAAATAGATTACTTAATGTTCGACTTCTAAAGGAGGTTGAAAAACAAAGATAATTGCAGTTTCTAATCTCACAAAATTAAGTTTAAATGAGAAGAGACATACAAAGATAGTGCTTGTGTTTTATTGTACTAGATATAGATCAATTATTGTGCAATCAGTACATTCATAAAAGGGAAATATAGTAATCATACAGGCAAATTCAATGGCTCGCAAGAGTGATACGCAAATTCCATTGAACAACACAATATTATCAAAAGTAATAAAAATCTCCCCACCGTTAGCAACTGATTCTATAATAGTTAATGAAAATTCCATTTTACCCTTTTCACCTCAAATATATTATCAAAAAAATGCAAATACTAGAAACTCTATCTTATCTTACCAAATTTATTGACAAATTAAGTCATTAACATCTTCAGCCATTCATGAAATTTCTCATTAAATTCTAATTTTTCTGCCATCTCCAATGAGTCAGTGAGTTGTAAGTCTGAGAATTGGCTGTTTATGGGTTGATTTGTTGAGGCTAACATCTCTATATAAGCTTGAATCAAACATATTAAAGGGATAAAAGGAAAAGAAATGAAAGGAGAGGGAAAAAAAAAAAAAAAAGATGGACAAAAAACAGATGTGAAATATAGAATTTTCATCAGAATTTTTCTTGCAAGAAAATTTCCCACAAAATTCTCAGAAAGTTTAGTTCCCCAACCATTGCCCTTATAGTTTTCTTGATTCCCAATTTGTTCTTTTCTCTTCTTGAAATCCATCAAAACACAACATTTCCCATAAAGAATTCCTTCAAAAATCAATTTACCAAATCCACAGACCAAATACACAAACCAACATGCATCACATGCCAAGGAACATTAGTTTTTGTAATTTAACAAAGAAACCCAAACGTACAAATTTTATGGTTCATGGTCCGCAGTTGGTTGCTTCTTCCACTACCGTTGGAATTGAAGGGTAGAGCTGCTAAGAGTTTTGGGGATAGTTGCAAATTCATGGAGACTAGAGGTGAGTGATATAGTGAAAGAACATGGTGATGTGTATGCGTTTTATGAAGGGGAAAGAAATGTTTTATTTTCTTAATTGTTAATTTTAACAGAGCTTATACTAATTTCAGAGATATTAATACTTCCTGATCACACTGACTTTGTTAGTCTCCCAGGGGTCCATGAAATTTGCGCTAATTAAACACACATAGGTAAAGCACTCATGACAGTCTTTTGAAAGTTCAGTATCTGGGTCCTTGTATCAGGAACAACACGCAAACAACAGTAGGCTGGGAAACCCAGCTCAAGGGCCAAGCTCAAGCAGAGAATTTCAAACTTTTTAAAAGCTTAATTTTTGTGCTGTCAAGCGAATGTGTTATATCAATACCTAAGTCATTATAAGATCCAACCAACAAGCTTACCGGTCACCATGCCTCGAAAAATAATTATTATCCAGAGATATAGCCAAAGCAACAGTTACACCTCTGTCCAACAGAGTTAAAGGACAAGCAACTTCCAACTCTTGAATCTGCCCAGGACAAAAATATCGTATTAATGGATTTAAAATACAGGAGAATCAGTTTTCTGATGTGGTGCTTACCACTCTAGCAGGACCAGTCTTGGACCTGGAATCAGCATTCCTAAAACAGATCACATATTGACCAGCATCCGTAAAGATCTGATTTACATTGAGGGAAAAAAATGATATCACAACATACTATATTGGAAACAAATTCAGTGAGCAAATGATTTAAAAGTAAAACATGACAAAAGCACGTACACTCCAAAACTTGTCTCTTTAAAGTATAATAATTTTTAACCAAACAAATTATGTATAGTTATACAATATAAAGAGAGAAAAAGACAATGTTCAAAGGCCAGCATGTAATTATCAGTATAATGTCTCAGAAGGAAAGGAGTAAACCTCAAAACTGAAACCGCTCCAATCACGATCTATCTCAGCCAGCACTTCCCCATTTATATCCTTCAAAGTAAATGTCCAATTCCAGAAGCCCGGATTTCCAACCTCTGCAAACTGCTTGTTCCTACAAATAACATGATAAAAAAACTTTAAACATTTAGATGATGCGAAATAAAATTAAAAAAATGAATTGAATTCTTACACATGAAGACAGCCAAATGGTTCAGCATGAAAGCCCAATAACAAAGGGCAGAAATGGAAACATTTACTGGTCACATAGGCAAAGCCTGAACTTTCCATTGGTTGGGGCAGTAACAAAGGACTGAAAAATGTTAATATAAATATTGATTAAGAAATTGGCATGCTTAAATTACCCGAGGTATAAATCATACACCCTCCTCCACAGATGCCATAGTCTGTGAACCACACCAATTTCCTAGTGAGGAGCGAATACAGGCATCATAAATAACCGAAATGCAGTATAGATAATTGAAATTTCTTAAACCATCACAATACTGAACTGTTTAATTCACATACCTTACTGTTAATTTCAGCATGAATTGAACTGGTTATCCACCATAAAGGCCTATGAACCAGAATGTGGTAAAACAAAGCCTTAAAGCTGAAACAGCAATTTATCAAAAAACTAAGCACCTAGTGACTTGTTGCACTAGTTCAAAAATAAATCTGCACATAGTCCTCACCATGAAAAATTCATTACCCATAGCAGTTACATAAGCAACAAAAGGGCACCTCAGGCAAAGCAACCGCAAAAAATAGCAGAGAGCATCAGCATAAGAGATTTCTATTACATAAACTAATCCATTCCAAACAAGAATATCAAGTTTACCCAGTAGTATTCATCTTAAAGCTAACAATGAAGTTGCTATACATGACTCCATGAATAGTGTGGTCAAGAAACACTAAAGTTTACCAGCATGCTCAAGCTCATAAAAATGCTTAAACTTATGATGTAACATATTTATAACCCAAACACAAAACTCTGGGCCTGTCCACCACTATGCCATGTATATTAACATGAATCACTTGCTATTCAATTTCTTGGCTGGAACCCATGTAGGTATCCCCTTATTCCTGAAAATTCACACATACTCTAGCACTCATAAACACCAGGTAAGATGAGGCAAACACGTCAGGTTAACACAGTACATTAACCATGCACCAAGTTAAGAGAAACTTCAGAAGGATTTACCATGCGCGGGTATAGATGATGAACAAAGTTGTCATGATGTAGACTAAAATACAGTTTTTTCTCCTTTCCAAGTTGAAAGTCTATGGATATTGAAGCTTGGATATTACCAATTGAAATTATAGGAAAATGATTGCAAAAACACGCAGTGGACAGATGTAGTTTGTAATGGAAAGGAACTATGTAGCTGGTAAGACAGCAAAGTTCTTATTTTTTTTACGATGATGACTAACCAGAGGTGCCCTGGAAAGTGGACTTTCCTACTTTATAAAAGAGAGGAAGATATGCTAAGGTAGCATACTAAAATAACTATCCATGTGGGAATATCTTGCCAGGGCCTAAATTTTGAAGATCTTACAAGATTCTAAGCTGATTGCAAGACATGTTTTGATATGCTCACTATGGCATATTGTCCCAACTACCCACACCCTTCAAAAAAGAACAAAATGATTGAAGTTTATTTAAGTATTAAGAATATACTTGCCTAGCAATGACATTACTCTGCTCACGAATAAAAAAACAGGCTGCGTAACATTAACACCAGGAAGTTTATTAGACTGATACACTAAAAAGCAATTTTACTTGCAACTTTAATTGGTTATTCAAGAGTTCAAAAAGCATTCTCACTATATAAATTCAATAAGCTGATTGCAAGACATGTTCATCCAAGGAACAAAAAAGCATGCTCACTGTATAAAGTAACTATAACTAATCAAGCAATACAATCATCTAACAACAACTTTAAAGCATAAGAAAAAACAAATTCACCTCCTCCATCGAGAAAACCACTGACAGACTGACTGACTGGAGGTTGACGCAGAACTGGTTTACCCAGCTCATAAGGAATTTCTTCTGCGACAGCGGAACCTGAAAACCATCTTCCCTGCGGCCTAGCATCAGAAAACGGTTTACCATAATTCTTACTCTTAACAACTTCTCTTCTTCCTTTTTACTCTGGACTTTTCCAATTTATCACCGGCAATCCAAAACTGTGCAAGAAAATCTCTATCCAACTGAACCCCATTACCACTGCTTCCAAAGAATCGTTTTAACTGCACAGAGTTTCACTTAAATCTCCGTAAAACATTTCTCCCCACAATCGAATTAACAAACCCAGTTGCTCTAAAACCTCCTTCTGCTAAAAAAAAAATCTTGTTTTCAAGCATTCCCTATCAAAGACTCCAACTTTTGCAGAATTACGAATACCCTTTTGCTGTATATTTACATTACTCCAAAATGCAGAAACTTTCTCAATGGTTTTACCAATCTTGGAAAAAGAACGAAACCCCATTGCCCAGTTGACCTAAGAAACAAAAACAAACATAACCTATGCAATTTTTCCCATCTCTTTATTTAAGTAAATAAATGATTGTGGCAATAAAAGTAAAAAAAGAGAAGAAATGAAGCGAAGGCACCAGTGAGCAGTCTCTTTCTGGGTTCTTCTTCAACTCTCATTTTCTTTTTCTTTTTCTCGTGTTGTATCGGAGCTTGAAAGAGACAGCGTTTCTGGATTGAAAGACACTTGTTCATTTCAGGTATTCCATAATCCATACCTATGCCTGATAGTTGGGTCACGAGGAGAAGGCGCAGGTGATACATAAGCCCCTGAGTTTTGACAGATTACCCTGGGTCCAATAAATTTAGAAACAGCCACTATTGTCCCTGGTAGTGGCAGAGTGCGGGCGTTTTAACTCTCGTTAAACAACGAAGGTCAATTTTATCTTTTCATATAAATAAAACCACGCCCTCGTTATTTTGCAGTTACTATTATAATGAGATTCGAGAGCTTCAGTTTATGACTTTATTCAACTCTTGTTGGATTAATTTGTACCATCAATGAGACTCAGCAATATAAAGAATACCTCATGATATTTATACATTTGTTTTAAACCAAGATAAAGATTAGGCAAAATCATAAAAATATATTTAAATATTTGTCAAATTATTGTGAGAAAATTTCTTAATAATTAATTAAATATCATCTAGTAACTTAACAAATAAAAAATTTAAATTTAAATATATTTACTTTTAATTTTTCTTAAAATCATTTCACCATATTAAAGTAATAAATAAATTTTTGTTTGTAAGTTGACCCACGGGTCGACCCATACCCACATGAGTGGGGGACAGGTGGTACATTTCTCTACCTTTTCAAAAAATTTACCCGTTAACTCGTATCCGTTTAACCTGTACTTGTTACTACCTAGCCCGTACCCGCCCGACCCGCCAGTTTGTCAGGTCTATTCATTACATTGTCACCAAATCTTAGAGGTAGAAACACGATTAACTCAAAATTTGCGTACTGACTGTAGACCAAGAAGTTCACAAGTCATTAACATCTCCTATTATATTGTCTTATCGTACGTTTGTTTGATTCTTGTTGGGGGTTTCATTGCTAAAATTTCAAACTTTCTTCATCTTCTTTGTTAACTAAACATGGGGTTCTAATCCTAAAGGTAATTTCTTTCCTTATTTGTTATCAAGTTAATGGACAGATTCCTCTTCATTTCTTGCTGTTTACTCTTTTTATGTTCTTCACAGGGAAAGTTTTTGTTATAATGGGTGTCAGTGGCGATGGGAAATCGTAAGTTTTTGTGGCTTTAATTGAATTAGTTTGATTTGCTTTGAGGATTGAAATTCATTTGTGTTAGAAAGCACTTTTGAGAAATGTACTTATTGCAGAAGCACTTATTAAGCTTTTTTATTTGTTTTAGAAATGCATTCATCCAATGCTTCTCAAGGTATTGCAAGGGCTGTCTTGATTGCATAATGTGTTTTTATCTAATTCAAACAAACTCAATAATATTGATACAAAGTTCTTTTCTTCATTCTTCACATCAATGATTAGATTCATTATATGCTTCAAAATTATGACTGACTTTTCGCTCAACAATACTACATGGTTATTGATCAATTAATTATTTTTATAAACAACATGTGAGCAAACCGACTTTTTTAAATGAACAATTTTTTGATATGTTATAGCTAAGAAGAATAAAGCAAAATGGCCTACCAAATTAACAAGTAATTATAAACAACATGGCCTAACTCTTGATTCGTTCTTTGTTCCTCTGCTTTTCTCTGTTTTTAGCAGAAAATTTCAGTTTATAGCAACACTTTCATACTCCTTTCCTGGTGCATTAGTGTGTATCACAAAAGTGATAAAAATTCATCCAATTAAAAGCTTGGAAAATCAGAGAGAAAAAGAACAATCTATAAACTTGAGAAGCAATGAACTAATTATATTATTGGCAAAATGGTGTACCTTTTGTTTATACAGAGCTGTTATACAATGACAGTTCATCATTCTGTTATGATCTACTCATTGCATGTGAAGTAGTGTATAACGCAGGATAATTTTTGCACACGGATGTTAACCTGGTATGCATTGTGTATTCAGTGATCACCTCGAACACCTGAATTTTCATTTTGCAGAAGATTGAATAATGTCCAACAGTTGTAACAGTAACTAACATCATAAGAATAACAGATTTTACCTATTTTTTTATAACTTCTTCTTCTTCAGATCTTTAGCAGCTAAACTAACATCCAACAACGTGAATTGGTGGTATTCCTCGTCTTTGGTACATCGGAAGTGACATTGTATTCAAACTTGAAGGAAATGGCCATGAGTTCAAACTTTGATATTTTAACAAGCTGCAACAACTTTACTATGTTGTCTTCAGAGAAATTACTGGCATAATTCCAGTCCTAGTTTCTCCATTGCTCTTTCCTGAAGTATCAAATTATGATTTTATTAGTGTTTATTAATATGTTTAGTCTAGAAATTATGTTATACATAAAAAAATGATAAGTTACCTGTTGATATCAAATCATTTGTTACCAATTCATCGTTAATATGATCCGGACAAATAATATGTATGTGTAGTGTGTATGTGGTCCTAATGATCATCGTATATAGAGGCTGCAACCTTTTCTTGAAAGCTGATAGAAATATCCTGCAAAACAAACAATATTTGAAGGTATTAATTAGAAATCCAAGTAGTGAATAGTGATAACCAAGATAATTTATGCCTTGCAAGACATGGCGGTGACATTTTGAAGAGTAAATTGACAAAGAAAGATGGTCATTATGTCACAAAATTAGTGAAGTCATTAGAAGATTTTTGTTGAGGTCTCAAAGTGGATCAGGTTTGCTCCAAGCTGAATGGCTTGCTCCAATCCCCAATAGCTTGGGCTTAGCAAGACACCACGCTAGACCTAAGTTAAAAGCTATGAAAAATTAATGAGCTGGGCTCATTAACCACATTGGATTTGGGGTGTAAAGTCCCAGTTTGACCAAAAATTTGAATGTCAAAGTAAAAATAATAATAATAATGGTATAATGAATTTGCTAGAATAATTATTATAATAAATATGCACCTATTTTCCAACAAACATGCATTATTCTAAAGGGGTGTTCCCTTTTTAGGTTGTATTCTTAATTCTTTTTTATAAAATTACCGGATTTACCAAAAAAAAAAAAAAAAACTAATTTAAAAATACTTTAGGAAACAAATAAAATAAAATTCTGCATAACAGTTTTAGTCTTGAAATGAAATACATCATAAAACAATTCCTTTGTTTAATTACCACATGCCTGATCTCAGAGGATTGTTATCTATTCAAATACTGACAACCAAAAATGTTTGATAAGTTTGTATAATATTAGGAGAAAGTTATACGATTTGGAGGACTTGAGAATATGAATGTTTGATAAGTGATGTTACTTTATACTCGAGTGTTAAGGCATGTAAAATATCATACAGATTTGTTAGAATTTTCTTAGATTTGTTCTTGATAATGCAGTTAATTATGAGGATTAGCATGTGTTAAAGATATATACGTAAAAGCTTACTAGGAGTTGTAAATTAGAATCTTAACTCTTCTATTCACATCACACTTAGATTTGAATATAGTATTGAATTCTTACCTAATAACATAATGCCAAATTTTAAAATTAATGTGAGATTAGAGTCAAAAGTTTCATCTTCGAATAGAATCTTACCAAAATATCTGTGTTTTATGTGTTATAAATTCTCTCTTTTTAGTTGGATAGGAAGGTATTGTTCTTTCATAGTCTTTCCCCTTCTTTAGACTTTTAATGTAATCTTTCATTAAACTTTCTAATGTAATATTTCCCCTTCCTTAGACTTTTTAATTTTCTATGGACCAAGCTCCAATAATTTAACCTTTCTAATCAAACTTTTTATTTTTTTAATTTCAAGGGGACTGAACCTGATCAATTCTAGACATGCATAATCTGATAGGATTTCACTTTAACTTACAAATATGATGTAACGAGTTAGCATAACAACAAGGCTAACACTCGACTATAGTTTTAGAACTAATAAACAAGCGAGAATGGGGAGTTAGGTGTGAACATCAACATTACTATCACATCAATTACGATGAAAGCTAAAACTTTATCTCAAAACAATGGTCTTTTTTTTTTTTTTTTTAAAAAAAAAATTTAAAACGTAGGGAAATCAATGCGTATAGTCCTTAATCTAACCTTGTAGGAACGTGTTGAACTTTACATCTCAAAACATTAATTGAGATCTTCTAAAGAGGTCCCCCTGCAATAATTATCCAAGGGAACACTTGATTCAGCAAAATTGTTCATTGATCTTAATGCTCCTTCTTTAGACTTTTGATTTTATCTTTTAAACAAACTAAAAGCAAGTTACAAAAATTCTTACTTTTACTGCAACTAGGCCATGGTATATATTATTAAAATGAAGAAGACAAAAGTGAATTTTTCTTGTTTTTCTTTGGACTTTTAATTTTATCTTTTAAAAGAAAATAAAAATGCGTCAAAAACCGAGTTCCTATGTTTTAAATGATGGAAAATGATTTTTTTTTTTTTTTTTAAGAGCTTGTCATCCGATCACTTTGTTATAGGAAAATTAATATTTAGTTAGAAGTATAAACATCTAATATAACTTTTGATATTCCCCATAAGTTAATATCCTATAATATTTAAAAAATGTGATAAAGATTTTCCCTTATATATATATGGAAAAAGAATGAGAAAATTAGACTGCTAACCATTAATTGTTCCACAGAGATAAAGTGCAATTATTTTCCATTTTTATGATTAAAATTATGCATGAGACAAAAAAGTTTTTGTTGTAACAATATGTATTTTCCATAATATAAAATTTAGGAACAATCTAAGTAATACTTACGTTATAGTGTAGAGTAAATAACATTTACACTATTAAACTCAATAAATAAGACTTTTTTTTTTTTTTTTTTTTATATTTCTTGCATGATATTTGTTGAAAGAGGGTAACCAAAATTCTCTCATGCATAAATGGCTGCTAAGGATTGTTACTTTAGAATGAGTTTTTTATTGGAACATTCAACGTATGAGAATACATGCTTTGCACTTTTATAGAGAAGGTAATCGAGTGGTTGACTTCCTAGCAAACCTTGACTCACTAAAATGTTATTTGAATATCCTATAAAATGTTTAAAATATGTTTTTGTTAACTTTTTGACTCACTAAACTCCATTAATGTTTTTGAAATTATTTTGGGTCAGGTTTGTAACTTTACAATATGCTTACTGGAAGCTTAATTTTTGATATATTGGGTTTGGTTTGCCTTATGAGGTTTAAAATCAGCCTTTAGTTGAACAAATGTAGTTTTCTTAAGACAATACTACTTTATATAGAAGTACATATAAGCTGGTGTCAGTTTGTCCTGTGCATATTGGTTTTATTTTATTTGAATGCTAAGATTGTTAATGTCATATTTTTCCTCTTTCTCAATGTGTATTGTATGTAATTATTGTCTGTCAATTGTTTACAATGAATAATTCATATATTTTAGAATAGGTAACCTTTAAAATGTTTTATAAACATTATTCTTTTATTAGAATCAGTATGTCTGAAACTATCAAAATATGATTTTTATTGAAATTAATCAGAAAGCATATTGAAAAAATCATCAAAATTTGTAGTTAATAGTTAACAAATTAATTACCTGATTAGCAAGTGAAATGCCAACTTTTTTTAGGTTCTTGTAACTATTCTCTTCGCTTGTTGGATCGATTTATATAAGTATTATGGGCTGAGAGGGCCTGATTCAAATTGAATTGGTCCATACCTCTCTACGCCGAAGTTATTATATTATATTATATTTTATTATTACTATTATTATTATTATTATTTTGAGTTTTTAAAAGAGCATATACAAATATTGATTAATATGGAAATTAATAACATAGAATATGAGATTACTAACACATTAAAACATAGATTCTTTACATTAAATGTTGGATTATCGATGAACATTTTATGTTATTTTACTAGTCTCACGTTTCATGTTATATTATTAGTTTTCATAATCTTTTATTAAGTATGACACTAATATCTTATATTTTGCACCACTACACTATTATTCTACATATTACACTATGATTCTACTATAATCTTAGATATATTTTTAGTTGATAGAAGCTTATTTTACATATTACACTATGATTCTACATAGGTAACCTTCAAAATGGTTATGTCCCTTTCAACTTTAAGCCATAGTTTCCCGTCCTATGCAATTTTTCTATGTGGAAGAATTAGCACAACATTTGATACTAACACAAAATACTTTTTAATTCATCGTGATTTGTACATAATGAAAATAGATTTGTGAATTCTGTCACAATAATTTCATAGACTTTTCAAAGATAGAAATGAGTTGACAAAAGACAACAAACTGATCATCAATTTTCTAAGAGTTGAAATTTTTTATTAGTATACGAAAAATAATAGTTTTACATTGACTAAATATTGCATTGAAAATTCAAGGCTTGTCATTTTCATTGGAATTGTTAAGAAATTTATTCTCGGTTTATTTATCTTCCTTTAGTATTTTTTTTCTTTCTATTATTTTGTTTTGCAATGTAAAAAAAAAAAAAAAAAAAGATAAACCAGGTTATAACAAAAGCATCATATAACCTCTCTTTTTACACATATATGTGTGTGTGTGTGTATTTACACACACATATATGTATGTATGTATGTATATACATACATACATACATATGTATATACATGCGTACATGATTCACAACCTGTGAAATAGTACATTTTGTTTTTGTTCTATTTCCTAACCTTTATTATCAATAATTTTGTCCTCTTTATCAATCCGACTCAAATGCTAGGAATTCATCTTCACATGCATTGTCAATAATTCTCATTAAATATGAATAATATAAACCTGCCATAGTAAAAGATGCTGAGACATTATTTAAGGGTACAACAAGTATTCTAATTATTTAGCTAGGGAAGTTGAGTTGGAATCTTCTTTTAGTATTTGATAGACTCTTCTTCAACTAATCTAGATTAACCAAAATGATTGTCCCTTTCAACTCTATTTGTTAATTTCTCAAAGCGAAATTAGACTGGAGAAAAAAAAAAAATAGAAACGTTTAAACTCTAGAACCATTAACTCAAACTATTGAAGTCTTTTTATCAACTGTTAAGATGAGTGTATCAAATGGCTCATGTTTCATGCTTATGGAAGTTTGGTTTAACGGGAGATGTTAGGATTAGTGTATAAACTGCCAAATTTGTAATTTCTGTTACTTACACGTGTACTGCTGTAAATGGCAAGTGCTACTCACCGCTACTCACGTGTATTGTTTGTACATATAAATGAGTTTGTAAACTCTGTATATTTTTTAATCAATTGAAAGATTCAACAGTAACAAACTTTACTTTTCTCTCAAATTCGTATTCACAACTTGGTATCAGAGCTACTGACCAACGTCAATGGCCGATTTTTCTTTAAATTCTTCTCCACACCACAAATCTGATAAAGATTCAGCTCAACTGGACAGAAGCATAGTTTTGATTTCAGCAATCACACTTGCTCAACTACAATAACCTCAAACACACTCCCTGTAATCAACCCTAAACTCACCAGAAATAATCATAGATTCTGGAAATCGCAAATATTGTTTGCAGTAGGAGCTCATGATCTTGAGGATCATCTCACCGGAATGATTGCTTGTCCAGCGCCGTTCATTCGAGTTCAATCAGATGGCTTAACCTCTGAAGTTGTTAAAAAACCTAATCCGGAATACCACCTCTAGAAGAAGACAGATAAGCTCCTCGTCAGCTAGCTGTTGTCATCCATTTCAGAGTCAATCTTTTCGGTAATCTCTAAATGTCAATTGTCAACTGAGATTTGGCTCACTCTAGAAAAGGAATTTCTTACTGAGTCACGAGCTAAAACACTACATATTAAGACCTTACTGCAAAATACAAAGAAATATGATCTTAGTATGCATGACTACTTTCTTAAAATGAAAGGATTTGTTGAGAGTTTATCCTCAAGTGGAATTATGATTTCTGATGAAGAATTGTTAAATTTCATCTTAGATGGTCTTGATTCTGACTATGACGCAGCTGTAGTGAACATTACTACTAGATTAGAGTCTAGATTAGATCCTATTTCAGTTCAGGAAGCTCAAATAATTCTACAGAAACTGGAGCTTAGGTTAGAAAAGGCGAATAATGCACTGACCTCAGCTATGCAGTCTGAGTTTCATGGGATCTCTGCTAATGTTGCAAATCTAAGTGTTGATAGTAACAGAAACAAGTCATCATTGAATGCAAATGAAACCTTTTTAAGAGCAAGTTCCCAGTCTTCCTCACATACACATCCATTACCTTTACAGCAAACACATAACCTAGTACCACCTCATTTTACTGCAAATCAGACTGCACATCAAACTTATCCTGTGTACTACACCCCTCCTAATCAGAATTATCCTTATCAATCTGGTCATGTTACTGGAGGAAGAGGTCGAGGTAGAATAGGTGGTAGAAACAAATTTATTTGTCAAGTCTGTGGGAAGACAGGACATCTAACTCTGCATTGTTACCACAGATTTGATGTGCACTTTACTGGTAACAATGCACAGGTCAGGAACAATATAAGCCATACTTTTGCTCCTCCAAATTTTGGAAGAAATGTTGAGCCTACAGGATCACCTGTTTTTCCTACTGGAAGACCATCCTTTTATCCACACTCAGGATTGTCACAAGGCTCCAACTTTGGATCTCTTAATCCTTACACTGGAACTGATATGCATTCAGGATCCTCAGTACAGTCTTCAAAGGAGTACAACACACAATTGTCTTCTGATTTTACCCCACCAACACATCAACCCTCTGGATCTAGACCTGCCAACACAAACAGTCAAGTGTTCATGGCTCAATCTCAGACTCATACTCAGAACCATATTCCTGCAGCAATCAATTATGTTGCTACACCCTCAGCTGTTCAGGATGCAGCATGGTACATGGACTTTGGAGCAACAGACCATGTCACTTCTGATTTTGGGCAGTTAACAGCAAGCACTAGCTACACTGGCAGTGAACAACTCCAAGTGGGAAATGGTGAGTTCCTTTCAATTTCTCATATTGGTTCCTCTTGGTTATCTTGTCCTAGTAGGAAATTGCATCTTAGAAATGTACTTTATGTCCCTACAATTACAAAAAACCTACTTAGCATATCTAAATTTACTAAAGATAATGAAGTGTTTGTTGAATTTTATTCGACATCGTGGTGGTTAAGGACAAGACTTCCAAAGCCATTCTTCTTCAAGGGTTACTTAAGGATGGTCTATATCAACTCCAGCCCTCATTCTCTACTTCTTTCAATTCTGTTGAAGACTTGGCAGCTTCAGCTTATCACCAGCTTCATGATAATAATTCAAGCCTTCTTTCAAAGACTTGTATGTCCCTTTACTCTGCCTACAAATACTTCTAAGAGTCTATCGTTGTGTTTTTCATTGCCAACCATGTTTGCCTTGTAATAAGCCTCCTGTTATAGCATCTAATTCTGTCAATACTGATACAGAATACAATTCTGAAAATGTATCCTTTTGTGTTGCTTCTGATATAAATAAAATGCATAGTTTACAATTATTTTCTGCTCAAAGAACTGATGTTATGCTATGGCATAGGAGACTAGGACATCCAAATAGTTCTGTTCTAACTAAAATACTAACTAATCTTAAAGTACCTCATTCATCCAAGATTGATTACACCTTTTGTCAAGCATGCCAATTTGGAAAATTAAAACAGTCTACTTATCCTAGGTCCTCTTCTCAGTCAACTAAACCACTTGATCTGATATATTCAGATCTCTAGGGGCCATCTCCTGTCTCTTCACTTGAGGGATTTAGGGATTACATCCAGTTTTTGGATGATTACAGTAGGTTTACCTGGATCTTTCCCCTGAAAACTAAATCTGAAACCTATTCTGTCTTCATTCAGCTCCATAAGCTAGTAGAGAGACAATTCAGTTCAAACTTAAAATGTGTTCAAACAGATTGGGGAGGTGAATTTAGGAGTCTTGCACCTTACTTTGCTCAACATGGTATTACTTTTAGACATCCATGTCCTCACACCCACCAACAAAATGGTAGAGTAAAGAGAAAGCATAGACAAATTATTGAGCAAGGTCTAACTTTACTGGCACAAGCTCACATGCCCCTCAAATTTTGGTGGCATGCCTTTCAAACTGCAGCATACCTAACTAACAGACGGCCCTCTCCAGTGCTCTCTAATTTTTCTCCTTTTCAAAAACTGTTTCATCATCTCCCAAACTATTCTCACATAAAGGTTTTTGGCTGTGTTTATCCATTCCTTAGGCCCTATAACAATCACAAATTTGATTTTCATACCACTAAATGTACTTTTATTGGCTTCAGTTTGCAACACAAAGGATACAAGTGTCTTGCTCCTAGTGGTCGAATTTATATATGTCAAAGTGTTAAATTTGATGAAATGGACTTTCCCTTTTTATCAAATTCACATATTTCCAGTATTTCATCTTCTCACTCAAATTCCATACACCCATCTTCTTACAGTTCTGTCTCCTTGGCATGTTCCCACCTCTGGTTCGCTACTAGTGCTGATAATCCCATTAGTCATTCTCAAACCTCTCATTCTTCAGCATCAATGACTGATCACCCTGGTTCTACTTCATCTTCTCCTTGTCCTACCACACAGGATCAGATCTTTAACAAGCATGACTTATCTTTAGTACCTTATAATTCTACTTCTCCTATCACCATTGATTCTGATGCATCTTTTGAAACCATCCCATTAATAGTTGATTTAACATTTCCATCATCCAATATCCCTACCCAAACCCTAAACACTCACTCCATGGTCACTAGGTCCAAAGCTAAAACTCACAATACTGCCCTTATCTCCACCTCTCACCTTGATACCAAGGAACCAAATACTGTTTCAGAAGCACTCTCATTCCTCTTGGACAGCTGCTATGAAATCAGAATTTGAAGCCCTTTTAGCTAACCAAACCTGGGAATTGGTGCCATTAACTCCAGACATGCATCCAGTAGGCTGTAAATGGGTGTTTAAAGTTAAACATAATGCTGATGGGTCTATTCAAAGGTTCAAGGCAAGATTAGTTGCAAAAGGCTTCCAAAGAAACCCCTCGGAATTGACTACTCGGAAACTTTCACCCGCTTGTTAAATCACCCACTGTTAGAGTCATTCTTAGTCTAGCCGTGAGCCATGAATGGGATATTCAGCAGGTCGATGTTAACAATGCATTCTTAAATGGTGACCTAGCTGAAAGTGTATATATGCTACAACCAGAAGAGTTTGTTGATTCTGTCACCCCTCATCATGTATGCAAACTGAAAAAGGCACTCTATGGATTGAAACAGGCTCCAAGAGCCTGGTTTGACAAGCTTAAGGCAAGATTTGGATTGGGGTTTTGTGAACTCGGTGGCTGATCCAAGTCTGTTTACTTTCCATAGTCAAGATCAAGTCATGTATGTCTTAGTATATGTGGATGATATACTCTTGACAGGAAACACTCCTCAGCTAATTCAAGAAACTGTCCAGAAGCTTAACACTCAGTTTGCTTTGAAAGTTCTTGTCTCTTTAAAATACTTTTTGGGTTTTGAGGTTACACGAGATGCATCTGGTCTTTATATGAACCAAGAGAAATATGCAAATGACATTCTCATCAAAACCAAAATGGTTGATTGCAAGCCATGTTCTACTCCAATGGCAGTTGGTTCTAAACTCACCCCTGATGACAGTGAGTCATTTGACAATCCTGCTCTTTACCGCAGTACCATTGGAGCCCTGCAATACCTTATCCTATCCAGGCCAGACATTGCTTACTCAATGAACAAACTGAGTCAATTTTTAAAGGCACCAACACAGCTTCACTAGCAGGCTTATAAGAGACTTTTGAGATATATTAAAGGAACTTCTAACTATGGAGTTCATTTCACTAAAAGTCATATGTTTCAGCTGGAATGTTTCACTGATGCTAACTGGGCCAGCCGCTTGCATGACAGAAGGTCCACTAGTGGTTGCTGTGTCTGTTAGTGTATATTAGTGTATGCCCTAGAAACCATTCGTGTTGTCGGTCTCAGAGCATTTTGTCTTGTATCTATATATATCATAAATAATAGAAGAAAGAGTTCTTCAATTCATATATGTAAATTGCTTCCTTTATTCAGTCATTCATTTAAAATAAAGTATATATATGAATTGTCCAGATGATTCATTTAATAGGTAAATGAATTATCGAAAAGGGTTCCCTACGGAAGCAATATAAATTTGGGCAACTATATTGCACAGTAGGCATACCGGATGCTTCCGAAATATATCATGAGTTGATATAAGTACGGATGACAATGATAGTCATGTCACTGGGGCATTGGTATGGATTAACGGTTGGTGAACTGTTTTTCGAATGTGACCAAATAACAACAAATCACTTGGAAAAGCATGTAGTCAATGATTTATCGTTTGGTTATATCAGTGCACGATATAGTCCTTTGACCTGAGACATTGTAGTCGGATCCGATATGGATGCGTATGGTTCATACGGTGTATAAGTACGAGACTAATCATGTTTCGTACAATAAAGCCTATTTGGTCATGCGTTGTTCATATGCGGAAACGAACGATGGTCAAGAGGGGATCCATTGACTCGGAAATATAGGATCGGGAGTACTGCTGACTCCATCCGGATTCGAGTTCCTAGACGAACATCGATAAATGTCAGAAAATTGAATCTCTGGCCAGAGTCTAATATTAGTCATACAAAAGCAAGTTTGTGATGACGAGTTCCGAACATATTGATCGACGATTCGGTAGAAGATCGAGTTTAGGATTTTGACATTCCATGAATCCATACTCGATTAGGATATCTCAATGGAGGGACTTTACCTGCATGGTACGTATGATCTGAAATGGGTTCGATGAAGTATTTCTTCATCGTGGTTTAGGGACTATGGCACATTGCTAGATGTTTACCATAGTCGTTGGGCCTCCGGACGGGTTTCCGGATTCATCCAAAACCGGCTCACGGCTAATCCACGGTGGACCTACATGGTCATACCAATAGCCTTGAGAAGTTAGAGAATGATGAGAGAGATAAATGATTATCC
Source organism: Pistacia integerrima (assembly GCA_026225825.1). Lineage (NCBI taxonomy): Eukaryota > Viridiplantae > Streptophyta > Magnoliopsida > Sapindales > Anacardiaceae > Pistacia > Pistacia integerrima. The sequence goes on from CM047748.1 coordinate 29,719,390, forward strand.
GAAGAGGGCTAGCACCTTCCGAGGGTAATAACGGGATTTCTATAGTAATAGTTACATAGAAAACAATTTGTGACATTTTAAGGGTTAAAATGGTCAAGCAATAATTAATTATATTTAATTATTATATCTTAAAGTGTTAAGATTAATGAGATGAACAAAAATAACCTTTTAATAGTTAAAGGGTAAAAAGGGTAAATTTATGGGTTGTTAATGTAAACTAGTTTAGTTTACATGGGCCCTTGAATAATATTGATTATTCAAAGGGTAGCATATTATATTCGTGGGGTCCCTTTATAAAATAAGATTTTATTGGGCTTGGAAGTGAAAAATAAATAATTGCAAAATAGCCCAAGTATATATAAGTGCAAAAGGTTGCATTTTTGTTCATTATTCACTTGTTCACTCAAACACAAACTAAAAGCTCTCTCCCTAGCCAAGGCCACTCTCTAATCCTCTCAAGGTGGTGTTAAAGTGTGGAGGTTTCATCCTTTTGAAGCTAATCTTCATCAATCCAAAGCAAAGGAGTAGGTATAATCTCATATCCAAGCTTTGCATGTAAACCATTTTTTTAATCCATGCTTTCATGCTTTCATTCTCCATCTCCACCACTCTTCATGCATGCTAAATCTTTCAAATGGTATCAGAGCTAAAAGCTCCTTGCATGTCGAATTTATAAGCTAAAATGGCATTTTCCATGTGTTCATATGTTCATCAAACTTGGTTGAGTTTGCATGTTAGTGATATGGTTCAAAAATGTTTTTTTCATAGTAGATCTTTACATGCATGTCTCGGCCATACATAGATCAGAGGTATATGTTCATTCTTCTTCTCATTCTTATATGTTTGAATGATGATAATGGTTATAATGAGCATGCCTTAGTATTGGATGAGTTGTTTGATGTAATAAGCATGTTTGATGCATGTGTATGTCTCGCCATCTCTTGATCTTTGGAAAACATGTTTTTTCTTCTTGCTCTAATATGTTTGGGTATGTTAGAATATGATTTAAAGCATGTTTGGATGATGATTATTGCATGAAATGTGTTGAAAACTACATGCATGCATATATGTCATTTTCGCCATGACTAGTTTAGCCATAAAATGTCATTTCATTCATGTATTGATGAATGATGTTTTAGGAAATGTTGCATGATGATTCATTTAGAAAAATGTTCATGCATGTTCATTTCCATTACTTTGATTAAATGGTTTATGCTTTGACATGCTAAATGTGTTATCTTTAATTTGATTAAAGTATATTTTTGCATGAAGTGTATGCAAATGTTGCAAGTGTTTAGTGGTGGAATTTGATGTTAGCATAAAGTTATGGATTATTCATTCATATGATGAATTATGATATTATATATGATTGTGGTAAATTTAATGTAGGATGTTTAATTTGATTAAATTATCTTATAATGCATCATTGCATGGCATAAATTATTATATTTTTGAAATGTAATAATTTTGTTATTTGAATGGTTTCAAAAATGATGATGCAAGATGGCATGATTGTCTTTGAAAAGATAAATATGTCATAAAAAGTATTACTTTAGTTAAAAGTAACTTGTGTCATAGAATGATTACTCTTGGAGTAATAAAACCCACTTATCTATGCCATGCATGACTTTTGTGAAAAGTATTGAAATGATGCTAACAATTAAATATTATATCTTTGGGTGAAATATGACAAAAGTGTTTGTGTAATGATTCCTATAAAATGTGTAATTGTTGCATGGCCCAAAGTTATAATTAAATTACCACATGAATATATATATAATATCTATTAATATATGAGATATATCTATATATTTATATTCATGCCTTTAAATAATTGTTTATTATATTTGGTATGAATGTATAATATTTATTTATGTGATGAATAAATATTAGATTAGAGGGTTGATCATGGGCGCCATTTGGTTTTCAAAATATTCAAAAGTGTTTGTAATATTCTTTTATTAAATGGCTTGTAATAATTAAATTTTATTTATTTATTTTAATCGGGCCTGCGTGCCTAAGATCCAATATGTAATGGAATCGGCTAGACGGGAACCGAAGAACATCCGGATGATGATCCATTCGAAGATATAGTATTAAGGTAAATAGTTTGCCTTTAGGATGTATTTTCGAAAAGCCCCATGGTCAACCCACATGCTTTAATTTATGCATATATGTGATATGTATGAATGGATAATTAAACATGGCATACTAAAAAATGAATTAACTAAAGGTTAAACCTAAATCTCCCTAATTTAAAATTATTAAATCCAAGTCTCCCATTGTGGGATAACTAAATTCTTTGATATAAATTTTAATATCCCAAGATTTCTATTATGTGAGGGATATAATCTTTACATCATAGAATTAAGTTGATCTTGTTCTTGGATGGATATTTTCACCTTGACCAAGAATTCTATTATGTGAGGACATGATGAAAATGCCATCATAAGAAAGCACAATGGTTCGGATTTAACTAGCCTAGGGTACCAAGAATTCTATTATGTGAGGTATCCGAAGCTAGGACAAGGAATATGAATCAAACCTTATATAGTGATATAAAAGGAAAAGAGTTTCCTACTTATTAGACTTAATTGACCAAGAATTTTATTATGTGAGGTTAATTGAATTTGATAAGAAATTGATTCCCTACTAAGAAATTTAATCCAACGAAAATTTCCGAATCCTATTTAAGGCAATGTAGGACTCGAATAAAATAGTGGGAGCTAATTTGATTATGCATTAAAAGGTTTAAAAGATTACAAGACACTAATAAAATTACTTTTCTTTGCAGTTTCATCTTTGAGATAAATAATTGAAAAATGGCCAACAATGTTCTCCTAAGGATAATGGACAATAACATGTTAACCGGACCCAACCTAAAAGATTGGCTAAGAAATCTTAGAATTGTTCTAGATTTTGAAACAATTGCCTATGTCCTGGAAGCACCTCTTCCACTTGATATTGGATCGGATGCTCCACAAGCTGAGCTTGATGCTCTTGAAAAGTGGAGAGAGGATAGTAGGAGGGCTAAAAATTACATGTTAGCCTCCATGAATAGAGAACTTCAAACTAAGCATGAAGAGGTTTCAAATGCTTATGATATCCTCATAGCTCTACAAGAGTTGTATAGCGAAAATCCAAGAGTGGTTGAGTATGAATTGTGTGCATCCCTCTTTAGCATGAAGTTGAGGGAAGGGGAACCTCCAACTGATCATACTCTTAAAATGATCAATGGATTAGATCGACTGGATGGATATGGGGTGGTCATGCCAGACCGCCTCAAAGTGAATTTGATTCTACAATCCCTTCCTCCAAGTTATAAACCGTTTATAACTAACTACAATCTTAATAGGATTGAGAGAAACCTCTCTGAACTACTAAATGAGCTTAAAGAATTTCACAGATGCAATGTGAAAGGGAAAGGACATGAGGATGTCTTTGCTGCCTCCACTAGCAGGGCCAATAAAAAGCCCAAAGTGGTACCAAAGAGAGGTCCAAAAGTTGGACCCAAGAATAAGAGCTTCAAGAAGCCAGCGGCAAAGGCAGAGAAGGCCGATGCAAAGGGAAAATGTTTCCAGTGGGAAAAGATGGACACCAAGGAAGAGGAACGTCCTCAATACCAGAGCAGTCGAAGAAAGGCAAAGGAAAAGCAGTACGAACCAATGTCTTATGATTGAATATGAATTAAGTGTTAATTCGATAGTCTTTCCCTGGATATTAGATTCAGAGAACATCTCATGTTTGTATGTCTTTGCAGTACTTCAGAATAGTTCGAGGTGACAAAGGGCGAGATCATTTTGAGGATGGCAAATGGGGCACGAGTTGCAGTGAGGCCATGGGGACTTGCTCACTAAGACTACCTTCAGGGACATGTTTTGAATTTGTTTAAAGTATTGTAATTTGAAAAGGCCACAAGAAACATCATTTCTATTTCGCTTTGTGTAAGGCAGGTTATTATGTCTTGTTTAATGGAAATGAATGTTCAATACATTTTGGAAATGTTTTAGTTGGTAAAGTGTGAATACAAATGGTTTGTATGTCTTAGAATTGAATGACTATGCTTCAATCAATACCATTTCTAACAAAAGAACTCGATCTGAATCAAATCCTAAAATTCTATGGCATCATAGATTGGGTCATATAGGAGAGAAGATTAATACGACTTGGAGAAAGTGGGATCCTAAACTCATTGGGTTCGAACCCTATCCAACCCGTGAATCATGTCTCCAAGGAAAGATGACCAAGTCTCCCTTTAAGAGTAAAGGAGAGCGAGCTAAAGAACTTTTAGAACTCATACATACGATGTATGTGGACCATTTAGTACTTTAGCTAGGGGAGGATTTGAATAATTCATTACCTTTACAGATGATATGTCACGATATGGGTATTTGTATTTAATGAAATACAAATCTGAATCCTTTGAAAAATTCAGAGAATTTAAGAATGAAGTAGAAAATCAAACTGGAAAGAGTATTAAAATACTACGATCGATCGTGGGGGTGAATACTTGAGTACGAGTTTCAAGAGTTCTTAAAAGAAAATGGGATCATCTCACAGTTGACTCCTCCTTATACACCCCAGCTTAATGGAGTGTCTGAAAGGAGAAATCGTACCTTATTGGATATGGTACGATCGATGGTGAGTTTTATAGACTTACCAACGCCTCTCGTGGGGTACGCTCTCAGCTGTGCACATCCTTAATAGGGTTCCGTCTAAAACTGTCCAGAAAACACCGTATGAGATATGGCATGGAAAAAGTCCAAGTCTAAATTATATGAAGATTTGGGGCTGCCCACCTTATGTTAAATTGGTTAAATCGATAAGTGGATGTTAAATCCGAGAAGGGTCGGTTCATTGGATATCCTAAAGATAGTTTAGGATATTGCTTTTACTTCCCAAGTGATCAAAGAGTTTGGATCAATAGAAATGCGCACTTCCTCGAGAACGAGTTCTTGGAGGAAGGCGGCGTTGGAAGAAATATTGAACTCAAGGAAGAGTTCGAAGAGCCAAGAACCGAGATTGTGAAGATGGAACGTCCACTCGGCCGAACCTCGGGATCGATACTATGGTTCCAAGATGAAAGTCTTCTAGAATGTCGAAACCTCCAGAGAGATATGGGTTCCTACATGAGCAAGATTTTGAATCTTACTTAGTGGGAGTAGATGATCATGGTGATGATCCTAGAAGCTACGAAGAAGCAATATTGGATAGAGATGCAAGAAAATGGCTGGAAGCGATGGATTCTGAGATAGAATCAATGCATGCCAATCAAGTATGGTCGCTTGTGGATCCACCTGAGGGAATAGTTCCTATAGGTTGTAAATGGGTCTACAAGAGAAAAGTTGGCAAGGATGGGGAGGCAGAGATCTTCAAAGCTCGACTGGTGGCGAAAGGTTATACTCAGAACAACGATTGGATTATGAGGAAACCTTCTCGCCTGTAGCTATGATTAAATCCATCCGTATAATGCTAGCCATCGCAAAGATACCATGATTATGAAATTTGGCGATGGATGTCAAAACACTTTCCTCAATGGGTTTATTGAGGAAAACATCTATATGGAACAACCCATTGGTTTTGTATCCTCTGCTGAAAGACATAAGGTATGCAAATTGCATCGATCCATTTATGGATTGAAGCAAGCTTCAAGAAGCTGGAACATTCGATTTGACGACATAATCAAATCGTTTGGTTTTGTCAAGAATCCGGATGAGCCTTGTGTATACAAATGGGTTAAAGATCATGCCATCACGTTTCTCATATTATATGTAGATGACATACTTTTGATGGGAAATGATATAGGCATGATGACAGAGGTTAAGGTTTGGTTGTCCAAAACCTTCTCGATGAAAGACTTAGGAGAAGCGACATATGTCTTTGGCATTCGTGTCTATAGAGATAGAACGAAAAGGGTAATTGGATTATCCTAAAAATTGTACATAGAGAAAATGCTAAAAAGATTTAGCATGCAGAACTCTAAGAGAGGTCTTTTGCCCTTCACTCACGGTCTTCATCTTTCTAAGGAGATGGGTCCAAAGACCGATGAAGAGCGACATCGGATGCGTAATGTGCCTTATGCGTCTGCCGTAGGTAGCTTAATGTACGCAATGCTATGTACAAGACCTGATATAGCTTATGTTGTAAGTGTTACGAGCGATATCACCAAACCCTGTGGGGAGAAACATTGGTCGGTTGTAAAATCGATCCTTAAGTACTTGAGAAGAACTAAGGATCTAGTTCGAGTTATGGATGTTCCGAGTTAAACATTCAAGGATACTCGATTCGATTTCCAATCGATATTGATGATAGAAAGTCTACGTCGGGGTACATTTTTATATGTAATGGAGGTGCTGTTAGTTGGAAAAGTTCCAAACAGACAACCACAGCTAACTCCACTACAAAAGCTGAATACATTGCTGCTTCGGAAGTAGCAAAGGAGGCTGTTTGGATGCAAAAGTTCGTAATTGAACTTGGTGTGGTTCCGAACATGGCTTACCCGATAAGCATGTTCTGTGACAATACTGGAGCTATTGCACAGCAAAGGAACCAAGGGCACACCAAAAATCCAAACACATTCGGGCGTAAGTATCACATTTTGAGAGAATTCGTTGGAGCTGGAGAGATTTTGATCCTGAAGACTCCTTCAGCAGAAAATGTAGCTGATCCACTGACTAAGGCGATGACACTGAAGCAATTGGACCATCATCTTGAGAAGATGGGTATGAGATACAACATCGAATGGCTTTAGTGCAAGTAGGAGTTTGTTAGCGTATATTAGTGTATGCCCTAGAAACCATTCGTGTTGTCGGTTTCAGAGCATTTTGTCTTGTATCTATATATATCATAAATAATAGAAGAAAGAGTTCTTCAATTCATATATGTAAATTGCTTCCTTTATTCACCATGCATTTAAAATAAAGTATGTATATGAATTGTCCAGATTATTCATTTAATAGGTAAATGAATTATCGAAAAGGGTTCCCTACGGAAGCAATATAAATTTGGGCAACTATATTGCACAGTAGGCATACCGGATGCTTCCGAAAGATATCATGAGTTGATATAAGTACGGATGACAATGATAGTCATGTCACTGGGGCATTGGTATGGATTAACGGTTGGTGAACTGTTTTTCGAATGTGACCAAATAACAACAAATCACTTGGAAAAGCATGTAGTCAATGATTTATCGTTTGGTTATATCAGTGCACGATGTAGTCCTTTGACCTGAGACATTGTAGTCGGATCCGATATGGATGCGTATGGTTCATACGGTGTATAAGTACGAGACTAATCATGTTTCGTACAATAAAGCCTATTTGGTCATGCGTTGTTCATATGCGGAAACGAACGATGGTCAAGAGGGGATCCATTGACTCGGAAATATAGGATCGGGAGTACTGCTGACTCCATCCGGATTCGAGTTCCTAGACGAACATCAATAAATGTCAAAAAATTGAATCTCTGGCCAGAGTCTAATATTAGTCATACAAAAGCAAGTTTGTGATGACGAGTTCCGAACATATTGATCGACGATTCGGTAGAAGATCGAGTTTAGGATTTTGACGTTCCATGAATCCATACTCGATTAGGATATCTCAATGGAGGGACTTTACCTGCATGGTACGTATGATCTGAAATGGGTTCGATGAAGTATTTATTCATCATGGTTTAGGGACTATGGCACATTGCTAGATGTTTACCATAGTCGTTGGGCCTCCGGACGGGTTTCCGGATTCATCCAAAACCGGCTCACGGCTAATCCACGGTAGACCTACATGGTCACACCAATAGCCTTGAGAAGTTAGAGAATGATGAGAGAGGGAAATGATTATCCGAAGAGGGCTAGCACCTTCCGAGGGTAATAACGGGATTTCTATAGTAATAGTTACATAGAAAACAATTTGTGACATTTTAAGGGTTAAAATGGTCAAGTAATAATTAATTATATTTAATTATTATATCTTAAAGTGTTAAGATTAATGAGATGAACAAAAATAACCTTTTAATAGTTAAAGGGTAAAAAGGGTAAATTTATGGGTTGTTAATGTAAACTAGTTTAGTTTACATGGGCCCTTGAATAATATTGATTATTCAAAGGGTAGCATATTAAATTCGTGGGGTCCCTTTATAAAATAAGATTTTATTGGGCTTGGAAGTGAAAAATAAATAATTGCAAAATAGCCCAAGTATATAAGTGCAAAAGGTTGCATTTTTGTTCATTATTCACTTGTTCACTCAAACACAAACTAAAAGCTCTCTCTCCCTAGCCAAGGCCACTCTCTAATCCTCTCAAGGTGGTGTTAAAGTGTGGAGGTTTCATCCTTTTGAAGCTAATCTTCATCAATCCAAAGCAAATGAGTAGGTATAATCTCATATCCAAGCTTTGCATGTAAACCGTTTTTTTAATCCATGCTTTCATGCTTTCATTCTCCATCTCCACCACTCTTCATGCATGCTAAATCTTTCAGTGTCTTCCTTGGATCCAACTTAATTCAGTGGTTTTCCAGAAAACAAAGAGTTGTTGCTCTGTCCTTTACAGAAGCAGAGTATAGAGCTCTTGCACAGGGCTCAACTGAGATTGTCTGGTTCTGCAGCCTATTCACTGAGCTTGGACTGCAACTTTCTGGTATTCCTATCATTTGGTGTGACAACCAAAGTGCTGGTTCCTTAGCTTCAAATCCTGTGTTTCATGGCAGGACAAAACACATTGAACTTGATGCTCATTTTGTGAGAAATCAATTACTGACAACAAACTGAAAGTTCAAGATGTTCCTATCGAATTTCGTAAAGTGAGATGTCCTTACTAAGGCATTGCCAGCTTTCAAGTTTGTATCATTTCGAGAAAAGCTTAATGTCAAAGCTACTCCATCAGTTTAATCAGTCTGCTGCAGATGCTCTGTGTTACTTGTGTTAAATTTGTGAATTTTGTTGAATTAACAATTCTGGTTGGTTGGTGTTTGTTTAAGAGCTGCATGTTGATTTAATGTGCTTCTTGCTGAAACTTCTGAATGATGAGTTGAAGATGATTTTGCTGAAAGTTTTTGAAAGATGTTTTGATGATTTGTGAAATTTTTAAAAGTAGTGAAGAATTGGATTGGAGCAGACTTGTCAGAATTTTGATTTAATGTGCTTCTTGCTGAAACTTCTGCATGTTGAATTGAAGGTGATTTTGCTGAAGGTTTTTGAAAGTTGTTTTGATGATTTGTGAAATTTTAAAAGTAGTGCGTGGATTGGAGCAGACTTATCAGAATTTTGATTTAATGTGCTTCTTGCTGAAACTTCTGCATGTTGAGTTGAAGGTGATTTTGCTGAAGGTTTTGAAAGTGTTTTGATAATTTGTGAAATTTTAAAAGTAGTGCAGAATTGGATTGGAGCATAATTGTCAACTAAAAGTATTGAAAGGAGTTGCTGAAACTTCTGAATGATGAGTTGAAGATGATTTTGCTGAAAGTTTTGAAAGTTGTTTTGAAGTTGTTTTGATGCTTTGTGAAGTTTAAAGGTGAGTTTTGAAGGCTACTACGTATGCTGTTTGCAGTGTTTGTTTTAAACTCTGGTGAAGCTATTAGCTTGAAATAAAGTTTTGAAAGTTGTTTTGATGCTTTGTGAAGTTTAAAGGTGAGTTTTGAAGGCTACTACGTATGCTGTTTGCAGTGTTTGTTTTAAACTCGGTGAAGCTATCGCCTTGAAATGCAAAGTCGATGATTCAAGACTAAACTTGATGTTGATCATATGGTGCAGTAGTGGAGATTAGTAATGAGAAGATTATGGAAGTCTAGTTTAAGGGAAGATGTTAAGATGAGTGTATCAAATGGTTCATGCTTCATGCTTATGGAAGTTTGGTTTAAGGGGAGATGTTAGGATTAGTGTATAAACAACCAAATTTGTAATTTCTGTTACTTACACATGTACTGCTGTAAATGGCAAGTGCTACTCACTGCTACTCATGTGTATTGTTTGTACATATAAATGAGTTTGTAAACTCTGTATATTTTTTAATCAATTGAAAGATTCAACAGTAACAAACTTTACTTTTCTCTCAAATTCGTATTCACAACTTCAGCTATAGTACAATGAAATTAATATAGAAGAAGTTGGTGTACACAAGTCTAATTTGCCATGCGAATACAATTACTCTTAAGCATTAATGAAGAGTTTAAACGTTTATCAATTTAGTCTCCATAATTTCCACATCTTACGGTAGATATAAAGCCTAAAAGTTAATCATTGGGAGGGTCTAAACTAGTTTCTGTGTCATATGCAATTTTTACTAGAATATGATCGAATTGGAATATTTGTGTAAGTGGAAGAATTAGCACAACATTTGACACTAACACAAAATACTTTTCTATTCATCATGATTTGTGCATAAAGAAAATGGATTTGTGAATTTTGTCACAATAATTTCATTGACTTTTTAAAGATAAAAATGAGTGGACAAAAAGCAAGAAGAAAACACTTGTTATATACATATACATATATTTCTCTAAAAGAAAATAAAAAAAAAGCACCAACAGATGAGTATTATAATATATACACTCAAAATTCATCTTTGTTAACCTCGATCACAAAGATATACCGGCAAAAGATTAATGCTATAAACACTCGTCCATGAGCTTTTTTTTGTACTAGTAACAAGAACCATCGCTGTAAAATGCAGGTGAATTTTGAATGCATCCCCATATTCCGTATTCCAATACTGCAAAAGCGGCCGTCCGATATTCTTTTGTTCCCAAAACAGAGGGGTCGTTTATGTAATATGTCATGACCCAATTTTGGTCAACAATGAAGGCAGATTTGCATTCCTGAAACATCTTTAAATAAAGCTTTGATACAATTTTATAATCAAACGTATCATTTGAAGGAATGGAGCATATGAAATCATAGCAACCTTCTTTTTCTATGATGTTGATCTGTAACAACAACAAATGAAGATGGCCATCATAGCAACCTTCTACGATTTCATTGTCTGTTAACTTCACTGTTTCACGAGCTTTTTCCTAATTCAACAACTCCTTGCCATGAGTTCTCTCTTTGGGCTTCTCTTCTCTTGCTTTCATTCAACAGTTCCTTTTCTTCCTTTCTCCGTGCTCTTCTCCTTTTTATTGGGCTTGAGCCTGCATTCTCTCCACTGTCTTACACATAAATTTGAGCTAATAATAGATCTTTAGGCAATTTTCAAGCATTGAACTAATTATGCTTAGATTATACTTTAATAACTCTCTGGATTAGATTTTTAGCGCTTGGAAAACTCTTTTTCTTATCAGGAGATCACTATATATATTACAAGGCCATTTAATGCCATTGGTTTCATGGGATGTATATGTATCTGTCTGCCATTTTATAATTTGTCAATTACATCTCTTGATCAATATTAATTATCACACCCAACTTCCATTAGACATAAATATTAATGTTAAATCTTTACCTTATAGTTTAAATTGTTAGATCAGGTTGATTTAGCATTGTATTAAAGCCGAATATATCAAATTAGATCCATATCTTTCAAAATGGCAAATTAAAAATATATATAATATTTTCACATACTCACAAAGACATATATAATCGCTTTAGCATATTATCATATTAGAGAAACTAGATTCTATTGATATATAAATAAGTCAAGTATCCCCTAAGATATAGAAACAAATTTGAATAGATATTCGGTCACCTTAGAGAAAGAATTATCTATTGGCATGACGTATAACTTTAGTCTTTAAGCTGATTATATCCAAAGATCTCAGTTACACATGCATTCTTCACATCCAATTTTGATCTGACTTTAATATTTTCTGCTTTTTAGGTGTAAATTAAGTATTACTTCACTCCAATAGAATCCTTATAATGTTGGGGCAACATTACCCCAACAATAGAATCTCTCTTATGAGAAATCAGTTAATCTTACATTAGTGTAACATTACCCCATATGAACATCTTCTCTTCACATCCGTAAAAATACAACAGTTTAGCTTCAGTTTTCTTCAACAGGTAACAGGGCAAGTTTTGATTTAATTGCCAAGAAGGTACTTTACTGTAGACAAGTGTTTTGAGAACTTAATTGGACTCTGCAATTTACTAACCTCTTGTTCATGAACTCAGCTTCCTGGAAATTAATGCTCCACTGGAATATACCACAACGACAACCACCACAAGCACTCAACACTGCAACACTGCAACACCCAAAACTACCAGCCAACAAAACACTCAACACTACCCGCAAAAAAACTCCCAACACTGATTTAAATTTCATATGGAATAAAATCAACAAATAAATCTAAAAAAGTGAACAAATCTTTTTCAGAATCTCTTAATTTTTTCAAATAAAATTCATAATGCCCGAGTGTGGAGGCTTAGAAGTTAGAAGAGAGGCATAGTTACGGCTTGAAGGATTGAGCTTGGGTCAAGACGTGACAGGCTGCCGTTCGCTGGCAACCTTCCACGGCGGCGACCCATGCTCATCCTTGCTCAAATCCGGTCACGGCTGCAGTGTTTTCTTTAATTTGTAAAGAGAGAGGGAAGTGAAGAAAGAGAAGAAAAAAAACAAAAGATAGAGGGGAAAAAGAGAGAGAGACGAAGAAGTAGAAGGGGAGACCGAAGAAAAAGAAGAGAAAAAAATATACTTGCATATACTTTAGTCACATAATTACCTAAAAACCCTTAGTTAGTTGATTAATTACCAAAAACACTTTGACCAATTAGACCTACACACTCAAATTCCCTAAATACCCTTTCTCCTTTGACTTTTTTGACCTTTTGGAAGGGGCGTGTTCACGGCAAGTGATTTTTGGGGGGTTTAATATATTAGAAAACTAATGGGGGCGTTTGAATTTAAAACTAATGGGACCACTCGACAAATTAAAACTTTATTTATTAAAATATATTTAACTAATAAAACAAAATAAAAGCAAAATTGAATTTGTTCTCGCAATGATTGGCAAAATTAGGATTGAAATTGGGTTGAGATTGGGTGAAACTTGGACACTTAGTTGTGTCAAATCCTCTTCTTCATTGTTCTTCTTCTATATTATCAATTGTTTGTAGTGTTAGGTTGAAGACATAATTGTTTCAAGCTTGGGATCCTTAGTTAGCTTCTGTGCACCAAGTGTTCGATAAATTGCCTCAGTTGGATTTTTGTTACATTTTGAAGCAAGGAACACACACAGCTATCGATTTCCATGGATATTCAAAGATGTTGATTGTGATATTTTCTCTATTCTTACTATTTTATTTATTTTTATCTCTGCTTCTCCTCCACTATGACTTGCAAATAAGATTTTTGTACAAATCTTCCTTTAAATGGGATATATCTTTCTATAGGTTTCTTTTAAGAAGCAAAAATTTAAAAATACCGCATACTACATTGTTGATGTAATCTTAAACCTGCTGACTCGATCACAACTATTCATTCTAGTATGTTTAATTGGTTTCATTCCTGCGATACTTTTCTCAATCATATGATGTACAATTTTGTTTTTAACTCTCTCTTTTTTTTTTTAGAGTTGTGATTCTAGAAGTCAAATTATACCCTCTTGCTAATTCCTTTTTTTTTTTTTCTTTCTGCATTCTCATTTATGCAAGGAAACTGATAATGGACAGAAGCCAGAGGATAAAGTTCCAAACAACCAACCTTTCATAACTTCACAACTGTGAACAAACGCCTCAAAAATGGCGCAGTGTGTTGGGAACATATGAGAATTAGTCCAACAGAGCTCGCAAGAAGCTTAAATTCTTCTCTGAGGCATTAGTCATCTTCGAGTCAAAGAGGCACTAGGAAGGATGACGATGACGTTTCTGATGTTGAAATTGCTCAGCAATGGGGTGGCATAGAGAGACTGCCCACTTTTGACCGGTTCAAGGCTCATTTGTTCGATAAGGAGGGAGAAGGGAAGGTTGTGGATGGTAAGGGGAAGAGGGTGGCTGATGTCACAAAGCTTGGTCCGGTTGAGAGGCATGCATTTATAGAGAAGCTTATTAAGCATATTGAGCATGATAATCTGAAGTTGTTGGGGAAGAACACTGAAAGAACTGAGCTGTAAGTGTTTGCATTTCTTCGCATTTTGGAATTTTATGATCTCAATTGTTGCCAAGTTTGAGTCTTTGTAAATGTGCTTGTTGAAAGTTTGGTTTTTTATGGTGGTTTTATGAGGCTTCAGCTCAAAATTAGTTTAGGAATGCGGTCCATTTAGAAGGAGTCTGCTTAATTAAAATACTCTTGTTATAATTGTTCTAGGTTACAAGCAAGTTAGTAACTTTACTTAATATGCTTATTGAAAGTTCAATTTTTTACTGTGATCTTCTGAAATTAATTTCAACACGCTGTTAAACAATGCACTGTTTACTTGGAATAAATGTACCTAATTGAAGTATTCATGTTTAAATTATTTTAGGTTGTGTTGAAGTGAAGACTGAAAGAGTGTCACTTTGGGATTCATGGTACGTTGTCGTTTTGAACTAAGTTTTGTTAGATCCTGGTCGTTGATCCAATGTTGATCCAATGGCTGCAATTCATCATTTTAGTCAATGGTATAAAAGCACATGAACTGTCAGATTTGGAAGTTCTGCATATTTTGTCTCTGTTGATAGAAATTGCTCTCTCTGTTAGGGTTTGTTCTAGTTTGGGAATCTTTGTAACTTGAGGTTATTTGAGTGATTAGGTTAGTCATTCTGGGAGGATATTCTTGCTCTCGTTCTAGGGATTCCTGGTGAGATTCTCTAGGGTTAAGTTGTTGAGAGATTTCGTGTAAATTGTAGAGAGTTTGTTCTTCGGGTGTACTTGTACTTGTTGAATCTTGTTTGTAATAGTAGTGCAGTGAGCTCTCCCATTTCTAGAGCTCAACGTGGATGTAGCTTATCCAAATCTTAGATAGTGAACCATGGTAAATCTTGGTGTTGTGTTGTTCTTAATATGTTCGTGTTTTTGTGTTTGATTGTTTAGTTAAATTGATTAAGGTATAACAGGTTGGAGGTTTGTAACTTTACTAATATGCTTACTGAAGCTCAAATCTGATATATTGCTTTTGCTTTGCCTTATGAGGTTTAAACTCAGCCTTTAGTTGAGCAAATGTAGTTATCTTAACACAGGGCTACTTAATTGAGAAGTACTTATAAGTTGGTTTCAATTTGTTCTGGATCTAGATGTATAACATGAAGGTATTTGTCTAGTTTCAATCTCACGTTTTGTTCTATTTGCTGTTGTTACAGTATTAAATGTTCATGACAAAGGTTGTTTTAACAGGCAATTTCTGCCAAAGGACAAAAAACTACCCTTCAAACTCATCATTTTTTAAAGGTATTTCTCTTTATTGAAGCTGTAACCATATTTTATTTGGTTGATTTGTATCTGAGCAAATGCTGTAAGTTTATATGTTAACTGTCTTTGTGGCTTCCCAGGTCCCTGGACTCAATATCTGTGCTAACACGATGATGGGAGATGAGACGAGAAGAGGCATCTCTGAAGGTCAAAAAGGAGACTGACTGGAGGTAATTTTTTGTAGAAAGGTTGAAAGTTTAGCATTTTGTACAATGCATCTGTTCCATGTCGTCACTTGGTATTAATGTTTATGAAATAACTGATTTAGAGGATTAGATGCATTTGTTGATAAACTTAGAAGATCAATTTTTCATTAAATTATGCAGGGGAGATGATTGTTGGTCCCACAAAATCCCTATTTATGGATGAAATATCAAAGGGTTTAGACAGTTCAACAGCTTATCAGATTATTGCTTGTCTACAGCAGCTGGTGCATATCACAAAAGCCCACGTTGAAAGCTTCAGATCATTTTCCTAAATCCTGACAAATTTTCGTTTTAAGATTTCAAGGTAGATTTCAAAAATCTTGAATATATTTTTAGTTGATAGAAGCTTACTTTGGCCATCTCACAAACCGTCAACAATTCTCTGATTTAGAAAAAGAATCGTTATCTTTGATAGGTTTTGAGTTGAGAGTGTTGATATTGTTATTTATGTTGAAAAAGTAAACAGAGGCAGGAAACAGGGGTTAATTTATATTTATATTTCCATTTCTTCAAATTGATAATTCAAAATTTTTAGAGTTGTATTTTAATAATTTAATTCATTATTTAACAGGAATATCAAACCTTTCAATTTGTCAAATAGGCTAATCAAACCAACAGAAATTTCAATATTAGGCCTTTAAAGACAGATTTGTATTAAATACGCAATTATTAATTATTTAGATAAATTCCATTAAAATTTTGCAAAATCTGATCAAATTGTAATGTGATTCAAAATAAAAATGCAGGATTATCCCTCTTATAAACCAGTAGGCTATATATATATATATATATATATGCCACAGAAATCCTAGAGAGGGAATTTGTACTTATAATCTAATTCTTCTACTACACTTCTTAAGCAAAATCTCAATTTTTTATTATAAGTGATGTGGTTTTTCATGTAGTGTATCAACTCTATATTTAGACATTAAGATCACATAAGACAACATATTAACACTTAGAAGTGTTTTTCTTATTACATTCTTCACGTTATTTGTTCTATAGTACAACTCTCATCAACAATTGCTCCAAATGTCCTGATACTTTTTGTCACCAGTTTATCAAGCCATGACCCTTGTGTGGGAACCAACTTTGGTTATATTTGGGCTTATGTTTTTAATTTGTACTTTGCAGAAATGGGTTCAAATAAAAGGAGTCTAGGCCCAAAACTTGGTAAAGGGAATGAAATTAACAAAAAAAATAGAGTTCGAACTCAGCGTAGTATGGGTAAAACTGTTATTTCCCCTTCAAGGTAGGAATGCCTATAAAAAGAAGTGGGGTATTTATGACTACGTACAAGAGGACTTCGGCCTGTCATTTTTAGACAATTAGTCCAACATTAGTAAAAACTATTTTCTCTCAATTGGGTTTCTCTATTTTCCTCCACTTTCCCTCATTTTCACACCACCCAAACACTGAATTCCTCCACTCAAATCTTATGAAAATCTATTGAGGATTTTAGCATTTTCACCTGGGGTCATTTAGTAGTTGATAGGCTCTTCTTCAACTTTAAACCAGTTTCCTTGTCCTATGCAATTTTTCTATATAGAAGAATTAGCATAACATTTGATACTAATACAAAATATTTTTCAATTCATCGTGATTTATAGGTATTGAAAATGGATTTGTGAATTCTGTCACAATAATTTCATTGACTTTTCAAAAATAAAAATGAGTGGACAAAAGATAACAAACTGGTCATCAATCTCATAAGAGTTGGAATCTTTGATTAGTATAAGAAAAGTAATAGTTTTACATTGACTAAATATTACATTGAAAATTCAAGGCTTGTCATTTTCATTGGAATTGTTAAGAAATTTATTCATGGTTTTCTTTCTTCCTTTATTATTTTTTTCTATCTATTATTTTGTTTTCCAATTTAAAAAAAAAAAAAGATAAAAAAGGAAAAAGATAAATCAAGTTTTAAAAAAAACATCATATAACCTCTCTTTTTGTGGTCAGATGACAAGTCTTTTAGTCACTGGAGTTAGTTATATCTAGGGGTCTTGTGTTTGAGTCGCAGGAGAAACATCTACCACATTTAGACAATTACTATTTGTGCAATTGGTCTTGTAAGGTGTTTCGAAATTGTGCCCGGATACCTCAATTACAGATCTGACTGACAATTGGTTTGTAGGGTGTTCCATTTGTCCCTTATTTGATGAAAAATCATCTTCAACAATTTTTATTTGACTCTTCTTCAACCAATCCCTTTGAAGTTCTTATTCAATTATGTTTTTTTTCTCCTGAAGAAAAAAGAAGACTGACTTTGAAAGTAGGCCAGTAAGTGAAAAGTCATATTAATTAATTTATTTTTATAATTATTAAAAATTAAAAGTCTAGATGGAGAATGACTGAAGGAGAAATATTGCACTTTCCAGGTAATCATGAAACAAATACGTTTTGGTCAATTATAATAATATTTACTTGGAAACTTGATATCAAACCAAATGCACCATTAATTTTTCTTCACCTTCTCATTTTGTCATTGTCTCCTCTGCTCAAATTGTACGCCCTCACATCACATCTCACTCCAACTGGAAATCAGTCAGCTAAACTTAAATTCCTCCTCCATCTTTCCTTCTCTTTCCCCAAGTCTACAATCAATCTCTCCTCACACCTTCAATTTAACTCGATTGATCATATAAGAAAATGCTTTTACAAACCACGAAACACGTACTTTTTGGTCAATTATAATAACAAACCATGAATTTGTTTGCAACGATCAGCAAAATTAGGATTGAAATTGGCTTGAGATTCGGTGAGACCTGTATACTTGGTTGTGTGAAACTTTATTCTTTTCTATTGTCAACTGTTTTTAATGTTGGGTTCAGGACATAACTGTTTCAAGTTTGAGATCCTTGCTTAGCTTCTGTTCACCGAATGTTCGATAAATTGCCTCAGTTGGATTTTTGTTACATTTTGAAGCAAGGAACACACTCAGCTATCGATTTCCATGGATATTCAAAGATGTTGATTTTGATATTTTCTCTATTCCTGCTATTTATTTATTTTAATCTCTGCTAATTCCTTTTTTTCTTTTTCTTTCTGCATTCTTTTTTATGCAAGGAAACTGATAATGGACAGAAGCCGAAGGATAAAGTTCCAAACCACCAACCTTTGACAGCTTCACAACTGTGAACAAACGCCTCAAAAATGGCACAGTTTGTCGGAACAGACGAGAATTAGTCTAACAGAGCTCGGAAGAAGCTTAAAGTCTTCTCTAAGGCATTAGTCATCTTCAAGTTAAAGAGGCACTTGGAAGGATGACGATGAGGCGCTCGTTTCTGATGTTGAAATTCTGCTTTATTTGGAATTTAATTTCTTATCTAATGAATAATTCATATATTTAAGCATAATTAACCTTCAAAATGTTTTATAAGCATTCTTCTTTTATTAGAACCAGTATGTGTGAACGTCAAAATATGATTCTTATTGAAATTAATCAGAAAGCATGTTGAAAAAATCATCAAAATATGTAGTTAATAGTTAACAGTTTAATTACCTGATTAGCAAGTAAAATCCCAACTTTTTTCGGGTTCTTGTAACTATTTTCTTCTCTTGTTGGATGGATTTTATATAAGTATTATGGGCTGACAAGGCCCGGTTCAAAATGAATAGGCTCATATCTATAAGCCCGAGTTATTTTATTTTATTTTATTTTTTGAATTTTTAAAAGAATATATACAAATATTGATTAATATGGAAATTAATAACATAGAATATGAGATTACTAACACATTAAAACATAAATTTTTTACATTAAATGTTGGATTATTGATGAACATTTTATGTTATATATGTTACTAGTCTAACATCTCAAATTATGTTATCGGCTTTTATAATCTTTTGTTAATCTTTTGTTAAGTATGACACTAAGATCTTACATTTTGCACCATTAGACTATTATTCTACATATTATGTTATTATTCCAATATAATCTTAAATATATTTTTAGTTGATAGAAGTTTACTTTGGCCATCTCACAAGCTGTAAACAATTCTCTGATCTAGAAAAAAATTGGTCATCTTTGATTGGTTTTGAGTTGAGGGTTTCGATGTTGTTATTTATGTTGAAATGTGAGAGTCCTAGGATCAGAGAAAGAAACCAGAAAGCTATAACACTTTCCCAAGAAACAAACAGAAAATTTTGAGAGAAGATCGAATTTTACTAGTTTCAGCTTAGCTTACAAAGAATTCTTGAACTGCTTTTATACTAAAATGAGTCCACGTTTGGCAATTCATGTGACTCTTACAGATTTTGCACGAAACAGAATTGATTCTAGGAAACAAAAATTACAGCTTTTCGGCTGTTGATCATTGTTTCTAGATTTTATGAAATTTCAGTTGAAATACAAGTAAAAAGCCGAGCAGTTTTGATCTGAAGTTGTTGAGGTTATGAGTTCCAATTGTATACTAAAACGGTACCGTTGACTATTGAGAGCTAACACCATTTAACAGATTGTATACTTCCATTTATATTTCAAGAGCTTTTTAACAGAATTCGACAACCTCTGTTAATCTAGCTGTTGAGTTCAAAATCCCCAAACAGTTGAATATCTACTAGAAACCAAAGGAGTTTGATCTCCTCTCTGCTTGGTGGCTACTGACTCCGTAACATCCTTTCCTCCCTCAAGCCCAGCAGTAAGAATTTGCTGCTGTAGCTTGCACACCAGATACACAAATCATTTCATAACATGAAAAAGCAAAGAGGTTATCTTATATTTGTATTAATTGTGATTTCCCTTTCTTCAAATTCATGGTTCAGTTTTCAAAATTGTCTTTTGATTCAGCCTGTAACAGAATCAAAGTTTGAATTTATGGCCCTTCATCTTCATCATTTGGTGTTGTTGTAGATCAAAGCATATATCATCTGCAATTTCAAGTCAATACGAAAATGGCCATTCATATCATGCATATGCAAGAAATTGAACACCTATATATAGCATATAAGTCCATGTTCTCTCTGTTGAATACTTAGTTCAGAAACATTATTCAATATTTTTCCAGCATAATTAAGAAATGAAACATCAAGCTAATTAAAACATGGATATACCGGATGGTAGTATAATAATTTGATAATCAACTACACAACTTATATACATGTGCTCTGTAAAATAATTGGCAACAGATAGAATTAAAAGTCAGCATAGTATTCTAATTATTTAGCCAGGGAAGTTGAGCTGGAATCTTCATTAGTATTTGATAGACCTTTCTTCAACTAATCTAGAGTAACGAAAATGGTTCTATCCATTTCAACTTTAAACCAATTTCTCTGTCCTATGCAATTTTTCTATGTGTAAGAATTAGCACAACATTTGACACTAACACAAAATACTTTTCAATTCATTGTGATTTGTATGTAATGAAAATGGATTTGTGAATTCTGTCACAATAGTTTCATAGACTTTTCAAAGATAGAAATGAGTGGACAAAAGACAACAAATTGATCATCAATCTTATAAGAGTTCTACATTGACTAAATATTACATTGAAAATTCAAGGCCTGTCATTTTCATTGGAATTGTTAAGAAATTTATTCTTGGTTTTTTTTTCTTCCTTTATTAATTTTTTTTACAATTTAAAAAAAAAAAAGATAAAAAGGGAAAAAGATAAATCAGGTTATAACAAAAGCATCATATAACCTCTCTTTTTATGGCCGGAGGACAAACTTTTTAGTCACCAGGGTTAACTATACCTAGGGATCTTTGTGTTCGAGTCGCAGGAGAAACACTTACCACATTTAGACAATTACCATTTGTGTAATTGGGCCTATTAGGTGTTATGCAATTGTTCCCGGATACCTCAATTACGGGCTTAATTGGCAATTGGCTTGTAGGGTGTTCCATTTGTCCCTTATTTGATGAAAAATCATCTTTATACGACTTTTCTTCAACCAATCTAGCGTAACGAAAATAGTTATGTCCCTTTCAAGTTCTTATTCAAATTTTTTTTTTCCTGTAAAGAAAAATGAAGATTGGCTTTGAAGTAGTCCGGTAAGTGAAAAGTCTTATTAATTTATTTATTTTTATAATTATTAAAAATTAAAAGTCTAGATGGAGAATGAGTGAAACAGAAACATTGCACTTTCCAGGAAATTAATTGGTCTATGCGAGCATATTTTACTATATATAACCATTAGTTTTCCCATAGAAGGAGATAAGGTAACTGAGTATGGGTGTTCATCAGCTGGCTCTGGTGTTATCGCAGATCATATTTTTACTCTTGCCATTCAAAGCATCAGCAATATCATGTCCCAGCAGGTGTGGTAATGTCAGCTTTTCGTACCCCTTGGGAATTGGAGCAGGCTGCTACTTAGAAAAGGGATTTGAAGTAACTTGTGACAATTCTTCTGGCTCTGAAAAACCTTTCTTAACCGGCATCAGTCTCGAAATATTAGAAGGTGTTTCTTATACTCCAAGCTATGCGATTGGCGTCAACTTGTCTAAAATTTCTTTAAATAATATCAGCACAACTCGAGGCATTGATCTGTCAGGAAGCCCCTTTTCATTTTCAAATGTAGGAAATAACTTCATTTCCGTTGGTTGTTATAGCAATCAGAGTCACAACCAGACTGATTCAACTTCTTCTGGATGTCACTCTTTTTGTACTTGTGATCCTTCACAAAACGCTTCTGGTTGTTGCGATATGATATGTACCCTTCCTCCGAATGGTAAGTTTAATAATACTGAAAGTATATCAGAATTTTATTCAAAAAATATTCCCCGAAACTGCAGTTCTGCCTTCATGGTTGACCAACAATGGCTCCAGTTAAACTACCTAACAGAACCATCGGTTTTGAAAGGTAAGGAATTTATTCCTGCCAGCCTGGAGTGGGGCAGATATAGAGGGTCATGTGTAGAAATGTATAATTCAGGCATTACATCTTGTAATGAGGATGGTGACTGTTTAATCAAATTAAGCTCAGGCTATATTTGTCTTTGCAATAATCAAAAGTCGGATAGACATCAAGGATGCAGAGGTACATGTCCCTTATTAATTTAAACACTGTTAAGAAACATTTGATTTATTTTTTTTATTATTATTTGCTTTTTTTTTTTTTGCTTTAATTGTGGAAGGGGAAGTTTTGTAGCACGAAATAATTTGATTTTTTTTTTCTCTAATTGTGCAGGTTACTTGTACTGTGACACCAAGAGCAGCTATAATTGCACTGAAGAATGTCCTCATGATTATGATAAATATGATATATATTCTCAAAACAGTCAAGGAACTCGGTGTTCTCCATTAAGAAGTTCTAAGGACATATGGATAAAGAAATCTCGGGTCAGATTTTTTACTATCGTAGGTACGTTGTATCTATCCTTTTTTTTTTCCACGATATATGCATTTCTTCAGATATTAAACAAGATATTGTTCATATTTGAAAAGAAAATAAAGCCATAGCTTATAGTAATAAATTAACTAAACTAGCTACAACAATAATATAGATATATAATAAAACTTTTCTATAGTCATAATAGTGAAATTAATTAATTTTATTACTATAAGGAGGTTATAACTTAATAGAGGTGTGGTAACAAAAAATTCTTTATAATTCATGTTTTAGTAGTATAATATTAGGATTTCAATTGATGTTTTAATACTATTAATATTTTAATTTAGCGCTTCAATTGCCTACTTTTGAGACGGATAGAAGACCGTGTCTTAAAACCAACAAAGATAAGCGTCCTTGATGGAATTGTAAATGTAGTTGTTGTACGGTCAAATTGACGTGAAGTCACAAACTATTGCTAATTGTTTTAATCATTACAAAATTGTGCAGCAAATTGATGTGAAGCCACATACTATTGCCAATTTGTTTTAATCATTACAAAATTATGTAGCAAATTGATGTGAAGCCACATACTATTGCCAATTGTTTTAATCATTACCAAATTAGGATCCCCGATGTTAATGAATTGCAAGTTACAAATGAAGTGAATGAGTATAATCAAAGAGTCATTGTAGAATTTAGTGATCAAATTCGACAACTTCATTACACTAATCGAATGGATATTAATGTCTTTCTCAATCATCCAAATGAGCAGTAAGTCATGTATGCTTTAACTAAAGAAGAAATCATTACTACAATTAGACAAGAAGATAAATGAAATAATTATGAGAATGATAGTATAGAAATACAAAAAGTTTTGTGCCAAGAAGCTCTAAACATACCTGAGAAACTAAAAATATTTGGCTTCAACAAGAAGATGTTCATGCTAGCAAATAATCTACCTGCAAGTTAAAAGATGCAGTAACAACTCTATAGCATAAATCATTATCTCAAACAACTTTAGATAAATATTGTATTTTATCTTAAACCTTTAATGTAACATAAAATATATATATTTTTTTTTTGCAATATACAGATAATTATTACTATGTGGAGGCAACTTTTCTTAAGACGGAAATTAGAAAAATTATAACTTATTACAATGTAGAGTTTATTCTTATTTATAACTATCCCAAATTAGGAATATAATTTTTTATAACTATGTAGAGTTTATTCCTATATAGAGTATCACTATAGAGATGTTTTACTGTATATATAGACAAATAGACACTCTGTCTTTTCTGCTAGTTTCGTGCATATTGAATAAAAACTTGATGTTCATTATATACTTGAGTAATTTGTAGGTTGCGGTGCTGGCATTGGGTCGTTTTTACTTCTCATAGGAGTATGGTGGTTTTACAAATTCATAAAAAGAAGAAAAGCAATAAAGTTGAAGCAGAAATTCTTTAAAAGAAATGGTGGTTTACTACTACAACAGCAGTTGTCATCCAAGGAAGGTAACATTGAGAAAACAAGATTGTTTACTTCAAAGGAATTAGTAAAGGCCACAGACAACTACAATGCAAATCGAATCCTAGGTCAAGGAGGCCAAGGCACAGTGTACAAGGGAATGTTAGTAGACGGAAGAATTGTAGCCATTAAAAAGTCCAAGATAGTGGATGAAAGTCAAGTTGAGGAATTCATCAATGAGGTGGTAATAATATCTCAAATTAATCATAGAAATGTGGTTCAATTACTGGGATGTTGCTTAGAGACAGAAGTTCCAATTTTGGTGTATGAGTTCATTTCTAATGGAACTCTCTTTCATTATATCCACGGCGAAAATGAGGAGTTTCCAATCACATGGGAGCTACGCCTACGCATTGCCTTAGATGTTACAGATGCTTTATCATATCTGCATTCATCTGCTTCCATACCTATATACCACCGAGACATTAAGTCAACAAACATACTCTTGGATGACAAATATCGAGCAAAAGTTTCAGACTTTGGGACTTCTAGATCTGTTACAATTGACCAAACTCATTTGACAACTCAAGTACATGGGACCTTTGGATATGTAGATCCAGAGTATTTTCAATCAAGTCAATTTACTGACAAAAGTGATGTTTATAGTTTTGGAGTTGTTCTTGCTAAACTCTTAACCGGACAAAAGCCGATTCTTTCGACTGAATTTGTTGAAGATAGAAGTTTAGCTTCATATTTTCTTCGTGCAACAAAAGAGAATCGATTATTTGACATCCTTGATGCTCGAGTTTTGAAAGAGGGTGAAAAAGAAGAGATTATGACTGTTGCTAATCTCACCAAAAGATGTTTGAATCTAAATGGAAAGAAGAGACCAACAATGAGAGAAGTAGCTATTGAATTAGCTGGGAATATTAGAGCACTAAATGGAGCTTTACTTGAACAACAAAAATATGAAGAGATCAATTTTGTTGACAGTGAGATAATCAGTCGCTATGCAACTAGTTCATCTTCGAGTACTGGAGTGTTTTCTAATCATGCCACTTTAGATGTTCATCCTCTGATTTCAGACATGCATTAAATGGGGAGAATACTTGTTTATTATGTATGTCTTTCGACAAATAAATTTGTGATGTTTCTACAATATATTCTACTTTTATCATTTACAAACTAATAAAGTTGTTTGATCATTGGAATACTGAATTTTATGTAATGCGATGTTGATAATATTATTAAGTATTAGTTAAATTGTTCGAGTAAATTTAATATCTTCCACTACCATAGCCAATAATCCATTAATCATATGCAAGGAAATAAGCGGCTTGGGTTTTTAGTTTTCACTTTCATTTTGTCCAACTCAATGAAGTCTTACGTGGTCACCTATCTATTTCTTCTACAATATCTCTCTTTTTCTCAGGCTAATCTAGATGTGAGCAGGACGGTGGTAGACCTTTTTTTTTTATTTTTTTTTACTATTTCGGCTACCTTAATGGAAGAATACAATCTGTTTATATGTTGTAGTTTTAGCAATGCAGTAATGCTACACCCACAACATTTTCCCACAAACTTTTCTTACAATCTTGACATGACAACTGAGTTGGCGTTATCATGCCAACTCCACCACTCCAAAGGTACAAAATGATTTTGATTAGACCAAAGAAACAGTCGTTCCTTCATAAGGAATGGTCATTCCTCATGAAAGGAAGGCTCGTTCCTTCATAAGGAACAACCATTCCTTATGATGGAACAACTTGGTTGTTCCTTAAAGAACGGTCGTTCCTTATTAATGAATGACCGCTCATTTCTAATAGTGTCTTGGGTGCCTTGGGAGTTGAAATGACAGTGCTAATCTACTTTATTACTAATAATATAAAATAAAAATGGGAGAATTTTATAAACTATCCTTCACTTATTGTTAACTATCAAGCCTATTACATTTTTTTTGTGGGAAATAGTAAAAAACCACCCTTAAACCTTAAGGGGTGTTTGGTTCCAATAATGTTTTATTATCAAAAAAATAAGATTACCAGTGAGATAGATAGCCTTAATGGGGCATTTGGTTGGGGGTAATGTGGGATTACTTGGGTTATGTCATCCTATATTACTTGATTACCATGTTTGATTGTCAAGTAATATAAGATTCCGGTAATATTTAAATAACAATAGTCGTTAGTGTTGATAATATTGGAGGTAATCTGATTACCTCCATTTTCTTAGGTATTATAAGATTACTAGGGTAATCTTTCTTTGTTACAATTGTATCCCTTATTAATAAAATTTCAGGACAATAATGCCCTTATTTTTAAATTTTATTTACATGAATGTTACTTTTACTATTTTACCCCAATTAATTAACCTTTTTAACAAAATTACCCTTGAATTCAAAACAAATTGTAGCCTATCCAAGCCACCACCCCCACTCGCCTGCTGTCGGAAACCACCGCTGGAGGCAAGACGCACGAAAGGCCGAAAATGGTTGCCATGTGCCGATATGGCCATTTCCGGCTAGATCTAATTTGGCTATCAACGGATAGATCCATTGATCTAGTTGTTGGCGGCCAGATTGATGGTCATTAACAGCCACGTTTGTAGCCGTTAACGGCCATCAATTTGGTCGCCAACAACTAGATTAACGGATCTGGCCATTGACAGCTAGATTTGATATGGCCGTCAACGGCCAAATCTGTCATGATTTGGCCGTTGACGGCCTAATTGATGGATCTGGCCATTTTTGACCAGATCTATGGTCGAAAATGGCCATACGGTGCATGGAGGCCATTTTGGCCATTTTCTGCTCTGTGCGCCTTTAGTTTGCCGGCGGTAGGCAATGGTTGGGTTGTGGGGGTGCTTTGTTGATTTTCCAAAGTTTTATTATGAGGTTGTTTTTGCTAAGTTTTTAAATATAGGGGGATTATATAATCCAAATACATTAAAACCTCTCTATAGTCATAATGGTGGGATTAAACTAATTTTATTACTATATTGAGGTTATAACTTAATAGAGGTGTAGTTAAAAAAATTTCTTATTTCATAATTCATGTTTTAGTAGTATAATATTAGGATTTCAATTCATGTTTTAATAATATTAGGGTTTTAATTCAACACTTCAATTGCCTACTTTTGAAACGGATAGAAGATCGTGTTTTGGAACCAACAAAGATAACTGTCTATGATGGAATTGTAAATGCAATTGCTGCATGACAACTGATGTGAAGCCATAGACAATTATCAATTGTTTTAAGCATTACAAAATTAGGACCCTCAATGTCGATGAATTGGAAGTTACAAATGAAGTGGATAAGGAGAATCAAAGAGTCATTGTAGAATTGAGTGATCAGATTCGATAACTTCACTACACTAATCGAATGAATATTAATGTCTTCCTTAATCATCCAAATGAGTAACAAGTCATATATACTTTAACAAAAGAAGAAATCATTTCTACAATTAAACAAGAAAAGAAATGAAATAATTATGAGGATAATAGTATGGAAATACAAAAAATTTCATGTCAAGAAGCTTTAAACATGCTTGAGAAATTAGAAATATTTTGGCTTTAACAAAAAAATGTTCATGCTAGGTAATGTACCTGCAAGTTAAAAAATGTAATAACAACTCTAAAGTATAAATTATTGTCTCAAACAACTTTAGATAAATATTTTATTTCATCTTAAACTTTTAATGTAACATACCATATTTTTTTTTGAAATATACAGATAATTATTACTATATGGAGGCAACTTTCCTTAAGACGGGAATTAGAAAAATTATAACTTATTACAATATAGAGTTTATTCTTATTTATAACTATCCCAAATTGAGAATAGAGTTTTTTTATGATAATGTAGAGTTTATTCCTATATAAAGTATCACTATAGAGAGGTTTTACTGTAATAATCGATATTAGAAAATAATATAATAATATTATTAAATTAGAGGACAATTCAGTAATTTAAATAATATATCCACCAATTTATTCCTCCCAACCAAATATATTAATAAAACATACCCACTAATATATTCCAACTAACCAAACATATTTTCCTAAAGATTCCCAGTAATCTTCAAGGTTATCTAACTTTTCAGTAATCCAATATTCCCAATAATCCAACATTCCCTTAACCAAACGCACCCTGAATGTTAATGAGTATAAATAATTAATGTGTTTGGTTCGTTTGGACTGTATAAATAATTAATGTATTTGGTTGGCGGTATACAAAATACTTAGATACTATTTCACTGAAATGCCTTTTACAATATATATATATATATATAATTAATGAGGTTAAACAAGTCATTTAACAAGTTGGGTTAATTGTTATTTGACATCAAAAGCAGGGCCCTAATCACCCGTAGCCTTATGGTCATCCCAATTCTCTTAAATTGAAAATTAAATTTTTTATAAAAATTCTATTTGTCTCCGAATAGGATAAATTTTTTTTCCCCCACAAATAAGATTGAAACCTAATTTATTAGTAGTGCAATATTTTAGCCAAATTAAGTTATATGTATATTTTTATTTTTCTTTTAATTTTTTATGTTAGTATAATAATTTACATAAAATATTACTAACATATATTTGGGTAGAGTTTTGAATTGAATATTTAGAAGTAGGAACATAAATTTGTTCAAAATGTACAGCCTAACATCACATCTCACCCCAGCTGGTAATCTGTCAGCTAAACTTAAATGCCTTGTTCATCTTTCCTTTTCTTTGAGAAAAAAAAAATCAACATTTAATGCAACATTTTCTTTGTAGACACGTCTCTTAGTCTTTTTAAAAGATGGTTATTAATAGATTCATAATATCATAAATTTGGTTGAAATTTTTTGTTATTTAGAAATTAATTAAGTTGGTGGGTCGTTATCTTGCATACTTTTCTCGTGGTCTTCTTTAGATTAGACTTTTAATTTTGTTTTATATTAGAATAAGTAATAAAGTTCAAAGATGAAATTACTCTTTATGTATAAGATGCAAATCAATTTTGATGCCCATTTCCACTTTTATGGAAAATAAAATTGGCAATACAAAAATCATATAAAAAAATGCTTTTGCAAACCATGGAACACGTTTTGGAAGATTATAAGACTTTGCTTTCACAATCTACTAAATGCATAGAACCATTAAACACGTTGTGAAAGTAAAGCTCAATACAAATTGATCTTTTAGAGAAAAAGAATAAACAGAATTTATTAAGAAAGATATTGAACTCTCCTTTAATTTGCTTCCATTTGATATGTAAACTTGCATTCATATCCACCTAGATTTGACACAATTATACACGGATTCTTTCCATTTATTTTATGAAAATAAATTAAAATCTTAGAAAAATCAACTGATCCAGGGTTGGTTGTACAATAAAAGAAATGAGATTATACTTGTATTTTTTAGAGAACAAATCCAGGGTTGGTTAATGCATCATCAATATGATAGTTATTATATTGGGATGTTTTTTCAATTTCCTTTGCATATTCAGTACCCCATCTCAGTTAATTTAATAATTATTTCTCCTAGAGTTAAAATGACATTAATTCCACAAAGTTTGATTAAATAATAATTTTTTTTCAAGTTTTCAAAATAACAAAAATTCTCTCATTGAATTATGTGTTAAAATAAACTATAATAATTTAAATTTTAACATTTTAGATAAGATTCATTATTTACAGTATATATATATATATATATATATATATATATATATATATATATATATATATATATATATATATATATATATATATATATAACAAGGGAGAATTTTATAAACTATCCCCTACTTTTTGATGAAATTACTTTTATCTACCAGATCAATTATTGATGCCCAAATGATGGGTTTTCACTTTTATGGAAAATAAAACTGGTAGTAGGATAATCATATAAGAAAGCATAAAAGACATGTTCCTAATAAAAGCTTAAAAATACATATTTTGTTAGTGATTCAATTGGATTATTTGTGGAAAAATGTATTTAATTTGTGAAATTTAACTTAATTATTTCATAAATGTCTTTTATGGGATCATAGGTATGTTTTGAGTGTTTTCAGGTATTCAGATGTAGGTTATATCGACGATGGAATGTGGGATGAAAAGAATCAAATGGTTCGTGATTCGGACTTGAAACAAAGAAGTTAGGGCGATTTGAAGTTAAAGTGAAAGTCCTGAAAAACGCTCCAGTTTTGAACATGTGACAGTAATTTGACAATATCTTGAACTGTAGATTTTGGATTGAGATTATTCTTGAACCGTTGGAAAGCTGATTCAAAGGGCTACAATTCATATGTTTACCACTTGGCAAGATTCGAAAGTTATCATGCTCAAAAACCACCATCTTATCAAGATTTTGAGTTCTAGGGCAGAATCAACTATGCCTAGGCATAGTGCCACGGCAAAACTGTGATTTTGGATTTTTTTACATTAAATTTATGACGTGTATTTCCTTTTTTAAGAGTTCTAACGTGATTAGAATAGTAGGAATCATAACCCTAAAACCCTAGGAGTATAAATAGATGTCTTTAGCCGATTTTTAAGAAGGGAAAAAGAGAGAAGTTCAGCGGCTCTTTGGAGATTGGAAATTCCTGCAATTTTGAGTCATCAATTAGAGAAGTTTTTCTACTCTTTCTTATACTCATGTTTATGAATACAATGACTTTTATTACTGAAAGTATGAACTAATTTTATTTTCTAGGGTTAAGATGTAGCCCAATTTTATGAATATGCATTGAATTACTTGTTGCTAATTTTTATTAAGTTTTCTTTCAAGTTTTATTATTGCGCTTAAAGCTTTCAATTCTTAAGGGCCCTAGAGTTGAATGATTTTATGGGTTAGGTTGAGATCGAGAGATGAAACCTAATTAGTCTAAGGTAATAAAACCATAGATTGAGCAAACGCTAGAGATAGGATACCGCGATCTGTGAGGCTCTGGTAAATTCCATAGAACTTAATGATCTCCAATTACTTAAATCTGATTAGAGATAATTTGGGTTAGTAATTAAGAGTTAATTTGTTAATTGCTCGAGAGAAAGTTAGCAAAATATTAGGGAGTTTGGTCTTTTGAATAAGCTTAATTGGGTTAACGATAATTGTCAATGCATATGATTAAATTGGTGTGAAATCTATGCCCTAGGTTTAGTCATATTGATTTCCTACTAAAGTGTTAACAAAAGTCTTTTTTTGTTTTGCTTCTAAGTTGTTTTATTTTTCATTGAATCATTCTAAAAATCTAATTAATCAAACAGCAATAAGATAGGTTAGTGTGGTACTTGGTATTAGTAATTCCCTTGGGTTCGATTTCCGTATTTTATACACTTTATTACTTGCACGATTTCGTACACTTGCGAAAATCAACAACAAGTTTTTGGCGCCGTTGCCGAGGAATTGCTTTTATATTATCAATATCAATGCAAGCTATTTAGTTGCTGATTTGGTTTGTAATTTATTTTTATTTTTATTTTTATTTTTGTTTTTTGTTTTTAGTGCTTTAATTTTTATTTTTGTATTTTTAGTGTTGGACCGTACAGAGGAGTTAGTTTCAATGACAGATACAGGAGGAGAAGAAGTTCAAAAGGCACTTAAGGATTACTCAAGACCTACAATTAAGGGATGTGCTTCTAGTATTAGGAGACCACCGATTCAAGCAAATACCTTCGAGATAAAGCCAAACATTATTCAGATGATACAACATTCAATTCAATTTGCAGGGTTGTCTAGTGATAATCCTAATTTGCATATCGCAAATTTTCTGGAGCTATGCGATACATTCCGACATAACGGGGTATCTGATGATGCAATTAGGTTAAGGCTTTTCCCATTCTCTCTTCGGGAAAAAGCTAAGGCTTGGTTAATTTCTCTACCACCCGGAAACATCACTACTTGGAATGAGTTAGTTCAAGTGTTCCTTGCAAAGTATTTTTCGCCGATCAAGTCTGCCAAGGTGAGGAGTGACATCACAAATTTTTTCCAGCAAGATATGGAGTCACTCTACGAAGCTTGGGAGAGATATAAGGATCTCTTACGGAGGTGTCCTCACCATGGGTTACCAATATGGTCGCAAGTGCAAACATTTTACAATGGGTTGATTCCAAATATACAAGCCATGGTAGATGCTGCAAGTGGGGGAGCCTTGAATAACAAAACACCAGAGGAAGCCTATAATTTGATTGAAGTGATGGCAAGCAATAACTACATGAGGCCTTCAGAGAGAAATTCAATAAGGAAAGTAGTGGGAGTGCACGAAGTTGATGGCTACATCGCATTGGCTGCTCAACTTTCAACCATCCAAAAGCAATTAGGAGTTACCCTAAAGGTAAATGCTATTGATATTCGTTCTCTAACTTGTGAATTTTGTGCAGGGAATCATTTGTCAAGAGATTATCAAATAGGGAATCCATTTTCTCCATCTCAACAAGCAAATTATGTCAACAATTTTCAAGGAGAACAACAAAATCCATACTCTAATACATATACTCCAGCATGGCAAAACCATCCAAACTTCTCATGGAGCAACAACAATGAGCAAAAACAAGCTCCTATTTTTCAACCTCAAGAGCCAAAATCTAATTTAGAGAATGTGTTGACAAAGTTCATTGAAGAGACAAGAAAGAGATTTGAGAAGACTGACATCCTGGTTCAAAATCAATTAGCCTCTATTAGGAACCTTGAGACTCAAATTGGGCAAATCCACAATATTTTAGCGGGAAGAGTTCAAGGAACATTGCCAAGTGATATCGAGAAAAATCCAAAGGAGCAACTCAATGCCATCATGTTAAGAACTGGTAAGGAGCTGAAAGAATCAAGAAAAGCTAAAGAAACTGAGGAAAAAGCTGAAGACACGAAATTGGACAGAACTAACAATGCCTCAACAAAATGCCTAGGCACAAAATCCAGAATGAACAATGCCTCAACACAATGCCTAGGCACAAAACCAAAACTTGAGAACAAAGCCCAAGATGTGAAGAAAGATGAAGCCTTTCTTTCGTATCCTCATAGACTACAGAAACAAAGATTAGACAAGCAATTTGGTAAGTTCATGGATATGTTTAGAAGCTTACACATAAATATTCCTTTTGTAGATATGTTAAAGCAAATGCTGAAGTATGCCAAGTTCTTAAAGGAGATCCTTACACACAAAAGGAGGTTTGAAGAACATGAGATGGTCATGCTCACCGAGGAATGTAGCGCGTTACTTCAAAAGAAACTACCACTGAAATTAAGAGATCCAGGGAGTTTTAATATTCCTTGCACAATTGGTAGTTTTTATTTTGATAAAGCTTTATGTGATTTAGGAGCCAACATTAACTTGATGCTATTTTCTATTTTCAGGAAACTTGGTTTAGGAGAGGTGAAGCCAACAACGATTCATCTTCAATTGGCGGATAGATCCATAACATATCCTAGGGGAGTGGTGGAGGATGTCCTAATAAAGGTAGACAAATTTATCTTTCCAGTAGATTTTGTAGTTCTTGATATGGAAGAAGACCGGAACATACCTTTAATATTAGGAAGGCCTTTTTCTAGCTACAAGTAGGACTTTAATAGATGTACACCAAGGTAAACTAATCTTAAGCGTGGAAGACGAATAAGTGGAGTTCAGTGTTTTTAACATGATGAAATGTCCACCCGAGTTAGATACTTGCTTTAAGATTAGTATCCTTGATGACAAAGTAGCGGAAACCTTAGAAGAAAACTACCTTAGCTCACCCCTAGAAAATTGTTTAGTCAACTCTATGATTATGGAGGTTGAATTTGAGAGGGTAGATGAACAAAAATTGAAGCCTTATGTGTATGGTGGATTAAAGGATAGAAGGGTTTGGATTTTCCTATATGATCCAGATTGAAGGATTTGAAAAGTCGAGCTTATGACTCTAATAAAGCGCTTCTTGGGAGGCAACCCAAGCTCTTTACTTTAATTTGGGTTTTTGTTTTGAATTTATTTTAGATTTTTGTTTAATGTGTTAAGCTGTGATAACTTTGGTTTGGTTTGATATGTTAGTTGTTTATGTTTCACCCATAATTTCTTTTATGCACACTAAATTGGCCAAGAAAGGCGCATTGTTTGTTTTCTTTTGACTAGATTCCCGATGACTATTTGATAAAACAAACAACATGCATGGCTTCACAAGACTACCTCCACATAAATGTTACGCATGAAGAGTATTGTAGTTGTTCTCTTTGCACATTAAGGACAATGTTAATCTCTAACGTTGGGGTAAGGACTATATTTTTTTATGGCCAAATTTAGTTTCATTCGATGGACATCTTTGAATATCTTTTGCTTTGAATTATCTGTTTAAAAGCTTTTGGGTGAAATTGTTTTAGGTGTCTTGTAGGGTCAAAGAGTTAATGTATTTTGTTTTGTTTTGGAACTCATACATAAGTCAATGATAAGACCAGATTGTGACATTGAGATTTTATTAACTTTCGCGTAGTGTAAGGATGATAGTGGATGACAATTGCATTTAGTTATGACTCTCTTGGGAATGGGTTTTATTAGTTTAATAATTTAGAAACTTAGAGACGTTTTATATGTGCTTTTATGGGCAATAATTTTTTTGTGAAAATTGTGCATATAACCACTTGAGGTGAAATCCTGGAATCCGCATTGCTTAGGATATGATTTAGGCAATTTTCTTTGGAACGATTGAGCATTTCAAGCCAACCTATATTATTTTATCTCTAGTTAACCCTTTTAAGCCTATATATACACTTGGTAAGCCTTATTTTTTTTGTTTTAAACCCACTATATCTCACCTTGATGATGAAGCCTAAAACACTTTCCGATCCATCTTATTGTGAGAGACTTAATTTGAGATGACCTTAGAAGAAAAACTCATGAAAAGAAGTGTGGTAAAAGAAAATAAATATATTTTTTGGACCACAACCTGAGTATGTGCAATGAGATAGGTTGGGGGTTGTGAAAAGAAAAAAAAAATGATAGTAGAAGCAAGGTGGGGTAGACAATTTTTTTTTATGAGTTACTGTCTCCCAAAAAAAAAAAAAAATGTATGAAAAAAAAAAAAGCAAAAGAAAGAAAAAAAAAAAACTTTGAAAAAAAAAAAAAAAAAAATTTGCAGAAAAATAGGAAGAAGTAGCTTGGGAGAATAACTTGAAATGAGGTATATTACATGAGGGTTTGTGCTAATGTTGGAAGGAAGAGTTCAATCAATGTGAAAGGGTAAAGGGTGAATGAGAAGAGAAGCAAGAAAGAGATTGTTCATGGTCATTTACTGTAAAATACTAAGTCTCTTACATTTTGTTAAAAATTCCTTTCCGTTCTTTCATAAGCCATTACCCTAGCCTAACGTTACAACCATGATAAAGACCTAATGATCTGAGGTAGTGATTGGATTCTATATTAGTGGAGAGTGGTTTGAAAAGTGAGTCTATGGAGTTTGATTGTACATTTGTTTTATTTTCTTATTTTGCCTATGAAAGCTATGCATAAAATCATCTGGGTTTTTGGATGAATGGTTTGTGAATGATTATGACAGGGTCAATAACAAAAGTGTAGTTGAAATTCACTTATTCTTTGCATTTGCGTGTTGTTAATTATTCAATTTGTTCACATTGACACTATTTTTGAGACGATTATATGTATGAATCCTAAAATGTTTGTTTGAGTCTAGGTGAGGTTAGGTTTGGATGTTTGTGGGTATTATCGCTAGAAACCCTCACGAGACTACAACTCGTCCAACTAGGGTTGCCTAGGGGTTTAAAGGCTTGTTGCATATGCTAAATGCAACCGTGACAATCTA
This sequence comes from Pistacia integerrima, assembly GCA_026225825.1. Taxonomy (NCBI): domain Eukaryota; kingdom Viridiplantae; phylum Streptophyta; class Magnoliopsida; order Sapindales; family Anacardiaceae; genus Pistacia; species Pistacia integerrima. Next base: position 29,755,417 of record CM047748.1, read on the forward strand.
CGAAAGTGACTTAGGATAGTTTAGATATAGTTTTTCATTGTTTGTTTTATTTTCAAGCTTTAAGACTTGTTTTATATCTTAATTTGCTAGGGACTAGCAAGAAGCTGGTTGGGGGTTATGATAAAAGCTTGAAAATACATATTTTTTTGGTGATTCAATTGGATTATTTGTGGAAAAATGTGTTTAATTTGTGAAATTTAACTTAATTATTTCATAAATGTCTTTTATGGGATCACGTGTATGTTTTGAGTGTTTTCAGGTTCTTAAAGATGATATTCAGATGAAGGTTATATCGACGATGGAATGTGCGATGAAAAGAATCAAATGGTTCGTGATTCGGAGCTGAAACAAAGAAGGTAGGGCGATTTGAAGTTAAAGTGAAAATCCTGGAAAACGCTCCAGTTTTGAACATGTGACAGTAATTTGACAATAACTTGAGCTGTAGATTTTTGATTGAGATGATTCTTAAACTGTTGGAAAGCTGATTCAAAGGGCTACAATTCATATGTTTACCACTTGGCAAGATTCGAACGTTATCATGCTTAAAAACCACCATCTTGTCAAGATTTTGAGTTCTGGGGCAGAATCAACTATGCCTAGGCATAGTGCTGCGGCACAACTGCGATTCTGGATTTTTTTACATTAAATTTATGATGTGTATTTCCTGTTTTAAGAGTTCTAAAGTGATTAGAATAGTAGGAATCATAACCCTAAAACCCTAGGAGTATAAATAGATGTCTTTAGCCGATTTTTAAGAAGAGAAAAAGAGAGAAGTTCAGCGGCTCTTTGGAGATTGGAAATTCCTGCAATTTTGAGTCATCAATTAGATAAGTTTTTCTGCTCTTTCTTATACTCATGTTTATGAATACAATGACTTTTATTACTGAAAGTATGAACTAATTTTATTTTCTAGGGCTAAGATGTAGCCCAATTTTATGAATATGCATTGAATTACTTGTTGCTAATTTTTATTAAGTTTTCTTTTAAGTTTTATTATTGCGTTTAAAGCTTTCAATTCTTAAGGACCCTAGAATTGAATGATTTTATGGGTTAGGTTGAGATCGAGAGATGAAACCTAATTAGTCTAAGGTAATAAAACCATAGATTGAGTGAACGCTAGAGATAGGTTACCACGATCTGTGAGGCTCTGGTAAATTCCATAGAACTTAATGATCTCCAATTGCTTAAATCTGATTAGAGATAATTCGGGTTAGTAATTAAGAGTTAATTTGTTAATTGCTCGAGAGAAAGTTAGCAAAATATTAGGGAGTTTGGTCTTTAGAATAAGCTTAATTGGGTTAACGATAATTGTCAATGCATAATATTAAATTGGTGTGAAATCTATGCCCTAGGTTTAGTCATATTGATTTCCTACTAAAGTGTTAATAAAAGTCTGTTTTTGTTTTGTTTCTAAGTTGTTTTATTTTTCATTGAATCATTCTAAAAATCTAATTAATCAAACAATAATAAGATAGGTTAGTGTGGTACTTGGTATTAGTAATTCCCTTGGGTTCGATATCCGTATTTTATACACTTTATTACTTGCACGATTTCGTACACTTGCGAAAATCAACAACAGTTCCCACCCAAGGTTTAGTGAAATGGCAAGTTCGCAACCAGGTTTCTAAGTCAGTTTGTCAGCACCTCAACTAATCCTCAAAAGTCCATTGAACACTTTACAAACCCAAAGAATCTAGTAAATCATAATATGGTAGATGACCCTAATATTTGAACCTAGGAACTCAATGAAGGAAATAAACCTCCTTAACCACCCCTGCTTTTAACAACCTTGAAACCCATTTTGGTTAATTATAAGAATATTTACTTGGAAACTTTACATAAAAGACGTTTTGGTATATGGAAAATAAAGCTTGTACAATTTCAATAGTTATCATTTTATTGTATTATTATTACAATTCCAAAATTGAAGATTTATTCAGGATTACTATTTTCAGCTAATTAATTCAACAATTATTCTCTTCTGCCATTTTGGTAAACTCCAGCTGGAAAGTAGTCAGTCCTAAGCTAAACACAGAGAGCTTTCTTCGTCTTTTCTTTTATTCTGGACTTCTACTTTTATCCATGTTCACACGGTGGGTCTCCACTGTAATCAATTATTCACAGTAAAGCTAAAATCAATTGATTGATGCTCACTATGGATTAATGCTACACATTTTTATATTATAGTTAGATGATATTTTATTTAACATTGAATTAACATGCTATTAAAATGAGGACTTTTTGTAAAATTGTATGCATTTTTAGTTAACTGGAATGAGCATATAATTGATTGATGTTATCATTTTTATTATAAAAGTTAGAACACAAGATGCTTTTACATATTCATCTTATATTATTATTATTATTTTTTTTTTTCAAATTTAATCGAATTTGTAGAGTAACCTTATGCTATGTTTAAACATATATGCCTTGTTACTTCAAACAAATTTTTGGAAACCCTGGTAACAAGAATAAAACTTCTAAAATGCGTCTTCTATACTAGATATAACATTGGCACACATCATCTACGGACTTCATGCTACTATATTTGCTAATAACTTTGTTTGAATTAATCTTAAAATTTGCTTGAATTAATTAATCTTATAAATTATCATTCTTAGACGTAAACATACATTACATAATGTTATGCCTGGGAAAATAAAGGGCTGACGTGGGAAAGTCGCGTAAAGGGTGACCTGCTCCCGTCAGAGCAACACGTACACGTCGGGCCTGCCAAATGATATGGAGCTCACACGCGTCCATTTCCCTGCAATAAATCGTGCGAAGTCAGCTTGGGAAGAGAGCAATGGGACATAAAGTCGGATTATATCCTAACAATCACACCAACTCATGGATTTAATGATAATTACACGCTTCAGTTTGATATAAAATGAAGAAGACCCCTTCATTAAGGGGATTCGGCCATTTTTACAAAGACTCTCTCTCTCCTGTAAACACATTTACTTTTCATAATTCCTCTGTAAGTCAGTCCGCTTTGCGACTTGACCCACACTAATAACAATACACATCAGTGGACGTAGGATTTGCTACCTTAGCATCCGAACCACTTTAAAAGCTTTCTCTGCATTTACTTCACTCCGTATATCCATTATCACGTGTGTTAATCCACCAATCAGCAATACGCACGTGACAATTGGTTGGTGCAAAAAACGAGCATCAACAGTTTGGTGCTAGAAGGAGGGCTGATTTAGTGTCTACCCTTCATCAGGAGAATCTTTGGCCTACTGGTCTTACAGCTACAAATGGCCGGTCAATTTGGACCTGAGCAGGTGAACCAGCATGCTGAAGGAGTCCCCCCAGCTCAGAGGGACACCCCTTCCAACATACCTCCGGCCCTGCAAAATGTCGCTGGGAATACCCCTGCCAGCCTCCGCAATCGGACCCCTGCAATCGGTTACCTAGAGAGGTTCGACAATACTCTCCAGACGGTCAACCAGAGGTTGGACCGTTTGGACCAAGGCATGTCATCTACGACTGGAGCGGTACAACCGCCAAAGACGCCTGCAGGTCGCGCAAAAGCGCGGCAAAGGGCGATAGCCCGTGCCGCGAGCACTGCAGCGTGTAAGCGCAAGGGTAAGCAAGTGGCAAAAAGTAAGCCTACGGGCTCCCAAGGGCCAGCGAATACAAAAGGCACCCCGAGCAGGGTGTCGGCAAAGCTGAGACTCGGTGAAAAAGTGAATCCCGAGCTGTCCCATGCCACGTCGCAGGCAAACCCAAGCGAAAATGCTGGGCGCGATGATTCCTATCACCACCAGCAGAACGACCCCGATCGTTCTCATGCGGGTGGCCCCCACACCTCGCGGGGCGGTTCGTACCACCGCGAGGGTCGTGAAAATGCCCCGCGCAATCCATCGCCTTCACGCGCCTCTAGTCAGCGTGTGTCGAGCGCGGCTGGAAATACCGGCCGAGGCAAGGAGGAATCCGACCTCCGAACTCTCCTGAACCGCAACCGAGAAGGCCGGGCTCGCATGGGTGAAAGCAACCCCCAATTGGCTCCGTTACCACAAATTGAGGAGCTGCAGCGAGCTTTGGACAGGCTAAGGGAGCAGCAAAACGAACAGGCGCAGGTCGCCTCAACATCCCCTTTTTCTCCCGAGGTGCTAGCTGCTCCACTTCCACCAGGGTTCAGAATGCCAGATATGCGGCCGTTTGATGGAAACTATGATCCGCAGGATCATTTATATGAGTTCAACGACCTGATGGAGCTCCACCAGGTTTTGGACCTTGCAAAATGCCGCTGTTTGGCCGTGACGCTGACCTCTCACGCCAAGCGGTGGTTAAGGTCGCTCCCAGCGAGATCGATCAGTTCATGGCCTCAGATGAGCACGACGTTCCTACGGCATTTCCAAGCCAATCGAAAATTTTCAATGCCTTTGAGCTACCTCAGCAACATAAGGCAAGAAAGAGACGAATCCCTGCAGTCCTACATTGACCGCTTCCACAGGGAACTCAACAAAGTGGCTCACGCTCCAGAAGAGTCCATCCGAACTCTTATAATAGCTGGAGTTCGCCCGCAAACCGACATGTGGAAAGAACTGCAGGCTGAGGACGATATTTCCCTCACCAGATTCTATAACCTGGCAGAAAAATATCTCCGAATAGAGAATTCGCTGGCGGTACTCCGCCGTCGCGATCACGGCACTTTCAGCAATACGCCTGGTCGGGGAGAAAACAGGCGAGCTGATCGCAAAGGCGACACTGACGATCAGCGAAAAGGGAAGAAACCCCGCTACAAGCAGAAAAAGTCCTATGCTCTTGTCCTCCATCGCGACCTCGACAGGACTCAATACACTCCGCTGAATGTGTCCGTATCTGCGATCCTCGACAAATCCCAGGAAGCTAGCCTGCTCGGTGAGCCTGAACCAATGAAAACCCCTGTTACGGCCAGAAATAGCAAAAAATACTGCCGTTACCACCGGGATAATGGGCATCTCACTGATGAATGTCGAGCTCTAAAGCAGGCTATCGAAGAGCTTATCAAGAAAGGGCACTTCAAGGAGTACATTGATAACTCCCCAAAAGAAAACCAAGGGGAGCGAAAGAAAAAGCGCCGTGATCGCAGCGGGTACGATAGTGTTAACATAATTTTCGGAGGTCCGCACCTCGCGGGAAACACGCGAGGAGCGCAGGAAAGATATGCTCGCGAAGCGCACCATGACCCGATCAGGGTAATGAATACTTCGTAGCGACCTCAGAAAGCCAGAAAAGAGGAGCCAATCACCTTCTGCGAGAAAGAGGCAGCTCGCTTGCACCATCCTCACGAGGATGCTCTGGTAATCACGCCCCTGATAGGGTGTCATAATGTCTGCAGAATGCTTGTAGACAACAGAAGCGCTGTGAACATCCTGTTCAAGTCCGCTGGATGTAATGAACTCCGGTCGAGGCCGACCTCCGCCGCCGATGCCTCTCAGCGGCTCAGGGATCACCTCGATCCCAGCTGGAACAATCCACTACTACACGCTTGACGATTACGATGAGGTGACTAGGGTTACCGAATTCTTGGTCGTAGACTGCCCATCGGCCTTCAATGGAATCTTAGGGCGACCTCTGCTAAGAACCTTCAGTGCAGTCACTTCCATTTATCATCTTAAGATGAAGTTCCCCAATCCAACGGGGATAGGGGAGGTAAGCGGATCGCAAAGCGCATCTCGCGAATGCTATGTAAAATCGGTCCAAATGGCCGACAAGGGGAAGGGCATTTCGCGATAGTAGCTCCCGCCAAAGTATGGCGATCAGCCGGATCGAGCCACGGCCTGGTCCGATGGAGGATAATATAGATCCGCAGATTCAGGAAATCCCCCCGAGCGGCCCGGTTGAGGATCTGTCCAAAGCTTCGATTGATCCAAAAGAGCCGAGCCGAGTGCCAAAGATCGGAAGCTGTCTCAACCCCCAGCTCGCTTCCGAGCTGGTAAGCTTCTTGAAGGAGAACATTGACGTGTTCGCCTGGTCGCATGCAGATATGGTCGGGATCAGCCCGAGCATTATTTGCCATTCACTGAATGTCAGCAGTGAAGCCAAGCCAGTTCGCCAAAAGAGAAGGGCGATGGATCCGGAGCGGTACGCCGCATTAAAATCAGAAGTGGAGAACCTTCTCCGAAATGGATCTGTTCGCGAGGCTCTTTACCCGACATGGGTTACCAACCCGGTCCTAGTAAAGAAGCCAAATGGCAAGTGGCGGACCTGCGTGGACTTCAGCGACCTAAACAAAGCTTGCCCAAAAGACAGCTTCCCCCTGCCAAGAATCGATCAGCTCGTTGATGCCATCTCGGGGCACGAGCTGTTAAGCTTCATGGATGCATACTCGGGATACAATCAAATCCCGATGTATAAACCAGATGAGGAGCATACGACCTTCATTACGGACCGGGGGCTATACTGTTACAAAGTCATGCCCTTTGGCCTCAAGAATGCGGGTGCGACCTATCAGAGATTGGTCAACCGAATGTTCTCCAACCAGATCGGGAGGACAATGGAGGTCTATGTGGACGACATGCTGGTCAAATCCCAGGTCGCCTCAGAGCATATTACGCATCTCGCTGAGATGTTTGACATACTCCGGCTCTACAGAATGAAGCTGAACCCTCTCAAATGTTCATTCGGGGTATCGTCAGGAAAGTTCCTAGGATATATGGTCAATCAGCGGGGCATAGAAATAAACCCCGAAAAGATTCAAGCTCGGCTCGATATGGAGAGCCCGACAAGCAAAAAGCAGGTCATGAGTGTGAACGGGCGAATAGCGGCACTTAGTCGCTTCATATCAAGGCTAACAGACCGCTGTTTACCATTCTTCAATGTCCTAAAAGCCAACAAGAAATTCGAGTGGACTCCGAATGCGAGCGGGCATTCCAGAGCATAAAAGAACATCTTGGGAAGCCACATCTCCTCTCTAAGCCTCTCCCACAGGAAATCCTGCTCATCTACCTGTCCGTGTCTCAGTTCGTGGTCAGTGCAGCTTTAATACGAGAAGAGGAAAAGGTTCAGTGGCCAGTATATTATGCAAGTAAGCGTCTATCGGATGCCGAAATGCGATATCCAGAAATGGAGCGACTAGCTTTCGCTCTCCTGGTTGCGTCTAGAAAGTTGCGACCTTACTTCCATGCCCATACAATCAATGTAATGACAAATTACCCTCTCAGGCAGGTCCTCCAGAAGCCCGAGGCCTCGGGTAAACTGCTCAAATGGGCCATGGAACTGAGCCAGTTCGACCTAAAGTATAAGCCCAGGTCGACCATTAAAGGGCAGGCTGTTGCAGACTTTATCTCGAAATTTTCCTATCTCCCAAACGAGCAATAGTCTAGCGAAGTCAGGCAAGAATCTATTTAGAACCTGTCGACCTGGAACCTCTACGTCGACGGGTCATCAAACAGGAAAAGAGCCGGTGCGGGTCTTCTCCTGGTGAGCCTCGAGGGGGCTCAAATTCATGGTATTCTCCGGTTCGGGTTTAAGGCGACCAACAATGAGTCCGAATACGAAGCTCGGCTCGCCGGGTTGCGACTCGCCAAAGAAATGGGTGCAACCGCGACCAGTATTTATAGCGATCACGCGGTCACAACCGATTCTGTGGGGAATACCAAGCCAAGGAAAAGAACATGGTCCGCTACCTGAAAGAAGCTAGGGTCTCTCTGGGGTCGTTTAAACACTTTGAAATCGCTCAGATCCCCAGGGAGAGCAATTCTATAGCGGACGCCTTGGCAAAGATAGCCTCGTCGTTAGATTCAGAGGCTCCTGATAACATTCCTGTTCGTTTCATCGATGCTCCGACTATTAGCTCGACCGAACAGGCCGTGAATGTGGTTCCACCAGATTCCTGGATGAATCCCATTGTCCAGTACCTCAAGAATGGGACCCTGCCTAGCGACAAGGTTGAGGCAAGAGTCCTACGAGTAAGGTCCGCTCGTTTCACACTCATCGGGGATCAACTGTACAGGAGAGGATTCAGTGCCCCTCTCCTCCGATGTGTGACCAATGAAGAAGCAGACTACATCATGAGGGAAATTCATGAAGGGATCTACGGTAACCACACAGCAGCTTGATCTCTCGCGAACAAGGTTGTTCGTCAAGGATACTATTGGCCCCGGATCCAACAAGATACACACAACTTTGTAAAGAAATGTGACAAGTGCCAGCGGTTCGCGAACATTCCGCGAGCCCCATCTCACGAGCTGATTACTATGTCTAGCCCCTGGCCATTTTCCATATGGGGGATCGACCTTATCGGCCCCATGCCAGTTGGAAAGGGAGGGGTAAAGTATACCGTGGTCGCGGTAGACTATTTCACAAAATGGGTTGAAGCCGAGCCGCTAGCCGAGATCACGACCAGAAAGCTAAAAGATTTCGTTTTCAAGAACATAGTGTACCGCTACGGAATTCCTCACACCCTTATCTCGGATAATGGGAAGAGTTCAAGCAAGTGCGACGAGCTGGGCATCCATAAAAAGTTTGCCTCAGTCGCCAGACCGCAAGCGAATGGCCAAGTTGAAGCAGTCAACAAGACCATCAAGCACACTCTGAAGGCCAAGCTCGGGGTAGCCAAAGGAAATTGGGCTGACGATCTCCCCGAAGTCTTATGGGTGTACAGGACAACTCCAAGAACCTCCACCTCGGAAACCCCTTTTTTGCTAGCCTATGGCTGAGAAGCGATGATCCCTGTAGAGGTCGAAACTTGTTCTCTTCGGAGGGACCTGTACAATGAGGAAGAAAACGAAGCACTTATAAGAGCAAGTTTGGATCTGGTCGAAGAACACCGCAACAAGCCTTCGCTAAGGATAGCACCTACCAACAGCGAGCAAAAAGGTTCTTCAACTCGAAGGTCAAGCGAAGAGACTTCCAGGTCAGAGACCTTATGCTAAAGGAAGTTCTCCTCGGGACCAGAGAGCCAAGTGCGGGGGTACTAGGACCTAACTGGGAAGGTCCATATCGGGTGGACAAAGTGATCAGACCGGGGACCTACCATCTCAAAAGATTGAACGGCTCCAAAGTACCCCGAGCTTGGAACGCCGAGCACCTCCGGCCATACTATCAGTAATCCCGAACTCAACTCAGTTTTTGTTAATTTCTTTCAAGTATTACTTTGTTCGCTCGAAATAGTTCGCATGTAAGAATTTGTAGGCAATTGCTTATGTAAATCACAATTGTAAATTGTACATATATATATGAAAAAGCGAACTACAAATTGTAAAGATAGTCTCCATTCATGTACAAACAAAAAAGTCAAAAGACCTGATTACAATGGGGACAACTCATTACGCTAAGGCTGGTCGGGGGGATCCTTTGAACCAGAACCCCCTGCCTGGTCGGGTCATTGGGCGGCCGCGGCTTCCTGATCATCCTCCTCGGCCATGATCCGTAAAGTCGCTTGCCAACCCTCCGGGAGGTCGGACATGTCCAAATCTGGATTCTTTGCTCGCAGAGTGTAGATCGACCCGATTGTCCAGTCTGCGGCCTTTTCTTCCAGCTCCTCTCACTGATTCTGCATTTCTTCAGTCAGGGAAGCGATTTTCTCCTGACTCTCCTAGAGTTCGGCCTCAAGAGCTCGCCTTTCTTGTTCGGAGGCCTCCCTGTCTTGTTCAGCTCGCTGAGCCCGTGCGAAGGTCGCCTAGATCTCCTGGTCCTTTTCTCCGACCTCCTTGGAGAGCCTGACGGTTGTCCTTTGAAGTTCTTCAACTTCCTCCACACGTCGGTCGAGTTCCGTCTTTTGGAAATCCACCATTCGTAAAGCGGCATCCTTTTGGTTCAGATACCTGTTCGCCGCCTCGAACGCTTGTATTCTTTCCGCTTCGACGGACTCCAAGCTTTGCTTCAGCTTCATGACCTCCTCCTCCAGGTCGCTTGTCCCCTTTGCGGCCCTCAGCCGCGTCTTTTCCATGGCCATCCTCATCGCAAGTAACACCTGCGAGCAAGATATGAGTTAGAAATAAATCAGAATGAAGTTTCAAATCCAGCTCGTTTACCTTGCTCAGATGCTGGAACGACCTAGTCATCAGGTCGTCGCCCGTGTCAGCGAACTCGTCGTATGACTTCGATAGCTCACACTCGAGCAGGCCATAGACTATCGGCTGCAGGTGCTCGGGCAGACTCCCTAATGAGTCTAGAACTGGTGCATCCTTCGCCTTGCCGGTAGCGGCCGCCTCGCTCACGGGCTCCTTGCCCGACCTCTTGGATTCCTGGCGCGTCCCAGAGGCTCCTCCTCGGATTCGGTCTCAGACTCTTTGGCCTAGACCTGTTTCCTCTTCTTGGACCTTTGGGCCGGAGCCTTCCGCATTGGGCGAGCAGATGGTGCCTGAGCGACTGCTCGCCCCGGTCGCTTCTAGCAGACTGGCTGCGAGGCGCAGAAGCTCGCAACGGCTGTGCCGGAATAGGACGGGCAGCTTCGGCCGCTCTCTCCTTCCTCGATCGAGGGAAAACGAATGGTGCTCGCTGGGACTGCCCGGACTCCTTTGGGGGCATGGTCTCTGCATTTAAGTTCACAGAAGGAAATTTATTCTACGACCTGTGAAAGGGCCCTTTACCAAGATAACTTACCTTCAAGGGGCGGGGTTCTAACGACGCCTTGTCGCTGAAAAAACCGTATTTCCGCAAGTTCGCGGTTGTCACAAGCTTCCTCGCGTCCCGGCTCTCCTCGTCCAGTACTCCGAAAGATACGAGCCTATCTGGGTCGGCGAGTAGCGCTTGTTCAGTCATTCTATTAACTACAAAAGAAAACAGGTCGTTATTATAGATCAGGCGAGCAGATAATGAACCCAGTGAAGGAAAACCTACTTGGATCCTAAAAACGGCAGTAGCCGTTATAAAAGAAGAAGAAGAACTTTGTCTCGTAGGCCCCTGCATTGCTGGGATAGCTGTGTATCCCCGCGGCAATGGTAGGTCGCCGAGACAAATAGTACGAGTCCTTGTCCCTACTCTTCTTAAGATAGTAGGCGACGCCGAGCTCGACCGCCGTCAGCTCTCCCAAGCCGCTCTCGCAGCATGCGATGTACATCGCGACAGCGATGACGTACGCGTTTGGCATCAGATGCATCGGTGCGATCCCGAAATAATCCAAGACCGACCTGATGAAAGGATGGAAGGGAATCCTCCCTCCACCCTTGAAGATCTCTTCAGAGATCGCGGCAAGGCCATCGGCCGGGCGCCGTGACGGCCTGGTGTGGTCGAGGAACACCTCTGCGTGGATGTCAAACTGCCTCTTTATTCTATTATTCCTTAGAGGTGAGAACCGAGTAGACATTGAGGGCTGCGTCCTCGGGAACTCCCCGCGAGGACGAGCTGGCTCCTTCCTCGGGTCTGGATGTTGACGATTCCATTCCAGTCTGCAACATCGACAGACACGATCATTTAGGCCTTCGTGTTTGTCCCATGCGGCGACAGGGGACAAATTCTTAAAACCTAACAGTGACTCAAGCCGCCATCGACGGCTCGAATCCAATGACGGCGTCACGTCTCTGGTGAAACACCGGGAGACCCAACGCCATGGTCCAACCAAACCAATGCAAAATGAAAAAGGGGAAAGGAGAATCTTACTCTCTGGGATGCGAAGCTGAGGCTGAAACTCGTTTCAGTTGCCTGAAAAGCGTCGATCGGAAAAGAATGGTTCCTGGTTTGCAAGGGTTTGTCACTCGAAGCGAAAGAAATTTCGGTGACCTCATCTAAAAAATACCGGTTTTTATATGGATTGCGAGCTGACGGTTACCACCCCTCAGAACCGAAATGACAGCTCTCTCTCTCTCCACATTAAATGCGCCCCACGTCGCATTAAATGCCGTGATAGGGGTTGTCGTTTCGAATGCGTTACACAACCAATGCTGCCAGAACGGCATCGGGTCAGCACACAGCGCATTTAATGTGTCGGACAGACGCTTTAACGCGTGCAGAGCGCCTGACAGCGCAGAGCCAGGTTCATTGAACCTCTAAGGTACAGAAAGGAGCGTTCATCAGGTCCAGGTCGCTAGGATGAAGATTGTCAAGTCGCTTAGGCAAAGAATTGCGCGAGATCGTGTTTGCCAAGAGTGCTGTGCCGAGCTCATCCCATTCAGGTCGGAACGACCAAAACCTCCAATGTGACTTAGTTTCCAAGGCTCGATCCTCAAACCTTAAAAACTAGGGGGCTTTTGTTATGCCTGGGAAAATAAAGGGCTGACGTGGGAAAGTCGCGTGAAGGGTGACCTGCTCCCGTCAGAGCAACACGTACATGTCAGGCCTGCTAAATGATATGGAGCTCACACGCGTCCATTTCCCTGCAATAAATCATGCGAAGTCAGCTTGGGAAGAGAGCAATGGGACATAAAGCCGGATTATATCCTGACAATCACACCAACCCATGGATTTAATGATGATTACATGCTTTAGTTTGGTATAAAATGAAGAAGACCCCTTCATTAAGGGGATTCGGCCATTTTTACAAAGACTCTCTCTCTCCTGTAAACACATTTACTTTTCATAATTCCTCTGTAAGTCAGTCCGCTTTGCGACCTGACCCACACTAATAACAATACACATCAGTGGACGTAGGATTTGCTACCTTAGCATCCGAACCACTTTAAAAGCTTTCTCTGCATTTACTTCACTCCGTATATCCATTATCACGTGTGTTAATCCACCAATCAGAAATATGCACGTGACAATTGGTTGGTGTCAAAAACGAGCATCAACACATAATATCCATAAAAAAGACAAACTAAAATTCAAAATTTCTTTAAGGATACACCATAACTTAAACAATTCCCCTCTTTCATGACGATTTATGAAGATCAAAGGAGGTTGACGTCTATTGAAAACTAGCACTATTAGAAAGTGACGACTCGACGACCGATGAACCAATTTCAAAGCGATTAGTTATTTTACCATCAACAAAATTGATCTCTTCATAATTTCATTATGGTTGAATCTCCACTCAATCCTCTAATCCGAGATAATTCACTTACTACTTCTTTCATTGTTGGTCTCTCTTCCCATTTAACTTCAAACATCTTTTTGTGAGATTAGCAACTCTTACAATCTCTTCTTTCCCAGCCTCCCTTTTAACTTGAGCATCAAAAATTTCAAATAGATGATTCTCTTTCATTGTACACTGAAAATATAATGCTAAACTTTTTGTCTCATCATAATTAATTGAAATAATTGGTTTTTGTTTGGTTAAGATCTTAGTAAGAACTACTCCTGTTAAATAATGAAGTCCATGATGTCGTTTATAGCCAAGTAAAACGCTGCCGTTTTGCTTATTAATCCAAGATTGATCACAGCCCTTCAATTAAGGTAGATACGACGGCTCCAGTTCACTTAATAGTCAACGATATAAAAGAGGCCATTCCTCTCAGTTTACTACAGTTCAGTTTTTAGGTTTTCTCTTTTCTCTGTAAACGAGATGGTACCCTAGGTTAGGGTTTGTCACTCATATTGATTCTTCTTTATGTGAATCAGTCTAGAGTCTTGTTTGAGGGCTGGGAGTTCCTTAAAGGGTATTGAGCACTCTAGTGGTTTTACAGGTTTGCGAGTATAAAGGGAAGAGAGGTGAGTGATTGATTGTGTGGTTAACAGAGAGGGTGAGTTGATTGTAATCTATATCATTCGTAGTGATTAATCATAGTGCAGCGAGCTCCATATTCTGGAGCTCAACGTACGTGGATGTAACTTGTTCTATATTGAACAAGCGAACCATGGTATATTGTTGTGTGTTGCTTGATTTCTTGTTCTTGTTTGATTTGATCTGAGATTGGTGTTTTGATTTGAGGAATTAGGATTAGTTTACAACAATGGTATCAGAGCCTACACTCTAGGGTTTAGATATTCTTGAAATTGATTCAAATTAGGCAGAGTCGCGAAACTAGGGTTTTGTCAAATTTGGGGGTTTTCAATTTAGGGAATTTCTTGATCTCTAGGGTCCTAAATCTTGAGTCTTCGGTTAAATTCTTGAACATCAGAGGTTGTTTCGTGTCTCAAAAGGTCAAATCAAAGAAAGTTAGTCAAGATCAAGAAACTGAATCTTAGGGTTTTCACTGGACAAGACGATGAGCACTACCACGCGTGTAGAAATATCCCAGTACGACGGGAAGATGGATTTCAATACTTGGAAGAAGAAGATGAAGGCTCTTCTATCTCACAATAAGGTGGGAATAGCACTAGCAAAAGGATGCAACCAAGTGGTCCAAAGAAAAGGTGAAAAAGAAAGCGGAGATAGATGAAGAAGCATACAATTTGATCATCATGAACTTATTAGATAATATACTACGAAAAGTGGATGGTCTGGACACATCGATAGAGCTCTGGGGTAAACTTGAAACTTTATATGCATTACGGTCTACTCCTAATTTAGCATTCTTGAAAGGTGCTCTATTTTCTTACAAAATGGATGTCTCTAAGTCATTAGAAGAAAACCTAGATGAATTTCTTAAAATGACACTAGTGCTAAAAGGAACTGATTAGGAATTAGGGGATTCGAGTCTTGCAATGATTTTATTAAATTCGTTACCTGATGAATACTTAGTAGTAAAAAATGCATTGCAGTACACTAGAACAATCCCAAGTGTTGATATGATAATACCTGGTTTAAAATCTAGAGAACTTGAGTTGAAAATACAAAAAAGAAATGGGAATAATCTTTTTGTAAAGGGCAGACAAGAAACTAGACACTTAGGCAAAGAAATTGGAAAAACTGTTCAACAAAATTTAGGTTCTAAGAATAGGAAGAAAGGGAAAGCCTATAATAATAAAGCTAAATCAGAGACAAGAAAATGTTTCCACTGCAACAAGCCTGGTCATATTAAAAAGAACTGTTATGAGTGGATCAAGAAGCAAAAACATTCCAATACTGAGAGTAACATAACATCCTCTAGTAATAGCATTGAAATTACTGAAGCTCTCACTGTGTCTAGTTCTAAAATTGCTAATGAATGAGTGCTAGACTCAGGGTGTTCATTCCATATGAGTCCTAACAAAATCTGGTTCTGTAGGGTCCAAGGTGTTGGTACTATTACCATTAGACTTAACAGTGGCAAACTCATAATGTTAACCAGAGTTAGATATATACCAGAGCTTAAACATAATCTGATCTCACTAGGCACTCTAGATGAAGTCAAGGTTCATAGCTATGTGGGCTAAAAATGGTTGTATTTCTGTTTACAAGAATGATCAAATTCTGCTTGACGGTGTTAAGAGGCATGGCTTGTATATCCTACGTGGTCAGTAATATCAAATGAATGTTAATTATGCTTTTATATCTACTAACATTTCAATTGCAGAAAAATGGCACCTAAGGATGGCCCATATAGGCCAAATTGGTATGAACTCCCTCAAACAGCAGGGTTATTTTGGTAATAACAATGTGTCAAACTTAGGTTTTTGTGAAACTTGTGTTATGGGTAAACAACACAGTCTGAGTTTCCCAAAAGGAACTCACCTATCTGTGAATTGTCTAGAATACCTACATGCTGAACTTTGGGGTCCTAAGAGAGTCAAAACACATGAGGGAATAGTTATTTTCTAGCTATAGCGGATGACTATAGTAGGAAGGTGTGGGTATACCTCCTTAGAACCAAGGATGAGGCCTTGAGTAAGTTCAAGAGTTGGAAAACCTTAGTAGAAAACCAAGTGGAGAAAAAGGTCTAAGCCCTCAAAACTGATAATGGTTTGGAGTTCTGTAATACTGAGTTTGATACATATTGTATAGACCACGAAATTTCAAGACATAGGACAGTTAAGAGAACCCCTCAACAAATGGAGTTGCTGAGAGGATGAATAGGACACTGTTAGAGAAGGTCAGATGCCTATTATTCACTGCTGGTCTGCCTAAGTCTTTTTGGGGTGAGGCTTTAACCACCGTTGCCTATTTAATAAATAAGACACCCTCTAGTGCAACTGGTTTCATATGCCCTGAAGAAAGATGGCCAGGAAGAAAACCATCTCTCAACCACCTATGAGTGTTCGGATGTGCAGCTTATGCACACACCACATATGGGAAATTAGAACCCAGATCCCTCAGATGTGTGTTCTTGGGGCATTAGGAAGGGACCAAGGGATATAGGTTGTGAGAGAGAGAGGCTCCAAGGATTAAGGTCATCATCAGTAGAGATGTAGGATTTAATGAGTGTGTGTTTCCTTGCAGGGTTACTAACACTAATGCAGGTACCTCAAACCACCAAGTGGAGACCTCACAATAAACCGAGTGTACTCAGTTTGAGGTAGAGTCAACCAACCAACAGGAACCTAAAACTACCACTGATGGACCAGAACTTGAACCTGAGCACCTACCCTTTGACACTGATCATGATGAAGAAGGTGAAAATGACGAAAATACAGAGAAGGCCCAACTACAGGACTTGGCCCAATACCAACTTGCTAAGGATAGAGCAAGGAGGGAGATAAGACCATCTACAAGGTTCAGCTATGCTGACCTTATCTACACAACATTACTTGTTGGTGTAGAGATTCAGAGGTCTAAACCTGATTCCTATGAAGATGCCATAAAATCAAAAGATAACAAGAAATGGCTTACTGCCATGAATAAGGAGATGGACTCTTTAAGGCAGAACAAAACCTGGACTTTGGTTTCAAAACCCAAAGACACCAAGCCAGTAGAATGCAAGTGGTTATACAAGCTAAAGGAGGGCATTAACAAGACTGACCTACCAAGATAAAAGGCCAGATTGGTGCCAAAGGCTACACACAAAGGGCAGGTATAGACTTCACTGAAATATTTTCTCCAGTTGTTAAATTTAAAACTATAAGGCTGATGTTATCAATTGTAGCACATCATGACCTAGAGTTAGAGCAGTTAGATGCAAAAACTGCATTTTTGCATGGGGAATTAGAAGAACAAATTTATGAGTCAACCCATGGGGTTTAGGGATAAACAGATTCCTAACCATGTATGTTTGCTGCATAAATCTTTGTATGGACTTAAACAGTCACCAAGGCAGTAGTACAAGAGATTTGACTCTTTCATAGTAGGTATAGGCTTTACTAGAAGTGGTCATGATAACTGCTTTTACTTTGCACATGTGGATACAAATCTTGTATACTTGTTATTATACGTTGATGACATGCTATTAATTAGTAATCCCAAGGCCCAAATTGATGAGCTGAAGGGAAAATTGCATGCTGAATTTGACATGAAGGATTTAGGTTGTGCAAAGAAAATATTAGGAATGCTAATAGAGAGAAATAGAAAAAACTGCAGTTTAAAACTCCATCAGATGCCCTACCTGCAGAAACTAGTGTTAAGGTTTGGAATGAATGAATCTAAATGTGCCACAATGCCTCTAGCTAGTCACTTCATCCTTAGTAAGGCTTAAAGCCCAAAAACTGAATCTAAAAGATTAAAGATGGAATCCATACCCTATGCAAATGCAATAGGCTTTGTCATATATGCCATGATTAGTACAAGACCTGACTTATCCTATTCAACATCACTACTAAGTAGGTTCATGTCAAACCCTAGATGTGAACATTGGAATGCTCTAAAATGGCTCCTTAGATACATTAGAAGCACTGTCCATGTTGGTTTAAATTTCTGTAAAAGAAACTCCTATCTTGATCTGGTTAGGTATGTAAACTCTGACTTTGCAGGTGATACAGACTCCCAGAAGTCCACAATAGCCTATCATTTTACCCTGGGAGGTAACTGCATCAGTTGGAAGTCCCAATTACAGCCACTGGTGGGATTGTCCATAACTGAAGCAGAATATATGGCTTAACCGATGCATTCAAAGAAGCCATTCTTGAAAGAGCCCAAACTGCTAGATGGAACTGTGACTGTCTATTCGCATATGAGTGCATTCACCGACATGTATCTGTGACTAGGCAGATGCATTCTGAAAAATAGCGCTGTCAGCTGTGTAATATTCAGATGATCAGTGCCATTCACACAAAAGAAGAATCGTATACCATGAGAGGACCAAACACATAGATGTCAGATATCATTTTGTACAGGATATGATCTCAAAAGGAGAGGTAAACCTGACGAAAATCCCAACTGAAAATAACTTTGCAGACATGGGAACCAAGGTTGTAACACTTGCAAAGTTCAAGCACTGCTTGAACTTATTGAATGTGGATTAACCAATCAGAGCCGAGAAGGAATATGGAAATGCTTGCTACACAGAAGAGGATACTACTAGAGAGACAGCTATAGACTTCAAGGTGGAGATTGTTAAATAATGAAGGCTGCGACATCGTTTACAACCAAGTAAAATGCTGCCATTTTGCTTATTAATCAAAGATTGATCACAGCCCTTCAATTAAGGAAGATTCGGTGGCTCCAGTTCACTCAGTAGTCAATGATATAAAAAGGGCCATTCCTCTCAGTTTGCTACAGTTCAGTTTTTAGGTTTTCTCTTTTCTCTGTAAATGCGATTGTAACCTGGGTTAGGGTTTGTCACTCATATTGATTCTTCTCTGTGTGAATCTGTCTAGAGCCTTGTTTGAGGGCTAGGAGTTCCTTAAAGGGTATTGAGCACTCTAGTGATTGTACAAGTTTACGAGTATAAAGGGAAGAGAGGTGAGTGATTGATTGTGTGGTTAACAAAAAGGGTGAGTTGATTGTAATCTGTATCATTTGGAGTGATTAATCATAGTGCATCAAGCTCCATATTCTAGAGCTCAACGTGGATGTAACTTGTTATATATTGAACAAGCGAACCACGATATATTGTCGTGTGTTGCTTGATTTCTCATTCTTGTTTGATTTGATCTGAGATTGGTGTTTTGATTTGAGGAATTAGGATTAGTTTACAACAACTCCAAAACTGTAAACATTGCTTTTCTTTATAATTTGGCTTGATCGAAAATACTATGGATCAAAGCATCCAAAAGTCCTATATACTTTAGAAGTCGTGTGAGTCTGGTCAACTACAACATATCTTGAAGTTCAAAAGTCTAACAATTTTGCTCTATATTTTTCATCTAAAAATTAACTGCTTAAACGGTTTGATTAACAGTACAAGCTGCAAATTATGTTAAAGAGGCGTTAGTTGATATTCAAAGGAATTATTTGAAATTGCCACTGCTCAACGGCCCAATGAATAGCCAGAATACAAATTCTGTAAGAGGCGTTAAGTCTCTTTAGGGAATGGCACCGTTTCAGTATTTAGGTCAAGCTTATAACTTCAGCAATTCCATATATATCAAAGCTACAGGGTTTCTGGGTTTATTTCAACTGAAGATCTGCACACCTGGAGATGTGATCAACGATTAGAAAGAAGTCACTTTGTGTTTCTTGTAAGCAAACTGTATTTTTGCTAATCTGTTAAATTCACACGGATTGCCAACGTGGACAATTTGTACTGTGGTTGAAAGTTAATAAAATTCAGCTCCGAAAAAATCTTTTTTCTCTCAAATTTTTCTGTTTGTTTCTCTGGAAAGTTGACATTTTCTAGTTTTTTCTTTCATTCGACCCTAGGATTGAGAATGGGTGTTCGTCATCTGTTGTTGCAGATCATTTTGTTACTCTGGCCAATCAAAGAATCACACGCTTTTTCATGTCTAGACATTTGTAGTATGTTATCATTAGATACCCCTTTGGAATCGGAGAAGGCTGCTAATCAAAGCATCACATTTAGAAATATTGACTAAATATTACATTGAAAATTCAAGGCTTGTTGTTTTCACCATATTGGAATTGTTAAGCAAATTATTCTCGGTTTCTTTTTATTATTTTGTTTTACAATAATAATAATAAAAAAAAAAAAAGATAAATCAAGTTATAACAAAAGCATCGAATGACAAACTCTTTAGTCATTTGGATAGGGTGTTCCGTAACTGTGCCCAGATACCTCAGCGACTGACAATTGGCTTGTAGGGTGTTCCATTTGTCCCTTATTTGAGGAAAAATCATATTCAGCCATCTTTATTTTACTCTTCATCAACTAGTCTAGTGTAACGAAATTAGTTCTTTCCCTTTCAAGTTCTTATTCAATTTGTTTTCTCTTGAAGAAAAATGAAGACTGGCTTTGAAGTAGGCAAGTAAGTGAAAAGTCTTATTAATTTATTTATTTTTATAATTATTAAAAATTAAAAGTCTAGATGGAGAATGAGTGAAACAGAAATATTGCACTTTCCAGGAAATTAATGGTTATATATAGTATTAATGGTTATATACTATATATAATCATTAATTTTCCCAAAGAAGGAGATAAGGTAACAGAGAATGAGTGATCATATTTTTAATCTTGCCACTCAAAGCATCAGCAATATCATGTCCTCGCACGTGGATCGGAGCAGGCTGCTACTTTGAAAAGGGATTGAAGTAACTTGTGAGAATTCTTCAGGCTCTGAAAAACCTGTAACTTGTGAGAATTCTTCAGGCTCTGAAAAACCTTTCTTAAACGGCATCAATCTCGAAATGGCAGAAGGTGTTTCTTATATTTCAAGCTATATGATTGGCGTTAACTTGCCTAAAATTTCTTTGAATAATAGCAGCACAACTCGAGACATTGATCTATCAGGAAGCCCCTTTTCATTTTCAAATGAAAGAAATAACTTCATTTCCGTTGGTTGTTATATCGGTCCGAGTCACAACCAGACTAATTCAACTTCTGCTGGATGTCAGTCTTTTTGTACTTGTGATCCTTCGCAAAATGCTACTGGTTGCTGCGATATTATATGTACCCTTCCTCCGAATGGTACGTTTAAAAGTTCTGAAAGTATTTCAGAATTTTATTCAAAAAAGGTTCCCCGAAACTGCAGTTCCACCTTCATGGTTGACCAACAATGGCTCCAGTTAAACTACCTAATTGAACCATCGGTTTTGAGAGGTAAAGAACATATTCCTGCCCGCCTGGAATGAGGAAAATATAGAGGGCTATTGAGTATAGAAGTGAGTGAGAAGGGTGTTTATGTAAAAGATCAAAGCTCAAGGACTGTTTTGTAAAAGTTTAATACTTAACTGTCATACAGTGACATTTTTGGTTCGTCTTGTAACTGCTATATAAGTGCATCATTCCTTTATCTGAACAGTTAGTCAATTAATAAATAGTTTTCTGGTTTCTTAATTCTTTAGCTCTGTATTTCGTTTCTCTCAAATACTTTTCTGTTTTATATTTTTCATTCAAGTCCGTCCTAGAATCTTCATGGTATCAGAGCTTTAAGACAAACGTCAATGGCTCAATTGAATCTTGGATCTTCCAATATTTCTTCAAAGTAAAAAATGGAGCAAGCTAGATGTGACAATGCAAACAATTCAGCAACGCATGCAACCCTTCCCAAAATTTCAGTAAAGCTTGTGGAAAGAAATTACAGTCACTGGAAATCTCAAATTTTTCTAGCTCTAGCATCTCATGAGCTTGACGGTTTCATTACAGGTGAGAAAATATGTCCACCTATGTTTCAAGTTAGAAAATCTACTGAATCTGAGGAATTATTAAAAGAACCAAACCTTAAATTCTTCAATTGGAAAAAGATAGACCAGTTCTTAGTAAGCTGGCTTTTATCGTCAATTTCTGAATCCATGTTTAGACACGTTGCTAAGTGTACTAGCTCTTATGAAATATGGAATACTTTGGAGCTACATTTTCAATCATATTCTAAGGCTAGGACTCTGCATCTTAGAAACATGTTACAAACAACAAAGAAAGGTGACTTGAGTATCAATGAGTATGTGCTTAAGATGAAAGAATTAGGGGATGAATTAGTTGATAGTGGTGTTAATATTAGTGATGAGGAGCTTTTGTTGTATATTCTGGATGGTCTTGGACCAGAGTATGATGCAGTAGTGGCGAGCCTAACTTATAATAGTAGCACTGCTAGTATTCAAGAGGCTCAGTTCATGCTTCACAAGCATGAAATGAGGTTAGAACGACAACATTATGCTATGGCAACCCTTCATGAGCATTTTAACTCAGCTCTTTTTGCATCAAAACAAGGAAATGGCAACTCATCTGCTGCTTATCCACTAAATAGTGCACCTATTCACAAAGTACCAGTACAAAATCCTCCAGGTTCTGCTCTCAGCTATGGCTATCAGAATAGCATGAACTCTGGTATTCCTACCCCTAGTTTTATACATGCTGCAGTTGGTAATGTTGGCAATGTTGATCTTGAGAACAATAACAACCAAGGAACAACTTTTAACAGACCTGGTTATCTACTTAATAATCAGCCCTTTAACTCTGGAGGTTTTCAATTTAGCAACAACATGGTTAGAGGTAGAGGTAGAGGCCGAGGTTACTTTAAACCAAGGTTGATTTGCCAAGTGTGTGGCAAACCAGGACACTCAGCCATACAGTGCTATCATAGATTTGATCAAGAGTATCAGGGCTTTGCTCCCTACAATCCTCAAACACAAGTCAATGCTAATGTCTACACTTCACAAGCTCCTTCCTCAAATACTCCATCTGAAGGATCTGGAGATCCTGTTCAGGCCTTATTTGCTAACCATTTCACACCAAACAATACTAATACCTTGGTTTCAACCAATTACCTTGGAGGATTTCATGACTACTCAGTTCCTGCGATGCCCAAGGCTTCCTCTGGTCCTGGTTTTCAACACAATTCTGGATCTGGTTTTCAACACAATTCTCTTGCAAATCCTTATAGTATTCATCTGTCAACAACTATGGATACTGCCCCTCTTACATCACCAACATCCTATCAAACCACTGCTACACCTCAAACTCTTCAAGACAAGGCTTGGTATATGGATTCTGGTGCCTCAAGCCATATGACAGCTGATGGTTCAAATCTGATGCTCAAATCTATCCATGGAGGAGACTCTAAAATGCAGGTTGGTAATGGGGAATCTGTTCCAATTACTCACTCAGGTATGATGTTAATACATTCATATGATGCAAATAGATTAATTCATCTTAAGGATGTGTTGTGTGTGCCCAAAATTGCAAAAAATCTACTTAGTATTTCTCAAATTACTAAGGATAATGGTGTGATTGTGGAGTTTCACTCTGATTGTTGTTTGGTAAAGGACAAACACAGTAGAGCTGTCCTACTTCAAGGCAAAATCAAGAATGGACTGTATCAACTTGAGTTCACGCAAGCTGGTGGTTCATCCTTGGATACTTCCTCTTGCTTACCTACTGCATTGTTGTCATCCACTTCTTCAGTCAATAAAACTGCAACTGCTGATTCTCCTAGTGTTCATCATGTTCCTAGAACTGTAAATAAGACTAGTAATGCAGATATGTTCATGTTATGGCATGCAAGACTAGGTCATGCAAATGTGAAGACACTTCATATTGTTTTGAATAAGATGAATGTAAAACAATCCTTGGCTGGAAATAAATATTTTTTTTGTGAAGCATGTCAATATGGTAAATTGCAGCAATGTACATTTCTTGTTTCAGATTCTCTGGCCAAAGTTCCTTTAGAGATAGTTTATTCAGATTTGTGGGGACCAGCTCCAGTTAATTCTAAAGAGGGATTCAGATATTACATTATTTTGTGGATGATTTCATTAGGTTTACCTGGGTATATCCACTGAAACTTAAATATGAAGCATATTCTACATTTGTACAATTCCATTGTTTTGTAGAGAAGCAACTAGGATATCAATTGAAGTGTTTGCAAACTGATTGGGGGGGAGAGTATAGGATTTTTACTAGTTATCTATAGCAGCATGGGATTATGTTTAGGCATTCATGTCCATATTTACACAAACAAAATGGGCGAGTTGAGAGAAAGCATAGGTGCATTACAGAGTTTGGTTTGTCCCTCCTAGCACATGCAGGAATGCCTTTAAAATATTGGTGGGCAGCTTTAGCACAGCAACCTACATTCTCAATAGATTACCTACCTCAGTCCTTAATTACTTATCACCTTATTTCACCCTGTTTCACCAGGAACCTGTTTACTCAGAGTTAAAAGTTTTCGGATGCAGTTGCTATCCTTATTTAAGACCTTATCACAGACATAAGCTCACCTATCACACTGAAAAGTGTGCTTTTCTTGGTTACAGTCTGTCTCATAAGGGATATCTCTGCCTTGCTTCTACTGGGAGAGTGTA
This sequence comes from Pistacia integerrima, assembly GCA_026225825.1. Classification (NCBI taxonomy): domain Eukaryota; kingdom Viridiplantae; phylum Streptophyta; class Magnoliopsida; order Sapindales; family Anacardiaceae; genus Pistacia; species Pistacia integerrima. The sequence continues at coordinate 29,779,379 of CM047748.1, forward strand.
TATTGTGAAACAAGTTAAGTTCAATAAGGTGGATTTCCCTTTAAAACTAATACTACTTTCTCTGCAGCTCCTACTCTTGGTTCACTAACCACTTCTACCGTTAGTGGTTCTGATGTGCCTTGGTTTATACCAACAACATCTGCTAGTGAAAAATTACATGCTGAATCTATTAAGTCTGCTTCAACATAGCCAACACAATCTGATGCTCCAACTCATCTGTCACAACCTAACATATCCCAACCTTCACCATCTATTCTCACGACTGAACTGAATCCTCCAAGACCTGTTGGTTTATGTGAGAATTCACCTGTAGATACTATCTCTTTAGCTGAGTTCAACTCCTCGAATCTGCCACTCAACTTCAATCTTCTGGTAACCTGTCTCCTATATCCAATACTCAATTTCAGTCTCACAATAGTATTCCTGATACTGAATTAGAGGTGGTTCTACCTAATAGCTCTACTGTAGCACAGAATACTCATCCCATGGTAACTCGATCCAAAACTAGTCATTCCAAACCAAATCCGAAGTACATTGCCTATCACACTGTTGTTACAAGTTCTACTATACTTTCAGAACCCAAGACTGTCACAGAGGCTTTACTAAGTCCTGAATGGAAGCATGCTATGGACAATGAATATCAGGCTTTGTTAAGGAACAATACTTGGGAATTTGTTCCTTATGAAAAAGGCATGAATGTGGTAGGATGCAAGTGGGTTTTCAAAACCAAACTAAATTCAAATGGAACCTTGCGAAAATACAAAGCAAGGCTGGTTGCTAAGGGCTTTCAACAGAACCCAGGAGTGGATTATTTTGACACATTTTCACCAATGGTAAAGGCAGCCACAATCAGGGTGATGCTATCATTGGCAGTGCATCATAATTGGCCCATTCAACAGTTAGACGTCAACAATGCTTTTCTAAATGGAGATCTAACAGAGAAGGTATTCATGTTACCTCCTGAAGAATACTCAAGTGGTGTAGGGAATAAACACAACCCACAGCAGGTTTGTAGGCTAAATAAAGCCTTGTATGGGCTTAAACAAGCTCCTAGAGCTTGGTTTGATAAATTAAAAGCTACATTGGTTGATTGGGGTTTCGAAAATTCAGTTTCAGATGTTAGTTTATTTTTTTATAAGAAGGATTATGTTCTCAATTTTTTTATAAGAAGGATTATGTTCTCATGTACCTACTAGTATATGTAGATGATATTCTTGTGACAGGAAATGATACTCAGCTTATCTCAACTCTAGTTGCTGACTTAGATAAAAAGTTTGCTCTAAAAGCTCTAGGGGAAGTGCAATATTTTCTGGGATTTGAAGTTAAAAGGAATGCAGATGGATTGCTCCTAACTCAGACCAAATATGCACAAGACCTTCTCACAAAAGTTGGAATGGCAGAATCCAAACCTTGCTCTACTCCTATGGCTACTGGTCTTAGACTTGGAAAAGAAGATAGTAATCTATTTGATCAGCCTACTCTATATAGAAGCATCATTAGTGGCCTGCAATACCTAACTTTGTCCAGACCAGATTTAGCTTTTGCTGTAAACAAACTTAGCCAATTCCTACAGCAGCCTACTGAAGCCCATTGGACAGCTTGCAAAAGGATCCTAAGATATGTAAAAGGCACTCTACATCATGGCATTCTTTTTACTAAAACACAACCCTTCAAGTTAGAAGCTTTTGCTGATGCCGATTGGGCTAGGGATGAAACTGACAGGAGATCAACCAGTGGCTACAGTGTTTTCCTAGGTGGTAATCTGGTTCAGTGGTCCTCTCGGAAACAAAAAGTAGTTGCATTGTCATCCACAGAGGCTGAATATAGGTCACTTAGTCAGGCTGCTACGGAGTTGGTCTGGATTCAACATTTATTCTCAGAGTTGGGAATTCATATTAGTCACACTCCAATCATTTGGTGTGACAAAATGAGTGCTGGAGCACTCTCTTCCAACCCTGTCTTTCATGCCCGCACAAAGCACATAGAAATAGATGTTCATTTTGTTAGAGATTTGGTGACTAGGAAGCTGTTAAATGTTCAGTACATTGCCTCTGAATATCAAATTGCTGATCTCATTAATGAAGCTTCCTAACACTAGGTTTATCATGCTGCGAGACAAGCTTACTGTAACATCTGAACTTCCTGCTGATGAAACTGTTAAGTGTGCTAGTAATAGTCAACATGAGTAATGGATGAATGTGTCCTGGTTCTGATTGGTGGAAAAGTCATATGTTGAAATGTTGGTAGACTAAAATGTGATGAGTTGATGAGTTGTTGGTCTGAAAAGTGTTGAATTGTTGGTGTTTTTGGTGCTGGAAAATTTTTCTGCTGGAGAATGTGTAGAAAATGTTGGTAGTCTAAAATGTGATGAGTTGTTGGTTTGGAATGTGTTGATTTGGTGATTTAATTCTGCTAGAAAATGAGTTGAGATGTTGGTAATCTGAAGTATGATAAGTTGGTTTGCAATGTGTTGAGTTGGTGGTTTAATTCTGCTGGAAAATGAGTTGAGATGTTGGTAGTCCGAAGTATGATAAGTTGGGATTTGAAATGTGTTGAGTAGTTAGTTGGATTTTGCTGGAAAATGAGTTGAGATGTTGGTAGTCTGGAGTATGATGAGTTGGGATTTGAAGTGTGTTGAGTAGTTGGCCTGACTGTGCTGGAAAATTCATGCAAATATGCAGAATAAGAAGCAAACATGCAGATTTGAAGTGTGTTGAGTAGTTGGCCTGACTGTGCTGGAAAAATTCATGCAAATATGCAGAATAAGAAGCAAATATGCAGATTTGAAGAAATTGCAAGAAGTTGCAAATATGTAGAGTAAAAGTAAAAGTAATTGACTGTTGCAGAGTTGTATTTTGACTCTCAATTCTGATGGTTAAAAGTTCAGTTTGAAAGTTTATTTTACTGGTTAAATTACCAAACTGGTGAAAATGCATAATAAACAAAATAGGTGACTATTAAAGGCTGCTGCAAAGTAAGGCTGAACTTGGTAGTAGAATAAAGCTAAAGAATGTCTAGTTTACGGGGGAATGTTGATATAAGGGAGAATGATGGTGTCAGATAGTGTTGTTCAAGTACTGTATCAATATCAAGTATTTTGGTTTAAGGGAGAATATTGAGTATAGAAGTGAGTGAGAAGGGTGTTTATGTAAAAGATCAAAGCTCAAGGACTGTTTTGTAAAAGTTTAATACTTGACTGTCATACGGTGACGTTTTTGGTTCGTCTTGTAGTTGCTATATAAGTGCAGCATTCTTTTATCTAAACAGTTAGTCAATTAATAAATAGTTTTCTGGTTTCTTAATTCTTTAGCTCTGTATTTTGTTTCTCTCAAATACTTTTCTGTTTTATATTTTTCATTCAAGTTCGTCCTAGAATCTTCAAGGGCAATGCGTGGAAATGTATAATTCAGGCAATTTATCTTGTAATGCGGATGGTGACTATTTAATCAAATTAAGCTTAGGCTTTGTTTGTGTTTGCGACAATCAAAAGTCAGATAGACATCAAGGATGCAGCGGTACATATCCATTATTAAGTTAAACAACTTTGTTAAGAAAGCGTTTGATTTTAAGCTTAGCTTTGTTTGTTTATGATAATCAAAAGTCAGATGTGCATGGCATATATCCATTATTAAGTTAAACACTGTTAAGAAACGTTTGATTCTTTTTTCTTTAATTGCGGAAGGGGAAGAATTGTAGCATGAAATAATTTGACTTTTATTTTCCTCTAATTGTGCAGGTTACTTGTTCTGTGACACCAAGAGCGGCTATAATTATACTGCAGAACGTCCTCATGGTTATAAAATATCTATATGTTCTCAAAACAGTCAAGAAACTCAGTGTTCTCCATTAAGAAGTTATAAGGATATATGGATAAAGAAATCTCGGGTCATATTTTTTACTATGGTAGGTATGGCATATCTATCATTTTTGTTTTCATGATATATGCATTTCTTTAGATATTAAACAAGATATTGTTCATATTTGAAAAAAAAAATAAAAATAAAGCCATAGCCCATATATATATTGTCTTTTTCCGCTAGTTCCGTGGATATTGGATAATAACTTGAAGTTAGTTATATACTTATACATTATTTACTTACACACACACACACATGCACATATATGCAGACTCTGTTTGTCTTTTCTGCTAGTTCCGTGCATATCAGATAAAAACTTAATGTTAATTATATACTTATCCTTGAGTAATTTGCAGGTTATTGTGCTGTCGTTTTTACTTCTCATAGGAATATGGTGGTTGTACAAATTCATAAAAAGAAGAAAAGCAATCAAGTTGAAGCAAAAAATCTTTAAAAGAAATGGTGGTTTGTTACTACAACAGCAGTTGTCATCCAAGGAAGGTAACATTGAAAAAACAAGATTGTTTACTTCAAAGGAATTAGTAAAGGCTACAGACAACTACAATGCAAATTGAATCCTAGGTCAAGGAGGCCAAGGCACAGTGTACAAGGGAATGTTAGCGGACGGAAGCATTGTAGCCATTAAAAAGTCCAAGATAGTGGATGAAAGTCAAGTTGAGGAATTCATTAATGAGATGGTAATAATATCTCAAATTAATCATAGAACTGTGGTTCAATTACTGGGATGTTGCTTAGAGAAAGAAGTTCCAATTTTGGTGTACGAATTCATTTCTAATGGAACTCTCTTTCATTATATTCATGGTGAAAATGAGGAATTTCCAATCATATGGGAGCTACGCCTATGCATTGCCTTTGATGTTACAGATGCTCTATCATATCTACATTCACCTGCTTCCATACCTATATACCATCGAGACATTAAGTCAACAAACATACTCTTGGATGACAAATATCAAGCAAAAGTTTCAGACTTGGGGACTTCCAAACCTGTTACAATTGACCTAAACTCATTTGACAACTCATGTACATGGGACCTTTGGATATGTTGATCTAGAGTATTTTCAATCAAGTCAATCTACTGACAAAAGTGATGTTTATAGTTTTTGAGTTGTTCTTGCTAAACTCTTAACCAGACAAAAGCCGATTCTTTCAACTAAATTTGTTGAAGATAGAAGTTTAGCTTCATATTTTCTTCGTGCAATGAAAGAGAATCAATTATTTGATATCCTTGATGCTCGAGTTTTGAAAGAGGGTGAAAAAGAAGAGATTATGACTGTTGCTAATCTCACCAAAAGATGTTTGAATCTAAATGGAAAGAAGAGACCAACAATGAGAGAAGTAGCAATTGAATTAGCCAGGAGTATTAGGGCCCTGAATGGAGCTTTACTTGAGCAACAAAAATATGAAGAGATCAATTTTGTTGACAGTGAGATAATTGGTTACTATGCAACTGGTTCATCTTTGAGTATTGGATCGTTTTCTAATCATGTCACTTTAGATGTTCATCCTCTGATTTCAAACATGCATTAAGCGGGGAGAATACTTGTTTATTATGTATTTCTTTCGATAAATAAATTTGTGATGTTTCTGCAATATATTCTACTTTTATCATTTACAAACTAATAAAGTTGTTTGATCATTGGAATACTGAATTTTATGTAATGCGATGTTGATCAGATTATTAAGTATTACTTAAGTTGTTCCAGTAAATTTAATAGCTTTCAATACAATAGCAATGATCCATTGATCATATGCAAGGAAATAAGTGGCTTGGGCTTTTAGTTTTCACTTTCATTTTGTCCAACTCAATGAAGTCTTACGTCGCCACCTACCTGTTTCTTAGCAACATAGTCTTGTTATGGAGATAGCCAAAAGGGTGGGTACCTACTTAAGCAAGGTCGAATGACTGAACATAGCATATTCTCTTATTACCCATACGCAATATAATGCTCTTTGTCAATCTCTTCAGGATTTTGTATTCGTGGACTATGAAGGTTTTGGTTTTCATTGGAAGTAATCCAAGAGAACGTCCTTGTTGTTATACATCTGCTTGTCAAAAGAATCATAACGGCCTTGTTAAACATAAGCATTGAGAATGTGGAACCTCTTAGATGCTAATAGTTTTGATCTCTGGCAGGCTTCCCCTGGGATGTTAATTCTTCTAAAACAGTTGTTAATAAAGTTCCAATCACAAATGATATTCCAGGCTTGAATTTTCCTTCTATGGTTATTAATACTAATGTCCCACTTGGGAAAGTGATTTCTTCAGGCCCTAGAAATATTTCTCATTTTTGTAATCCTTATCACTCTAGTGCATGATCCTGATTTTGAATTAATGGAGATTCCACAGTCTTGGTCGACTCCTCCAATCATTCGGCTTGGGCTCACGCTCCTCCTGCTTTTGAGAACTTCTGAAGCACAATCAAAATTAAGTCTCTGAAAAGTCATTTCAAGGCTGATGCCAGGTGAGACGCTTCGGAAGAATACAATCTGTCTATACGCCTGAAATTTCTTAACTTCAGGCTGTTTCTAAAACTAAGCTTCAGTGGTTTTTCTCATTCATTGTAGCTGCTGTATGTAAACCAAGTCCAAGTAGCTGAATTCGTTACTAATGTTGACTTAACGGAGTAATTAAAAACTAATGGAAATTTAACGGAACTTAGTAACCAGAGCTAAACACTTCACGTCTACTAACTTTAACTAATTTTAACAAACTCAACTGATTTTCTTAAAACAACTAATTGAAGTCTTAAACCTTAACAATGGCCATATTTGGTATTGGTATCCCTTTAGTATTTCAATCATCAACAATTAATTTTAAACTTTCATTATAAGCCTAAGTGAGTTTACTTTTATTTTATTATTTTGTCTCATTAAATTACTATCGACCTTCAAAATTTTTCTGATGCTAATATTTTTTAATTGATATAAAATCTCATAATTAACTATCATTCCTTACTTTTATTCTTTTTCTTTTCATCTTTACTCTACTGCAAAAATAAATTAATGGTAGAACCCCACCGTATGAAAATAAAAAAAAAAAAAATTAAATAAAATTAAAATAAAATTAAAATATAAAGATAAAGGAGCAAGAAAATGAAAGGTACTATTTAGTATAACTGATTAATGGCCACTTTATTATTATTATTATTATTTTGTAATATATAGATAATTATTATTATGTGGAGACAACTTTCTTAAGACGAGAATTGGAAATATTATAATTTATTATAATATGAAGTTTATTCTTATTTATAATTATCATAAGTTGAGACTAGAATGTTTTATAACTACATATAAGTTATTCTTATATAAAATATCATTATAAAAATGTTTTATTATATATAGATTGTTGAATCACTCCAAATGGTAAAAGAGTTAGTGATCTTTAGAATTATTTGATTATCTGTCACCCACAACAACAAAATATTTATATATCGTTTATTAAAAATGGCATATGAGTTTTATTTAAATATTTTATCACTAACCTTAAAACATTGACCGTCTAAATGAAAGAGAAATGCACTTTAATTTCCAGTTTAATTGCATACTAAAGTGTTGGGCGGACTCATGCTTTACATCCAAACCCAAAAAGAGCAGCGCATATTTGAAATATCTAAACAAAAAGGAAGTGGAGACTGGAGAGAGCTAAAGACAACCAATAAAGAGGAAAAGAAATTAAAAAAAAAAAAAAAAAAAGAGAGAGAGAGAGTTGGGGTTTGATTTTTAACTTGATTACCGGATGGTTACATAAACTCTATTTTATGATAAGAATGAGAAAATTTGAATTGTTTTTCAATAACAAGTCTCTAACTTTGAGAACTCTGAAAAGCAGCTCCTTGCATTTCAACTTTGGTCTTCCTTCATTGACAGTGTCATATTATACTGAAATTTTGTATGAAATAATTGGTAAAAAGAAGTTTTTATTTGAAGTGTTATTGTTTGTTTGAATCTTAGTATGTAGTATAGTTGAAGGAAAAGTCCGTCATAATTTTGAAGTATATGATCAATCTGATTATTGAGCTGAGGCCATAGCTGAATGAATGAGAGAAATAGCAGCACAAACAAACTATCAAATAAATTATAATAAGCCTCACTTCATTCCTAATGCAATAGCCAACACAATAATTGATAAGGTTGTCATGATTACTCTAACTCAGCTCAACAACTTACTTAGCATTTAACTCAGCAGTTAGTAGGTTAAAAGAGTTTGTTAAAGTTCAAATATGAAAAGCTTTTGTAATTCCTGAATCCCATATGCCTGGTGGATCATTTCCAGGAAGCTCAGCTCAGCTCATCAGGAAGAGCTAAGAAAAGCTTTCAGTCCAGCTAAGTAAAGTACCTTCTTCATTAGCAATTAAACCAAAACTTCCCCTGTCACCTGTTGAAGAGAATAGAAGTTAGACTTGGCAGAAGACGTCGGTTGAGAAATAAATTAACTGGAAAAAATATTTACTTAATTGTCATTCTTGCATCAAACTAAAAATAAATAAACACATGGGTAGGAATCTAATTAAATATGCCGGGGTATATATTTTAAAAAAAATATAAGGTTAAATATGATAGTAATTAAAAATTTAAGGGACAATTAATATTCTGTCAGGACAATTGAAATGATATAATCATATGAGGGACTTTAGGGATATTATCTAACCGTAAAAATTTATATGAAGAAAATGTAGCGTTGTCGGTATCAGGTGCTACGCAGAATTTGGTGTTTCCTTCCTTGGTGGCTAACGGCCATATGACTCTGCTTAATCTCTTGATTTTTTAATTTCACAGATGAGACTGCCAAGTTGAATTTGTTCTCAAGGATCGCAAAATTAGGATTGAAATTGGGTTGAGATTGGGTGAAACTTGTGTACTTGGTTGGGTGAAACTTTCTTCTTCATTGTTCTTCTTCTATATTGTCAATTGTTTGTAATGTACGGATCCTTGGTTATGGTCTGTGTACCAAGTGTTCGATAAATTGCCTCAGTTGGATTTTTGTAACATTTTGAAGCAAGGAACACACATAGGAATCAATTTCCATGGATATTCAACGATGTTGATTTTGATATTTTCTCTATTCCGATATTCTATTTATTTTTATCTCTGCTTCTCCTCCACTATGACTTGGGAAATGAGCTTTTGGGACTTCAACGTCTATTACAATTGAGCAAACTCACTTGACCACGCAAGTACTTGGAACCTTTGGGTATGTCAGATCCAGATCTCTTTCGATCAAGTCAATTCACTGAGAAAAGTGTTGTTTATAGCTTTGGAGTTTTCTTGCTGAGCTCTTAATTGGACAAAAACCTATGCGTTGAATCGACTCTGAACATGAAGAAAGAAGTTCAGCAGCATATTTTCTGTGTGCAATAAAAGGGAATCGTTTATTTGAAATTCTCCATACACGAGTTCTAAAAGAAGGTGAGGAAGAAGAGATTATTGCAGTTGCTAATCTGACAAGAAGATGTTTGAACTTAAATGTGAGGAAGAGGGCCATAATGAGAGCAGTAACAAGTGAATTAGGTGGAATTAAAGCATTGAATAGGGCTTCAGTTATGCAACAAAGTGATAGATTCGATTGATAGTGACTAATTTCAAGTAATTTTGAAATTAGTTCGTCTTTCGCTACTGGATCATTCTTTTGAATAATTTTTAATTCTTCAATAGTGGCCAACCCTTTCAAAATTTATTCTATCATTTGACTGAATATCATTATTTACTGCAGTTCGTGTTTTAACTTGTAAAAGATAAAAGTGGGAAACGAGTTTGAAGTAAAAGTTATTCAGCAAACAAAGCTGAAAAAAATCAGCAGGTTTCGTTCGTTGTTCCTCTGTTTTTAGAAGAAAACTTCCCAGAAAAATTCAGTTTATAGCAACACTTTCATACTCTTTTCCTGGTGCATTAGTGTGTATCACAAAGTTCAAAAAAATAATCCAATGAAAAGCTTAGAAAATCAGAGAGAAAAAGAACAATATGTAAACTTGAGAAGCAATGAACTAACTATATAGAGCTGCTATACAATGATAGCTCATCATTCTGTTATGATCTACTAATTGCATTGTGTATTGTTTGATCATCTCGAACACCTGGGTTTTCATTTTGCAGAAGTTTGAATAATATCCAACACTTGTAACAGTAACTAACATGATGACTAATGATGTTAACTCTTCTAATGATTTCTTTCAAGCTTTAGTTCAAACAGAAGATGGAAGTTCCCAGCCGTTAGTTACTTGGTTAACATCATAAGAATAACAGATTTTACCTGTATTTTGAAACTCCTTTTTCTTCTTTCAGATCTTTAGCAGCTGAACTAACATTTAATAATGTGAAATGGTTGTACATCGGCAGTGATATTGTATTCAAACTTGAAGGAAATGGACATAAAATCACACTTCGATTCTTTAACAAGCTGCAGCAACTTTACTTGTTTGTCTTAGAAAAATTGCTGGCATAATTCCGGTCCTACTTTCTCCACTGCTCTTTCCTGAAGTCAAATTATGATTTTATTAGTGTTTATTAATATGTTTACAAATAATGTTATACATACAAAATTGAGAAATAAAGCTTGTATCCCATAAAAAATGCTAAGTGACTTGTTGATATCGAATCATTTGTTATACCAATTCATCATTAATTTGTAAGTATATTGTGCATGTGGCCTTAATGATCATCATACATAGAGGCTACAACCTTTCCATGAAACCTGACAGAAATATCTTGCAAAGCAAGCAATATTTGAATATGACATTTTGAAGAGTAAATTGACAAAGAAAGATGATCATTATGTCACAAAAGTGAGTTGTTAGATGAGTTTTGTAGACGTTTCAAAGTGGATGAGGTTGGCTTCAACCTGAATGGCTTGTTTCAATCCCCAATAGCTAGGCTCAGTTAGACACCAGGCCAGACCTAAATTAAAAGCCATGAAAAATTAATGGGCTGGGCTCATTAACCATATTGGATTTGGGGTGTAAAGTTCCTAATAAATTTGCTTGAATAATTATTCTTATAAATATGTACGTATTTTCCAACCGACGTGCCTAATCTCAGAGGGTCATTATATAGAAATACAGAAACACAAAAAAAAAAAAAAAAAAAAAAGAGCAGCCTTGGATGATGAACCAATTTTCAAAGTGACTAGTAATTTCATGGCGGACATGATTAACCTCTTTAATTTTCAGTCTCTTTAATTCTTTTTTTTACAAATTCAAACATCTTTTCGTGATAGCCATAATGAGATATAACACCTGGGATTCTGGAGCATTGGCTATAACACAGAACAAATAAACCTGATGAATGAAATAACAAAAAAAGAATTAGTTCATAGCTACAAATATCCCTTTCTGCAGGGATTAAACTCTTCTTTTGTCTAATGGAGGGAGATCAACTTGTCTTTTGTATAAGTGATGTTACTTTATACTCAAGTGTTAAAGCATGTAAAGTCTCATTAAGATTTGTTAGAGTTGTTCTTGATAATGCGGCTAATCATGAGGATTAGCATGTGTTAAAGCTTATATACTAGGAGTTGTAAATTAGAATCTTAACTCACATCATTGTTAGATTTGAATATAATATTAAATTCTTACCTAATATCATTAAGCCAAATGCTAAATAAACGTGATATTAAAGTCAAAAGTTTCATGTTCGAATCGATTCTTACCAAAATATCCATATTTTATGTTATATAAATTCTCTCTTTCTAGATGAATAGGGATACATTATTCTTTCATAGTCTTTATTTCCCTTCTTAATTTAGACTTTTAACATAATCTTTCATTAACTTTCTAATGTAATCTTTCTAACCAAACTTTTTATTATTTTAATTTTAATTGGTCTAAACATGATTAATTCATAAACAAACATAATCTGATAGGATTTCATTGAACATCAACATTACTATTATGTGAGCTACAATGAAAGCTAAAACTTCATCTCCATTTATTCAATTATTTAACATATAATTCCATAATATAAAATTGTAATTATTATTTGACTAAAATTTTAACTTAATTAATATTACGCTCACCCCTACTTAAACTTTTACAAAAAATTAATGGCAACTTAACAATAATAATAAATTTATTATTATATATTCTCATAAATAATAAATTTGTAAAAACAATGCTCTGTTTTTTTTTTAAACAAAGGGAAATCAATGTGTATAATCAATCTAGCCTTGTAGGAACGTGCTGAACTTTACATCTCAAAACATTAATTTGGATCTTCTAAATAGGCCCACCTGCAACAAATAATTAATCCAAGGGAAAACTTGATTTTGAAAAATTGTTGATTGATCTTAACTCTCTCTTTAGACTTTTGATTTTATCTTTTAAAAATACTAAAAGCAAGTTAGTAAAAATTCTTACTTTTATTGTAACTAGGCCATACTACATCTTATTAAAATGAAGAAGATAAAAGTGAATTGTTCTTGTCGTTCTTTGAACTTTTGATTTTATCTTTTAAAAGAAAATAAAAAATAAAAATGATAATTTCTTTTATTGCAAATTTGCAATCATGTCATGGTATTATTACTTGAAGCATTACGCTTGTTGAGAAGGAATGATGTCGACCTTCTAATCTCGAAAGAGTGACAAGAAAAGAGAATAATATCAGTTATTTCCATTAATGAAAATTGTTTGAATTTATTTTACTTGTTGCCAATAAAAATAAATATTCTGGGCTTTCTTTTATGTAATATATGTCAAACGTAATAATAGTTAATAGTTCTACTGTATGTCCATTGGCGTTGTAGGTATGTAGAAATATGAATGATTTTTTTATTTTATTACTATTGTCATGAGAAAAGCTCTTGTCTGAACAATGAACTTTCCTTTTCCATAATTTAGAAATGAGGATAACCTCCCCTAGCCTAATATGAACCAAAAAGTGATTCATGAATTGTAGTACCTTAATTCTTTTATAAGTTCATCTTTTAAGTGTAGCGCGTTTATATTTTAATCTGTTTTTTATTTTTTATTTTTAAATCTAATAATAGTATTTTATTCTTTCTCTTTTTATTCATATTTTTAATCTGGTATTTTAAAAAGTAATTTAATAACCGTAATTTTTTTTCTTTTAAATTCCTAACCTAAATTTTTCTCTCTCTTTTTATTCATTTTTTTAATCTGATTCTTTTGAAAAATAATCCAATAACCTTTTTTTTTTTTTTCTCATTTTTAATTTGCTATCCTCCACTCCTGTTAAAACCTAGCAGTTACAAACCTCACCAAATTATTCAAATAAAAAATAAAACATAGTAATTTAAAAATCTGATAAAACATATATTACACATGTTATTTTACTATAGTTACATATACAAATAATATAAATTTTTCTACTAATCAATAAATTTAATTATACAAATTTCGTGTACTAATAAATAGCACTATTTTGCTTTTAAGATGTTGTTCAAAAACTTTGAGTGATACTAGTTGACCACTTATCTTTATCTTGCTAACCTACGGTTATAAATTTATACATAAATTCGATTTTTATCAATTCTTCAACAAAAATTGTTACACTTCAGTCTTCTATTTTGAAATTTGTTACAAAGATGAAGAAGATGAAATTTAAAGTATATTCATTAAGATGCAGGCTTTTAAGTTTTAGCTAATTCTTAATATGTGAATTAGTTTTATTAGATGCCGTTAGTTAATTATTGTGCTTAGATGGCGTTATTTTTAGCCAAAATTCACAACAATGAGAATTGACTTGGCAGCTTCAATTTACATTTCCTCATTTTTCATCAGCTTATTTTTCTTCTCTATAAAAACTGTCTTAAACTTAAAGTCTTAAAGCTCTTAATAAGCAAATGTATTTCTATGATTTTATAGATGAAGAGTGGAAAGAAAAATAACAATGACAAATAATACTTAGGTATTTAAAAAACAGAAAAGTTATGGTTTTATTTATAAAATAGTTCAATAAGATAATAGCTAGAAATGCAATTAGTATAATCCTAGCTTCGTGTGTAGGTGATGTAATGCAAACATGTGAACTGAATTCTTTGCCACAAGATGTAAGCAAGAAATGTAGAGGTTTACCTGTTGTCATTTGTACTATAGCAAAAGCATCAAGGGACAAGAATCGTCCATCTGATTGGAAAGTTGCCTTGCAAGAATTGAGAGCACCTTCACCAACAAAGTTCGTAGGATTATTGGAAGTGGAAAATGAGAAGACTGCCTTGAGTTACAGATATTTAAGAGATGAAGAATTGAAGAAATTTTTTTTTGATTTGTAGTCTAATGGAAAATGATACTTCAATTTCAGACTTGTTCAAACATGTTGTCAGTTTGGATATACTTGAAGGAGTTAACCTTACAATAGAAGAAGCACAAGATAGGCTATATGCATTGGTTTGCGAACTCAAAGACTCTTGTTTGTTATTTGAAGGTTTCAAAAGCGAACAATTTGTTATGCATAATATCATTCGTACTGTTGCCTTAACAATTGCATACACGGATCACCATGTATTTACAGGGATAAATGACATTGAAATGGAATGGAAGAACAAAGTTAAACTCAAGAAATGCACAAAGATCTCCTTAAGTGATGGTAGTATTATTAGTCAGCTTTGGCCTGAAGATTTGGATTGTCCAGATCTTGAATTTTTCTATGTGATCAATTCTTCAGTCTCTTTGTTTGAAATCCCTGAGGACTTTTTCATGGTGATGCCAAAAATCAAAGTCTTAAATTTACGTAGTAAGCGGGGATTGACATTGCCACCATCACTTGATCTTTTGACAAACCTTCAAACACTGTGTTTAGATGATAGCAAAATTGAAGATGTTGTTATCATTGGAAAGCTAAGGAAACTAAAAGTCCTTAGCTTGCAACGTTCTGATGTCAAGGAGTTACCTGGAGAAATATGTCAATTGACTCAATTAAGATTGTTAGATGTGAGGAATTGTTGGAGATTGAAAGTTATTGCGCCAAATGTGATATCAAAACTACCCCAACTAGAAGAATTGTATGTAAAGGGATGCCCTATTCAATGGAAGGATGAAGTACTTGAAGAGTTGAAGGGCTTTTCTCAACTGACTAGATTAGAATTAGATATTAATGATAACAACATGTTGCCTAAAGGCTTCTTTTGCAAAGAGCTTGGAAGGTACGATATATCAATAGGAGATTGGCCACCTCAATATTGAAAAATTAAGGAAGATGGGAGTTCGAGGATATTTAAATTTAAATTTAATTCTACCATCTCCTTAGAAGAATTTCAGGGAATCAAGAATGTTGAAATCTTACTCTTAGCCGCAGATGTTGAGCATAGTGTCGATGAATTGCAGTTGAATATCACGCCGCTTTTTAATGAAAAGGTTTGATCTCTTATACTTGTCTATTATATATTCTTATTTTCTATAATACTTATTCTCATTTGTTAACACATGGTTATGGCATTGATTTATTTATTCTTCTCTGTTTGTGTTTTTTTCTTTTTCCCAGTGATTTAAAATTTTTAGTTAAATTTTTCATTACTAAGTACTTCTCTTCAGTCTCTATACCATAGTAATTATGTCAAACTGATTTCATAAATTCATGTTTGGTTTCATGATGAAAATTATTAGAGATACAAAGGAGACATTGTTAATATTAATGACATGTAAACTATAAATCCAAAAGAATCATTGATTTTTATTTTTTTTATTTTTTCATATGAGTAAATATTGAAACAACAATTAACTTTTGACTGCAGCTTATTTTCTCCAATTTGATGGCCTTGGAACTAAAAGATATTTGTTCTAGAAAGATTTGGGACAACAAACATCCAACATTCATTTCTTCCTCTTATCAAAAGTTGACACAATTGACCTTGCAGAGATGTGGAAATATAAAATATGTATTTCCATCTTCCCTTGCCAAAAGCCTCATGCAACTCCAACAACTAGAGATAGGAATTGTAAGGTTTTAGAGGAGATTGTTGCAAAAGAAGAAGGAGCAAGTGAAGTTGTCAATTTTGTCTTCCTGAATGTAACCTTATTGAAGCTTGAAAATCTACTAGAACTTGCAACTTTCTACTCTGAAAGACATACTTTTGAATGGCCAAAGTTGAAAGAATTTGTGGTTATAAATTGTAACAAATTCACTCCAAAATATATGAGCTTCAAAGGGGTACAAATCTCTTATTTCATGGTTTATTTAAAAAGAAAATTAAATTTCTTCATATATATTAGAAAAATTCATACTTTAATTATGGAATTTGTAACATCTCTATTTTTCCTTGGAACGAACATTTAGAAGAAAAAAAATGGTTAGTTGGATTTGGACAGTTTTGTTATGGGAATTTAGTTAATTAAACTAATTAAAGTACTAGGTTTAAAAAATTAGATCACCCAATATAATTCTACAAATCATCAATACAATTTTTTTTTTTTTTTACCAGAAATCTATCTAACAGAATTTATTATTTTAATATTGAAAATGTTGTCAAGAATAACAATTTCAGATATCAACACATGAATTATGGGTTAATTACTCAATCGATCCTCCAATGATTTGCTTAAGTCACAACATATGTTTTGTTTTCTTTCTAAATTACCTTGTATCTTCCTTTTATGTAAAGCTTGAACTCACATATATATTTGTCTAAAATTGATCAATGAAAAACAGAGTTTTCACTTATCTTCTTGTGAGATTTTGGTTTTGTATATATTTTCATGTATATATCAAGCCTACGACTTCTGAGCCAACAATTAACCTCTGTTTAAGATTATAAAAATCTAGCTAATTTGATTTTGATTTGCAGAACATGGAATTAGAGGATAGTAGAAGATGGATTGAATGGCAAAGTCAATCTAAAGTTCTTAAGATCTAGCATTTGAACTCCTTCAAAGATTTGATCTGAGACAGCTCCAACTATTTATCGATAAATTAAAGAGCTATCCTTTCCATACCTTCAAATCTTGATGTTCGGGATGTACGTTTCTGTGATGGATTGATGAGCCTAGTGCCATCCTTAGCTTCTTTGTAGAATCTTAAAGTTCTGAGAGTTTACAATTGCAATAGCTTGAGGAAGTTAGTAACACCTTCAAAAGCTGAAGCTTGGTGCTGTTGAGAGAAATGAGCGTAGAGGATTGTAGGGTTTTAGAGGAGATTGTTGCAAAAGAAGAAGGAGCAAATGTAGTTGTCAATTTTGTCTTTCTGAATGTAACCTTATTGAAGCTTCAAAATCTATCAGACCTTACAGCTTTCTACACTTAAAGACACACTTCTGAATTGCCAAAGTTGAAAGCGTTGGTGTTGAAAAATTGTGGACAAATTTCTTCAAAATATCTAAACTTCCAAGAAAATAATGGGGAGGGTGAACTTCACATTTCAGAGTCAAAATCCCCCTTCTTGGTTGATAAGGTATGAGTCTCTTGTTTTGTTTTTTAATTATGGAATTTTTAACATCTCTATTTTTCCTTGGAACGAAAATTTAGGGGGAAAAAAAAAAGAATTAATGGTCAATTGGATTTAGACAGCTTTGTTATGGGAATTTATTCAACTAAACTAATTAATCTATCTAACATAATATATTATCTTATTATTGAAAACATTGTCAAGAATAACAATTTCAAATATTAGCACGTAATCATAAATTAATTACTCAATCAATCCTACAATGATTTGCTCTAGTCACGGCATATGTTCTGTTTACTTTCTAAATTAACTTGTATCTTTCTCTTATGTAAAACTAGCATTTATGTATATATTTTTCTAAAATAGATCAATGAAAAATAGAGTTGTCACTTGTCTTCTTGTGAGATTTTGATTTTGTATATATTTTTACGTACATGTTGTAGTTATTATATAGGATGTCATGTTTGCTTGATTTGGGAAGGTTCTTTTTAATATTTAAAAAAAAAAAAAAAAAAAATTCTATAAATTTTGATAAAGAAACACATGATATTCACTACTGATAAATTTTGACAATATCCAAACTTGTGATGGATGGAGCATTTGATTACAGGAACTGTGGTATGATCTTCATCCTCCAGTTTACAAGAAGAAAATCAGTGTATTAATTCTGAAGCTTGAGCCACATACACCCGACTCAATCAGAATAATACAAGAACAAAAAAACAGAACAGCTGAGCTTATCCAGTTGAAATTTTGTCCTGTGTTATCCTGATTTTCAGATAGTAATTTTGTCGCTTCTAATCCTAACTTGCATAAAGGAATCAAATGGAGGTTGATGACAGTGGATTACTTTCAGAGTTTCAGTGGGAGTGAGAACGCTTAGGCACGTATTGCACCTTTCTGTTGACAGTGGTGCAGTGCAGTTGCAATATCAGGCTCTTACCAATTTTGAGATTGGCCGGCATAATATTGATGATTCATAAAGGAGTCATGTTATTTTTGAGAACCCAGCTAGCTAGGTGTTGTAAGCTTTTAACGGATTCTTTGTATTATATATCCTTACGTTGAACAATGTTATGTCAATTTGTCATTGTGTGCTAGTCTAGCGATCAAGAAGTGTTCTCAACCTCCCGGTATAAATAATATTAAATTAGAACTTAGTAATGGGAATATGTGATTTTTAATGTCTCTTTTTTGTTAACAAAAATATAGAAAAATAACTCTAGAAATCATCAAATGTTTACTAGAAATCATCAACATAAGTTTACATTTGGTTATCATCAATTGGAGGACAACCTTTTCGAAACTATAAGGAAAAAAAGATAAAAGTTTAAAAAAAATAATAAATAAATACAACTTTGTTAGTTACCATTAAATTGAATAGAAAAAATTATAAGACATAAATACCCAAATAATAATAGGGAGAACGACAAAAATAGCACTTTTTTTTTTTTTTTTTGGTATAAAGGGCAAAAAGAAGACACTAGTTCTTAAGACAAAAAGAAGAAACTTACATTTCCCTTTGTGACCAGATGATAAATCTTTTAACCATTGGAATTAGCTATATTTAAGGGGTTTGTTTGAGTTGCGGGAGAGGAATCTACTACATTTGTATAATTACTTTAGTCTATTGGGTTTGTAAGGTGTTCCGTAGAGGCTGTCTAATCTTTAGTTACCTGAAAATAAAATAAGAAATTTAACGCCCAAATGTGTTTAAACTAACTCAAAAAAGAGTAAAGCATACAAAATGTCAAAAATATCCTTGTTTTAGGATAACATATGATTAAGATAACATTTTAAAGATATAAAAAGAGTATTTAATACCTTGAATGTGCAAATTAAATATCAAACTTGTCTCGACAAATTGTTTCCCTTACAAGGTTATCTTTGTCCTTTTGAACAATTTACAAACATCTCAGTTCTAGTTCGCTCACGCTAAGCCAACCAAGACATAGATTTGGGAAGGCATCTTCTCTACAAATGACAATACCATCCAATTTGAGTTTATTTTAAAAGCCAATATTAAATGCAAGTCTTGCCATAAGTTTAGTTTTATAGGGTAGCAGTGTCTTTTATGAAATTAATTTGACTAGTAAATTGAAGAATCATATGTACTTACCCTTTGTCCTTCTCAAAGTTAATTTAAACCAATTTCAAAGGTTCCATATTTAAAATTTAACTGTTAAAATATTAAAATGCAATTCATTGTATTATCGTGTTTATAATATTTTATAATATTAAAATATTATAAACACGATATATTATAATTTTGTGTTTTAGTGGCTACAATATGATGTTTGAAAACTATTTCAAAATTTGGTTTAAGAGATATATTAAAATATTGTGTTTGAGTGGCAAATTTTTGGTGCATTTGGTTTACTATTTTGGATAGGATTTTGGGGATAGTATTGAGTTGTTGGATAGGGGAGTATTACGAGATAAACTTTAAAAATTTATGAAAAAGCCCTTAGGTTTACTAATTTAATTAAAGACCCTAATATATAAAATGACAAAAACACCCCCACGACTGCGGTGCAGTTAGGCCACCACCGCGAGAATCCGTAAGAAAAATTCGTTATGGCCTTTTCCGGCCAGATCTACCTCGGATCTGGCCAGAAAAGGCCAGATCTACGGCTTGTTGTGGCCGTCAACGATCGAAAAAGGCCAAAGCGCTGACCATCTTTGGCCGTCGACAATGATAAAGATGTGGCCAAGTCGTTTATCAACAACGGCAGCGATCGGCCTTTTCCGGCCAAATCGGTGAACTTTTGGTCATTTATGGTCAGCATGTAGGCTGTTGTACAGATTTTCGGCTATCACCAACGGTGGTTGCCGAAATCTGGCAAGTATGGGTTGATGGGGGTGTTTTTGTTAATTTTTAAACTTTTTTAGGGGGTATTTAGTAAAATTAATAACCTTATGGGGTTTCAAAGTAATTAAAAAAATAGGGTAATATTTCTGGAATAATGTGCCAAACATTATTTGGAGAATATGATTGAGAATATGGATAAAAATAGAGAGGCAAACACACCCTTTATTGTCTTAAATATTTTTTTTCACTGAAAATTACGTTAACTATTACAAGTGTGTTTAGAATTCAATTTGAAAACATCTCAATGATATATTAATACCAAAAAAACACAGAAGAAGAAATAATGTCAAGTTCATCCCAAAAGCTTAATACCAATCAATGTATAAATATTAAATAGCCAAATCAAACATTAAGTAGAAATTTATACTAATTATCTGCAGAGTTATATTATGGTAAGACATTATTTAATGTAATATTATATTGATTTGAAATTTAAAATAAAAATAAAATGTAATTTACTAGTTTTAAAATATATTATCATTAAATTATCAAAAATAGTTAATTTTAGATTTTTTTAAAGAAAATAATACAGTTACCAAAAAATACACATCAAATTCATGCACCGAATGACGTGACGTCATCCTAACCGTCGATTAATTATAATTTTTTTTTTAAGAAAATAAGATAGTGTCACGTTATTCGATACATGAATTCGATACACATTCTTTGATAACTGTAACATTGTTTTTCTTTTTAAAGGAAAAAATGCCTCCGTAAGTTGGGTTATTCAATCGGTTTGGGCCTTCTTTCATGGGCTTGAGCTCAACTTGCTTCGTTTCTCCTCTAGTCCTCTTTGTGCCGAGTTAAGTAAAGGCTTGGGTTTGTCTTGTAACATTAATTCTCTGATGGCCGAATTAGGGCTTGGCTTATCTTGGGTTTCTTTCATGGATTTATCTTAGCCCAAATAAAGATTGATGGGCTGGTTTGGAGTTGAACCCACATCACCTTGGGTCTCAGAAATAGTAAGTTATGTTTTGTTAAAGCAATAATAACTTTAAAAAAAAAAAATAGTTGAACCAAAAGGGCTATTACAGTCCACAGATATTGAATTAAAATAAGGTTGTATAATGTAAAATGGAAATTAGGTTGTATGGAAATTTCTAATAATAAGTAATTTTTAGGGCGGATAAAATTGGAATTAGGAAAAACATGATAAAAAAGCGTCTTCACTCTTTAAGTTTGAAAACTGACAGACTGGCCCCTGCATGCTAGGGTTTATCTTATTCTCAAAAGGAAACCCTAGCCGCCATTCCCCTTGAGCTTGCAACTGTCGGCGGCTGCTGCAGCTCAGCCTTCGTTCGGCGGCGAAAGGCAAGCTCGGCCAGCCATGGAAATCATCAATCATCGATCTAGTCTCAAATTAGCACAAAACCTTTAAGAATCCCACCATCAAGACACACAACTCTATGAATCCGGCCATCAACACATACAAGTCCATGAATCCAGCCATCAACACACACAACTCCATGAATCCGGCAACCAACTCACACAACTCCATGAATCCACAATCATCAATCACCACAAATTCGCGCACAAAAACCCAAAAATATTCAATATCCATCCTTGCGAGCTCACGTTGGGAGAAAAGAGAATAAAAATAGAAAGAGAGAAAAGAGAGATGAGGAAAAGGGCGAAGGAAGGGAGATTTTTTTTGAAAAATTTTTAATTTATTAAAAGACCATAATGATTCAGGGGGTTAGATATTTATTCCTTGAAATGACGAAAATAACCCTGTTTTAGTCGACTTCAATTGGCCTTTTTTAATACCATTTTAATGTCGGGTGTACTTTTTTTCAAAATTATGAAGGTTACTCGCTTCTCATATTCATGTTTGTTAAAATAACACATGCTATTTGTATTACACACATAATTTCTATATTATATTTTATATTTATAAAAATAAATAAATAAAATAAGTAAGAGAAGTGAGTAAGAGTAATGTTACTCTAAATTTAGCTCTATCTCTCATGGCCTAGATAGAATTAACACAAATTGTAGATCTGAAATTCTGAAGCAGGTGGACGATCATGGCCACCAAAATAACCATTTTTCTTGTGATAAAGAAACTAGAAGATCAGCTTACTGATTCAAAAATTGAAGATGAACAAGTGAGGAGAAGCGTATCACAGTACATCGAGAAGCTAAAAGAGTCGCTGAAAATCTTCGAAGGTTCAGAGGATGACCAAGGAAGTCTTCTGAAAATTGATGAGTGGAAGATCAAGTTTCTGCAAAATGTTTATCTGGCAGAGGAGGCCGTAGACACCTTCCGCCTAAGAAAAGGATTGGAGACAAAGAAGGATTTTCGTTTCAGCTTGGAGATTCGCAATCTTATGAATCAGCTAACCAGCACGGTGCCTGAAGAGCTGCGGACAACTTCTAGTGCTGGTACGGAGGATGTACCAGAGACTAAAGAGCAGTTAAAAAAGTTAATCCTCAGCCGAAATTCATCACTTTTTCTCATGTGGGGCATTGCCACAGTCCCTCGAATTACAAGCCCGCTATGGAAGATTTACGGCAGTGCAGATGTCAAGAAGCAATTTCAGTGCCGTGCCTGGATTGACGTTTCTGAATTCAATAGAGAAACAGAACTTCTCACCAAAATAGTGGAAAGTGTTACCGAAGCGGAGGAGGAATGGGGGTTGCCAGAAACATCAATTGAACTAAAGCTTCACAATTTCCTAATGTGGAAGAGATATCTGGTGGTTTTGTATAATCTTACACTTGATATTTGGGAAAATCTTCTCAGGTTATTTGTTTTTCCGAATTCATTAAATGGTAGTCGGGTGATTCTCACTTTTTCTGAAGCTCATGACAAAAAGCTAGAGAGTGCTATTCCAAATGCAAGGTCGTGTGGGAATTTGTCTGCAATGCAGCAAGAGTCAACAGTCCAAAGCAAAGTTTCAGATGAAGAAGATATTGTTGGTTTCCGTTCTGAAGTAACGGATTTAATAACATTACTTCCTACTGGTGACAAGCACAGCCAAGATTTTACTGATGGTACGGAGATCACTGGACCAGAAGTTTCAGATAAAGAAGAAATTGTTGTTTTCTCTTCTGAAGTTTCGGACTCAAGAATATTAGTTCCTACTCGTGACGAGAAAAGCCAAGATTTCACTGATATTACTGAGAACACTGTACCAGAAGTTTCAGATGAAAAAGAAGTTCGTCATTTAAGAACAGTTCTTACTGGTGACAAGCCCCTGATATCAGTGCTGGGTGTGCCAGGCTCTGGCAAGACAACTCTAGTAAAAAATGTTTACAACCATTTAGAGATAAAGAAAGAGTTCCCCGTCCGTGCTTGGGTTTCTGTTTCTAAATTGTTTAAAGAGAAAAATGTCTTAGTTAAGATATTGGAGCAGGTTACGCAGATTAGGGATGAAGAGAAATGGCCACTTGACAAATTGAAGAACAAGCTTGATAATTTACTGAAGAACCAGACGTATCTGATTGTCTTGGATGATGTTCATACGTCTGATATTTGGAGATTTATGTCGGAGAAACTCAACGTCTTTCCAACGGCATCAAAAGGGAGGGTGATTCTAATTTTCCACGACCTAAGTGTAATTGTCCGTGACCCAAAAATAGCCCCCTCTATTGTTCGATCTGTTTATCTTCTCACACAAAGGCCACTAACTGACGAAGAGAGTTGGAGCTTGTTCTTAAAGAAGGTCAGCAGAGACGCAAGAAGGAAAGTATCTTCTCAGGAAGAGCTCCTGAAGAAAATCTTGCGAAAATGTGGGGGTCTAACTCTTTCAATTTGTGTGCTGGCTGGTTTGTTGTCTACAAGAAAATATAGCGCTGCTTCATTGTTAAGGGTGATTGAGGATCCAGAGGAAAAGCATAAAGAAGAAGAAAGCACGGTGGTTAATGATGATATCCAGCAAACAAAGGAAGAGGCAGCTGGAACTAGTGAGCATACTCGGCAAGGAGCTGTTTCAGGGGACCAAAATCCTCCAAATATATTGGTTTTGGGCTATCGTGACCTACACTTCTGTCTAAGGTCATGTCTCCTTTATATGTGTCTTTTCCCTAGGTCATATGAAATCCCCATTAGAAGATTGTTTCTACTATGGATTGCGGAGGGATTGATGAAACCACTGGGAGGTGTAAATACGGAGCCTGAAGATCTGGCAGAAAGTTGTTTTGAAGAACTAGAGCGTAGGAACATGATCCAGGTAGAAAGACGGAGGTCCAACGGAAAGCCTAAAACATGTTGCCTTCCAGGTCCTCTACATGATTTGCTCTATCAATATGCTGAGAGATCAATGGGATATTTTCACATTCAAACTAAATCGGATTCAACATCTAAATCACCAAACTTTAACATGCGGATGCTGGTAGAATATGAAGATGTCCAGAACAATTCTTTTTCAGAATTTCAACATCTACGTTCTTATATATCCCTTAATAGCGGAAAGAGAAATAAACCTTCAGATGCTGAAGGAAAATTCCTGGAAAAGATTACCACCAGAAGGTTTGGATTTCTCACACTGCTTGATCTAGAAGGTGTATATAGGCCACGGCTACCCGAAACACTGGGAAAAAAACTGCCGCTTCTAAGGTACGTTGGTCTGAGACGGACTTTTCTTAAGTCAATTCCAGAGTCAGTTGGTGATATACCCTGTCTAGAGACTTTAGATGTGAAGCACACTTTAATAACCACATTGCCGATTGCCATCTGGGGAGCAAAGAACCTTCGGCATCTCTATATGCACAGGATTTATATGGAACCTGTGAGTGTTACCAAAACTGATGAGTTTGCAACTAAACTTCAAACCTTATGGGGCCTATTGATAGACGACAACAACCATACAATGAAATGGTTGACTAGTTTGGAGGGTCTTAGGAAATTGGGACTCACATGCCACGAGAACTCAGTTGAAAAAATATTGCCATTGATTCGTCAAATGACTAGTCTTCGGTCTTTGCGGATGAAATCAGTCGATGAGGATAATAAACCTTCAGACCTCCATATTTCATTCAATTTTCAGCACGAAATGCTGACAAACTTGTATTTGGTTGGAAAATGTGATCTACAAAACATGGAATGGTTGAAACACCTGAAAGACCTCCCAAATCTCAGAGTCCTTACATTGTCAGCGTCACAACTATCAGAAGACCCAATGCAGATACTGCAATGGTTGGAACACCTGAAGGTCCTCAGACTTTTCGCTAATTCCTACACAGGGAAAGAAATGACTTGTGGCCGTCGTGGTTTTCCAGAACTCCAGGTTTTGAAGTTGTGGATGCTAACAGAATTAAGCAAGTGGACTATCGAGGAAGGAGCAATGCCAGCTCTAAGAGAATTAGAGATCAGATGCTGCAAAAAACTGGAGAAGCCAATTGAATTGGAGAAGGTGACTACCCTGGAGAAATTGACCTTAACGAGTATGAAGAAGAATTTTGTAGACGATGTTGAAGGAAAATTTGGCAAAGAAGTAGAGTTTATTGTGAACGACCGGGACTTCCGACCTTTATTTGTGAGTAGGTTTTTTTTTTTGGTTCATTTATTGCTCTTCATCATTAGACATACTTCATCTTACATTATTTCCTTTTCCAATTTTTTTATTATTTCAGTTTCTCACTTTCAGAAAATAATCCTTTTGTTTTCCATTGTCTTCTTGATCTGATATTTAATTCTTCGGTTTGTTTTCCGATGAGAATTTTTGTGGTGCTTTTTTTTTCTGATTTTTTAATTTTGATCTCAGGACTAAACCTTCATTGGCGCAAGGAGTATGGTCGAATGCAACATTATGGAAGACCACCTATGCATCATTTGTTTCTTGCAACTGAAAATCTTTCGTGCTTTTGTCTTTCTACCACTTTTTTCATTTTGCTTGGAGATTGTTTCAGTAGTTGCGTTGCTGTTTAGAATGAAGCTTGTAAATTCAAGAGAAGCAACCAGTTAGAGTTCTGTTAGTAAGTTTTTAGACTTTTCTCTTAGAAAGCACACTCTCTGCTCTTTTCCTCGAAAATTTCCTCATATTTTCTTAGTTCCCAAACAAGTCTTTACTACTAATTTGTTTGTTCAAATGGCCACTGAGCAATCCTCTACTTTTAAAATGAACTCTGCTACTGCTACTTCTGATCAATTCTCTTCTGCACCAACAACAATCCTCTCGTTAAATTTACTATTAATTTCTCCAAAGCCATCTACAGAGAATTATACTTTGCAGAGATCTCAAGTTCTGTTCACTGTTGGAGCTCATGGTCTTATAGAGCATCTAACAGGTTTGATCTCATACCCTGCTCCCTATATAAGGAAAAATAATTAATAAAAATTTAAAAAGTTTTAATAATACAAATTCTTAATCTAAAATCACGAATACATTAAAATAAAAAAAGAATTAATAGAACAATCCCACTGGCGGGTTTAACATATGTAATTTACTCAATTCCATTAACCTTTTCTCTAAACTCAAAAATATAAAAGAAAAGTTTATTAAGGGCTTGTTTGTTTTCAAAATTTAGAAAAAATGAATCTTTTACATTAATGGAAAAAGGCTAAAAAATTTTGTTTTTAACTTAAGACTAGAGACTTATTTATTTGTCTAAAATGACTTCTCAAAAGATATCTCTATTCTAATTTTTAAATTCCAATCACAGCCCCTAAAATTCTAATCTAAATTAACTATTTTATTCCCAATCTTATTTTACTTTAAATGTAGCAAAGGTAGTCGATACACACAATTAAAGAATTAAATTATTAATTTGCAAAATTAAATTATTTTTGTTATATTTTATCAAATTTATGATTTGCCATACAAATTATAAATATATATCATACTTAGCATTGATAAGGATATTATGCAAAAGTACTAGTTTTCAAATATTTAAAATTTGTTAAAAAAAACACTTAATACTTATAATCAAATATTAAAAAATTACAAACAAACATATCATGAATATTTAATTCGATCTTATTCATTTAAAGTTATTCAATAGTCACAACTGGGTTTAAAAATTGTCCAGTCTATTATATTATCAGATAAGTTACCTAAAATTTGCGAAGATTATATACTAACAAAAATGGTCACATTGGAACGTTAATAGTATCCAAACAATTGAATTAGGATCCATAATATATAACTATAATTTGGTCATTTGTAATATTTTTTTTTTTAAATGTGGCATGTTATTATTAAAAATTGTAATATTATTACCCTTTTTATTATAAAATACAGTATTTATAACGTTATTGGCATGACCCTTATCATAAATAGCTTTTGCTAAGAGAGTTAATACATGTTTTAGTTTCAAGTTACAACAAACTCATTGGTTAGCTAAAGTTTGCACCATTTTGGGGAACGATGAGAGATAGATATAAATTAGGAAATTTTGAATTTAGAAATGTTCGGAATATTTTAATTTTTATCTTTTATAAAGGTAAACAATTAATGTTAGCATTTCAACAACTTTCATTAGGTTGTTTACAAAATTTCAAGTTATATAAAATTTTAATTTTCTATGTTTTATTTAATTCCTTTTTAAATGTACTCTCTATATTCAATTTGGAGATACAGGAAAATATAATAT
This sequence comes from Pistacia integerrima, assembly GCA_026225825.1. Taxonomy (NCBI): domain Eukaryota; kingdom Viridiplantae; phylum Streptophyta; class Magnoliopsida; order Sapindales; family Anacardiaceae; genus Pistacia; species Pistacia integerrima. The sequence continues at coordinate 29,806,997 of CM047748.1, forward strand.
TGAAATTCAGAATTATATATCATCTAGATAACACTTTTTCTAAATATATATTTTATAAAGTGTCCTTTGAGTAATAAAAAATATTTGTTTATTGATACAAATAAAACTTATATCATTTTTCTTTTAGTTTTTATAATATTCCTTCGGTGTGTAAATGCTAATATACATTCCTTCATTTCTATGAACTCTCTTTTATTTAAAAGCTTAATGAAGCATCTACATTGAAGCCATCGCTCAACTCATTTTGCTAACACCATATCTGGGCCAGGAAGCTTTACTCTAAGCAAAAAAATAAAGATATAATATTACTTAAGTGTATATACAAGAATTTACATTTAACGTGATACTTCAATGTTAGGAATTAGTTATTTTCCACAAACTCCTAATCCTAATTAAGGTCCTAAAGATTTGGTGGAATATTTCCTGTTATACATTTCCTATTATGACTTAGATTGTGTTTCCTTGTCAAGTCGTGATAGAATAGGAATACAATAATAAGAATAAGAAGGGAAGTGAATATTTACTTCGACGTATAATATGAAGGTGTGTTCAACTAGGAAAGCTACTACTTAAGAAACCTAAACAAGGGAAAGTTACTACTCAAGAACCCTATTCAATGGAAAGCTACTACTCAAGAACCCTATACAGGGAAGTCTTCGTGAAAGAGAGTTTCAAGCAAGCTATGTGACAGATAGTTGCAAGGAGGCTGCATGAGAGGTAGTTTTAAGATGTAGCTCTAGGGAAAGTTCCAGTTACATAGCTCGAGGAAGAGTTACGTGGCGAGCTCGAAGAGGGAGTTCATGAGACACACCATGGTCAACTTCGAAGGCAAGCTAGGGAAGGTGCTAGCTCTAAAGTTGAGTTTGTAGGCATACAAATGCAAAAGGATTAGGATCTGGGAGAGATTAAAGAGTATATCCATCATAAGATAGAAAAGTGTGAGGGAAATCATGCATAACCGTGCTGAGGATTTTTGGGGCTAGATTTCTTGTTCATCTCATCTCTATATTTTAAGTATTTGTAAGAATGTGTGTGTTGTGTTCTTGAATGGTTGTACTATCTTTATAATAGTGTAAAGCTAAGCTCGTGTGGAGAGCTCACATGAATTTGTTAACACCCGAACGCACTTACTGTACAAACTAACACAGTAGCTAACTAACTCAAGTTCAGTAACTAACTAACACAGTAGGTTAAGCTGAACTTCTACATGACTAACTTTTGCTAACTCTTACTAACACCGTTGATAAAATCCTTGTTGTTCTTTATTATTCGATTGATTGCTTTTATTTATGTTGAATCTTGAGTTGGTTGAGAAGATATTCCATTTCTACATAATGGTGATATCAGAGCATCTCACTTTCATGCTCAACTGTGGTATCAGAACTATCACATTCACTCTAAACATTCAAAATAAATAAATAAATGTTGTATGAAAAAAAAAAAAAAATTGAAAGAAAATAAATAAAAAAGGAGACATAAAATGATCAAGTGATAACTTGGAATATATTATCATAGCATTTACACATAAATCTTAAATTAGCTAGTCGACCAGTCGTAAATCATAATTGAAATCAACCGGTCCAAGTATTTCATGTAACTGATGTAATATGGAAAGCTAAGATTACGATATTGCAAAATGGCAAGCTGGGATTCAAGCTTGATTAATTGAATTATTCTTTTATTCCCTGATAGTAATCTCACCTTTAAGGTGAAATATTGTATTTCCATGTTTATACTTTAGTTTACTGTATAAATAGGACAATGTAAAAGCATACTAAACAATTCAATACAGATTATAATTGAATCTCTCTCTTTTTCATTCTTTTAGTCATACTCTTGGCAATATAATTGCTTCTCTTGCCTCTCTTTCTGATAAGCTTTTGACATGGTATCAGAGCGTTCAGCTTAGCCTCACTTCCGCCCAAAACAATCTTCTCTAACCTTAGTTTTGTAAACCTGCAAAACAAGGCACTAAGATTAGTTTTTCCTTTCCTCAAAAACAGAATAATGTTTTACCTTTATTCATCATGGATACAGCCAAAATATCACCAGCCCTAGATCACAGCCAAAACAACCCACAATTTAGTAGCCAAACAAAGTCCACAGCCAATTCAGATGGACTTACACAATCAAACCCACCCAACCAACAAATCAAAACATTGGGTCAAGACAAAATCCAACCAACCAGCAAAATCAAAACACTGGGCCAAGCCCAAATATCGGTTCATACGGGCCAATTGCTTTTGGGTTTATGGGTCAAAATCCAAACCCATTGGGTTTGAATCCCAACCTGACGGGTCCAAATCCCTACTCGTTTTTACAATTCGTTCCACCTGCTGTCAAACGCCTAGAATCGGGAGATCCCCTCTATTCATCGGCATCTAACGACTTTGAGCTTCTGCTCATAAAACAGCCCCTTACTGGTTCTAGCAACTACGCAACTTGGGATCGCAATTTCCCGCGAGCCCTAATCATAAAAGACAAATAAGGTTTCATCGATGGAACCCTCCTTCAACCGGAAGAATAATACCTTCTCAAGCATTGGATTCGATGTAGCACACTCGTTCGAGCATGGATAAACAACTCCCTGCCCTAGGAGATTGCTGATGAAATTCCACAAACTGAAAATGCCCACGAGATGTGGGCGAACATTAAAGAAATGTATTGTCAACTTAACCAGGCCAAAATATTCACTCTTCGGCAAAAACTTGCCGAAATCAAACAAGCCAATCTCACTGTAACAACATATTTCAATCACTTATACGTGATTAGGAATGAAGTTGACGCTGTAGAAGAGCCATTTGAAGGGTCGACAGTGACGCTCTAGCAGTTTCAGCGAGCAAAGGATCAGGATAGACTCTTCCATTTTCTCATGGGTCTGAATGACACTTTCTGAACCTAGATGTTGGTGACGACGCCAACGTCGTCTTTATGTTGCACATATCAATTGGCGACGCAAGATGAAAGCTAGTGCACCACCACTCAAGAGAGTCTCTAGCCTGTTGACCTTGTTGCGTTCACCGTTGGCCATGGTAACACTGATGGTGTGAAGAGAAATATGAGGGGAGATGGGTTTGTTCGTGATGGGTCAGTGAGAGTAGAGGGTTTTGTGCGAAATGGAGGAGATGGATTTGTGCAGCTAGGGTTTTCTGAAGGAGAAAAGGGTTTGAATTTATATAGTGGTACAAAGGGATCAACACTTTAGATCTTTCTTCTTCATCCAACGGTCAGAATCCAATCTCCCTATAAAATGCATCCAAGAGGCCATTTTCACCACATCAAAAGGGCCATATCAAACCAATGGATCTAACGGTTCTGGACCATCAAAATCAACCAAGGGAAAATTATACTATGATTACTGCAAGAGGAAAAATCACAATTGTGAGAACTGTTGGAAAATTCATGTACGGCCACCCAATCAGAAATCTGGAAATTCAACCGCCAAGCAGATCGTCACAAACACCAATCCAGGAAACACAATTTCAACACCCATGATCAGTCTAGAACAATACCAACAAGTCATCCAGATGCTGAATAATATTCCCTAAGCAAATACGACATCCTATATAGGTACATCTTTCTGTTTAAATTTCATTAAAGATGATATATATTTGAATAATTGATTTATGGGCTAGTGACCACATTATTTGTAACCCAAATACTTTTCTCACATATCCACAAAGTCCTCCACTTCCGTTTGCATGCCAAATAGAAACATTACACCAGCCAGACACATAGGAACTATCCAACTCACACCACTTAATTCTTAAGAATGTTTTATTTGTCCCGACTTTCCAGTTTAATCTCATATCCATCTTTAAAGTCTGTCAAGTATAGTTGTGTCTTAAAGTTTCTTCCTGACATGTGTGAGTTTTAAGACCCTTTGACTGGGATATTGATGGGCTTGGGTAAGGTTCAAAATGATTTTTACTATTGGATTAGTGATTTTGTTGCAGAAATTCAAAATTTATCTTGAATTGCGAAAAATAATATTTTATTTATTTATAAAAAATACCTTTATTTTCCATCAAAGATTGGGTCATAGTACGTATGTTCCACAACCTAAGTGTCCAATTTGTCCACTCGCTAAACAATCTCACATCACTTTTCCAAATAGCACAACCAACACTACCCGACCCTTTTGCCCTTGTCCATCTCGACATATGGGGACCATACCATACACCTAATCATGATGGTTCTAGGTTTTTCCTCACAATAGTTGATGATTTTTCATAGGAAACTTGGGTATATCTCATGCACTCAAAAACTCAAAAACTCACCTATATTAGGAATTTCTTGTCCATGGTCAAAACCCAGCTCAAGTTATTCGTGCAACACATTCAAACTAACAATGCACAGGATTTTTTTAATCTTAATTGTTCATCATTGTTTCTGTCCCTTGGCATCTACATCCCTTTTGACCATGGACACATGTTGCCTTTTATACAGATTCCTTTAACCATGACTGACTAACTACAATTACAAAGCCAACTCTAGTAGTTTTTGACTTTGAAAATAATTCATCATTTAACATCCTCCCTCAAGCTAGGCAAACCCTTGTCTTAGCTTGCTTAATAGAGTAAAAAAGAACTGATGCAGTAGAACCCCGTAGAGCAGAAGCTTCATACAGAACACAACTTCCAAAGAGCAGATGCAATGGCAGAAAGAAATCCTAAAAGTGCAACAACAAACAACAATGCAAAACTGCACACATCTTCCAGAAGAAACCAAATATATATCAGCTTCGAGACGCAGTGCGATGATGCAAACAACAAACATCTTCCCGAGAAGGATACGGCGTGCAAGATCCGAGAAAAACGAAAAAATGCGAGAATTTATTCAGCATTATTAAAAAAAAAAAAAAAGCAAAGCAACTTCAACTAGTCAGCATCCTCCCTCAAGCGAAATAAAGGAGAAGCTTTGATGAGTTTGGCCCGAAAAATATTAAACTGAGTAATAGGTAGCGGCTTAGTAAAAATATCAGCAAGTTGATGATCGAAAGAAATATACTGAACTGCTAAGGCTTTGGAGGCAATCTTTTCGCGAATAAAGTGAAGATCAATCTCAATATGTTTGGTGCGAGCATGTTGAACAGGATTAGAAGCAAGTGAGGCAGCGCTTATATTATCACACCAGAGAACTAGTGTGGAATGCATTAATGTAACACCAAGCTCCTGAAACAACTGCTGCAGCCAAATAACTTCAGTGACCGCTTGAGTAAGAGAGCGATATTCAGATTCAACAGAGGAACGAGCAACAACATGTTGCTTTTTAGAGCTCCATTGAACTAGATTGCCACCAAGGTAAATACAATAACTGCTAGTGGAGCGACGATCATCAAGGTTACTAGCCCAATCGGCATCAGAATACCCTTCAATCATAAGAGGAATAGCAACCTAGAGATGTAATCCAAAGTGAAAAGAACCTTTAAGATAACGAAGGAGATGTTTACAAGCTTGCCAGTGTTGAACCGTAGGGGCCTGTAAATACTGGCTCAACTTGTTAACAGTGAAGGCAATATCAGGCCTAGTAATGGTGAGCTATTGAAGAGAACCAATGGTACTATGATACAAAGAAGGCTCACTAAATAATTCACTATCATTCAAAGCCAGCTTACAATGAGTGACCATAGGCGTAGGGCAATCATGAGCTTCAAAGAGATTAGTTTTGTGAACTAAATCCTTAATGTATTTGGCTTGAGTCGGATAAAGACCTGACTCATCACGGTAAGCCTTAATACCTAAAAAATAACTCAAAGAACCAAGAGTTTTGAGGGAAAACTTACCAGTCAAATCTGAGATAAGCTGCAAAATAAGTTGAGGATCATCACAAGTGACCAAGATATCATCCACGTAGATTAACAAATAGATAACATGAGCAGAATCTGAGAAATAGAACAGACTGGTGTCAGAGACTGCATTTCAAAAACCCCATTCGAATAAGGCAAATTTGAGTTTATCAAACCATGCACGAGGGGCATGTTTCAAGCCATATAAGGCCTTGGATAATTTGCAAATATAACCAGGATGATGTGGATAAACAAAACCAGCCGACTGATGCATATAAATGACTTCCTGCAAATCGCCATTAAGAAAGGCGTTATTGACGTCAAGTTGCTGGATATCCCAATGATGAGTTACAGCCAAGGTGAGAATCACACGCACAGTAACAAGTTTCACAACAGGGCTGAAAGTTTCAGTAAAATCAAGACCAGGTTGCTGTTGAAATTCTTTTGCAACAAGACGAGCCTTGCACCTTTGAACTGAACCATCTGCGTTGTATTTAACTTTGAACACCCATTTATTTGAAACAATATGCATATCAGGAGAATGTGGAACTAAAGTCCAAGTCTGATTACTCAAGCGGGTTCAAATTGCATATAGCAAAGAAACCAATGAGGAGAAGAAAGAGCTTCAGCAACTGAAGATGGCTCATGAGGATTTATACAAGTGGAAGCAAAAAGAGCTGCCGTAGAGGAGGGACAGCGAGCTATTTGTGATCGTGTTTTCATGGCATGAAGTCTTTGGACAGTAGGAGGAGGACTATTTAATTCAATGTAAAAAGGAACTTCCAGAGGAGGAGAAGTACGTGGGGGCAGATTATTTGATGGTGGTAAAGTAGATGAGACAGAAGGAGACTCATTTAGTGATGCATGTGAGGGAGTAGGTGGAATGGATAAAGGTGAAGACACAAGACTCTTTGTAGCTGACGTATGGGAAGGAGTATAACTAGTAGGTGTAGGGGCCTTTGTATATGGAAAAGATGTGACAATAGGCCAAAAAGAGACAGGTGCAAAACACGGTTCAGCAGAAGAGGAAATTGTATTTAATGTAGGACTGAGATTAGGAAAAGAGTCGGAAGAAGGAAAATAGTGTTCATTAAAGGAAACACTCTTGACAATATAGACCTTGCCAGAGGAGTGAAGACATTTATATCCCTTATGAAAGAGGTTGTAGCCAATAAAAACATAGCAAGAAGTATGAAAATCAAACTTGTGATGATTGTATGGACGAAGATAGGGGTAGCAAGCACAACCAAAAACTTTCAAAAAGGAGTAGTTTGGTTTTTGGTGAAACAGAACTTCAAAAGGAGACATGTGATGTAAGGTAATAGTAGGCAGATGGTTGATCAAAAAAACTAAAGTTTGAAAAGCATTCCACCAATATTTGAGCGGCATAGAAGCTTGAGCCAGTAATGTTAACCCAATTTCAACCAAATGTCGATGCTTTCTCTCTACCTTGCCGTTTTGTTGATGCGTATATGGACAAGACAACCGAAAAAGAATACCATGTTGTTTTAGGTAAGAAAAAAGAGTTTGATACTCGCCACCAGAATCTGTTTGCAAACACTTCAAGGATGTACCAAACTGACGTTTAGCCATAACATGGAATTCCATAAAAGCCAATTTTGTCTCAGACTTAGCCTTTAAAGGATAGATCCAAGTAAAATTACTGTAATCATCCACAAAATGCACATAGTATTTATAACCTTTAACAGAAGCAATAGGGGCTGGTGTAGCATGAAAAGCAGTGGAGGGATTAGGCACTTGGTGACATGATGAAGAGGGTGGTTGATAAGACTGTGGTGCTGGCTGATAAGTGTGAGAGTACTGTAAAGAACTATGCTGATAAGGTTGTTGATACGGTTGATAAGTTGGATAAACTGGTGGTGATGTAGAGAAGGGAGTAGCCATTGTGGGAGCAACAAAAGCCTGAGGACCATTTCATGGAGCAGTAGAGAAAGATGATTGAAATGATGGTGGTGGCAAATTAGTTCGAACAGGTTGGGGACCTTGGAAACTTATGTCGAACCGATGATAACACTACATTACAACATGGCCAGTTTTACCACATAGCTGGCAAATAGGTTTGCCACGACCATAACCATTTTTGCCCCAACCTCTACCATTATTAGCTACAGCTTGATGACCAGGACTTTGAGGAGCAAACTGTTGCAAAAAACCATTAGAAGAAGGCTGATTTGTTGCTATATAAAGAGCTGTCGAAGGCACGTTTGAGCTTTGAAGATCAATAGAGTAGGCTGAAGTTTGACGAGCAAGTCTGTTCTCATAGGCTTGAAGTTCAAATTGAGCTTCTTCTAAGGTAAAGGATTCACACCGAGCAGTGAGAGAAGTTAAGTTTACCACAACAGCATCAAACTCAGGGCCAAGATCACTGAGAATGTAGAGAATAAGTTCAGAATCAGAGAGCTCTGTTCCTAAAGTAGAAAGTATATCAGTAGCATCTTTCATTTTCTAGATATAGTCACGAACATGCATTGAGCCTTTTATAGTAGTCTAAAGCAAATGACGCTGATGCATGATCTGAGATTTTGCTTGAGTCAAATCCAGTTTATCTAAGCTGGCCCAGATCTCAGATCCATTAACACACTTTACCACATGTCGCATCATATTTTCAGAAATAGAAGCAAGAAGCCAATTAACAATCAATTGATCAAGACGACACCGGGCAGCAAAAACAGGATTTACAGAGTTGAAGGTCTTGGACGTAGTTCTAGAGGTTATGACTTCCGGTGGTGGAGATCTAGATCTGGTCAGAAAATGTTCCAAATCAAACGCTCGAACTGCGAAAAATACTTGCGATCGCCAATACACATAGTTCTTTTGATGAAGCTTGATCGTAATCGGTGGTATGGTTGTTGGAGACAAAGACATGGCGGAAGTAACGACAGCGAAAGTGGAACCAGAGGTGAACAGAGGAGGAGGCGCATTGGTCTCATCTTCTTGCTTAGAAGGAGTGTGAAGTTTTTCTGGAACAAAAGAAGTGTTTGGTTGCCGAGAATCTGCGGGGAAATTTTCCATAGCTCTGATACCATAAAGAAATAAAGCTTTGCTGTGAAGAGAAAGATTTTATTAATCTTTTCACTTAATGAAAACAGGATGCATGTTGCCTTTTATACAGATTCATTTAACCATGGCTGACTAACTACAGTTACAAAGCCAACTCTAGTTGGTTTTTGAATTTGAAAATAATTCATCATTTAACACACAATGCATTTCTCCATGGCAACCTACATGAAGAAATTTACATAGATCTTCCTTTGGGACTTCGTCGATTGTGAAAGAATACTGTATGTCATCTACGAAAGTCCCTTTATGGTTTGAAATAGGCATCCTGATAGTGAAACGCAAAATTCATAGAAACTCTCACTAACATATGATTTGCTCAATCTAAGCATGACTATATATGCACTTTTCTCTTGGCGAAAAGGTAAATCCTTTATTGCTCTCATTATCTATGTGAATGACAACCTAATCACAGGAAATGATAATGTCTGAAATCAAAGCTTTACAGGATTTAGGAGCTCAAATAGGACAACCGGTTACCGCATACTGTGACAACAAAGCCGCAAATGACATAGCAACAAATTCTATTTTTCATGAGAGAACAAAACACATTGAGATTAACTGCCACTTCGTTAGAGAGAAAATTTAAGAAGGGGTAATCAAGACCATGCATATTCATACCTCAGAATAACTAGCAGACATTTTTACAAAGTCATTGTGGAGTCGACATCATTCATATTTATTTGGCAAGCTCGGAGTTTTCAACATCTACAAACCACAAGCTTGAGGGGGAGTTATATAATATGGAAAGCCAAGATTATGATATAACAAAATGGCAAGCTAAGGATTCAGGCTTGACTAATTGAATTATTCTTTTGTTCTCCAATATCATGTAATCTCACCGTTATGGTGAAATATTGTATTTCAATGTTTATACTTTAGTTTACTGTATAAATAGGACACTGTAAAAGCATGCTAAACAATTCAATACATATTACAATTGAATCTCTCTCTTTTTCATTCTTTTAGGCACACTCTTGGCAATATAATTGCTTCTCTTGCCTCTCTTTCTGATCAGCTTCTGATAACACTGTAAATGGTCTGACTTTATTCGTACATTAATTTGTATCTTACACCCCTCTTTTTCTCTTGCACACTGGCACAACGCAACTGGGATCTTGTTTAGTCAATAACTCACGCTTAAGATAGCAAGAACTGCAATATCTTCAATATCTCAGATGATACCAACAGGTGCATGTTTAATTGATCTTCGTTTTTCTTTTTCTTTTCATTATTTTATCTATACTTGCCATAAAACTGCCAACTGATCATTATGTTTTTATTCAATTTTCAATGTAAGATGGTTGAGTAGCTAGTTATAATCGTTTGTATTAGTTTCACTGTACACATTTAATTAATTTGCATGTGAATTTTTCAGTTGTTAGCAGCTTGATCTTGATGAAGAGGAGGATGATAATGGATGTGTTTCCTCCAGTAGTAAGGAAACTGTGGAAGGAATGGGAGCTAAGGGCATTGGTTTTCTTCAGCCTCGCCTCTCAAATACTTCTAATCGTTCTGGGCAACCGCAGAAAGCATATGCCCCAAACATGGGTCAAAGCTGTAGTCTGGTCTGCCTACTTGCTGGCAGATTCTGTGGCAACTACGGCCCTTGGCTTACTCTTAAATGACTTGGGAGAGATCTATGAGGATGGCGGTGTTACCGATGCCAATAACCAGCTTACTGCATTTTGGGCACCATTTTTTCTGTTGCATTTGGGAGGCCCCGACACCATTACAGCTTACTCTTTAGAAGACAACGAGTTGTACCTACGGCACGCGTTTCAACTAATGTACCAAACTCTAGTGAGCATACTGATTTTTCTTCTTGCATGGAATGGGTCACAGCTTTCAATTCTTGCAATACCAATGATTATTGTTGGGTTTATCAAGTATGGAGAGAAGACATTGACTCTTTGGTCAGTAAGCAGTAATCAACTTAGAGAATCAGTTTTCTCTTCCACTACTGCTGATTCCAACTATCCCAAATTATTGGATGAGTCCTCGTTGTATCTTGCCGAGGGGTACGAAGTGGAGAAAGACTTCATGATAGATGCTCCACCTTTTAAAATAGACATGCCCGAATCTGGAAAAGAATTTAATCCTGATCAAAAGATCGTATTAGCGCATGTTTTATTTGATACATTTAAGTGTCTCTTCGCAGATCTGAATACCAGCGACGTAGACCGCCAAAGTATTGAATCTTTATTGAAGGGGATGACTCATGATGCTTTCGAAGTGATCGCGATCGAACTAGGATTCGTATATGATCTGCTATACACTAAGTCAATCGTAATTCATACTCCTTGGGGTCTTGTTCGCCGGGTTACCACTATCGTTCTCACCTTTGTTGTGTTGTTGATTTTCCCTTTTGTTGAAAAGAGCAAGCATTTAAAGTTGGAAGTTGGGATAACCTTCTTTTTGCTGGTTACAGCTGTTTTTCTTGAAATATATGCTGCTGTTGTACTATTCTTCTCCGACCAGTCTAGAAATTGGTTCATTGGGTGTAAGAAAATCAATGCAATCTTACGACTCATCCGGTTTTTGGAACTACGGGTTTCAGCGCCGCGGTGGTCGAATTCCATGGGGCAATACAGTTTTACAAGCCTTTGCATTAAAGACAAATCTGGCTTTATAATCCCGAGACTCCTTCACGCGGTCAAACAATTGGAAAAGCTCCCATTTCTAGGTAAATTAATAATTAAAATGCACCGATACATCGATAAACTACTGGAACAGCTGCGATATAAAACGTCCTCTGAAGATGTGACCGGAGACCTGAAAACCCTGATCTTCAAACATGTCAAGTCGGAACATGATCAATTTGAGAAGGATACAGGAGCCAAAAGAAATCTTAGAGAATTGCAAGAGCGTGCCTTCAAAGATTTCCAGAAGGAACATGATCGAGTTAAGGAGAACGGAGGAAACTACACTAATCTTAAAGAATTGTTTGAGCTGACGTTCAACCGGGTCAAGAAGGATCTTGATCAATTTAACGAAAATAGAGACAACCACAAGAAGACAAGGAGAAGTCGAGCTCTTGAAAAGCATAGTATGCTTAGATGGAGTGTTGAGGTTAAGTTTGACGAAAGAATCCTTATTTGGCACATTGCAACAGAAATTTGCTATTATCAGGACAAGTTTTCACCTGTCACCACTACTGATCAAAGTAATGCCGCTAAATTGAGCATGGTCTTGTCAAAATATATGATGTATCTCCTCGTTAAGTATCCTTTACTGTTGCCAGTAGGATTAGGCGGTGTCGTCAGGCGTCGAGATACTCTTTCTGAGATAAAGGAATATTTCAAACGAAAGAAGATCTCCTTACAGAGTTTTCAATCTGAAGAGGATGACGCTGGAGCTAGTGGTGATGGCCCTAGAAGAATTTCCGCTTGGAATCAATTACGTGAACTTAGCATCGAAGTAAAGGAAGACAGCGTCAAGTCTGTTTTCTATAATGCACACAAACTTGCCTTACAATTAAATGATATTTCAGATTGGGAGACCGTTCAAGATGTTTGGTTGGAAATGCTAACTTATGCTGCAAGTCAAAGTAAAGGAAGTCAACATGCTGCTCACTTGAGACGAGGGGGAGAACTACTCACTCATGTCTGGCTCCTTATGGCTCAGTTTGGTATGACGGAGCAGTTTCAGATATCTAAAAGCCATGGCATTCCTTTTCTGATTGTGAAATAGTTTTAGCCAGCTACCAAATATTATAATTTATGCTTTTGAAATTCTTTTATTTGCAACTACTTGTTAATCAATTACTACTGCTAGGGGATAATTTAACCAAAATCGTCAGTTTCAAACATAAAAATAACATGTCTCCTTACGTAAATTTGGTGTCTGAAATCTTATACCTGTACTGTATAACTGGTGCATTTTAAATTTGACAAAACCGATAGATTATGCACATGGTGAAGATGCACGATTGATATGAATTAGCAGTTATATATAATATTAGTTACTAACTTACTATGGCTTGTTTCCTACCGATACGTAATAGTGATAGTATCAACGACTCAAGAACAGAGTAGAGAGAGAAAATAACAAACAAGAAAAAAACAGAGTAAGCTGAAAACTTTTCTGGAATTAGAAATGAGAAACTTTTATTTTTTGTTACACAGAAAACACAACTCTTTACACTTTATAGGAAAGATTGTTACAATCCTTGTCAACTTTAAATCTCAATCGTTCATTAGAATAACAAACAAACACAAAACTTTTTCTGTGAACCCTTCGATTCAGCTGGAATTTTTCCTGTTACAGCTCACACTTCCTATGTTGACGAAGGGAAGCTCACGTGAAACTGTTACAGCTCACACTTCCTGAGTTGACGAAGAGAGGCTCACGTGAAACTGTTATAGCTCACACCTCCGGAGTTGATGAAGAGAGGCTCACGTGAAAACGGTTACAGCTCATACTTCCTGAGTTAAAGAAGAAACTCACGTGGAAGAAAGGCTACGTGAACAGTTGCTGAGATGAAAAAGTAAGTGAAAACGACACAGAAGAATGTCGTTTCTTGCTTGATTCTTTTGAGGCTTGCATGCATGTTAACAGATAGTATTAGCTTCAGTTTAGGATTGTTGAAGCAATAAAATAAAAGTACATTTATGTATATGGTATACACAGTAAAATGTTTTGATTTAAGAAATAATTGGGGTTACACATAAAAAAAAAAAAAAAAGTATAAATATTTTACATGAGATACTACAACTAAATATCATTGTCTTAATGTTTATTATTTTCGCTGAAAATTTTTAGCGTCAATTATTATTCAAATTTGCCCAATTTCATATAGGCTATAATTATAATTATTAAAGTAAAGCCTTCTGTTGATGTAAGAATTATACCAACTAAAGCGATTCGATTGACCTTAATGGAATCGGAACCGATGTGTGCGTGATTAAAAATAATCAATAATGTAATGAATATAATGGAAATAATGTAAAGACACGAAAAGATTTTTAAAGTGGTTTGACAAGTTAGAACTTGAGCCTACGTCTACTGTCTATCTTATTTGCTTCGAGAGTTTACAAGGAAATAGCATAATGGTTATTACAATTTGCTAACCCCTTTTCTATTGTTGGAATGAGTTTATATACAAGTTTTTTTACAAAGGAAAGAGTGAAATTAAAAGAATTACAATTAAGATTGAAATGCAACTCTAATATTCTCGTGATTGAGCGCTAAGATCACGCTATTGTTGTTGTTGATCTGCTTTGGGATATGTGTTTATCTGTGATTTGCTTGAACAATTGTCGAGATTGGTCATGACTAGCTTATGGAGGGTAACCATGTGGGGTGGCAAGAAGCAGAGAAACTGAAAGAAGACGCCTTGGTGAGGGTCGAGGTGGTGGAAAAGGAGAGGGATTCGTTGCAGGCCGAGCTTGAGTGGTTGAGGGAGGAGGTTGAGGCCTTCGAGGTCAAGGAGAGAGAGTTTCTTGATAAACTCAAGGTGAGATAAGCTGCTCAAGCAAAGGCTAAGACAAACTTGACCGAGGCTAAAAAGAGTTTGGCATGGCAGTGGGTTGCCAACAATAAGCTGAATTCTGAGCTTGCCACAGCTCAAAAGGCTGCCTCGGTATGGGAGACCAAGTATGTGGAGGCTTCAGGCGATCTCTTCCAAGAGAAGGAAGATCGCAAAGAGGCCAAGTTAGTGGCCTTCCAGCTCAAGATCGATGCTAAAGAGCTAAAGTCAAAAGTCAAGAGCCACGCTTGGGACACCTCGGTTTACCTTGTTCAATAGTTGTAGGAAGCACATCCCTCGCTCGATTTCTCCTTCCTTCCTGTGGTGTACTGGAAAGAGATCGAGCGGATGAAAGTTGAAGCACAGGGCTTGGAGTTCATTTATTCAGACAATTCCGAGTCCGACAATGAGGATGATGAGGAAATCAAGGAAAAGGAGGAAGAAGCCAAGATCAAACAAGAGGTTGAAGACCCGACCCCCCTCTGGCCTTGTTCCCAGCTTTTATCGGCGATGTTCCCTCCGCCGAGCCTCCTAAAGATGTTCCAACCTTTGCCCTAAAGGAAACTACTCAAACTCCTCCTGCCGACGATGCCCCTGCCCCTGCTGTTTAGACTGTTTCTATCTTTTTTTTATTATTATTATTAATTTTTAGTTTAGAATGTAACTAAATTATCTCAATTAATGGAAGTTTGATTTTTTCCATTTTTGCCAAGCAACATTTTCATTTCTGTAGAGTCATTTTAATTGTTTAGATCAAACTTAACATAAAATATTTGAATTTGTTCCAAGTTATGCGTAGCTCACTTCTTTAGGAACTTTTTCGAATAAATAGGAAAAACTTTTGTGCGATAACGTTGAGCTTGGCCTACTTGTCCATCTTGAGTTTTGGTCACTGATTTAAGGTTGATTTCCTTTTGATGTGTTTTATTCAAGCATTTCCTGAGTTTTAACTGTGTCGTGTCAGGGGATTTCTCCCTTAATGAGTTGAATTTTGGTGTGGCTTACAAAGTTAAGCTGCCTTTTTTTTGAACTCTTGACTCCAAGTTATTTAGATGTGATTGCTTAGGTTGCGATTTTTGAAATAACAAATAATCAATTATAAATAAAGATAAAAGTTATGAATAATACCTCTTTATTGATTAATGAAGTTTGGCTGTAAGAGACCTTACATTGACTAAAGGAGAATTGAAACCCGATCTGCTTATTGGTAGTACCTTTGCAAATGCTTGAAATTCCATGCTCTCAATACAGCTTCGCCATTAAGGTATTCCAGGTGGAAAGTTCCTCGTGTGAACTTTCCAGAGATTTGAAAAGGACCTTCCCATTTAGGCTTAAGTGTCCCCCAAGTTCGGGTTCTGTGTGCCTACGACATCTTTTCTGAGAACCAGGTTGCCCATTCTGAATTCTCAGCTCTTCACCTTTGAGTTGAAGTACCTTTTGACTCATTGTTGGTAAGAAGCAACACTTAGCTGAGCTTTGGCTTGATGCTCTTTGATTAGACCAGTCTCAAAAGAAGATGGGCAGATGAATGGGGGTTCTCCGTCGAGTTTCTAGTAGTCATCCTATAAGACCATGAGGCCTTGGGCAATTCATCTGCCCATCTTCCTTTGAGAGAGTTGAGCTTCTTTTTAATAATATGCTTGATTACTTTGTTAACAGTTTTTACTTGACTGTTGGCTTTGGGCTGGTAGATAGCGGAGAAGCTTTTTTTTTATTATGAGCCTTTCACAGAACGATTAGAAGTCTTCGCAATCAAACCGTTTCCTATTATCAGTTATGATGGTATGGGGGATTCCAAATCTACAAATAATGTTCTTGTAGACGAAATCCTTCAGCTTGCTCGAAGTGATGGTGGATAAAGGCTCGGCTTCTACCCACTTAACAAAGTAATCAACTGCGACCATTACGAATTTGACACCTCTTTTTCCTTAAGGTAATGGGCCTATCAGATCGATCCCTCAGATCACGAATGGCCATGGACTTGTCAGAGTAGTCAACTCTTGGAGTGGAGCTTGTGGAATATCTGTGAATCGTTGACATTTGTCGCTCTTTCATACAAAGTCAGCCGCATCGTCGAAGACTGTAGGCCAAAAGTATCCCTGGCGGAGTACTTTGTATGCCAAGGATTTGCCCCCGATGTGATTCCCACAAATACCTTGGTGGATTTCCTTTAAGATGTACTCCATATCTTTGTGATCAACACATCTCAAAAGCGGGGAATTGTAGCCTCACTTATACAACCTATGGTTGATAAGCGTATACCAAGCTGATTTCGCTCAAAGGGTTTTGACTTTATTTCTTCCTTTGAGCACCATCCCATCTCTCAGGTATACGGTTATTGCATCCATCCAGCCATACCTTTGCCTTGTCACCAAAACTCACTCTTATGACGAGAGGATGCTTAGACTTGGGAAAAATTTAACAGGAATGGAATCAATTGTTTCTTTGCTCATTGCTACAGCCAAGCAAGCTAGGGCATCGGCCACTGAATTCTTCTCCTTGGGGATCTATAAAACTGCATAAGTCTTAAGTTGCTTGAGCTCGGATTTTACCTTCCGGAGACAGGATGCCATTTTGTCCTCTTTTGCCTGATACTCTCCGAAAATTTAGTGGACCACGAGCTGAGAGTCAGTATATATTCTGATCGACTCTACCCTCATTTCCTAGGTGAGGCGGATCCCTACGAGCATTGCTTTGTACTTTGCCTCATTTTTCGAGGCAACGAACCCAAATCTAACTGTAGCTTTGATTGGATTCCCTTCAGGACTCTCGAGCAGGAGCCTAGCTCCTGCCCCTATCTCATTTGAGGACCCATCCACGTACAAGGTCCACTGCCATAAACTGTCAAGCTTTGGCTCTGCCGGCTTGTTTTCTGTCAAGGTGCTTGCTTCTGGCGGGCTTATCTCTCCCTCGGGCTGGTAGGAGAATTCTTAGATAAAATCAGCCAAAACCTATCCCTTGATTGTAGTTTTTGGGATATACTTGATGTTGTACTGTCTCATCTTCATAGTCCACTAAATCAACCTACCCAATGCCTCGGGCTTCTACATTATCTTTCTCAGTGGAAAGTTGGTCAGGACATATATCGAGTGTGCTTGAAAACAGGGCCGCAATTTTCGAGGGACTATGACGAGTGCATAGGCGAGCTTCTCCATTTCTGGATACCTTGTCTCAATATCAAGTGACCACTTGCTCACATAATAAATTGACCACTGCACTTCTCCTTCTTTGAGTACCAAAGCTGTGTTGGTCATGGACTTAGATACTGATAAGTATAACAGTAGGGGCTCGCCTAGGATGGGTTTTGATAGTAGAGGAGGATGCCCCAAATGCCTCTTCAATTCTTGGAATGTTTTCTCATACTCCTTTGTCCACTTGAAACCCTTGTTTCCCTTCAAGGTTTCAAAGAATGGCAAGCACCTATCTGTAGCTCGGGAAACAAATCTGCTCAGTGCGGCCACTTGCCCTATCAAACTCTGATCTTACTTTATATTGGCCAAGCTCTTCATGTTTAGGAGAGCTTGAATCTTGTCTGAGTTGGCTTTAACACCTCGCTGATTTACCAAGAAGCCCAAAAACTTTCCTAAGCTTACTTTGATAGCACTGATCAGAGTGTAATTTATATATTTTTATTCCTTCCATATTATGTTTTTTGTCATGTTTTATGCCTATTTGAGTTGATTAGAGTTTATTTTGTGAGTTTGGCATGGTTGGATAGACTTTAGGAAATAAGTGATAAAAGATTAGGAAATTCCAGATTTTTGTTATTCTGACCAGTGCTACGTTTTTCAGGTTTTTCATGGAGTCAGAGTTCTCGATTGCAAAAGTGTTCTTCAGAAAAAATAAAGTTGACGAATCAAGCTTTCCAGGAAGGTATTATGGGAGAGAATCCGAGTTCTTTTGGGTCTTCATTAGTTGTTG
This sequence comes from Pistacia integerrima, assembly GCA_026225825.1. Lineage (NCBI taxonomy): Eukaryota > Viridiplantae > Streptophyta > Magnoliopsida > Sapindales > Anacardiaceae > Pistacia > Pistacia integerrima. Next base: position 29,825,254 of record CM047748.1, read on the forward strand.
CAAAACCGGACCTGGAATCCTAGTCATGGAAGGATTTCCTGGCTGAGTATTGAATCTTCGAACGGGCCTAACTGGAGCGTCAAATATCGAAAGCGGGTGATTCAAAAGCCCAGATTCGTCTACACATCCGGGAATACAATTTTTATGAAGTGACCGAGCCCAGAAAAGATTTTTACATTGCGAGAATCCTGGTGCAAGCTGGAGACGAATTCTGGAATCTATATCTGATAAGATTTTGTCAAATCTGGAAGTCTATCTTTTAGGAAACGTCTAGGAAAGATTTTCCGTGATTCCTGGGTAGAATTAGGAGAAAAACATGTTATTTATTGAGGAGTGTTAGGTTAACCAGGAGGGAGAGAAACAACAGTAGTTTTTAGTTTTTTTTTTTTTTTTTTTCGGTTTTCTTTTACTTTCGATGTCAAGATGTGAGGTTGATCATTCTTCTTCAGTTCATGGGAATTTTGAAGCCTAAATTCGTGTCATTGGTGTAGCCTAACTTCAGTAACATTGTTCTTAATCTCGTTTTTATTGGAATCGTTTATGTTATTCTGTTTTAATTGTTTATAATTTTCTGTTTGGGTGATTTAGTAATGGCCTGCTGAATTGTTTAATCAGAATTTTATCTGTTAGAATTAGGAATTATGATCCGTAATTGTCCTTTTTCTATTCAATGAGTAACACATGATGATAGCTGATTGTGGACAAGTTTTCAGTCTATTGTCTTGAATAACATAACCTAAGTTAAATAATCCGAGCTTGCGTGATTGTTGCTTAGATTGATCTGTTCTCCTAATTCTTAAGGTTGCCATTGAATTAAATTTAGAGAGCTTGTTCTAGGTTGTTCAAGGGTTAGTATCTACTCGAAGAGCTTATTTCATTAGTGACAAACTAAGGGAGAATTCGGGTATCAGAGCTTGTTGTTTCCTAGGGTCAGTAGTTCCATAATGACGAGATAGAATAGTGTTACGGTTACTTTATGTCCAATGCATGTTCAGGTGGATCTTGAACCGAGAACTGATTGTTTTTAATTTGATATTTTCTACCATTAGCGATTCATTTGTTTTACTTTAGATTGAATTGAGTACACCCCCCTTTCATTACCGTTGTCATGTTTACTGTTTAGGGTTTTAATTTGCTTTTCTGTTGTTTTTATTGTTTTAGAATATAGAAATTAATCGAACCATTCCTTGTGGGATCGACCCTTGCTTACCCTATTTACAATTCAGTAGTTAGGTTAGGTATGGAAATTTTACAAGTATGATATGATAAATGGAAAAATACGGTATAGGTTTAATACGGTATATTATCAATAATACATTTTGAAAAATACGACAATATTAATCCTGGTTTTAACACTTTTTATGGATCACTTGGTTAAAATCAATATAGTAATTCAAATGTAAAGTATTCAATTAACCAATAACCATTAGACCTAATAGAACGCAATATATAACTAAGATTCAAATTATACTCTCCAGACTCAAACACAATATATAACCAAAATTCAATTATAATCTCAAATTAAATACATAATAAAACCAAAATTCAAAGTCGAACTAAAGCTCCAAACAGATAAAATAAATAAATAATACAACAAAAATTCAAATTATAGTCTATAACAAAAACTCACCTTAGTTAATAAATACGGGTTTGACAAAAAAGGGGTAAGAGAATTTTAAAGGTATGATACAGAAAATTGTGAAAAATACGTTTATAAAAATTTGATAAAAATTCGATACAAGAAAAATAAGAGAATAATTCACAAATAAAATATTTGAAATATATAGTTCACGAATAATATGGTTGGACTAATAAAATATGAAAATTCATGAATAATATGCGAATTATACGGTTGCATTTATCATTCGCGAATTTACTTATTGGGGTTATAAGATGCAAAGTGTCAAGTTATTATTAGCCCATAAATAACCCATGAGTAATGCTACAGTTACGGACTGGTGTGTACCGATTTTGTGCACCGAATGACGTGATACAATCACGCGTTTATTTATTATCGGTTAATAATCAATCAATCGATTTTGGGGATCAGCGTTATTAGTCTGTGCCCCTCGGATACACGTAGTCGATAAGTCTATCATTTTCCATAACCAAGGGCAGCTTCAACACCGTTACTGTTTTGACCGTTGATTGTATAAATTAATTTTTTGAAGGGAGAATGTTTTAGAAATTACTCCCCAGTTTTTGTAATAATTATTTATAGCACTTTTTATGGAAAACAATAAATAACCATTTTCCAGTTCTAACGCTACCTAATTCCCTTAACTTGTAAATTAAAATTGAATATATAGAATTGATTACGGCGGAGACCCACCACGTGAATATTGATTTCAGCCAAATCATAGAGTTGGAGGAAGAGGAAAGACGTCAAGAGAACAAGGCATTTAAGTTTAGCTGGCTGATTTCCAGCTGAAGTGACATGTGTTGTGAGGCTGTACATCTTGAGCAGAAGAAACTATTCTGACAAGATGTTGTTTACGAGGGCAATAATACTGACGACCGAATCTTTATTGCACATTAATATGGGCAGGTGAAGAAGACTTAAAAAGTTTCGGGACTCATGGTAACCAAAATCTTTCTAAAAACCATGATTCGGGGACGTGATAATAAGAGAAAAAAAAAAAAATCTAATATAGTCTTTTAAAACTAATTTCAAGTTTGAGTCCTGTTAAATTAAAATAGTAAGAGCAGATTTAACATGACTTTTTGAAGGGAGATTATAATATGATTTCTTAAGTTTAAATTCTTATAAAAATAAAAGATAAAAAAATAATCTAATATAATTTTTTAAATTTAAATTTTTTAATTTAAATTTTTTTAATGAGATCACTGTCAAAACTTATACCTTATAAATAATTTTAAGATTTTAAAAAATTAATTAAAATACAAATAAACTAATCTCAAACACATCCTTCCAAAATAATAATAATAATAATAATAAATAAATAAACCTTGTAAAAAGACAACAATCTTCTCAAAGTAAAGGAGTAGACTGTAGAGTTAACTAATCATACTTTATCATGCAACAAAAAATGTGAGAAGAGATTGATCGTAGACTTGGAGGAAGAGGAGGAAAGAAAAAGATGAAGAAGGCATTTAAGTTTTGCTGACTGATTTCCAGCTATACTGCTGTAGTGAGACTTATGACGTTGTTCAGATACATTAAAATGGGAATGAGAGGAAGACTCTGCCAACGAGACAAAAACTTAAAGTAAAAGTAAATGAAATAAAACAATAAATCCGTGAACCCACCCTTTTAGTTGGCATTAATTAGTATTTAACTGATCCTATAGAAAAGCTTCCAATTTAATATTGGTGGAAATCCACCATGTGATGGATTCATTAACTTGAGAGGAACCTATTTTCACTTAGAAAAGTGTACAATCGATTCACTGCCATCAGTTTGTGACACTTATTCCATGATGATCAACAAACAATCATAGTGACTTTATGACTGGTAGATGTCTGAAATCAATAAACAGTAAATTAAATGAAATAAAACAATAAATCCGTGGACCAACCCTTTCACTTGGCATTAATTAGTATTTAACTGGTCTGCCTCAATTTAATATTGGTGAAAACTCACCATCTAAGGATTCATTAACCTGACACGACCTGCTTTTCTTTTCATATGTGTACAATGGATTCAATGTCATGGTCAGATTGGACTTCAATCCCTTCGTTCCAGTAATTGAGAATCATCAGGATACTAGTCTTGAATAGGACTAATGTTTTATTTCTTTCTTATATTAGTTATGACTATATATATTATATTAAAACTCTATCATTTCCTTCATGTACATAACAAATTAATATTTGATATTTTTGATCTTACTGATTTGATGTTTTGTAGATTAACAATCTTTTATTTTGGTTTGGTTCAGAATAATTTTAAAAGATTAGAAGAAGATAAGATTAATTCTTGAAGATGCTGCGCATATAACTTTATTTAATGAAATTTATATAATATGGTGTTTCTTTTTTATGGCTCAAATCAAACAACAAACGCCCGCAATGAAAACCAGTCAGGCCGTTCGGTGGATAAGCCATACAACCAAGAATGTAGGGCCTCACGAAAGCTTGTTCCTTGATTAAAAGCCTTCCATCTCGTTTCAGGAAATCAAAAAATGGGCATCGACATTCCCACAAGCTGTGAAGCTGTGTTTAATTCAACAAATTTCTACTACAACACACCATAGTACCAGCGATATGGCATTCCCTAATATTAATTCAGTGTCTTTTTTTCACGAGACAGTCAAAAGTAGGGAACTAATTCAATTCTTTAGATGTCAAAATGATGAGAATTACGTAGTTTTTGCCTCTGAGAATCTAAGGTCTAGTCCAACAAATTTATGCTACGTTAATCATAATTTGCCTGCCTGTACTTGAGGGTTGAAAACGCAGGCTTCTTTGGAATAACATTACGAGTGTTTCAGAATGCGAAGCTGGGTTTTCATTTACAATTTCAAAAAGTCAATTATTATGGAAGCAAAAATAATTCTAACTAGATAATTTTACAATTTGGATTAAACATTAGAGTATTTTTTCAAAGATAATTATTACCATTATTTTAATATTTAAGAAAAAGAGGTTTAGGCATGTTGGATTATTCTATCCCACTTACAAATATAGATTGTTGGAACACTCAAATGGTAAAAAAGTCAATGATCCTTAAAATGATTTAATTATCTATTACCCACAAGGGCTACAACAACAAAATATGTATTCATTTTTTTATAAAAGATGTTATATGAGTTTTATCTAAATATTTTATTCCCAAACTTCCATACTTATAAGTTTTATTTTATTTAGAAATTAAAATTTAAAACATCAACGGTCTAAATGGAAGACAAATGCAGTTTAATTTCTAGCTTAAATGCATAATGAAGTGTTGAGCCGACTCGTGCTTTAACCTAAACTCAAAAACAAAAGCCCATATTCTCTTGTTTAGTTGTAATGGATTCAATTACTTTTATGTTTGAAAGAGGGTCATAAGGTCAACCAACTTACTCTATTAACTCAACACAACTGAATAACTTTGTGTGAGATCAACCAAAGAAGATTAAGTAGAATGATTACAACGACTTTTTAAAATACAATTTCATCAACTACCAGCGTATATAATACACCAGAAATTCGTAAAAATATACATAATTCAAGGTACACAAAGATACATAATTCATCCTTTCAATAAATGGAAGGGAACCTTCCTTCATTCAATCTCAAATGATCAAACATTGGAAACACAAGTTTTGTAACATTTTCAGAATCACAACAACAATGCCATAATGAATTGAAAGATTTATAAATGTAGAAATAGGAGATGCAACAACGTTATAATGAATGAAAGATTTATAAAAGCAGAAACTAAAAGAACATGAGCTGCAATGTCTCACAATCTGCGTAGAGGCTTAATTTTGAAAGTTGAATAAGAGGGCTCTAAACCATCTATAGTCATAAAGAACAACACATTATTGAAAGTAAAATAACAAAATTAACAACTCCGTTAGTTTAACAGAATTTCTTCGTTCCTTGCTTTGTAAATGATAAGAGATTGAATGTTTATATTTTGTTAGTGATTTAATTGGTTTATTTATGGAAAAATGTGCTTAAAGTGTGGAATTTGGATTAATTCTTTCATAAATACCATTTATGGGATCACGGGTGCATTTTGAGTGTTTTCAGGCTCAAACAGGTTGTTGAAGGGAAAAGAATGGTGTCGATAGGATTCACGACGCGTAGGAACAAACGGCATAAGAATCAGGGTAGAAATGAGGGAGTTGTGGTACGTCGAAGATGTTACGGAAAATTTGGAAATTCTTCATCATGAGTATGCCTCGATGTTTCTATCATAACTTGAGCTGTAGAAGTCGGAATTTGACGATTCTGGTGGCGTTGGAAAGCTTATTCAGAGAGCTACAATGTTTGTGTTGATGACTTCATCTAATTCTGAAGTTTACGGGTGCGTTGGACAGAAGGAACGATTGCCACGGTGACCATTCTTACCGCCGCAGTAATGGGTCACGGGTTTGTGTTAATTCATTACCCTAATCCGAATCTGAATGGGTTAAGTTTTCTAATCTTTTTCTTAAGCACGACCAAGAACCCCAGGGATATAAAAGAGAGTTTTTAAGAAATTAAAGGGGACTTTTTAGGTAGAAGAAGACGGCTACCAAGTTGGAGATCAGGATCCTGAAAGCTCTCCTTCACTGATTAGAGAAGTTTTTATCTTTTTCTTGAATTGATGTCATTGAATAGAATGATGGGTTTTGTTATTTTCATTATAAACTAACTTTCTTTTCTAGGGCTAAGATGTAGCCCAATTTATGAACATGTGTTGACATTATTATTTTGATTCTATATTGAGCATGATTTCTAAGTTTTATTATTGTGCATAATGCTTTCAATTCTCAAGGGCCCGAGAGTTGAATGATATCATGGGTTAGGTTGAGATCGAGAGATGAAACCTGATTTGTCTTAGGTAATAAAACCATCGATTGAGCGAACGCTAGAAATAGGTTACCGCGATCTTTGAGGCTCCGGTAAATTCCATAGAGCTTAATGATCTCTTAGCTTCTAAATCCAACTTAGAGATATCTTGGGTTGTTGCTTAAGGGTTACTTTGCTAATTACTCGAGAGAAAGTTAGTGGAATAATAGGGGATTTGGCTTTTAGAATACGTTTGATTAGGTTAACAATAGATGTCAATACATAGGATTAAATTGGTGTGAAATCTATGCCCTAGGTTTAGTCATATTGATTTTCACGTCAAACTGTTTACAAATTCTGCCTTTATTTAGTACTTAGCTTTTAGTTTTTTTCATTTTTCATTAAATTCATTCTTAAACTTCAGTTTAATCAAATAGCAATAGAATATAATAGTTTGGTACTTAATTGGTAGGTAGTTCCCTTGGGATTCGACACACGTTTACTCGAGTTTTGCTACTTGCACGATTTCGTATACTTGCGAATAGCCTGTCAGTAAACTAACGGATAACAGAAATAACAGACTCTTTATAGAACTAGGTCTCTAATAACCCTGAACAGTAACTCCTTTGGCATTTCAACTCTGATCTTTCTTTATTGATAGTGTCATAGTATGCTGAAATTTTGTATAAAATAATTGGTATAAAGAAGCTTTTCTTTGAAGTGTTATTGTTTTATCTTAATCCTTAAATCTTAAATCTAATTAGAATTAGAGTTTTTGATTGTTTGTTTTTTGAAGAAGGTTATAGACAACTAAGTATGTAGTATAGTTGAAGGAAAAGTCAGTCATAATTTCGAAGTATATAATGAATTTGATTATTGAGATTAGGCCCTAGCTTATGCTGGGTCGAGCCATGTCTTAACGAGTTTATGTTGGGTCGAACAATTGCTCGAGCTGGACTGATTTCTAGTAGAACTATAACCTCGTAGAACTCTGACTTCTCTTAGCTTGATGGAAAAACCACACACAACACTTTCATTTTTGGCACAAAATTATAATTATTAAAGTAAATTAAAGTTTTACAAAGAGGATTGTCCATAACGTATTACTAGAGCTGGGCCTGGGCCCACAAGGGACCGGTCCCAAATGGGACCAGTCACTCATGGGCCTAGGGCCAGGGAAAAGCCTGAGGACCGGACCGAGCCTTAGGCCTCAGTCGGGGTGATCCCATGGGGTTTAGATAATTTTATTTTCCCCCCTCAAATTTTTTTTATATTCTGGGGGCAAAACGAAATTTTATAGGGGGTTTTTAGTATTTTTTAGGGGTTGATTAGTAAGTTTCTAAAAATTTAATTAATTTTAAAAAATAATAAATTAATAGTTAATTTTAATTTTTAACATAAATGTAATATTCACATTTCACACATTCACGCTTCACAAATAAACAATTAAATAATTTTTTTATTAAATTTTTCATCTTCAATTTCATCGTCAACACTAGTTACATTATTCAAATCTGTATTCCTAAAGAGTTCGAGTAGTTTGGGATCTTCAGGGTGCTATTATAGTCTTCTTTCTCCAGGAGTCCAATCCTGTAAACACGTTATCACTTCAAGCATCTCATCGGTTAAAGAACATCTTCTGTCTTCAACAATCCGACCACTCGTTGAAAATGTTGACTTGGATGCAATTGTAGAAACCGGCACAGATAAAATGTCACGTACCATTTGGGATATAATGGGGAATTGACTTTCTTGTTGGTTCCACCATTAAAGAATATCCATGTCAAGTTGCTCTTTCATCGTCATAAAGGTCAAGTCCACCTGTAGGTAGCAAGTCATCTCATTTGATCTATGTATGTACGAACTGGAGCTGGAGCTTCCGCCACGTCTCACATACGCCCACTTGCTCGATCCTTGAGGGGGGGCTACATCAAGGTCCTGATCACCTCTCCTAGACGTTCCACTTCCACTTCTACTTCCATTGTATCTGTTCTCATATAAAGAAAAAATTCTATCCAATTTGTGCTTAAAGTCACTCAAATAACACGTATAATCATGTCCTAAATAATGGCCTAACTCAGTAATTACACCGTTAACTACGGATAATTTAAACCTAGGATCTAGAAAAAGGCCTAATCCATATAAGAATGGAATATCTAACCAATATCTCTCATATTTTTCTTCCATACTTGAAACAATTTCACTTAAAATGTTATCATATCTATATTGAGCAAAAGTTTTAGCAATTTGAACTAAAATATCTAACACTAAATTAGTAGTTGGATAATAAATACCACTTAATGTATTAGTAGCATCATAAAAAATTTTAAGAAATGAATAAAAAAGTTCACAAACCGCCCAATCATCACAATTGACAACTTCCTCTGGATAGTTCTTTCGGTTGATGAAATCTGTAATTTGTTTCGCGGTTGGCAAAGCTTTTTCCAACATCAAGTAGGTAGAGTTCCAACGGATAGGCATGTCTGTACATAACTTCAAAGGTCGAACCGGTGGCTCCTCTTGCTTACAATATTTGACGTACTCCTGCTATCTTTTATTGCTACCGCCGACGATAAATCCGATAGCTCTACACATCCTCTCCATCTTTGAATGTATAGCATCTAAACCTGCTTTAACTATCAAATTGATGATGTGACAAGCACATCTCTGGTGATAAAATTTGCCTTCACCAAGCGGATCCAATTTCTTTTCAAATAAAGGGATTGTCGCGGTGTTAGCAGCTGCAATATCAAGCGTTAGCGCTACAACTCTATCAGTTAATAAATATTCTTGCAAAACTTCAAGAATTGTAAAATAAATAGTTTCAACACTATGTTTTTCATATAATGGTTTAAAACCTATCAATTTTTGTTGTAAACCCCAATTATGATCTAAGAAATGTACTGTGACAGTTAAAAAATCGGTTTTTGATCTACAAGCCCATATGTCTGATGTAAGTGCAATAGATATATTCCTAAAATTTTGAAATTCGTTTTTAAGTTTATTATTTATTTTGTTATAAAGTTTTAGTATATCTCTTCTACTTGTACTTCTACTAGCAGGGGTATATGCTGGACAAAATGCAGTTTTAACCATATTAACAAAAAAAGGATTTTCAAATAAACAAATGGGAGAGTCCGTAGCAATTATATATCTTGCTATTTCCTCTCGTGCAACATGTGTATTGTATTGCCATGTTGAGAGAGTTGAGGATTGTGGATTAAAATTAAGTTGAGTTTGAATTTGTCTACCTGATCCGCTTGAAGATGCATTTATTTGGGGATGCTTCTTCTCTATGTGTCGTCGCATCGTCGAAGTCCCCTTCTCAGCCCCAATAATGGTTCCACATAAATTACATATCCCACACGATTCTTCCTCCTCCCCATTTGTCTTTCCGTTTGATTTGGTTCCACATAAATTACATATCCCACCGCCGATCCTCCCCATTTGTCTTTGGCCGTTTTGATTTGGTGAAGTATTGCCAGACATCGGACACGACCCTCTTTGATGGTCAGGGGGGTTGGGCTATGTCTGTGCCCGTTGACTCGCAACTCACATGTATTTGGCTACACCTCGTCCTGACCGAATGTGGTTGTGGAATTACATCTGCATCCTCTGGAGGAAATGGTGAAAATGGATTGAAGGCTTCAATTTCTTCGGTGGATGGAACGTAAAACTCATTTGGGGAAGACATTATAAATTTATGATAAAATAATAAATAATTAAAATGAAAAGAAATTAAATAATAATATGAAATTATGACGATATTGAATAATAGAAAAAAAATTTGAATAATATAAATAAATTATAAATATAAATTGAATGAGAAATTGATTGGAGATTTGGAGTAGAGAGATTGAGAGAATGAAAGAATGAGAGATTGATTGGTGTGAAAAAAATTAAAGGTTTTAGAGTTATTTATATTTTATAGTGTAGTTGTGGGGGGGAAAATGAAAAAAAAAAAACTTATAATTATAAGTTTATAACCGTTGGTGTGAGTTGTGACCATTGGCAGCCAACGGTTAACGGTTATAAAATTTTTTATAATTATAACCGTTGGCTGCCAATGGTTAATTTTTTTTTTTTTTTTAATAAATTTTGTAAAATTTTATTTTAGTCCTTATAATTTATACTTATTTTAGGGGGTTTAATGTCATTTGATAAAAGACTAAAATAATAAAAGGTAAAAAAAATTTGGGCCCAAGCCCTGGCCTTGGAGGAGGGCTGTTAGAGTTATGAAAGTGACTCTATTTTGGTGATAAAAATACCCCATGTGTGATTAAATTGAAGTATATTGAGATAATTAAAGAATTTATGAATTTATTCACAAAAATCGCTTCCTAATATTTTTCTTATGAATTTAACGTGTTTGGAATGATTTTGGAAAGTATATGAGTTGATACTAGGTTATGGTTTATGGATTAAGGGTGATTTTGTCTCATTTATGCTATTTAGGGGGTAAAATGTCATGTTTTAAGGGCTGATTTTGTCACTTTTCAATTATGTAGGGACTAAACTGATATTTTACAATATGTTCTATAAAAGAAAAATGCAGATCGCGTGAACAGGGAGGCTGTTCACCCAGTTTTTCGGCGACCCTTCGTCTCCCTCCGACGACCCTTCATCTCCCTCCGACGACGATTCATCTCCCCATGCATCGATCCGTCATCGCCCACCAGTAAAGCCAGCAACACCGTGCGCTGCTTACCTTCCACCACCGCGTCGTTTCATCTTCCCAACCAGTTTTGGCAGTTTTCCGACGACGATTCGGCTCCCCAAGGGTCGATCTCCCTTCCCCATAGCCGGATCTACATTTCCCTTGCTTCAGCCGCCGCGAAAACCGCCGAAATCCCCGATTTTGCCGTCGCGCCTCTTCATCTTCCAGCCCAGATCCTGCTCATTTCTGGTGACTTCTCACCTCCCCAGGACCTGATCTGAACTCCCCATCACCAGAGCTTTCCATCGGTACCTTCGGATCTCATTTTCGCCACCGTTTTCTGGAAGACCCTTCGGAAAATTAACGTTTTCCGGCGAAGTGCGGCTGTTCGTATTCCGGGCTGTCCGTGGGTTGTTTTCGCCCCTTCTTCGCATCATATCGCTGTCGGTTACCTCCTCTTCACCATGATCAGCTCTGTTTCCACTGTTTCAGCCTCCGTCATCACCACCATGAGCGGCTAAGTTCCCGGTTGTCCGTTACGGTGTAGGCGAGATCGAGATTGACTCCACTAATCTCCTCATCAACTCTCGACTAGTTGGATGAGCCCGAATGTTGGATATTTGGTTAAGTTTCTTGTATTCAGATTATATTTGTTTTCGTTTCAGTTTGTTTGCGATACTTTAATATTATTCTGATGCTCGATGTGTTGAATTGATAATGTCCATTGAAAACGTTTGTTGATATATAACTTTTTGCATAATTGAATGTCGGTTTGAGATTATTGAATGTTGATTATGACTTTAAATTGCTTCGGTACTGATTGCAATTAAGTTGTAGTAGCGTTTAATATCATTTCTACTAGGAATGCATTTATTGTGTAATTAGTTGATTGGATGATACAAGTTAGTAGGTTGTACTTGTTAACGTTGTACCAACTAGTGGTGTTTAAGGGTTTAGCATTTTTCGGTTAGTCAATGATAGTCTTTAACCAATCGATATGTAACTAAGACGACGGGGAGACAGGATAGATTATGCCTAGATTGCCGGGAGATATTTTTATTGATTTGCCTAGCCTTGTAGGATTAGAAAATTGAAGAGCGAGGAGAGGAATTGTGAGAGTTGGTCTTGAGTCAAACTGAACCCGTAGCGACAACGCTTTTAATATTGAGTTTTAGTTAGCAATTTATTTAATGCTTTTAATTTCCTGCAAGTAATTAGTTTCCTTAGTTTTAATCAATCATTTTGCCAATTTCTCTTTCGTTAACTCAAATATACATTAGGTCTTTAGTCTTGCTCTCTGTGGATTCGACCCTGCTTACCGCTAATTACGGTACTTAGGTTTAATTTTGTGACCGTGATGACCGGTATAACAAGGGCCCAGTGGAGGGCCCGGGCCCTCCTCCTTAGGCCTGATCCCGTTTTGGGACTAGGCCTCCTAGGACCCGTCCTTGAGAGGACCGGTCCTAGGATCGAGTTTTGAAGCTGGGCTTTTAGGTCCGGTCCCAAATGCCCAGCTCTACGCATTACAACTAACAAGATTAGATCAAAAATATTGAAAGACTTGCTTCTATCGAGATCAATGACAATAATTTTATTCAAGTTTACTTTATTATTCAAAGAATTAAATATAAACAAAAAGAAGTAATTAATGCTAGCGGATAAAGAAGTAATTACCTTATTATTTTTATTTCAAGATTAATGGAGACCAGAGTCACGATATCTGGCATGATAAGCTGGCTGAAATTATATAATCTAAAATAATATTTAAATACTTCAAAAGTTGGTTTGGTTTTGTCAAGTTTGAAATATTTATTTACAAACTGTTTACTTCTAAAAACTGTAAAATGATAAATTAATAATTGTTGCAGATTGACAAACTGTTTCTAATGTTAAAAAGGTGAATTTGATCGTGATTAATCATTGCAATTACGTATATGTCCATAGGATTTTCAGGATTTGATCATTTTACCCTTGTAATTTCATTAAAGTATTTCATGCATTTCTTTAAGAAAACCAAAATAAAATAAAATACAATTCTTTAGAAACTGTGTTTTAAATTCTGAAAAGTTTCAAAATCATAAAATAAAAAAAAGGGTTTTTCCTTTTGAATCTCACGGCTAGTTGTTTTTAATATAAACCACAAATTAACACATATTATATGACAAATATTTTTTGTTAGTGTGATGTGAGAGATGGACGATATTTATCAATCTCTCTTTAAGATAAATTAAGTAGCACAGGCTGGTTGGCACAATAAACTTCAAATTCTGAATAATGAACTCCACGGGCTAAAAAAAAAATTAAGTATAACAACAATTGATTATTATATAGTGAGAAAACTAGTTTACTTTTATTCCATTGCAACCAATTCGATTAGATTGTTGGCCACTATTTACATATTGTGACAAACAATCTGTGATCTAAGTCGCAATTGGTGGTCTAATAACTCAAATTTGATTAAGCGGGGAATTGCGTGATCTTCAACTTTGATTATGATATCCATATCACGAGATATTTGTATGTCAAATGAAAATTGTAATGGCTCCAGATTTTTCACACAACAAAATTCGATCATTTAACCCTTGTAATTTCATTAAGAGTACTTTATGCATTTTTTTTAAGAAAAAAAAATTACAATTTTTTATTTTTTTGTTAGTGTGATGTGAAGGATGAACGATCTTTATCAATCTCTCTCTAACATAAATTAAGTAGCATGGGCTAATTGGCACAATAAAGTTCAGATTCTGAATAATGATTAAGTATAACAACAATTGACTATTATATAGAGAGAAAACCAGTTTACTTCCGAAAACCGAAAATTTATAACAATCTAAGTGGAAAGGCTATTTCTAAGGTTTAAAAAACAAATAAGGTTATTTGTTTTTCAATCGTGTATCAAAAAATAAAGGGAAAATCCTAATCAAATTTATGAAAAACTCTTTAATAAAAATAACTAATTTTATGAATAATATATATATATATATATATATATATAATCCAAAAAGAAATTAAGAAAAGCTTTTAAAAAAACTATTTATCTATTCAAAATATATTTAACTATTAAAACTAATTAAAAAAATTTGGAAAAATAATAATGGAATTTATGAAAAACCCTTTTACAAAAATAAATAATTTTACAAAGAACGTATATTAACTAATATTTTTTTAATTAGATGAAAAGTGCAAAAATATATTAAAATAATGCAAGAAATTAAAAAACCTTTCAAAAAACTATTTATCAAAACATTTAAAAATATACTCCAATTATATAGAAGAAAAAAAAAAAAAAGGAGATTGATTTAACCTTTGATAAATAAATTTTAATAGCAAAATCAAATAAGAGGGGGTGTTTTTAGTAGTTTATGTAGTTATGAGCCTATTAGTAAATACGGGTATGGTAAAAATAGGGTACACGAATTTTACAAGTATGATATGGCAAATGGTGAAAAATTCGTTTGTAAAAATTCGACTATAAAATTCGGATACAGGAAAAATACGATATGGATATATACGGGTTTACTATGATACATTATCAATAATACGTTTTGAAAAATAAGACAATATTAATCCTGCTTTTAGCACTTTTTATAGATCACTTGGTTAAAATCAATACAGTATTTCAAATGCAAAGTATTCAATTAATCAATAACCATTAGACCTAATATAACACAATATATAACTAAGATTTAAATTATACTCTCTAGACTTAAACACAATAAATAACCAAGATTCAACTATAATCTCAAATCAAATACATAATAAAATTAAAATTCAAAGTCGAACTAGAGTTTCAAACAAATAAAATAAATAAATAATACAACAAAAATTTAAATTATAGCCTATAACAGAAACTCACCCTAGTTAATAAATACAAGTATTACAAAAAAAAGACATGAAAATTTTATAAGTATGATATGAAAAATGATAAAAAATACGTTTATAAAAATTTAGATATAAAAATAATTTGTGAATAAACGTTTGAGATATATAATTCGTGAATAATATGATTAGATTAATAAAATATGAAAATTCGTTAATAATATGCTAATTATACAGTTAGGCGTAGCATTTGCGAATTTACTAGTTACAAGATGCAAAGTGTCAAGTTATTATTAGCCCATGAATAACTGAGGGCAGCTTCAACACCGTTACTGTTTTGACCGTTCGTTGTATAAATTAATTTTTTTAAGGGAGAAAGTTTTCGAAATTACACGTCAGTTTTTGTAATAATTATTTATAGCACTTTTTATGGAAAATAATAAATAACCATTTTTCAGTTCTAACGGTACCTAATTCCCTTAACTTGTAAATTAAAATTGAATACATAGAATTGATTACGGTGGAGACCCACCACGTGAATATTGATTTAAGCCAAATCATAGACTTGGATGAAGAGAAGGAAAGATGGCAAGAGAACAAGGCATTTAAGTTTAGCTGGCTGATTTCCAGCTGAAGTGACATGTTTTGTGAGGCTGTACATCTTTAGCAGAAGAAACCATTCTGACGAGATGTTGTTTACGAGAACAATAATATTGACGACCGAATCTTTATTGCACATTAATATGGGAAGGTGAATAAGAGTTAAAAAAGTTACCGAACTGGTAGATGACAATAAATCCGATATTTTTTGGTATCCAACCCAATCTGACCAAAAAGAGGCGAGCTTTATCCGAGATTGACAGGTTTGGGTGATTTTAATGTCCACCTCGCATACGGATCAGATATATCTTTAGGAGCAGTCCGACCTGGCCCGTTTTTTTAAATTTTAGCATTAATTTCACTTATTTATCTTTATATTATATATTTTATTATAATATTATTTTATTTATATATATTTATTTTTTTCAAACCCCAACCTTAATTTTCATCTCATATTAAAAGTTTAACATGTTAAAATTACCTTTAAATAAGTTAGACGAATTTGCTTCAACTTATAAAAGTGGATTTAATCATAACATATTATGCACAGTTAAAAAATTAGTATAATCAAATATTATAGAGTTTTAATTGCTCACTTATTACTTAAATTATTTACGAAAATAGCTTCGATTAATATTTAAAAACTATTTCTAAAATTAAAAATATTAAAAAAAATTTAAATTTATTAATATTTAAAAATAAACATTATTAAAAAATACGGGTTTAAGTTGGGCTTGCAATTATAAAAAATCCGTTGGCTTGAGCTTGGGCTTTGCCTATCATACCCATAACGGCTCGAGCTAGGCTTAAGCCTGTGTCATGAGGTCGGGTTTAGACCTGGGCCAAGGGATACCCGATCTTGGCCTGGTCCATTGCCATCACTATTCGTAGTAATCAAAATCATTCTAAAATCCATGATTTGGGGATGTGATAATAAGAGTAAAAAAAAAAAAAAAAAAATCTAATATAGTCTTTTAAAATTGATTTCAAGTTTGAGTCCTGTTAAATTAAAATAGTAAGAGTGAGATTTAACATAATTTTTTGAGAAGATATTATAATATAATTTTTTAAATTTAAGTTCCTATAAAAATAAAAGATAAAAAACATCTAATATGATTTTTTAAATCTAAATTTTTTTAATGAGATAACTGTTAATCCTTTTAAATAATTTTAAGGTCTTAAAAAATTAATTAAAATACAAATAATCTAATCCCAAACACCATATCCTTCAAAAGAAAAAAAGAAAAAAAAACATGTAAAAAGACAAGAATTTTCTCAAAGTAAAGGAGTAGATTGTAGAGTTAACTAATCATACTTTATCATGCAACAAAAAATGTGAGAAGAGGTTGACTGTAGACTTGGAGGAAGAGGAGGAAAGAAAAAGTTAAGAAGGCATTTAAGTTTAGCTGACTGATTTCCAGCTGTAGTGAGACTTACGACAAGACGTTGTTCAGATGCATTAAAATGGGGAAGGAGAAGAAGACTCTTCCAACGAGACAAAAACTTAAAGTAAAAGTAAATGAAATAAAACAATAAATCCATGAACTCACCCTTTTACTTGGCATTAATATGCATTGAACTGGTCCTATTAAAAAGCTTTCAATTTAATATTGGTGGAAATCCACCTTATTTAAAAATGTGTACAATCGATTCACTGCCATCGATTTGTGACACTTACTCCATGATGATCAACAAATAATCATAGTGATTCAACGACGGGTAGATGTCTGAAATCAATGAACAACAAACTAAATGAAATAAAGCAATAAATCCGTGAACCAACCCTTTTAGTTGGCATTAATTAGTATTTAACTGATCTTCCTCAATTTAATATTGGTGGAAATCCATCAGCTGGCGGATTCATTACCCTGACACGAACCTGCTTTTCTTTTCATATGTGTCCAATGGATTCAATGTCATGGTCAGATTGGACATCAATCCCTTCGTTCCAGTAATTGAGAATCATCAGGATACTAGCCTTGAATAGGACTAATGTTTTATTTATTTCTTATATTAGTTATGACTATATATATTATATTAAAACTCTTTCATTTCCTTCGTGTACATAACAAATCAATATTTGATATTTTTGATCTTACTGATTTGATGTTTTTGTAGATTAACAATCTTTTATTTTGGTTTGGTTCAGAATAATTTTAAAAGATTAGAAGAAGATAAGATTAATTCTTGAATATGCTGCGCATATAACTTTATTTAATGAAATTTATATAATATGGTGTTTCTTTTTGATGGCTCAAATCAAACAACAAACGCCCGTCATGAAAACCAGTGAGGCCCATCAGGTGGATAACTCATACAACCAATAATGGAGGGCCTCACGAAGCTTGGTCCTTGATTAAAAGCCTTCCGTCTCGTTTCAGGAAATCAAAAAATGGGCATCGACATTCCCACAAGCTGTGAAGCTGTGTTTAATTCAACAAATTTCTACTACAACACACCATAATACCAGCGATATGGCATTCACTAATATTAATTCAGTGTCTTTTTCTCACGGGACAGTCATAAGGAGGGCACTAATTCAATTCTTTAGATGTCAAAATGATGAGGTCTAGTCGAACAAATTTGCCTGCCTGTAATTGAGGGTTGAAAACGCAGGCTTCTTTGGAATAACACTTTTTATGTCTCAATACTCATTACGAGTGTTTCAGAATAAGAAGCTAGGTTTTCATTTACAATTTCAAAAAGTCAATCACTATGGAAACAAAATAAATCTAACCTGATAATTTTACTATTTGGATTAAACATTGGAGTACTTTTTCAAAGATAATTATCACCATTATTTCAATATTTAAGAAAAAGAGGTTTAGACATGTGAGGTAATTCTATCTCACCTATAAATATAGATTGTTGAATCACCCAAATGGTAGAAGAATCGGTAATCCTTAAACAATTTGATTATCTATCACCCACAACAACAAAATATGAATATCTTTTATAAAAGATGTCATATGAGGTTTATCTAAATATTTTATCCCCAAGCTTCCATAGTAATCCATACTTATAAGTTTTATTTTATTTGGAAATTAGAACATCAACAGTCTAAATAGAAGAGAAATGCAGTTTAATTTCTAGCTTAATTACTTACTGAAGTGTTGGGCCGTCTCACGCTTTAACCTAAACTCAAAAACAAAGGCCCATATTCTCTTGTTTAGCTGTAGTGATGGCAATGGGCCGGGCCGGGATTGGGTATCCCTTGGCCCAGACCCAAGCTCGACCTCATGACACAGGCCTAAGCCCAGCCCGACGGGTTTTTTATAACCGTAGGGCCGACCTAAGCTTGCCTTTTTTAATAATGTTTATTTTTAAATATTAATAAATTTCAAATTTTTTTTTATATTTTTAATTTTAGAAATAGTTTTTAAATATTAATTGAAGCTATTTCCGTAAATAATTTAAGCAATAAGTAAGCAATTAAAACTCTATAATATTTTATTATACTAACTTTTCAGATGTGCATAATATGTTATGGTGAAATCCACTTTTATAAATTGAACCAAACCCATCTAACTTATTTAAAGGCAATTTTAACATGTTAAACCTTCGATATGGGATGAAAATTGAGGTTAGGGTTTGAGAAAAATGAATATATATATATATATATATATAGGATAATATTGTAATTAAATATATAGTATAAGGGTAAATTAGTAAAATTAATACTAAAATTTCCGGGCCAGGCCGAGCCTAAAGATATACCCGTACCCGAGGTCGAGTCTTAAAATCAAGCCCAGGTCCAAGCCCAAGCCCGCCAACCTCGGGTAAAGCCCGCCCCTTTCGGGCTGGGTACCTGAAAATATCGGACCCATTGCCATCTCTATTTAGTTGTAATGGATTCAATTACTTTTATGTTTGAAAGAGGGTCATAAGGTCAACCAACTTACTCTATTAACTCAACACAACTGAACAACTTTGTGTGAGAACAACCAAAGAAGATTAAGTAGAATGATTACAACAACTTTTTAAAATACAATTTCATCAACTACCAGCGTATATAATACACCAAAAATTTGTAAAAATATACATAATTCAAGGTACACAAAGATACATAATTCATCCATTTAATAAATGGAAGGGAACCTTCATTCAATCTCAAATGATCAAACACTGGAAACACAAGTTTTGTAACACTTTCAGAATCACAACAACAATGCCATAATGAATTGAAAGATTTATAAAAGCAGAAACAGGAGATGCAACAACGTTATAATGAATGAAAGATTTGTAAAAGCAGAAACTTAAGGAACATGAGCTGCATTGTTGGAGTCTCACATCGACTAGGCATGCTCAAGCCTATTGGGTTATAAGAGGGGATAATCCTCCTATTCAACAAGACCTTATTGGGTGAGGAGTCAGGCCTACCTCAAATTCTAACATGGTATTAGAGCCCTATGCTTCATTGAGCTAAATACATGCGATGCGGAGGTTGCCAGAGCCGAACTACCTCCAATAACAGGCATGATCCAACATATGGGCTTGACCGTGAGAGAGAGTGTTGGAGTTCCACATCGACTAGGCACGCTCAAACATATTGGGTTATAAGAGGGGATAATCCTCTCATTCAACAAGGCCTTATTGGGTGAGAAGTCAAGTTCACCTTAAATTCTAACAGCAATGTCTCACAGTCTACGTAGAGGCCTAATTTTCAAAGTTGAATCGGAGGGCTCTAAACAATCTACAATCATAAAGAACAACACATTATTGAAAGTAAAATAACGATCTTTAGCAACTCCATTAGTTTAACAGAACTTCTATCTTTGCTTTGTAAAGTAACAGACCTTTCTAACTCTTGTTAACAAATAACAGAAATAACACTCTTTACAAAACTAAGTCTCTAAGAATTCTGAACAGTAGCTCCTTGGCATTTCAACTCTGATCTTCCTTCATTGATAGTGTAATATTATATACTGAAATTTTGTATGAAATAATTGGTATAAAGAAGTTTTTATTTGAAGTGTTATTGTTTTATCTTAAATCTAATTAGAATTAGAATTTTTGATTGTTTGTTTATTTAATAAGGTTATAGACAACAAGTATGTAGTCTACTTGAAGGAAAAGTCAGTCATAATTTTAAAGTATATAATGAATCCGATTATTGACCTGAGGCCATAGCTGAATGAATGAGAGAAATAGCAGCACAAACAAACTATCAAATAATTATTATAAGCCTCACTTCATTCCTAATGCAATAGTTGATAAGGTTGTCACTCATGATTACTCTAACTCAGCTCAACAACTTAGCGTTTAACTCAACAATTAGTAAGTTAATAGAGTTTGTTAAAGTTCAAACATCTGTTAAGTTAGTTATTCCTAAATCCCATATGCCTGGTGGAGCATTTCCAGGAAGCTCAGCTCATTAAGAAGAGCTAAGTAAATTGCAGAGTTCCAACTCAGCTTTCATTTCAGCTAAGTAAAGTACCTTCTTCTTTAGCAATTAAATCAAAACTTCCCCTGTCACCTGTTGAAGAAAACAGAAGCTAGACTTAGTAGAAGACGTCGGTTGAGAAATAAATTAACTGAAAAAAAATATTATTTACTTCACTGTCATTCTTGCATCAAACTAAAAATAAATAAACATCTGGGTCGGAATCAATTTAATCCTTCCTGGAAAAGTAATGGGGTCAGTCTTCAACACTTTAGTTCAACATGGAATATCTGAAATAACAACACTAGATTTTCTCTGTAATACAAAGGAGAGGAATGGGGGCTGAGTATTATTTCATGAACACACGCGGATTTACTTGATTATCCCTTCAAAAGAATATATAAAGTTTTCCCTCTGAAATGTGTCGAGTAGCCTTTGGAAATTCAGTTGATTAAATAGATTCCGGGGTATGTATTTAAAAAAATAACACGGCCATATGACTTTGCTGATATCTCTTGATTTTCTAATTTCACAGATGAGAATCTGGCTTGAGATTGGGTGAAACTTGTATACTTGGTTGTGTGAAACTTTCTTCTTCCTTTCTCTTCTTCTATATTGTCAATTTGTAATGTTGGGCTCAGGACATAATTGTTTCAAGCTTGGGGTCCTTGGTTATCTTCTGTGCACCAAGTGTTCGATAAATTGCCTCGGTTAGATTTTTGTAACATTTTGAAGCAAGGAACACACACATGTATCAATTTCCATGGATATTCAAAGATGTTGATTTTGATATTTTCTCTACTCCTATATTCTATTTATTTTTATCTCTGCTTCTCCTCCACTATGACTTGGGAAATGAGCTTTTTGTACAAATCTTCCTTTAAATGGTGTATATCTTTCTACAGGTTGCTGTTAAGAAGTAAAAATTAAAAATATTGCACACTACATTGTGAATGTGGTCCATTTAGAAGGAATCTGCTTCATTAAACTACTATTGTTATAATTTTTGGGGGTTGCAAGCAAGTTTGTAACTCTACTTAATATGCTTATTGAAATTTCAATTTTTTACTGTGATCTTCTTAAAAATTAATTTCAACACACTGTTAAACAAATGCACTATTTAGCATTTACTTGGAAGAAATCTACTTAATTTAAGTATTTATAAGCTAGTTGAAGTATTCATGTTGAAATTATTCAGGATTCCAAGTTTGTAACTTTACTATTATGCTTACTGGAAGCTCGATTTTTTATATATTGAGTTTGGTTTGCCTTATGAGGTTTAAACGCAGCTTTTAGTTGAGCAAATGTAGTTTTCTTAGCACAAGACTACTCAGTTGGGAAGTACTTATAAGCTGGTGTCAATTTTCCCCAAGCATATTGGTTTTACTTTATTTTGAATGCTAAGATTATTAATGTCATATTTTTTCTCTTTCTTAGCGTGTATCGTACGCAGTTGTTGTCTGTCAAGTGTTTACAATTAACGGCTTATCTTGTTTTAATTTTGTAGAATTGGTGTGGCATTGCCAACTATAGAGGTGAGATATAAGAATTTCAGTGTGGAAGCTAATTGTGAGATTGATCATGGAAAGCCCCTCCCAACTCTATGGAATTCTCTTAAACATTCGCTTTTGGTAAGTATCTTCATTTTGTATGAGCCGTAAATTGAATCTATAAGTGCTTATTTGACTATAAATGATGTGTAATATTTAAAACAGGGAGCATTTATTAGTCCTTGCCTTGGATCTTTCATCGTTAAAAGTTCTTTAAGATGCAGCTTACTTACAGCTTTGAATGATTTTACTGGTTAGTTGAAATTGAACCTTGTTTTACAGTCCTCCCTAATCTTATAGGTTCAAAGTCAAATCAAGCTAAGATAACCATCATTAATGATATCAGTGGCATTGTTAAGCTTGGAAGGTGATATTTAAGATTTATTGTTAGTCAAATTAACTCATTTATGAATTGACATAATCCCTTCTGGGTCAACCATACCAATTTGCCAAAATGTATGTATATGGCTGAATTGTCTTTCTAGAGTTCCAATTTTTTTCTAGATTGATGTTACCTTTGACTTATAATGGATGCACTGATCTTTCTAATTCTATATGGTGCTTCTTCACTTTGAAAGACCTTTTGTCAGTGAACTTATTTGTAAGAATTTAATTTCTTATATAATGAATAATTCATATATTGAAGCGTAGGTAACCTTCAAAATGTTTTATAAGCATTTTTCTTTCGTTAGAACCAGTATATGTGGATCACACTGTCATGTAATAAGGAGGTTTAAACATTTACATTTTTCTAGTAATTCTATCTCCTAGTGTATTTGGCATGCGCCATTCTTTTAAACATGTGTTTCCTATGATCCTATTTTAATGGTGGAATCTAAACATAATTTAATGAAAACGCCTTAGATCATAGATGCTTAAGTTGCTTAGCAATTTTATTTGTGAAGCCAATTATGTGGTAGATTCTGCTTACCCAATTGTGCACATAGCTTGTCGATTTTTGTTGCACTTGATGTTTTTACTAAAGTTGATAGATAACTAGGAAAGGTTTCACTTTGAGATGCTCTATTAGAGAACATACTAAATTTTGATTGACTTCATAAAGTGATGAGGAAAGCCTCTTTTCTGGTAGAATTTTATGGAGGAAAATTTAAAAGGCTGCTGGGGATATGAAACCAAATGGTACTTAAGTGTCTTTGAATTATTGAAGGACAACTCTTCTGCTTGGCCCTCCAGGTTGCGTGAAGACCACCGCTTTTAAAGGCTCTCTCAGGAAATCTTGACAAATCTCTGAAAGGTTTCAGAATTTCTCTGTAACTCACCATCTTTTAAAAACATTTGGAATGTTACTGTCTTGAGTATCAGTCATATGCATGAATTTATAACTAAAGCTCTAACTTGCAGAAGCGTGATAGAAAATAAAATAAAAGCCCGGGGCACCACCAGTGCACTTTTTTAGGTTTTTTAATATTGTAGTATTTGATTATACCTTACTCTTGTACCTTAACAGTTGTATTCTGCTGCACAAACCAAAGGTTCCCCGACTTTATATCACAGAGAGAATCTAGCCAACCTTTTTTAGATTACCCGGTCAGTTTTTCAAGGAGGATCAAGTCTATTCCTGGCCATATGCTGGCCATATGTTTATGTACGTTTAACTTGATGCAAGATAAAAACAAGTAAATAACGTTTTCAGCTAATTGATTTCTCCATTGTGTGCTATCTTAGTTTGATGTCCTAACATACTCAGTTTTGCTTCTGTTTTCTTCGAAGGTGACAGCGAAAGTTTCCTCCAATGTTTGCCGGTTGGATGAGTTTGTTCCCCAGAAAACGTAAGCTTATATCAGCCAAGAAGATCTGCATATAGAAGAAATGACTGTGAGGGAAACACTTGACTTTTCTGCCCAATGTCTTGGTGTTGGAAACCGAGGAGGTAGGCTTCCTTAAATCTAATTTAATGAAGTTTTAGTCATAGCCACCTTATCACTTCCCACAAGTAATTAATGGGTACAGAATTATTTTTTCTGCCTGTGCAGATATGATGATGGAGGTCAGTAAAAGAGAGAAGGAGGAAGGAATTGTTTCGGATCCAGATGTAGATACTTACAGGATCCAGATGTAGATACTTACATGAAGGTATTTGTGTAGTTTCAATCTCATGTTTTCTTCTATTTGTTGTTGGTACAGTATAAAATGTTCATGAAAATGGTTGTTTTAACAGGCCATTTCTTGCAATGGACAAAAGACTGCCCTTCAAACAGATCATGTTCTAAAGGTATCTCTCTTTATTGAAGCTGTAACCATACTTTAGTTGGTTGATTTGTATCTGTGCAACTGCTTTAAGTGTATATGTTAACTGTCTTTGTGGCTTCCTAGGTCCTTGAACTAGATATCTGCGTTGACACAATGGTGGGAGATGAGATGAGAAGAGGCATCTCTGGAGGTCAAAAAAGGAGACTGACTGGAGGTAATTTTTTGTAGAAAGGTTGAAAGTTTTAGCATTTTGTGCAATGCATCTTCTCCATGTCATCACTTGGTAGTAATGTTTATGAAATAACTGATTTAGTTGTTTAGATGCGTTTGATGATAACCTTAGAAGATCATTTTTTCATTAAATTATGCAGGGGAGATGGTTGTTGGTCCCACAAAAGCCCTATTCTATGGATGAAATATCAAATGTTTTAGATAGTTCAATAGCATATCAGATTGTTGCTTGTCTGCAGCAGCTGGTGCATATCATAGATGCTACCGTATTGATTTCACTTCTTCAGCCGCCTCCAAAAAATTTTGAACTCTTTGATGACATCATTTTAATGGTGGAAGGGATGGTTGTTTATCAAGGACCACGCGATCAAGCTGTAGAATTTTTTGAGGACTGTGGATTCAAGTGTCTTCAATGACAAGGTGTAGCTGACTTCTTGTGAGATTGTCATTAACTTATTTACCACATTAGTTTATTATCTGATTTTATTATAATTACATTTTTTTAATAAGATGAGGTGTTGTCTGCACATTTTATTTTATTATAATTACAATTATTTTTAATGTATATTATTTATCTTAATGATAACTACGTTTAGTGTATTTAACGAAATAAAATACAAATATTGTATAAATTTTTATTAAGCATGAAAAAGCGAAATTAAAAAATCTGCCCAAAGACTCGGTTTTAGTAAGTACAAATCCTATTTAAATTTTATTAATGTTTCAACAAAATTTAATCTTCTTTTACTTAAACATTAATTCATTAATTATGTGTTACAATGTAAAAAATTTTACACCTTAGGCCCAATTAAAAACATTAATTCACTAATTAATGTGTTACAATGTAAAATCTTTTACACCTTAGGTCCAATTAATTTCTGTTTCTCGATCTTCAATCTTTTAATTTGAAATTAATTTGTTTTCCTTTATTTTAATCCAGAAAATAAATGCTTTACTTAAAATTTAAAATCCAACGTACAATTATTTGCATTAATATATAGTTTGTTTTGTTCTATAAGTGAGCAAAATTAATTAAATATAAATATAAATATAAATACAATTAAGTTAATATATATATATATATATATATATATATATATATTTTTTTTTTTGTTTTTCCTCTGATTTTTGTCACCCTGCATTCCAGTGTTTCTTGTCGCAATGTCTTTTCTCATTTCTCATTAGGTTATTTTTTCTTATACCTTTTGATAAGAAAAGTTGTTGATATTTTGATTCGCAAATTAAATTAATAAGATATGGATAGTTTAAGAATGCATATTTTGTGACAATTACGAAGAATCCACCAAAACTGTGTGATTAAAACTCAGTATTAGTGATGACTGTACATAATATATCTTTTACTTATCAAATTAACGATCTATAATTTGATGAGATATCAAATTATCAAATTAACGATCTATAGTTTAGCTTCAGTTTCTTCAACAGGTAACAGGGCAAGTTTTGGTTTAATTGCCAAGAAGGTACTTTACTGTAGACAAGTGTTTTGAGAACTTAATTGGACTCTGCAATTTACTAACCTCTTGTTCATGAACTCAGCTTCCTGGATATTAATGCTCCACTGGAATATAAAAAACAGAGTACAAAATGGACTCATATAATTTAATATGATATTATGTTATAAATCACCACAACAACAACCACCACAAACACTCACCACTACAACCCCAAATACCCAACACTACCAGCCAACAAAACACTCAACACTACCTGCAAAAAACCACCCAACACTCATTTTAATTTCACATTGAATAAAATCAACATATAAATCTAACAAAGTCAACAATTTTTTTCAAATAAAAATCACAATGCCCGAGTGTGGCGGCTTAGAAGAGAGGCAAAGTTACGGCTTGAAGTCTTGAGCTTGGGTCAAGTCGTGACGGGCTGCCGTTCGCCGGCAACCTTCCACGGCAGCGATCCATGCTCGTCCATGCTCAAATCCGGTCATGGCTGCAGTGTTTCCTTTAATTGGTAAAGAGAGAGGGAAGTGAAGAAAGAGAAGGAAAAAACAGAAGAAAGAAGGGAGAAAGAGAGAGAGAGAGAGACAAAGAAGTAGAAGGGGAGACAGAAGGAAAAAAAAATATATATATATATATATATATACTTTAGTTACATAATTACCTAAAAAGCCTTAATTAGTTAATTAATTACCAAAATCACTTTGACCAATTAGACCTACACGCACAAATCACCTAAATGCCCTTTTTCGTTTGACTTTGTTGACCTTTTGCGATGGGCGTGTTCAACTGTTCATGGCAAGTGATTTTTAGCGGGGTTCTTAACACATTAGAAAAATAATGGGGAAGTTTGTAATTTAAAACAAATGGGATCAATTAAACTTTATTTATTAAAATATATTTAACTAATTAAAAAAAATAAAAGCAAAAAGCCCCACGCCGACTTTGAATTTGTTCGCAACAATCGGCAAAATTAGGATTAAAGTTGGCTTGAGATTGGGTGAAACTTGTATATCTGGTTGCGTGATATTCTCTTCTTCATTGTTCTTCTTCTATATTGTCAATTATTTGTAATGTTGGGTTGAAGACATAATTGTTTCAAGCTTGGGATCCTTGGTTAGCTTCTGTGCACCAAGTGTTCGATAAATTGCCTCAGTTGGATTTTTATTATATTTTGGAGCAAAGAATACACACAGCTATCGATTTCCATGGATATTCAAAGATGTTGATTCTGATATTTTCTCTATTCCTACTATTTTATTTATTTTTATCTCTGCTCCTCCTCCACTATGACTTGGGAAATAAGCCTTTTGTACAAACCTTCCTTTAAATGGGTATAATTGAAAAATACCACATACTACTTTGTTGATGTAATCTTAAACCTACTGACTCGATCACAACTATTCATTCTAGTAGGTCTAATTGGTTTCATTCCTGCGATACTTTTTCTCAATCATATGATGTACGATTTTGTTTTTAACTCATTTTTCTTTAGAGTTGTGATTCTAGAAGTCAAATTTTACCCTCTAGCTAATTCCTTTTTCTTTTTTTCTTTCTGCATTCTCATTTATGCAAGGAAACTGATAATGGACAGAAGCCGGGGGATAAAGTTCCAAACGACCAACCTTTAACAGCTTCACAACTGTGCAGAAACGCCTCAAAAATGGCACAGTTTGTTGGAACATACGAGAATTAGTCTAACGGAGCTTGGAAGAAGCTTAAAGTCTTCTCTGAGGCGTAAGACATCTTCGAGTCAAAGAGGCACTGGGAAGGATGACGATGAGGCGCTCGTTTCTGACATTGAAATTGCTCAACAATGGGCTGCCATTGAGAGACTGCCGACTTTTGACCAGCTCAATGATCCTCTGTCCAATAAGGAGGGAGAAGGGAAGGTTGTGGATGGTGAGGGGAAGAGGGTGGTTGATGTTGGTCTGATTGAGAGGCGTGCGTTTATGGAGAAGCTTATTAAGCATATTGAGCATGATAATCTGAAATTGTTGAGAAAGAACAGTGAAAGAATTGAGCTGTAAGTGTTTGTATTTCTTCGCATTTTGGAATTTTATGATCTGAATTGTTGTCAAGTTTGAGTCTTTGCTAATGTGCTTGTTGAAAGTATGGTTTTTTATTGTGGTTTTATGAGGTTTCAGCTCAAAATTAGTGTAGGAATGCTGTCCACTTAGAAGGAATCTGCTTAATTGAAGTACTCTTGTTATAATTGAAAGTTCTTCTGAAATTAATTTCAACACGCTGGTAATCAAATGCCGTATTTACTTGGAATAAATGTACTTAATTGAAGCATTCATGTTGAAATTATTTTGGGTCAGCTTTGTAACTTTACTAATATGCTTAGTGGAAGCTTAATTTTTGATATATTGGGTTTGGTTTGCCTTATGAGGTTAAGAATCAGCCTTTAGTTGAGCAGATGTAGTTTACTTAAGACAATGCTACTTCATATAGAAGTTCATATAAGCTGGTGTCAATTTGCCCTGTGCATATTGGTTTTAATGTCACATTTTTCCTCTTTCTCAATGTGTATTGTATGCAATTGTTGTCTGTCAATTGTTTACAATGAATAATTCATATATTTAAGCATTGTCTAGAACTATCAAAATATGATTTTTGTTGAAATCAATCAGAAAGCATGTTGAAAAAAATCATCAAAATATGTAGTTAATAGTTAACAATTTAATTATCTGATTGGCAAGTGAAATCCCAACTTTTTTCAGGTTCTTATAACTATTTTCTTTTGTCGTTGGATCGATTTTATATAAGTATTATGGGCCGAGATGGCCTGGTTCAAATTGAATTGGCCCGTACCTCTAAGCCCGAGTTAGTTTATTTTATTTTTTATTTTTTGAGTTTTTAAAAGAGCATATACAAATATTGACTAATATGGAATTAATAACATATAATATGAGATTACTGACATATTAAAACATAGATTCTTTACATTAAATGTTAGATTAACAATGAACATTTTATATTATGTTATCAATCTTATATTTCATGTTATATTATCGGTTTTCATAATCTTTTATTAAGTATGACACTAATATCTCACATCTTACATCATTGCACTAAAATTCTACATACTACACTATTATTCTACTATAATATGAAGTCGTTGAGGTCATGACTTCCAATTGCACAGTGAAACGCACCGTTCTGCTAATGAGAGCTAGCACCTTTTAACAGAATTCGGCAACCTCTATTAATGTAGCCGTTGAGTTCAAAATTCCCAAACACTTGAATATCAGCTGGAAACCAGAAGAGTTTGGTCTCCTCTCTGTTTGGTGGCTACTGACTCCGTAACCTCCTTTCCTCCCTCAAGCCAAGCAGTTTGAATTTGCTGCTGCAGCTTGCACACCAAAATACACAAATCATTTCATAACATGAAAAAGCAAAGGGGTTACCTTAGCAACAAATAGAATTAAGAACCAGCATAGTATTCTAATTATTTAGCTTGGGGAAGTTGAGCTGGAATCTTCATTTAGTAGTTGATAGACTCTTCTTTAACTAATATAGAGTAACGAAAATGGTTCTGTCCCTTTCAACTTTAAACTATATGCAATTTTTCTATGTGGAAGAATTAACACAATGTTTGATATTAATACAAAATACTTTTCAATTCATCATGATTTGTGAATTCTGTCGCAATAATTTCAGACTTTTCAAAGATAGAAATGAGTGGATAAAAGATAATAAACTGATCATCAATCTTATAGGAGTTGGATTTTTTATTAGTATATTAAAAGTACTAGTTCTACATTGACTACATATTACGTTGAAAATTCAAGACCTGTCATTTTCATTGGAATTGTTAAGAAATTTATTCTTGGTTTTCTTTCTTCCTTTATTATTTTTTTCTTTTTACTATTTTGTTTTACAATTTAAAAAAAAATATATACAAAAGGAAAAAGATAAGTCAGGTTATAACAAAAGCATCATATAACCTCTCTTTTTATGGTCAAATGACAAAGCTTTTTAGTCATTAGGGTTAGCTATACCTAAGGGTCTAGTGTTCGAGTCGTAGGAGAAACATTTATCACATTTAGGCAATTACCATTTGTGCAATTGGGCTTGTAAGGTGTTCCGCAATTGTGCCTGAATGCCTCAATTACGGGTTCGACTGACAATTGGCTTGTAGGGTGTTCCATTTGTCCCTTATTTGATGAAAAATCATCTTCAACAATCTTTATCTAACTCTTCTTCAACTAGTCTTGTGTAACAAAAATAGTTATGTCCCTTTCAAGTTCTTAATCAATACTAGTCTAGCATAGTATTCTAATTATTTAGCTAGGGAAGTTGAGCTGGAATCTTCATTTAGTATTTGATAGACTCTTCTTCAACTAATCTAGAGTAACCATAATGATTTTGTCCCTTTCAACTTTAAACTAGTTTCCTTGTCCTCTGCAATTTTTCTATATGGAAGAATTAGCACAACATTTGATACTAACACAAAATACTTTTCAATTCATTGTGATTTGTATGTAATGAAAATGGATTTATGAATTCTATCACAATAATTTCATAGACTTTTTAAAGATAAAAATGAGTGGACAAAAAACAAAAAACTGATCATCAATCTTCTAAGAGTTGGAATATTTGATTAGCATATGAAAAATAATAGTTCTACACTGACTAAATATTACATTGAAAATTCAAGGCTTGTCATTTTCATTGGAATTGTTAAGAAATTCATTCTTGGTTTTCTTTCTTCCTTAGAATTAAATGCTCAATAAGAATTAACAACAAATTAAATCAACACATATTCATAAATTAGACTACATCTTTAGCCCTAGAAAGAGAATTAGTTCATAAATACAGTAATGAAAACAACCATTATATTGAATAACATGAGTTCAAGAACGGAAAATAGAAACACTTCTCTAATTTGTGAACGAAAATCGCAAGAATTCCGATCTCCAAAGTAGTGGCCGTCCTTTCTCCTTCTTCTAATCCCCCTTAAAACTAATTAAAAATCTTTATTTATAGTCTAGGGTTTTCAGGTTACTTAGGAAAAGAATTAAAATCCTTAACCCACTCAAATTCGGATTAGGAGAATGCAATAACCCAAACAGGCCCAAGACCCATCGCTGCGGCGATGAGAAACGATCGCTGCGGCGATCGTTCTTTCTGTCCCCAGAGTCTGTGAACTTCAGAATTTGGTAAAGTCATCAACATGAACTTTGTAGCTCTTTGAATAAGCTTTTCAACGCCACCAGAATCGTCAAATTCCGATTACCACAGCTCAAGTTATGATCAAAACATCGAAGCATGCTCATCTTAAAAGATTTCTAGATTTTACGTTGTAGTTTCGATGAGTCACAACTTTCTCGTCTCAACTCCGATTCTTGTACCGTTTGTTCCTACTTGTCATGAATTCCATCGACATCATTCTTTTTCCTTCAAATATCGGTTTGAACCTGAAAATACTCAAAATACACCCGTGATCCCGTAAAAGGTATTTATGAAATAATAAATTCAAATTCCAACAATTAAACACCTTTTTCCACAAATAATCCAATTGAATCACTAATAAAATATATACTTTGAAGCTCTTATCAGGCGGCTATTAGAAAGTAACGACCCGCAGATTGATGAACCAATTTCAAAGGGATTAGTTATTTTACCATCAACAAAATCAATCTCCCCATAATTTTGTTGCATAGTTGAATCTTCACTCAATCCTTTAATCTCAGATAATTCACACAATTGGCTTGTAAGGTGTTCTATTTGTCCCTTGTTTGATGAAAAATCATCTTCAACAATCTTTATTTGAATCTTCTTCAACTAGTTTTGTGTAAAGAAAATAGTCATGTCCCTTTCAAGTTCTTATTCAATACTAGTCTAGCATAGAATTCTAATTATTTAGCTAGGGAAGTTGAGCTGGAATCTTCATTTAGTATTTGATAGACTCTTCTTCAACTAATCTAGAGTAACCATAATGATTCTATCCCTTTCAACTTTAAACCAGTTTCCTTGTCCTCTGCAATTTTTCTATGTGGAAGAATTAGCACAACATTTGATACTAAAACAAAATACATTTCGATTCATCGTGATTTGTATGTAATGAAAATGGATTTGTGAATTATGTCACAATAATTTCATAGACTTTTCAAAGATAAAAATGAGTGGACAAAAGACAACAAACTGATCATCAATCTTCCAAGAGTTGGAATCTTTGATTAACATATGAAAAGTAATAGTTTTACATTGACTAAGTATTACATTGAAAATTCAAGGCCAGTCATTTTCATTGGAATTGTTAAGAAATTCATTCTTGGTTTTCTTTCTTCCTTTATTATTTTTTCTTTATATTATTTTGTTTTATAATTTAAAAAGAAAAAAAAAAAAGAGATAAAAGAGGAAAAAGATAAATTAGGTTATAACAAAAGCATCATATAACGTCTCCTCATGTGGTCGGATAACAAGTCTTTTAGTCACTATGGTTAGTTATACCTAAGAGTCTTATGTTCGAGTTGTAAAAGAAACATCTACCACATTTAGGCAATTACTGTTTGTGCAATTAGGCCTGTAAGATGTTTCGTAATTGTGCCTAGATCCTCAATTATGGGCTCGACTAGCAATTGGCTTGTAGGGTGCTCCATTTGTCCCTTATTTGATGAAAAATCATCTTCAACAATCTTTATTTGACTCTTCTTCAACCATTCCAAGTTCTTATTCAATTATTATTTTTTTTTTCTCTTGAAGCAAAATGAAGACTGACTTTGAAAGTAGGCCAGTAAGTGAAAAGTCATATTAATTAATTAATTTTTATAATTATTAAAAATTAAAAGTCTAGATGGAGAATGAGTGACAAAAAATTATTGCACTTTCCAGGTAGTTAATTCGTCTGTTAATCATATAAGAAAATGCTTTTACAAACCATGAAACAAATACGTTTTGGTCAATTATAATAATATTTACTTGGAAGCTTAATATGAAACCAAATGCACCATTAATTTTTCAGTCATGAAACACGTTTCGGTCAATTATGAGAATATTTACTTGGAAACTTTATATGAAACACCTTTGGATCCACCTAAACTCAATTGTTTTCTTCCTCCCTTCACGTGGTGGGTCTCCACTGTAATCAATTAAAATGAATTGATTGATGTTTACTGTAATCTCTTTTCATCTTCAGTTTTCTCCCCCCTCAATACTTTCACACGCAAACCTCTCTCACCCCTTCAGGTACCATCTTAGAAATTTCTTCTGCCACCTCTGATTTTCTTTTTAATTTCTATAAACTTCATGTGTGGTTGATGATATATGTTGTATTATTTAGTTATTATTATTTTATATATAGTTACTATGGATTAATGTTACATATTTTCATATTATAGTTAGATGATATTTTTATTTACCATAGAATTAACGTGCTATTGAAATGAGGAGTTTTTGTCACATTTTGTTACTCTGGCCAATCAAGGAATCCCACGCTTTTTCATGCCTAGACATTTGTAGTGATGTTATCATTAGATACCCCTTTGGAATCGGAGAAGGCTGCTAATCAAAGCATCACATTTAGAAATATTGACTAAATATTAATTGAAAATTCAAGGCCTTTCTTTTTTACCATATTGGAATTATTAAGAAATTTATTTTTGGTTTTCTTTCTATTATTTTATTTTCCAATTAAAAAAAAAGAGAAAAAGATAAATTAAATTATAACAAAAGCATCTAATAGCAAATTTTTTAGTCATTAGGGTAGGGTGTTCCGTAACTATGCTCGAATACCTCAGTTACAAGCAACTGACAATTGGCTTGTAGGGTGTTCTATTTGTCTCTTATTTGATGAAAAATCATATTCAACCATCTTTGTTTTACTCTTCTTCAACTAGTCTAGTGTAACGAAAATAGGTTTGTTCCTTTCAAGTTCTTATTCAAATTTTTTTTTTCTTTTTTTTTCCCTCTTGAAGAAAAATGAAGATTGGGTTTGAAGTAGGCTAGTAAGTGAAAAGTCTTATTAATTAATTAATTTTTATAATTATCAAAAATTAAAAGTCTAGATGGAGAATGAGTGAAAGAGAAAAATCATCTTCCAACAATCTTTATTTGACTCTTCTTCAACTACTCCAGTGTGAGGATAGCTACAGTTCTCTCCCTTTCAAGTTCTTATCAATTATTTATCATTTTTTTTATTGCAGAGAAATGGGACTGACAAGTCTTCTTTGAAGTAGAGGCCAGTAAGAAAAGTCTCATTAATTCATTATTTATAAGAAATTAGAAGTCTAGCTAGGAGGAAGAGTGAAAGAGCAATGCACTTTCCAGGTAAGTAATTGGCCTGTTCGAGCATCATCTACTATATATAACGATTAATTTTCCCAAAGAAGGAGAATAGGTAACAGAGAATGGGTGTTCATCAGCTGGTTCTGGTGTTATCGCAGATCATTTTGTTACTCTTGCCGCTCAAAGCATCAACAATATCATGTCGCAGCAGTTGTGGTAATGTCAGCTTTTCTTACCCCTTGGGAATTGGTGCAGACTGCTACTTTGAAAAGGGATTTGAAGTAACTTGTGACAATTCTTCTGGCTCTGAAATACCTTTCTTAAACAGCATCAATCTCGAAATGGCAGGTGGTGTTTCTTATATTTCAAGCTATGTGATTCGCGTCAACTTGCCTAAAATTTCTTTGAATAATAGCAACACAACTCGAGACATTGATCTGTCAGGAAGCCCCTTTTCATTTTCAAATGAAAGAAATAACTTCATTTCCGTTGGTTGTTATAGCGATCTGAGTCACAAACAAACTGATTCAACTTCTGTTGGATGTCACTCTTTTTGTACTTGTGATCCTTCACAAAATGCTACTGGTTGCTGCGATATGATATGTACCCTTCCTCAGAATGGTACGTTTAATAATACTGAAAGTATATCAGAATTTTATTCAAAAAAGGTTCCCCGAAACTGCAGTTCTGCCTTCATGGTTGACCAAGGATGGCTCCAGTCAAACTACCTAACAGAACCATCGGTTTTGAGAGGCAAAGAAAATATTCCTGCCAGCCTGGAGTGGGGAAAATATAGAGGGCAATGTGTGGAAATGTATAATTCAGGCAATACATTTTGTAATGCGGATGGTGACTGTTTAATCAAATTAAGCTTTGGCTTTATTTGTGTTTGCGACGATCAGAGGTCGGATAGACATCAAGGATGCAGCGGTACATATCCCTTATTAATTTAAACACTGTTAAGAAACATTTGATTTTTTTTTCTTTAATTGCGGAAGGGGAAGAATTGTAGCATGAAATAATTTGATTTTTTGTTTTCTTCTAATTGTGCAGGTTACTTGTTCTGTAACACCAAGAGTGGCTATAATTGCACTGCAGAATGTCCTCATGGTTATAATGTATCTACATATTCTCAATACAGTCAAGAAACTTTGTGTTCTTCATTAAGAAGTTATGAGGATATATGGATAAGGAAGTCTCGGGTCAGATTTTTTACTATCGTAGGTATGCCATATCTATCATTTTTGTTTTCACGATATATGCATTTCTTCAGATATTAAACAAGATGTTGTTCATATATATATGTCTTTTCTGCTAGTTCTGTGGATATTGGATAATAACTTGAAGTTAGTTATATACTTATACATTAGTTACTTACACACACATGCACATGTATGCACACTCTCTGTCTTTTCTGCTATTTCCATGCATATCGGATAACTAATGTATAATATATAACTAATGTGTATATATATATATGTATATATATATTGTCTTTTTTGCTAGTTTCGTGGATATTGGATAATAACTTGAAGTTAGTTATATACTTATACATTAGTTACTTACACACACACACATGCACATATATGCACACTCTCTGTCTTTTCTGCTAGTTCCGTGCATATCGGATAAAAACTTAATGTTAATTATATACTTATCCTTAAGTAATTTGCAGGTTGTTGTGCTGGCATTGGGTCGTTTTTACTTCTCATAGGAATATGGTGGTCGTACAAATTCATAAAAAGAAGAAAAGCAATCAAGTTGAAGCAAAAGTTTTTTAAAAGAAATGGTGGTTTGTTACTACAACAACAGTTGTCATCCAAGGAAGGTAACATTGAAAAAACAAGATTGT
This sequence comes from Pistacia integerrima, assembly GCA_026225825.1. Classification (NCBI taxonomy): domain Eukaryota; kingdom Viridiplantae; phylum Streptophyta; class Magnoliopsida; order Sapindales; family Anacardiaceae; genus Pistacia; species Pistacia integerrima. Next base: position 29,861,714 of record CM047748.1, read on the forward strand.
TTACTTCAAAGGAATTAGTAAAGGCCACAGACAACTACAATGCAAATCGAATCCTAGGTCAAGGCGGCCAAGGTACAGTGTACAAGGGAATGTTAGCGGACGGAAGAATTGTAGCCATTAAAAAGTCCAAGATAGTGGATGAAAGTCAAGTTGAAGAATTCATTAATGAGGTGGTAATAATATCTCAAATTAATCATAGAAATGTGGTTCAATTACTGGGATGTTGCTTAGAGACAGAAGTTCCAATTTTGGTGTATGAATTCATTTCTAATGGAACTCTCTTTCATTATATTCACACTGAAAATGAGGAATTTCCAATCACATGGGAGCTACGCCTACGCATTGCCTTAGATGTTACAGATGCTCTATCATATTTGCATTCAGCTGCTTCCATACCTATATACCATCGAGACATTAAGTCAACAAACATACTCTTGGATGACAAATATCGAGCAAAAGTTTCAGACTTTGGGACTTCCAGATCTGTTACAATTGACCAAACTCATTTGACAACTCAAGTACATGGGACCTTTGGATATGTAGATCCAGAGTATTTTCAATCAAGTCAATTTACTGACAAAAGTGATGTTTATAGTTTTGGAGTTGTTCTCGCTGAACTCTTAACCGGACAAAAGCCGATTCTTTCAACTGAATTTGTTGAAGATAGAAGTTTAGCTTCATATTTTCTTCGTGCAATGAAAGAGAATCGACTATTTGATATCCTTGATGCTCGAGTTTTGAAAGAGGGTGAAAAAGAAGAGATTATGACAGTTGCTAATCTCACCAAAAGATGTTTGAATCTAAATGGAAAGAAGAGACCAACAATGAGAGAAGTAGCAATTGAATTAGCTGGGAATATCAGAGTGCCGAATGGAGCTTTACTTGAGCAACAAAAATATGAAGAGATTGATTTTGTTGACAGTGAGATAACTGGTCACTCTGCAACTGGTTCATCTTTGAGTACTGGATTGTTTTCTAATCATGTCACTTTAGATGTTCATCCTCTGATTTTAGACATGCATTAAACGGGGAGAGTACCCGTTTATTATGTATTTCTTTCAATAAATAAATTTTTGATGTTTTTGCAATATATTCTACTTTTATCATTTACAAACTAATAAAGTTGTTTGATCATTAGAATACTAAATTTTATGTAATGCGATGTTGATCAATTATAAGTATTACTTAAATTATTCGAGTAAATTTAATATCTTCCTATACCACAGCCAATAATCCATTGATCATATGCAAGAAAATAAGCAGCTCGGGTTTTTAGTTTTCACTTTCATTTTGTCCAACTCAACGAAGTCTTACATCTCTACCTATATGTTTCTTCTACAATATCTCTTTCTTTTTCTGAGGCTGATCTAGATGTGTGCGGGACGGTGGTAGATTTTTTTTTTTTTTGACTATTTTGACTACCTCAATGGAAGGTCGATTTCAGTCCTAGTTGATTCCGAGCTTTAATTCGGACTCAATAGAGCATATTCTATTATTACCCATATGCAATATAATGCTCTCTATCAATCTCTTCAGGATTTTGTATTCATGGACCGCGAAGGTTTTGGTTTTCGTTGGAAGTAATCCAAGAGAACGTCCCTGTTGTTATAAGTCTGCTTATCGGAAGAATCATAACAGCCTTGTAAAACATAAGCCTTGAGAATGTGGAACCTCTTAGATGCTAACGTTTTGATCTCTGGCTAGCTTCTCCTGGTGTTAATTCTTCTAAAACAGTTGTTAATAATGTTCCGCTTGGAAAGTGATTCCTTCATGCTGTAGAGCTATTTTTTATTTTGGTAATCCTTATCACTCTAGTGCATGATCCTGAAATTTATGCATCTCCTATTTCGACTTAATGGTAATTCCGCCGTAGTCTTGGTCAACTATTCCAATCATTCGCCTCTGGATTCAATGTTCCTCCTACTTTTGAGAACTTCTCAAGCACAAGTAAAATTAATTCTTTGATAATTCATTCCAGGACTGAAGCTAGCTAAGACGCTTCGGAAGAATACAATCTATCTATATGCCAGAAATTTCCCAACTTCATAATGTTTTTGAAACTAAGCTTTGGTTGTTTTCTCATTCATTGTAGTTGCCATTTATACAAACAGTTGGTATGCAAACCAAGTCCAAGTAACTAAATTCATTACTAACGTTGACTTAACAGAGTAATTAGAAAGTAACGGACATTTAATGGAACTTAGTAACTAAAGCCTTAACACTTCACATCTGCTAACTTTAACTAAATTTAACAACCATGAAACACAGTTATAATCATGGTTGTCAAATTGCATATCGTATCGTATATTAAAAACTTAATTTTTTGAATCGTATATTGCGTATTGTATCGAATCATAGGATATGCATTTTTCAAAAAAAAAAAAAAATTCTAAAATTAATATCATCTCCAAAATTAATTAACAAATTTTGTGATATTATTGGTTTTAAATTATGGTTTTCATAATCAAAATTAATCACAAAATTAAGAATATATATCATTTCCTCTCAACCATTCATATCATTTCTAAGATCAATGTTAATATCTATATCATTTCAAATATTAATCCTTAAAGCTAATAGAACATATGTATTAATATTTTTTAATTTCACAATGAGAATTTCAAATGAGTAACTGGAGAAATCCTATTAACCTCCTCTGTAAGTCGTGTAATGGAGTTAGGGACTCTCACGAACACCTATTTTTTGAGTGCTCCTATACCCAAAAAGTGTAGCATGCCATTCAGTCGAAAGGGCGTTTCTGGTCCCCTTCCAATTGCTGGTCTGAAATTATAAGTTGGTGTGCTGTAAACATAAAAGGAAGGAAAATTCATGCGGTGGTGAGTGAGCTGCTGTCTACTTCATATGGCAAGAGAGGAAATTTCGGCTCTTCAAAGGGGAAGTGCGTCTGCGACTCCACACCCTTAATTTCAAGGACACACCGAGAGTCCGTCATGTTGTTTCTGATTGGCATCTCCCTATGGAATGCATTAAGGGTGACAGGCATGATAACAGGTAATTCTTCTCTCATGGTTGGTAGGACCTATACCTTGGAGAAAGGCTTTTTGTGCAGTCTGTGTATGGTTGTGTTTTGTTTGGCTATGGTGCTTTGGGCTAGGAGTAACCTGATGTCTCTTCAAAGAAATCGCCTTACGAACCAGTCTATTATGAGGAGTAATCATTACCTGCTACCAACAATTAATCTCGGTGTTTGCTTATGCTTTTATGATTGGTGTTGTTGAGGTTGAAGGAAGCATTTGGGTTGATTATGTGGATGTTGGTAATTGGGTCAGTGGCCTCACCGCTTCTTCTTTTGTGCTGGCTGCTAAGTCCACTGGAGAGTGGAGTTCCCTTGACACCAAGGAGGCCTGGACCTTTAATTTAAGGGCACTCCAAAATTTTGGAAAGGCCTTAAGAGAGGCTGGATCGAAAATACTCTAAAGTGGAATTGTTTCAATGATGCCATGGACTTCTCCTAGCAGGGGCTTATTATCCTCTATGGCTTGGGCTTCTCTAATTGGACTAGTACAGTTCCCCATAGCCCAAGTCTTGATGGGCTAGATAGCAGAATTGGGCTGTAGGTTGATTTTTTTTAGGTCTGCTATAGGTGAGCTGGGTTTTTGTTATCATGATTCCCTTGTGTGCATGGTTTTCTTGATGGGCCTTCTTTTTACTTATAGTTTTTGTGTAGGTTTTTTTGTGCTGTCCAAGCGTCCAGCCCCGACGGTTTTCCCCGCCATTTGTGTTGTGTTTCTTTCTTGTTTTATAAATTTACCAGGTTTACCCAAAAAAAAAAAAAAAAAAGGAAAAAAAAAATGTTGTTCCCGATTCTGTTCTCAACAAATTATGTCAATCATGCTTCAAGCACATTAGAAGTTGAAAATCGACGTCGTATCTGTTTGGGCGCTAGGCGATAGGTAAACACAATGTGGTCATATATGAAGATGTAGTTTTAAAACGTGATTTACTTGAAATGTTGTTTTGAAAATTTGATTTTTGTGTTTCGTTGCTAGATTACTTGCAGGATTGTGCGAAAGGTATTATTCGATTTAGGAGAGGTTCATCAAGGATCATGAAGTGCAATTACATTGAATGGCTCCTTAATATATTATCCGGAAAGAAATCTGGTACGGTTTAAATTGTATTTCAACTTATGCAATTATAATTTGATAGTGTATTGATATGGAAATAAACTGTTTATATTTTTAGTAATTTTCTTTTGAATATGTTATAAGTTCTAATAGTTATCTATAAAAATAATTATACCAATAATTAGAAAATGTAGTTGCTGGTTTTATTGAAATTGATAGCTGTAGAATCTTAAGCATATGTGCATTAGGTTTTGGTAAGTAGAAGTAATGCTCAACTTGCATGTTAAAGGTTAGATTATTGAAACACGTGAGAATGATTGGATGATTTGGATGGACTTTGTTTTAAGACTATTCATATATATAAGACTCATTGATATATTGATGTGTACCTTAACTTACAAAAGTCTTGTTTTTGTTGGGTTTTTGGGTTTGCTAAGTGATGAGCCAAGCAGAGGAGAAGCATTCGAGTAGGGACTCAATGTATGTTTAAAGCCTGTCTTCCTCTTGTAGTCTTGTTCCTTTTTAAAAGCCTTTTTTTTTTTTTTTTCCATTTTGATCGGTTCACAAAGCTAGAAATGGAAATGCATGTTGGATGGTGATCTTATATTCGTATACAACGTACAACTGTTTAAAGTTTTTTTGTTGGTTTGGGATCTGCATGGTTTGGTGCTTTGATGTGTAGAGGTAGTAAAAGTGAAACCCTTTAACCCTTTAGGGTATGTAACATTAAAGTTTAAGGATCTTCATTAATTATGGGAATTGACTACCATATAAAAATTATGACTGAGTGAGGCTGACCATTACTAGCAAAGCAGATTGTTTGGTTAGTAAGAACTACAAGTTTGTGAATTGACTACTCAAGGGGTGAAGATGTTGAAGGGGAATAATGGCATGATTACAAATTTTGGATTATTGCCAACAAGTAGTTTTGTGCTGCTGGTTTCTTCATTCTGGTCATATGTCTCAATAGTGGCAATAAGGAGCTATGGGTAAAAATCGTTTAAATTGAATAGAGTACAATAGATAAAAATATGAAGGATAGAAGTGAGAAAATCATAACTTTAGGGTACACAGATTGTGAGAATGTTAAAACGGACCAATGATGTGCTTGAATATACTGCAATTGCATGATTCAAAAGGAATATGTAAATCAATTAATATGCTTATCTCTTAGTCATCTTAGTATAATTCTCTGGGGTTTGTAGTTCAAAATATGCTTATCTCTAATGCTTCTTGTGTGCCATCAGTCACTTATTGAAGTTTGTAGTTCAAGGGATTTTTGAACTTTATCACCTTGGTCCTACATGGATTCTTTTGAACAAACCTTATTTAGTCAGTGCTCAACTTTACTATAGTGCTCATAGGTGTTTGAGTTCAAACTTTAGCAACTAATATATTGATATGTTGTTTTCGGGATTTATACTAGATCCTGACAAATGCAGCTGACTTTCCTTGGGAGAGAACAGATTTGGTTTATGACATTGCCTAATATGGCCAAAAAATGCCACAAAGATTCTTAGCTCATTCAGCCACTAGAGACTTTGTGAAATCGAATAGAGGCTATCCTGAATTTTGAATGATAGGCTCTACTAAAGTTAGTTCTTCAAACGTTTGTGCATGCTCTTAGACTTTCATTCTCCAATAACATTAATTAAATCTTCTTCCATCTATTAAACAATTGAGTTGCTGATATGATAATATATATGCTTCATTATACAATAGATTTATTTTGTTTTTGTTCATCTTTGTCTATGTTGGAAACTATGTGTGTGTATATATATATATAGTGTAAAGGGTATATTTGTAATTATTGAGTGTGTGTATATATTTGAGTTAGGTTGTACTGTTGATATTAAGTGAAATAGAAAGAATAACATGGTATCAGAGCTTGAAACGCGTAAACCCTAAACCCATTTGCGTGGTTCAGTTTTCCTGCGAGTGCTGACCTCTTCCCTAGGTTTTTCGGTGACGTCTAATCCCTTCCCTGTGTTTTTTGGCGACGTCTGACCCCTTTCCTCTGTTTTTCGGCGATGTCTGACCCCTTCCCTCTGTTTTTTGACGACGTCTAACCTCTTCCCTTTGTTTTCCGACGACGACTGACTCTGTTCTTTGTTGTTTTCCTTTTTTTTCCGGTGAGTGCTGATTCTGATTTTTGGTTTGGTTAAATCCCTCTTCTCCGATTGTTGGTTTGGTGCAATAATTTTTTTTTTAAAATATGGCTCTTTGTTTGTGTTAAAATGGGAATGCTTTGTGTTGGCTTAGAGTTGAAAATGTGATACCAGAGTTGTTGTGAATCTTGGTGGTTTGAGTTGTGTTTGCTTGGGTTGTTTGGTGTTGGGATTGTTGTGAATCGATGGAGTTGTTGTGTTTGCTTGGGTTGTTTGGTGTTGAGATTGCTGTGAATCTGTGGAGTTCCGAGTTCTTTACTGGACAGTTGGCAACGAACGGTAAGAAGATAGTGACTGAAATTGTCACTTCCTCTACCAAAATTACTGATCAAAAATTATTGGAAAAAAGGAATTATATTTAATGGAAGCGGATAATCCGACGATATGTATCCAGCATTGATATGAGAGACCATTTAATCGAGGATCCACCTGAGGAAACAGAAAATGATAGTAAAACTCGAAAAAGATGGCTCATGGAAGATGATAAACTCTTCAATTAGGTTCAGAACACTCTTGATTCGTCCGTGGATGATGTGATTGGTCACTGTAATATAGTCAAGGAGTTATGGGAGTATCAAGAGTTCTTGTATGCTGGTAAACAAGACTTGTCTCATGCCCACAAATTGTTATTGAAGATCTATCGAGCAAATATGCAAGAGAAGACATTGCTCGAACAAGAAGAACAAGTGGTTGTGCAATGTTTTCTGACTGGGTTGAGACTGAAATATGAGATAGCTCATACACAACTTCTTACCGGTGAGACACTTCCCTCTCTTACGGATGTCTTTGCTCGCCTTCTCAGAGTTAGTAAAGGGGAAGATCGAGGAGTGTTTAAGGACAAAGAAACCCTTAAGAATCCTAATGTTGATCATGTAGCCCTAGCTAGCATGAAGTCTGGTGATAGCAAAGGTAACAAAAGGATAAGTAGTGATCATAGGAACAATCGTGGTAATGGCCTTCGCACTTGCTTTCACTGTGGTGCTGAGGGTCACGTAAAGAAAAATTGTTGGAAGCTCTATGGCAAGCCCTTGAATATGCAAGACACTCAAAAGTTTGCTCATGTTGTAACTCAAGATGGTCTCTTACCCACCCCATCACAGGTTACTATCTCTGCCGCAGAATATGCTTATCTCACTCAGAATTCTTGCTCCCAGTCATCCATCCCATCGACCTGTTTGTCCACTTCTAGTAGTAATTGGGTCATTGATTCTGGTACTACCCACCATATGACAGGCGATACAGGTATTCTCTCCTCATTTACACCTTCTTCCAATTTGTCTTCGATTACCTTAGCTAACGAGTCTACTGCACCTACTATTGGATGTGGTACTGCCCATCTCAATAAATCTATGTCTCTTTCCTCTGTCTTGTGCCTTCCTCATTTTCCCTTTAATCTTTTATCAGTTAGTCAAATTACTGATGCATTCAATTGTGGTGTTTACTTTTTTCCTACTCATTATATATTTCAGGATCTTGGGACGAGGCAGATTATTGTTAGGGGTCATGTATCAGGTGGCCTGTATATGCTCGATGATGTCTCCATTGCTGTCTCTCAACCTGTTGCATGTACCAGTGATTCATCTCTACCCATACTACATGATCACCTTGGTCATCCTCCCCTTCCCATTTTGAAAAGGTTGTGTCCTAATGTAGGGTCAGTGTTACACCTTGAGTGTGAGGAGTGTCAGTTTGGAAAACACCATAGAGTGTCCTATAGCCTTAGGATACACAAAAGAGCCACAGCCCCTTTTGATGTTATACACTCTGATGTTTGGGGTCCTTGCCCTGTGTTGTCAAAGTCTGGATATCGATATTTTGTTATTTTTGTGGACGATTTTTCACGTGTCACTTGGTTGTACTTTATGAAAAATCGTTCTGAACTATTCTCCATATTTTGTACCTTTTATGCTGAAATACAAAATCAATTTACTTCATCTATTAAAATTCTTAGAAGTGATAATGCCAAAGAATACTTTTTCTGCTCTTTTCTCTTCATTTCTGTCTACTAGAGGTATTATTCATCAGTCCTCATGTGTTTATACATCTCAGCAAAATGGAGTTGCTGAACGCAAAAATCGTCATTTATTAGAAGTTGCTTCTACCCTGCATTTTCACATAAAAGTCTTTACAGAATTTTGGGCAGATGCTATCTCTACAGCATGTCACTTGATCAATCGCATGCCTTCTTCTGTTTTGGGTGGTCAAATCCCGTTTTCCATCCTTTTTCCATCACAACCTTTATTCTCTCTTCCTCCTAAAGTGTTTGGGCGCACGTGCTTTGTTCAAGATGTTAGACCTCATGCATCCAAATTTGAACCTAGGTCTCTCAAGTGCATATTCATGGGTTATTCCAAATATCAGAAGGGTTATCGCTGTTTTTCTCCTGTCCTAGGTAAGTACCTTATCTCAACTGATGTTTCCTTTTTTGAAACCACTCCATATGTTGAGCCCTCCACCCCATCTACTTCTCTTGAAGCACCCCCTGATGATCTTCTTGTTCACCATATTACCCATCATAGTCATCTACCATCTCGTCCTCCTATCACCCAGGTATACTCTCGCAGGGTTCACTAGCACCATGAGACCCCTGCAGCAACATCTGATCCACTGCCTCTATCGACTGCCTCGCCTTCTGATCCGGTTCCTCCATCCTCCGACCATGATTATGATCTTCCCATTTCTCTTCGTAAAGGTAAGCGTTCTTGTACCTATCCTATCTCCTCATTTGTTTCTTATCAATCTCTGTCTTCATCTTCCAAGTCTTTTATTGCCTCTTTAGACTCCGTGTATATTCCCAACTCTGTGTCTGAAGCAATTGCTCATGATGGGTGGCGAAGTGCTATGGAAGAAGAGATGTTGGCTCTAGAACATAATGATACATGAGTTCTAATGGGGTTGCCTGAAAATAAAAAGGCTATTGGGTGCAAATGGGTTTTCACAGTGAAGGCTAATCCCAATGGGATTGTGGCTCGGTTGGTTGCTAAAGGTTATGCCTAGACGTATGGTATTGATTATTCTGAGATATTCTCCCGAGTGGCTAAAATGACCACTGTTTGACTATTCATCTCTCTTGCAGCTTCATATCGTTGGCCTCTTCACCAACTTGATGTAAAAAATGTCTTTTTACATGGTGATCTTCTTGAAGAGGTTACATGGAGTAACCTCCGGGGTTTGTTGCTCAGGGGGAGTTAGGAAAGGTATGCAAACTGAGGAAATCTTTATATGGCTTAAAGCAATCTCCAGGGGCGTGGTTTGGGAGGTTTAGTGAAGTGGTGACTCAGTCTGGTTTACACAAGAGTGCTTATGATCATTTGTCTTTTATAAGCAATCTAGTTCTGGCATCATTCTTTTGGTTGTTTATGTTGATGACATTGTAATCACTGGCAGTGATGATGTTGGCATTCAGAGTTTGAAAAACTGTTTGGCTTCCAAATTTCACACAAAAGACTTGGGTACTTTAAGGTATTTTCTTAGAGTTAAGGTTTCTCGGAGTAAGAAAGGGATCTTTCTCTCTCAACCCAAGTATGTGTTAGATGTGTTGACCGAAATGGGTCTAAGTGAAGCTAAGCCTTGTGACACTCCTATGGTTCCTAATGTGAGATCGAATGCTGAGGATGGAGAGATGTTTGGTGATCCAGAGAGGTACAGACGGATAGTTGGAAAGTTAAACTACCTTACAGTAACTTGTCCAGATATTGCTTTTTCAGTGAGTATGGTGAGTCAGTTTATGTCATCTCCTAGGACATCTCATTGGGATGCGGTCCTTCATATTTTGAAGTATCTAAAAGGAGCCCCTGGACGTGGGATTCTTTACAGTGATCATGGTCATAATAAGGTAGAAGGTTTTTCAGATGCTAATTGGGTAGGATCCTCTGTGGATAGACGGTCTGTGATTGGGTTTTGTGTTTTTGTTGGAGGAAATCTTATTTCTTGGAAAAGTAAGAAGACCCCGGTTATAGCTAGGTCAAGTGCAGAGTCTGAGTATCGGGCTATGGCATGAGTTACGTGTGAGCCCATATGGACAAGACATCTTCTTAGAGAAATTGGGTTTGGTGACCCAGGGACTATGGACTTGTGGTGTGACAACCAAGCAGCCATACATATAGCAAACAATCCAGTCTTTCACGAGAGGACTAAGCATATAGAAGTGGATTGTCACTTTGTACAAGAGAAACTTGAACAAAAGTTAATTGCTACTTATCATGTTCGAACAGGGGAACAACTAGCTGACATCTTCACGAAGTCTCTAGTTGGTAATAGGGTAACCTATATTTGTAACAAGCTGGGCATGATAGATATATATGCTCCAGCTTGAGGGGGAGTGTTAGAAACTATGTGTGTATATATATAGTGTAAAGGGTAAAGGGTATATTTGTAATTATTGAGTGTGTGTATATATTTGAGTTAGGTTGTACTATTGACATTAAGTGAAATAAAAAGAATAGCAGTCTACATAAACATCTCATTTCATTTTTTAAAATGTCATCAGGGAATCTTGCTATATTTAAGTGTTGACTTCATTATCCTTAATCACTAAGAAAATCAAGTTAAAGCTTGTTTCCTGGCTACTGTTTGAAGCAAGGAACACATACACAGGTATCACTTTCTATGAAGTTTTGATTTTGATATTTTCTCTATTACTACTGTTCTATCTATTCTTTATCTTTGCTCCTCCTCCACTATGACTTGGGAAATAAGCGTTTCTACAGGTTGTTGTCAAGTAGCAAACACTGAAAGATATCAGAGACTACATTGTAGATGTAATTTGCAAACCTGTTGGACCCGGTCACAACCTGTTGGAAGCGTGACATTGATACAATCATAAAACAATTAGGTGTTATGTAGAGTTAGGTGTCTCCTTCCTTGGTGGCTTACAGCCATATGACTCTGATGGTATCTCTTAAATTTTTTTAATTTCACAGATGAAATTGCCATGTTGAATTTGTTCGCAATGATCGGCAAAATTAGGATTGAAATTGGCTTGAGATTGGGTGGAACTTGTATACTTGGTTGTGTGAAACTTTCTTCTTTGTTGTTCTTCTTCTGTATTGTCAATTGTTTGTAATGTTGGGTTGAAGACATAACTGTTTAAAGCTTGGGATCCTTGGTTAGCTTCTATGCACCAAGTGTTTGATAAATTGCCTTAGTTGGATTTTTGTTACATTTTGAAGCAAGGACTATACAAGTATCAATTTCTGTGGATATTCAAAGATGTTGAGTTTGATATTTTCTCTATTATCTCTGCTTCTCCTCCGCTATGACCTGGGCAATAAACTTTCCTTACAAATCTTCTTTTAAATGGGATATATCTTTCTACAGGCTGCTGTTAAGAAGAAAAAACTGAAAAATATCGTACACTACATTGTTGATGTAATCTGTAAACCTGATTGCCTCGATCACAACTGTGAATCCATATTCATTCTAGTATGTGTATTGGTTTCATAATTTGTTTCATTTCTGAGATACTTTATCAATCATATGATGTACAATATTGTTTTTAACTCATTTTCCTTTAGAGTTGCGATTCTAGAAGTCAAATTATACCCTCTTGCTAATTCCTATTTTTTTCTTTCTGCATTCTCCTTTATGCAAGGAAACTAATAATGGACAGAAGCCAGAAGATAAAGTTCCAAACCACCAACCTTTCAAAGCTTCACAACTGTGAACAAATGCCTCAAAAATGGCACGGTTTGTCAGAATAGACGAGATAGAGTCAGTGAGAATTAGTCTAACAGAGCGCAGAAGAAGCTTAATGTCTTCTTTAAGGCATAAGATATCTTCGAGTCAAAGAGGCACCGAGAAGGATGACAATGAGGCGCTCGTTTCTGACATTGAAATTGCTCAGCAATGGGCTGCCATTGAGAGACTGCCGACTTTTGAGCGGCTCAAGTCTCCTCTGTTCGATAAGGAGGGAGAAGGGAAGGTTGTGGATGGTGAGGGGAAGAGGGTGGTTGATATCATGAAGCTTTGTCTGGTTGGGAGGCGTGTGTTTATAGAGAAGCTTATTAAGCATATTTAGCATGATAATTTGAAGTTGTTGAGGAAGATCAGAGGAAGAATTGAGCTATAAGTTTTTGAATTTCTTCTCATTTTGGAATTTTATGATTTGAACTGTTGCCAAGTTTGAGTCCTTGTTAATGTGCTTGTTGAAAGTTTGGTGTTTTATGGTGGTTTTATGAGGTTTCAGCTCAAAATTAGTGTAGGAATGCTGTCCACTTGGAAGGAATCTGCTTAATTGAATTACTCTTGTTATAACTGAAAGGTCTTCTGAAATTAATTTCAGCACGCTGGTAAACAAATGCAGTATTTACTTGGCATAAATGTACTTAATTGAAGTGTTCATGTTGAAATTTTTTTGGGTCAGCTTTGTAACTTTACTAATATGCTTACTAGAAGCTTAATTTTTGATATATCGGGTTTGGTTTGCCTTATGAGGTTTAGAATCAGACTTTAGTTGAGTAAATGTAGTCTTCTTAAGACAAGGCTACTTTATATAAAAGTGCATATAAGTTGGTATCAATTTGCCATGTGCATAGTGGTTTAACTTTATTTGAATGCTAAGATTGTTAATGTCATATTTTTCCTCTTTCTCAATGTGTATTGTATGCTATTGTTGTCTGTCAATTGTTTACAATAAATAATTCGTATATTTAAGCTTAGGTAACCTTCAAAAATATTTTATAAGCATTCTTCTTTTATTAGAACCAGTTGTTTAGAATCATCAAAATATGATTTTTATTGAAATTGATCAGAAAGGATGTTGAAAAAATCATCAAAATATGTAGTTAATAGTTAACAAATTAATTATCTGATTAGCAAGTGAAATGCCAACTTTTTTTGAGTTCTTGTAACTATTCTCCTCTTGTTGGATCAATTTATATAAGTATTATGGGCTGGAAGGGCCTGGTTCAAATTGAATTAGTCCATACCTCTAAGCCCGAGTTATTTTATTTTATTTTTTTATTACTATTTTTTATTTTTTTGAGTTTTAAAAAGAGCATATACAAATATTGATTAATATGGAAATTAATAACATAGAATATGAGATTACTAACACATCAAAACATAGATTCTTTACATTAAATGTTGGATTATCGATGAACATTTTATGTTATTTTACTAGTCTCAAATTTCATATTATATTATCGGTTTTCATAATCTTTTATTAAGTATGACGCTAATATCTTACATTTTGCACCATTACACTATTATTCTACATTTTACACTATGATTGTACTATAATCTTAAATATATTTTAAATTGATAGAAGCTTATTCTACGTATTACACTATGATTCTACTATAATCTTAAATATATTTTTAGTTGATAAAAGCTTACTTAAGCCTTCTGACAAACCATAAACAATTCTCTGATCTAGAAAAAAAATTGTCATCTTTGAATGATTTTGAGTTGAGGGTCTTGATATTGTTATTTATGTTGAAATGTCAGAGTCCTAGGATCAGATGAGACAGAAACCAGAAAGCTATAACCCTTTCCCAAGAAATGAACTGAAAAATCTTGAGAGAAGATCGAATTTTCCAGAACTGAATTTTGTTAGTTTCAGCTCAACTTACAAAGAATTCTTGAACTGCTTTTATACTAAAATGAGTCCACGTTGGCAATCCGTGTGACTTACAGATTTTGCAAAGAAACAAAATTAATTCAAGGAAACACAAAATGACAGCTTTTCCACTGTTGATCATTTTTTCCAGATTTTATGAAATTTCAGTTGAAAACCCAGCAGCTTTGATCCGAAGTCGTTAATGAAACGACACCGTTCGACTAACGAGAGCTAACACCTTTTAATAGAATTCAGCAACCTCTGTTAATGTAGCCGTTGAGTTCAAAATTCGCAAACACTTGAATATATGCTGGAAACAGAGGAAACCAGAGGAGTTTGATCTCCTCTCTGCTTGGTGGCTACTGACTCCGTAACCTCCTTTCCTCCCTGAAGCCAAGCAGTAAGAATTTGTTGTGCAGCTTGCACACCAGAATACACAAATCATTTCATAACATGAAAAAGCAAAGGGGTTATCTTATATTTATATTAATTGTGATTTCCATTTCTTCAAATTTGTAATTCAGTTTTCAAAATTGTCTTTTGATCATTAATTAAAAATGAATATCACATCTTTCAATTTGTCAAATAGGTAGATTTGTATTACAGTATGCAAGTATTAATTATTTGGATAAATTCCATTAAAATTTTGAAAAATCTGATCAAATTATAACGTGATAGAAAAATTTGAAGGAAAGCTAATAATTTCACTGAAAACAAACAAGTGAAATTGTTGTAGCTTGTAACAAAATCAAAGTTTGAATTTATGGTTATTCTCTTTGTTGTGTACTTACTCAGTTCAGAACATTATTCAATTTATTTCCAGCATATTTAAGAAATGAAACATCGAGCTAATTAAAACATGGATATACCAGATGGCAATATAATAATTTAAAAATCAACTACACAATTTTATACATGTGCTCTGTAAAGTAATTAGCAACAGATAGAATTAAAAACCAGCATAGTATTCTAATTATTTAGCTAGGGAAGTTGAAATGGAATCTTCATTTAGTATTCGATAGACTCTTCTTTAACTAATCTAGAGTAACAAAAATGGTTCTGTCCCTTTCAACTTTAAGTGTCCTATGCAATTTTTCTATGTGGAAGAATTAACATAATATTTGATACTAACACAAAATACTTTTCAATTCATCGTGATTTGTACGTAATGAAAATAGATTTGTGAATTTTGTCACCATAATTTCATAGACTTTTCAAAGATAAAAATTAGTGGACAAATGACAACAAACTGATCATTAATCTTCTAAGAGTTGGAATCTTTGATTAGTATACGAAAAGTAATAGTTCTACATTGACTAAATATTGCATTGAAAATTCAAGGCCTGTTGTTTTCCTTGGAATTGTTAAGAAATTTATTCTTGTTTTTTTTTTTCTTTCTATTATTTTGTTTTATAATGTAAAAAAAAAAAAAAAAAAAAGAAGATAAATCAAGTTATAACAAAAACATCATATAACCTCTCTTTTTATAGCCGAATGACAAGTCTTTTAGTCACCAGGGTTAGCTATACTTATGGATCTTGTGTTCGAGTGACAGGAGAAACACTTACTACATTTAGACAATTGTCATTTGTGCAATTGGGCTTGTAAGGTGTTATACAATTATGTCAGGATACCTCAATTACGGGCTCGACTGACAATTGGCCTGTAGGGTATTCCATTTTTCCATATATATATATATATATATATGTTTTTATGAGCCACACAATTTGTACTTATAATCTAATTCTTCTACAACACTACTTAAGTAAATCTAAAATTTTATTCTAAGTGATGTGGTTTTTTATGTAGTGTATTAACTATATATTTAGACATTAAGATCACATAAGACAACATATTAACACTTAGAAGTGTTTGTCTTATTAACATCTTCACGTTATTTGTTTGAAATACAACTCGCGCCAACAAATTGTACCAAGTGTACTGATAGTAGTCACCGTTATCAAGCCATGATCCTTTTGTCGGAACCAAATCTGGTTTTATTTGGGCTTTATGTTTTTAATTTCTACTTTATAGAAATGGGCTCAATTAAGGGAGTGCAGGCCCAAAACTCAGTAGAGGGAAAGAGATTAACAAAAAAACAAAAAGAGTCCAAAATCAAAATAGTTTGGGTAAAAGTTCTATTTGCCCAAAAAGGTAGGAATGCTTATAAAAATAAGAGGGGTGTGTATGACTGTATGTAAAAGAGTACTTCGACCTGTTTTTTGTAAACAATTAGTCCAACATTAATAAAAAAATATTTTCTCACAATTGGGTTTTCTCCATTTTCCTCCACTTTCCCTCATTTTCACACCACCCAAACACTGAATTCCTCCACTCAAATCTTATAAAAATCTATTGAGGATTTTTGTATTTTCACCTTGGGTCAAATATTTTAATAGTAGTACATATCCATTTTGTTTGCATTATATATACTTGTCATTAGAATACTAATAAAAAATATCATTCAGATAAAAAATTAACAATATAATGGGTACTTGTAACATACAGAATGGTAACATGTCACTTTTTAGAAATGGATTTGTACATAATGAAAATAGATTTGTGAATTATATGGCAATCATTTCATAGACTTTTCAAAGATAGAAATGAGTGGACAAAAGATAACAAACTGATCATCAATCTTCTAAGAGTTAGAATCTTTGATTAGTATACGAAAAGTAATAGTTCTGCATTGACTAAATATTACATTGAAAATTCAAGGCTTGTCATTTTCATTGGAATCGTTAAGAAATTTATTCTTGGTTTTCTTTCTATTATTTTGTTTTACAATTTATATATATTAAATCATGTTATAACAAAAACATCATATAACGTCTCCTCTTGTGGCTAGATGATAAGTTTTTTAGTCACTAGGGTTAGCTATACCTAAGAGTCTTGTATTCAAATCGCACAATAAATACCTACTACATTTAGGCAATTACCATTTGTGCAATTGAGCTTGTAAGGTGTTCTACAATTATCTTGTCTGTTGAATCTAAAATTAAAGGTCTCAAGGAAGGAGAAAAAAAAGGTAAGAGCTAAAATTTGTTGCTTACTACTTCCATGGGGATAATATTTCATTAAATTGTCAGTTGAATCTCCGCTATTAGTATCCATAATTAAGGAAGCTAAGAGATCAATTAACGGGATCTTCATCATCTGGGGTTGTTACATATCTTGTTGCTCCTGCCAAGCAATATAAGATCACCAGGATTATCAAGTACAGATACTAAATGTATACAGAAATTAAGATGTTTTATGAAAATTATTTTATTATTTGACTCAATATCATTATCCATAAAGGATAGTTGTATTCAAAAATCTCTTCTGGTTTAGCTTTGCTGTTACATGTCTAAACATCTCCTTTGTTTTCTTTTCAGCAAAGTATGGTTTTATTATTTTACTTCAATAACTGATCCATGTGGATCATTATTAAGAGTCCTAATCATTAGGGAGTAGTTAGTAAGTTATGGAGTTGTTTCCTATTCAAAGTCCTAGTCTCAAGGAATCGTGGAGCGTGTTTAGGAGTAGAGCGTTAATGTAAAGTGTATTTAAATAGTTGGAATAAAAAGAGAAAGGCATCTGAAGCGTTAAAACTGTTTTTGTTAAACTTTGGAGGTTGGGTTCCCTCGAAGAAGCCTTGTTCAACTCTTATTCTCATCCTAAAAAACCAGCAAAAATAGCTTTACCCAGTAGTATTCATCTTAAAGCTAACAATGAGGTTGCTATATATGACTCCATGAATAGTATAGTCAAGAAACAATAAAGTTTACCAGCATTCTCAAGCTCATAAAAATGTTTAAACTTATGATACTAATATATTTATGACCCAAACACAAAAACTCTGGGCCTGCCATTATGCCATGTAAATTAATATATCACTTGCTATTCAATTTCTTGGCTGGAACCCATGTAGTTACCCCCTTATTCCTGAAAATTCACACATGCCATAGCACTCATAAACACCAGGTAAGATGAGGCAAACACATCAGGCTAACACAGTACATTAACCATGCACCAAGTAAAGAGAAACTTCAGAAGGATTTACCATGGGCGGGTATAGATGATGAACAACATTGTCATGTACCTTGTAGACTAAAATACAGTTTTATCTCCTTTCCAAGTTGAAAGTCTAGGAATATTGAAGCTTGGACATTACCAATTGAAATTCTAGGAAAATGATTGCAAAAACATGCAGTGGACAGATGTGGTTTGTAATGGAAAGGAACTATGTAACTGGTAAGGCAGCAAAGTTCCAGTTCTTTTATGATGATGACTAAGCAGAGGTGCCCTAGAAAGTGGTCTTTCCTACTTTATGAAAGAGCGGAAGATATGCTATGGTTGCATACTAAAATAACTGTCCACGTGGGAATATCTTGTCGGGCCTTAAATTTTGAAGATCTTACAAGATTCTAAGCTGCAACAAGTTGATTAGTTTTTAACTTGTCACACATTGTAAATAATGTTTTGATATGCTTAGTATGGCATATTGTCCCAACCAGGGCCGTCTTTAGAACATTTGTGACCCTAGGTAAAAGTTGCTTTGGGAACCTTCTAATAATATAAGCATATATTAAAAAAAAATTATTTCAAATTTATTTTTCTTGCCTTTTGAGATGCAAAATCACTAGGAGAGGTGGACGACGACCAACGGGAGCAGATGCTGGAGAAGCGATGGGTGGTGAAATGGGTGATTTCCAATGCCAGGATTAACCAGAAAAGACTTGAGAAGTCACAGCCCAAAAGGTTTCGGTGGCCAGCGTTTGGCAGAGTAAACGGATAGGTATGAGAGGGGTTTTGGTGAGAAGGCAGAGGGGAGGAAGATGGTGGTGTTGGGGAAGGCCAACGATGCCAAGTACATGCCGAAAAGGTCAGAAATTGTTGTCACTAGGTTGCGAGATTCGTAAAAAATAGCCAAATCGAGGGCTATCAAGGCTGGAAAAACACTTGGAAAACGATAAAGTGATGGTTCCGATTGATTTTGGTGAAAAAATTTGACCAAAATCAGCTCCAAACGGCCGGTGATGGAAGAGGGGTGGAGATGATTTATGTGAATGTTAAATTTTGAGATTGAATTGGGGGTGAATAATTTGAGTCATATAAATGACCATTTTAGTCTTTCATTGTTAAAAGAAATTTAATGTGTTAATTTAGGGGTGTAAATTAAAATTTATGAAACTAGAGGTACAAACTTGCCATTTCGCCAGACTTTGGGTGGGAATATATGTAAAATGTTAATAATAAATTTGGGTCTTTTTGGTTTTTTCTTTTTTAAGCCCTTTGGATTGGCCTAGATAAGAAATTATTTACTTTTTTTATTTTTGTAATATATTAAAAAAAAATTTATAAAAAATTTGACCCTTTTTGGCCTTATTTTTTGGGGGCCCTAGGCAGGTGCCTCACCTGCCTACCCCTTGAGCCGGCCCTGGTCCCAACTACCCACACCCTCCAAAAAAGAACAAAATGATTGTAGTTTATTTAAGTACTAAAAATATACCTATCTAGCAATGACATTACACTAAAAAGCATTTTTGTTTATAATTTCAATATTTAAGAGTTCAAAAGGATAGGAGGAAACATATTGGGTACTTACTGATTGAGGATAGCATACATCTACTACAATGTAACGGTTCTCCTAAAACGCCAAAACAAGTAATTAGCGATCCAAGACTCCAACTTTTGCAGAATTACAAATACCCTTTTGCTGTCTATTTACATTACTCCAAAAAGCAGAAACTTTCTAAACGGTTTTACCAATCTTGGAAACAGAACGAAACCCCATTGCACAATTGACCTAAGAAACAAAAACAAACATAACCTATTCAATTTTCCCCATTTCTTTATTTAAGTAAATAAATAATCAAAAATAAATGATTGTGGCAATAAAAGTAAAAAAAGAGAAAAAAATGAAGCGAAGACTGACCAGTGAGCAGTCTTTTTCTGGGTTCTTTCTATGTTTTTGTTTTTCTTATTCTTTTTCTCGTGTTGTATCGGAGCTTGAAAGAGACAGTGTTTCTGGGTTGAAAAAACACTTGTTCGTCTCAGGTATTCGCTACCTATGCCTGGTAGTTGGGTCACGACTCATGAGGAGAGAGCGTAGGTAAAATTACCCCTGATATTTTTCAAAGTGTCTTTGGGTCCAATAAATTTAGAAAAAGCCTCTATTGTCCCTGGGAGAGTGTGGGCGTTTTACCTATCGTTAAATAGCATAAGGTCAATTTTATCTTTTCATATAAGTAAAATCACGTCCCCGTTATTTTGCAGTTACATAATTTGAATGTAAATACACTTGAATATAATGAGATTCGAGAGCTTGAATTTATTCAACTCTTGTTGGATTAATTTATACCATCAATGAGACTCGAGCAATATAAAGAATACCTCATGACATTTATACATTTGTTTAAAATCACGATACAGATTAGGCAAAATCATGAAAATATATTTAAATATTTGTCAAATTATTTTGAGAAAATTTCTTAATAATTAATTCAAAATTAACAATTAAAACATTTAAATTTAAATATATTTACATAAAATATTTAATATTACCTTCTAGGGTTAACGATGCCATTGATGTCGTAAGACATGATGATTTCATTACTGGGAATTAGTGAAATAGGTCATAACTATGATAATTGAGACAAGCCCAAGCACAAACAATCAAATAATAAGCCTCAGGTAGTTGCAGAGTTTCAGCAGATCAAACAGTCAGCAATCCAGTTCAGCTCACCTAACTCTTTCAAACTAGATGAATATAAATGAAGGGAAGATGAAAGATGACTCTTTAAATTAGGAGCTAACTTAAGAGAAGGAACATGAGCTGCAATGTATCACAAACTATACAGAGGCCTCGTTTTGAAGGTTGCATAGAGGTAGAATCTTTCGTAGAATTCATTCTACAATCATACAGAAACTAAATATATACAAATATACTAATTTTAAACCAACAGAATATCAGATTGTTGCTATCTTAACCAATATAACAAATGTCGTTTTAATTTCTGAAAGTGCATTTCCAGGAAGCTCAGCTCATGAAGAACAACTTAGCTAGACTGAAAGCTGAGTTGGAATTCTACAATTTGCTTAGCTCTTCTTGATGAGCTGAGTTAAACGCTAACTTATTGAGCTGAGTTAAGAGTAATCATGAGTGACAACCTTATCAACTATCGTATTGACTATTGCATTAGGAATAAGTGAGGCTCAATATATAATCAGATTCGGTATAGCTTAAATTTAAAACATAAGCTTTGCAGTATAATATTTTGTGGTATTTATGAAAAATAATACTATACATACAATATTCTCATACAACATTATATGACATAAGATGATTGGATGAAAGTTTAATTTTAATTTAAAATCAGCCAATTATATTGTCACATAATGTTGTATGAGAAATATTGTATAAAAATATTGTATATGTAATATTACTCATTTATGAAGGAAAATTAAATATATAGCTTAAATAAAAAAAAAATTGAGAATAAAAAAATTACAATCTTACAGTGTCGATCACTTTATACATCTCCTTGTAGAACTTTTTTTTCATTAAAAAAAAAAAAAAAAGAAACTTTTAGTTGATATTTAATTTTATTTGGAATAAGAATATAAATAATTAAGATTTATATACTTATATAGTTATATGGGGTGTAATAAATATTTATAGGAAAGAAGATTTTAAAGGTAAATTAATAATTTAATTTAAAAAAAAATTAAAAAATGGGTTTCGATCTATTCACAAAAGAGGCTAATAGACCACTCTTTGCTTAAATATTTGTCCACTAACAATGGATGGGCTTAAAACTACAAATAAATGCTGGGCCTAGAAACCCTAAACTAGAAAACAATATTACATAAAAATATAATTACAATTACTTTATTGAATTTTATTAAAATTTTATAGTTAACTTGTTCCCTCCACCAACATAGTTTGCATACTGTGCCTTGTCGTCCTTGATCAAGGATTTGATTTTCATTAAAGTTGTCCGTGGCCTTTTCCAATTCCTCTGAAGTATAATTATAATTAGGCCGAACGACTTACGTATACCCAAGGTTTGTTAAAACGACAAGTTGATACTCAAAATGTTTTAAAACGACAAATAGGTACCTTCTGTCATGTTCTGTTAGTGATTTTCGTTTGATAATAGTGAAAAGACTAAAATACCCATTAGATACGTATGTAGTAGCGTAGATTTGGTATTTTTAGGTGAGTCGTGACTAAGTCGGTAGGAAAGGCGGATCACCGTAACGGCCGTAGATTTGGTATTTTTCAGAAGATCCGCGACTAACTGACCTAAAAGGCCGTCATCACTGCCGATCCTGCAGTTAGGGGCACAAATCTTGCCTTAGTATAGTTACTGACATGCACTGCTGGATCGTGTCATAACAAGTCGATCTAGCATTTTCCGACCAAATCTGGCGGTCGAGGTTGAAAAAGGCCAGATTGATGCGTTACGACACAGATCCGACGGGTTTGTGTCATAACTCAATTTTCCGACTAGATTCCGGCAGTGGTGGCCGGAATCTGGCACTACGGGTGGTGGGGGTGTTTTTGTTATTTTATATATTGGGGTATTTAGTCAATTAGCAAACCTAGGGGGTTTTTTAGAAATTTTTAAATTTATAAAAAACTAAAATATTAAACTTTTAAGGGCATTTTAGTCTTTTCACTATTATCAAATGAAAATCACTAACAGAACATGACGGAAGGTACCTATTTGTCGTTTCAAAATCTTTTGGGTACCAACTGTCGTTTCGGCAAACGTTGGGTATGTGTAAGTCGTTCTCCCTTATAATTATAATTACTTTATTGAATTTTATAATATTTTATTATATTACTTTTAAATTTTCTAACTGATAATTACAAGTATTTAACTATGTAACTGTTATATCGGAAATTTTAAAAACTAAAACTATTAAATTGTTAATTGGCTCAATGACTAAATATATAAGAATATGAGAAAAATTTCATTCCCATAAAGTATATAATACAAGTTTGATTTCTTAATGGCTAGGCCCACGGCATGGTACCCTATATAGCGGGTTGTGCCGTGGGCCTTCAAATTTGGTAGGTCAACATGGTATGAAAAGACATGAATTTTTATTGGTCTTAGCACGACGTGGTATGACACGACACAGTCTACTACGGACTCTATCTATATTTAATTAACATGGCCGGTTCAAAATGCCACTCACCAAATCAATCATCCAGGCGTGTGACAAAATTAAAAGCAAGTTGGCATCTGACATAAAAGCAATATTTTTAACTAACATGGCCGGTTCAAAATGCCACTCACCAATTATTAATTTTCTAATCCATCTTCAATGGAAATTTCTTTTAACTTCCTGATGTTAAATTCTAATCAAATAAGAAAACCAAATCAAACAAAAAAGGAAATAAAATAAATATTTGGTTTAAAATAATGTGTTCCACATCACCCTAGCTTTTGGGTCACTTTCAATTTGACCAAATTAACTAATTTTCACTTATTTATTTGATTATTAATGTTTATATGCAGAAAAAAGTTGGTTTTTTTGTTTTTACTTTTGGATTGTTCTAAACATGCATTACAATATGATTAGCGATAATTACTTAAACCTCTCTAGGTTTGGCCTAAATCAGATAAATCCTCTTGATATCCGTATTAACTTAAAACCCCCTATAGTTAAGTGAACGTTAATATTTTTATGTTAGTTTTAATAAGACAGGGGCAAAAGAGTAAATTGTCAGTAAATTTTATAGTCAAGCAATAATTAATCAAATTATTATAAGCTAAAAAAAAAAAAAAAAGAGGGATAAATCACTTTAACCTACCGCAACCCCCTGCAACCCAGCCAGCGAACCCACAGTTACTTGCACCCCTTTCTCCATCGAGTTTCTTCCCTTCCTCGTATCTTCCCACCCCAACTCTTAAAACCATGCCGCATCACCATTAAGATTGTCAAACCATACATTCAAGTTTCAAAATGATTGAATTAATTTCACAGATTAAATCATGCGGGTACACTCATATTTGGATTTCTACTCATTTCTAAAGATCTACAAGCTTTAGTTAACAGCAAAATGTGGGAAAAATTCATATATCTGCAGCCATAGCAAGTGCACACATACAAAAAGGGAGCTGAAAGAGTTGGTAAGATTACTGTCAAAATTCTTAATCGAAAAAAATGATGCAACAATCACTTTTGCTCACCTTTTTTTATTTAGTGCAATGGTTGTTTCCTCCTTTTTTTTTTTTTTTAATTTGGTAATGATACTATGTGGGTATGAGTGAGGTAGAAAGTTGTTGCGAGAGAAGAGTTTAAAAAAGCATAGAAGACGTTTGATGAAAAGCCCTAATGGTGATGGTGGTTGAGGTGGTGTTGTGGGGGAGAGTTGGATGTTTTAGGAGAATGATTCTACGACAGAAAGAGATTTGGGGCATGACAAGATAGTTGCAGGGCATGTTAATGAAGAAGTGGGGTGCTGGCTGGGAAGACAAGGGTATTAAAGTCATTCATCCTCTTACTGTGAAAACAAACTAAAAATGACCAATGACAGGGGTTTTTAAGTTAATTCCTTTACCTCGACAAACCTCAGGGGTTTTGAAGTACTATATTAAAATATTTTCAAATTACGATGATAGATACCTAATCTTTTTAACATATTTCATTTTAAAAATAATTTGATGCAAGAAATATTTTATGACTTGATCAATGGCTGACTTAGGCTTAGGCTTAGAAGTTTTAAATTTCATATTAATTTTACCACTTCAAATTAAATATATACCTTTGTTTGGCCTAGTTTATTTATCAAATTTCATCTTTTGTCACACAAATATTATTTCCTAATTTAACCAATGGTTTTGATCATTGATCTCGTGATTTCTAACACAGCTTGATTAATACAATCATTATTATTAAATCCAAAACGAATAAATATTTGATTAGAAATTCAACCTTAAAAACCGGTTTAAAATATCAAATAACAAAAAACTTGCTGCAGTTTCTATTTATACCATCTTATTATTTCGGGTTGAAGTGATTATGTAAAGGAGAGAAGGGTTGTGCATGGGGGGATATGATATGATTTGCAACTGGAAGTTTTAAGTTGATGACTTTTACAACTCTAATCATACAGCTTTATTACAAGACTTATAGCATAATAGCACCTGCCAAATCTTTCTTTGTTGATACTTGATTATAGAATTAATTGTTGATCTCGATGTCTTTTATTATTACTCTTTTTTTTTTTTTTTTGTGTGTGTGATTAAATAATTAATCCTGAGCGGTTGAAATGATTATTGTATTATGCTTAAAATATGAAGAATAAAAATACATCTACCCACCAAAATATTATAAGGTTTTTAATCAACTACATCCATTAATCTAATTGCGGTTAAAGAAATTTGTTATTTGATATTCGTGAATAAGGACAAAACTATCCTTGTTGCAACCTACCAATTCTTTAAATTATTGATAATAATACTTAAAATATTCCTTTTAAATTTTGTAACTGTTATATTGAATATTTTAAAAACTAACTGCAGTGAGCAAACTATTCAATTGTTAATTGACTCAGTGACTAAATATACAAGAATATGAGAAAAATTTTCTTTCCCATAAAGTATATAATATACAATGTTCAACAAATTGACTCTGCTTAGTTTTTAAACTATTTTCATAACAATCATGATATTACCACAGGTGTAGAGTGTGACAAGTTTCAATTTTCTGTTTTAAAAAACTGCAACTCGCTTATAAATGCCTGTATAAATAGGTTCAAAGTGTTTGATTTAATGTTTCAATGAAAACAAAAATTTGTTCATATTTAGACTAGATTTATAAGATTATCTCCAATGGTGCTCTTTATTTTAAAGAGCATATTTTATATAAATAAAAAATATCTTTATTGACTTTTAAATATAAAGAACAAAATTTTTATTCAAATCCAATAGACTATTTAAATTTTAGGAGAGATAATATGTTTTTTCAAGAAAGAAACTTAATAGGAAAAATAAATCATAAATAAAATGCATAGAAACTAGTAATTTATTATTTAAAATTAGGATACAGAGTTAAAATTGACTTTCTAAATATGGAGAGTCAATCTCACTGTTTAATTTATATTTAAAGAATAAAGAGTCTGTTGGACTCTTGTTTCTATATATAAACTCTTTATAATAAAGAGTTTATGTCATATAAAGAGTTCTTTGGAGATGCTCTAAAAGTATCAAAGTGGATTCGGTTGACTTCAACCTAACCTATTTCAAGCCCAAATAACTCTGCTCAGTAACATTTTCTTAAAAAGAATTGACAATTTTTCAGAAAACAATATGGGAAAGATGGGGATGAAAAGTGTAGATGCAAAAAATCTACTGTCATAAAAATAGGGTGTGATCCCGTGAGGTTGAGGTCACTGACAATCCATTAGACCTGCACACATGAAAGGGCAAGCGTGAAGCTTCCGGAAAACACCGAGGTGGTGTTTGCCGTAGGCACTCCGACGCTCAAGTCAGCAAGGCTGAAAGAGATTTAATAAGAGTTAAGGAGAAGAAGAATTACCGGGAGTCTTCTCGGAGGCTAAGACTACGGCGGAGGCGTCAGGTTCTTGGGAGCAAGAACTTAGGAGCAAATAGATGGTTTTGAGTAGTGTAGATTGACTGTGGGAGCTTGCCCCCTTAATGAGAGGGCAAGCCTCTGTTTTTATAGTGAACCTAAGGGGTTGAAATCCTAGTAGGACATTGAGTCCTCTTTTGGGAGATAATCCTCATCATAAAAGAGATATGATTTCTTCACCTTATCAGATTAAGTTTAATAGTTTAAATAAGAGTTGGAATCTTAGTAGGACACTAAGTCCTATTTTAGGAGATAATCCCTATCATGAAAGAGATATGATTTCTTGACCTTATCAGATCAAGTTTAATAGTTTTGAGTGAGATTTGAAATCTTAGTAGAAGAGGAAATAGAATGAGATTCTGATTTCCTATTTATACTGTTGCAGGCTAATGGGCTGAAACCCAGTTTAGCTTAACTTATAGGATAGCCCAACTCATAGAGTGGGTAGGTCGCAAGGTGATTTCAAGCGTGGACCCAATCGCGATTGGGTTGAGGCCTTGGGCCGTGACATGTTTATTTCGTTATTGGGCCCCGTCAAGCCCAAGACGATTTTTGGCCCTAACAGTTAGCCCCCACTCTCTAAGTTAAAGAGTATTTAGCTTAGAGAGTAGATTAAATCGAATGAGTGCAGACTAAGTGGATTAGTGATCGTTGTGTGGATTGGGTCGATGACTTGTCGATTTGAGGTGCAAGAACCCTTCAACCAATCTGGCCAGTGAATGTGTGCTTTATGGGACAGGCGGGGAGGGGCCAATCAAAGGTGCAAATCCGTGGATCGAACAGGGTCGATCCGAAGGTGTAAATCTGTGGATCGAGTAGGCTCAATCCGAAGGTGTAAATCCATAGAAGGTGTAAATCCGTGGATCGGAGGTCAATCAAGAAGGTGTAAATCAGTGGATCGGAGGTCGATCCGAAGGTGTAAATCTGTGGATCGGGCAAGGCCGATCCGAAGGTGTACGTACGTTTATCAGGCAGGCTGATTTGAAGGTGTCCGTACGTTAATCGGGTAAGGCCGATTTGAAGGTGTCCGTACGTTTATCGGGCAGGGCCGATTTGAAGGTGTCCGTACATTTTATCGGGCAGGCCGATTTGAAGGTGTCCGTACGTTCATCGGGCAAGGCCGATTTGAAGGTGTCCGTACGTTTTATCGGGCGGGAGGGCAAGGTGGTGATTTGCCGGTCGCGGGCAGAGTGTCATCGTTATAGGGCGAAGGCCGATTTGAAGGTGTCCGTACATGTGATGCGATTTGAAGGTGCTGTCATCGGGCAACGTTGAATGTCATGTTTATCGGGAGGGCTGATTTGAAGGTGTCCTGTGCGTAGCGACCCGAAGGAGCGTTTGAAGGTGTCCGTCGTTTTATGGGCGGGGCCGATTTGAAGGTGTCCGTCGTTCTCGGGCAAGGTCGATTTGAAGGTGTCCATACGTTTATCGGGCAGGGGCGATTTGAAGGTGTCCGTACGTTTTATGGGCGAGGCCGATTTCGCAGTCGATCGAGCAAGGAAGTTTGAAGAAGGTGTCATGCGTTTTATCGGGCGGGGCCGATTTGAAGGTGTATCGTTCGCGGGCAAGGCCGATTTGAAGGTGTCCGTACGTTTATCGGGCAAGGTCGATTTGAAGGTGTCCGTACGTTTTATCGGACAGACCGATTTGAAGGTGTCCGTACGTTTTATCGGACAGGCCGATTTGAAGGTGTCCGTACGTTCATCGGGCAAGGCCGATTTGAAGGTGTCCGTACGTTTTATCGGGCAGGGCCGATTTGAAGGTGTCCATACGTTTATCCGGCAAGGCCAATTTGAAGGTGCCCGTACGTTTATCGGGCAGGCAGACTTGAAGGTGTCCGTACGTGTATGCCAAGTAGAGCTTGTATGGAGCTTGCGGTCAAGTCCGCGTGACCGATTTGTAGTTGAAACCTTTTGATTGAAGCTGGAGCAGTGACTTGCATGGTATGCATGTGTAATAGTAGACCAAATCAAGAATATGCTAAATGGAGAAGTAATAAGCCAAACAAACTCATGGCTAAATGGAGAAGTGATTCATGGCGTGCGTATATAATAAACCAAATAAATAATAAGTCAAATAGAGAAAGAAATACTATGCCTAGGATGCATGTGTTGAACAGTAGAAATACTATGCCTGAGATGCATTTGTTGAACAATAGGCTGAATGGAGAAACAAAGAGCCGAATGAGATGCATTTGTTGAACAATAGGCTGAATGGAGAAACAAAGAGCCGAATGAAGATGTTTGGCCGGATGGAGATGCATGAGGCCAAACGAAGGTGTTTGGCCGGATGGGGCTCATTTCATTGAAAGCATGAGGTTGAATGGAAATAATAACATGAAAATGTCTTTAGAGGAATAGATCCTTGCGTAAATCCACTCAGTAGGCCGAGTGGGACTTTCATAGCCCATTGAGACGAATATTCTTGTGACTTGTGTCGCTTAATTAATGCCCACTTGGCAAGGGACATTGACTTAATTCAGCAAGTGAAAAGGAAATCAAAGAATTCCGAATAAAACGTCTAAGGAATATCAAAATCTTATTGTGCAGGAGGTGGAATAGAAAGGAGACCTTTCCAAAAAATTTGACACGTGGCATTTTGGGAACAAGGTGCATTAAATGGCATAAAAAATAATGCTTTGGCATCCACTCACAACCTGGAGCTTTTTCTTCTCTTCTCCTTTTAAGTTTTTATTCTTTCCAGTCGAGAGAGTGGGTGGTTTTTGAAGGATCTCCAGTGCTTGGAATTGTTTGGTTTGCTGTTTGTGCTTGGGATTGGTATTGTAGAGGAAACTTCACAAGGTGAAACTACATTGGTGAAATCTGGGCAGATTTGCACTCATCTAAGGAAGCAAGATGGACGGGTTTTGGATTTTGTCTTGTTTTTCTGGTGTTTGGATAGGACAAGCGTTGGGTTATATTGTTGGATAGGAGAGTTTTGGAAGAAATTGGTCTAGTTGTTTAGGAAGGGTGGTCTTTCGCTGGATTTGTTGCTGATTCCGTTGACTGAAATTCACTTGATCATACAAAGCTTGCTGCCTTACGACAGTGTATGCCGAATGTTGTTGTTGCTGCTGTTGCTGAATTTGATTCAGCCATGAATTGAGGCAGATCGATTCAAGGTTTGTGGGATTTTAGTAATTCGACACGGAGGCAACGTTAACGTTCTGAACCTTTTGTTGTAGTTGGAGAATTTGCGGGTCTACAGGAGGAGAGGAAGATGGGTTTTTAAATACCCAAAAACATGCCCAAGAGATGTAAGGGTTTTTAGAACACTAAATACCCTCCAAAGAGAAATTAATCACACACGAAAAGTGAGAAATATTCCAACTAATGCATGGAACAAATTATGAATATGGGGGATGTGTTTTGATGCTTCAAGGTATCATATCGCGTGCTGAATAAATAAAACAAATGGAGAAAAGTAAAGAAAAATTTTCTTATCGTGATAAAATTTTCTGATTAGCGATGTCAGTCGAAGGGAGTTACATGCATCCTCTCATGTTGCAAGTTATCGTTAGCAGATGATTGTCAGGGCCCCACGGTGGGCGCTAAACTGTAGATGCAAAAAATCTACTGTCATGAAAATAGGGTGTGATCCCGTGAGGTTGAGGTCACTGACAATCCATTAGGCCTGCACACATGAAAGGGCAAGTGTGAAGCTTCCGGAAAACACCGAGGTGGTGTTTGCCGTAGGCACTCCAACGCTCAAGTCAGCAAGGCTGAAAGAGATTTAATAAGAGTTAAGGAGAAGAAGAATTACCAGGAGTCTTCTCGGAGGCTAAGACTACGGCGGAGGCGTCGGGTTCTTGGGAGCAAGAACTTAGGAGCAAATAGATGGTTTTGAGTAGTGTAGATTGACTGTGGGAGCTTGCCCCCTTAATGAGAGGGCAAGCCTCTGTTTTTATAGTGAACCTAAGGGGTTGGAATCCTAGTAGGACATTGAGTCCTCTTTTGGGAGATAATCCTTATCATAAAAGATATATGATTTCTTCACCTTATCAGATTAAGTTTAATAGTTTAAATAAGAGTTGGAATCTTAGTAGGACACTAAGTCCTATTTTAGGAGATAATCCCTATCATGAAAGAGATATGATTTCTTGACCTTATCAGATCAAGTTTAATAGTTTTGAGTGAGATTTGAAATCTTAGTAGAAGAGGAAATAGAATGAGATTCTGATTTCCTATTTATACTCTGTTGAAGGCTAATGGGCTGAAACCCAGTTTAGCTTAACTTATAGGATAGCCCAACTCATAGAGTGGGTAGGTCGCAAGGTGATTTCAAGCGTGGACCCAATCGGGATTGGGTTGAGGCCTTAGGCCGTGACATGTTTATTTCGTTATTGGGCCCCGTCAAGCCCAAGACGATTTTTGGCCCTAACAAAAAGTAATCCCTGAATTACTTTAGTGTTGAGATGAGGATTGCTATTCCCTCATTGCCTCATCTCCAATCTTCGAAAGTATTAATTTATAAAATAAATTCTTTTAATATCGTATTAAAAATACTATTTAAAGAATCTTACTCCAACATTACAATTTATGGGGAAAAAAAGAATTAAGAGTTTCAATGTAATAGCAAGTCATTCTAATTTTGGATTAAAACAATAATTGAATTATGTTTAAAAATTTTATCATTCTAGTATTATACATTTAGTGAAAAATTAATTCTCATAAACGCTTATTATAATTACACTATTTAATTATATCCTTAAGTTGACTAATTCAATACAAAATTAATTATTAGTTTTTTATATTAAATAAAATACACTTTGAAAATTATAAATATTAAAACAAAATAAATAAATAAAATTTATTTTTTATTATTTGAGGATAAGATCCCCACAAGGATCCCTATCCCATCCAATATTAATCAATTCAAGGATGGGGAAAGGAGCAAATCTCCTTTCAAGGACTTGACAAAACCTATGAATTCCTATATATATATATGAAAAAGCTCCTCCAATTCCTTAATTGTAGGCTGAAGGAATTTCTAGGAAGGACGCTGATGTTACTAAATATTAATGTATAGTTTCAAAGAAATCTATGGATTCCCATATATGTATATATATATACATATATGGGAATCCATAGATTTTTTCCGAGTGTTGAGCAGTTTATATATATATATATATATATATATATATATATATATACACACACGCATGGAATCTAAGACCATATTTTCATTAAATTATTTGAATTGAAAACTTGAAAGTTCAAACCCCAGTTTCATTGGTTTCTACTTGGTATAGCTTATAAATCAAGTTAGTATTGCTTGGATTGACTCACTATTATTTATTCATATAATTATAGGAATCTGGTTGATCATCTAAACAACTTCGAACAGCTGTAGCACTGGTTTTCGAAGGAGGTTTGAACTTTCTTAAGCAATTAAACAATGCATTTTGATTATCACCATCGTCAACTATTTTAGCCTCTTGTGCCTGAAAACTACAACTGTGATATAGAGGAGACTTAAGCTCCCCAAGTCATTTTTTCCTGTTTCTTTTAGTTCAACTCTTGTGCCTCAAACTATACACTAAATGTTTAGTAACATCAATATCCTTCCTGAAAATTGCTCTAACCTACAATTCAGGAACCGTGGAGCTCTTTGTCCAAATCTATAATTTAATAAAAGTTCGTTGGAAATGCTACATGTATTATCGATTAGACCCAAACCTTTACAATTAAGGCTAATGGATAAAACAAGCTTGTCCAAATCAATCAATCATGTGTTTGACATAATTAAAAGCAGGTTGGCATCTGACATATTCATTAATTTTTTAAGGAGTGTGAAAAAAAAGAGCGTCCGCCTTTTTTTCACTATTTCTATATATTCTCAAAATTTAATTATACTGTATTCTATTTAAAATATTTAAAATTTTTAATCTATTAAATTTATTAATTTAATTAAATACTATAATAATAAAAATTTATAAATTAATAAAAACACTTTTACTAACTCACATATTTTTAACAACTGGCCACCATCACTGAAAGGTGGTTGAAATCTTTCAGAATTGCGCATGACCTAGATCTGATTATCAACGATTAGATCTTTGACAATAGATCAAACATTTTCCAACCAGATCCAATCAATTGTATGTTATTCCAACGACTTTCGACTACCCTCGATGGTGGTGGCTAGCTGTTGGCATTTAATGGATGGGTGAGAGTATTTTTGACAGTCAACAGTCAGATCTGACTATCAACAGTCAGATCTTTGATAGTAGATCAAACATTTTCCAACCAGATCCAGTCAATCGTGTGTCATTCCAACGACTTTCGACCACCCTCGATAGTGGTGGCTAGCTATTGACATTTAATGGATGGATGAGGGTATTTTTGTTAATGTTTAATGTTTTATTATAAAGGGTGTTTAGCTAAATTAACAAATATATGAGTATTATTTTAATTTTTTAATTCCATTCTCGTAATAACAACTCAACTCAACTTTTTTCAAAAATATTACTAAAAATACTCTACCAAACACACCAAATAATATTTTTAGAAACATATAATGTTTATAATCTCTTTTCACAAATTTTCTCTCACAACCTCTACGTTGCAATTCGCAATTAATCAACTCGCAAATAGATCTTGCCTACTCATTATAGGTCTCGCTTGTTTATTTACAAACTAACCAATAGAGAGTTGCCACGTTGGGATTGTAAGAAAAAATTTGTAGTAAGAGATTGTAAGTGCAGTATTACACATATTTTTAATATCATGTTAATTAAAAATATTAATTAACATGCAACATATTCAATATTTTTATTTAACATAGCCGGCTCAAAATGCCACGCACCAATTATTAATTTTCTAATCTATCTTCATTCTTCAATGGAAATTTCTTTTAACTTCCTCATGTGAAATTCTAATTAAATAAGAAAACCAAATCAAACAAAAACAAAAACAGAAAATAAAATAAATATTTGGTTTAAAATAATGTGTCCCACATCACTCTAGCTTTTGGGTCACTTTCAATTTGACCAAATTAACTAATTTTCACTTATGTATTTGATTATTAATATTTATATGCGGAAAGTTGTTGGCTTCTTTGTTTTTACTTTTGGATTGTTCTAAACATGCATTACAATATAATCAGGGCAAAAGAGTAAATCGCTAATTAATTTCATAGTCAAGCAATAATTAATAAAATTATTATAAGTGAAAAAAAAAAAAAGGTTCGTTTGGTTTATTATTCCTATCTATATTCCCAATCCTATTTCCAAAATATTTGTTTGTTTAATTATTTGGGAAATATTATTATATTTTTTAATTCTTTTAAGCTCTTTAAGATTATTAATTTCCTTAAATACCCCAAAAAAGTTTAAAAATGAACAAAAACACCCCCACTCACCCATAGTTGCCAGGTTTCGACAATCATCGTCGGTGGTAGCTAGAATCTGTCACAATGGCCTACAAACCATCAAAACTGACTGGTAAGTAGCCAATCTGACGGCCATATCTGGACACCCCCACTCACCCATAATTACCAGATTCTGACAACCATCATCGGTGGTAGCCGGAATCTATCACAACGGCCTACAAACCATCAAAACTAGCAGGTAAGTAGCTGATCTGGCAGTCAGCGACGGCCAAAGAAATGGTTGTCGTAGTTGGTTGTCACACGACAGTTGGCTTTGTTTCGCCGATCGCGATTGACGCATGTGTGGCCAGATCCGACTATCTGAGTTGTAATGCCAGATTCTGGCGATGGTGGCCAGAATATAGCACTGTGAGTGGGTGGGGTGTTTTTGTCATTTTACAAAAAAATTATATATTAGGGTATCTAGTTAAATTAGTAAACTTATAGGTTTTTTTTATAAATTTTTAAATTTTATCTTGTAATAATAATCCTATCCAACTAAATACTATCCATCATAATCTTATCCAAAATAATAAAACAAACGCACCCTAACCTATCGCAATCCCCCTCAACAACCCCCTGCAACCCAGCTAGCAAACCCACAGTCGCTTGCACCGCTTTCTCCATCGTGTGTCTTCCCAACTCGTATCTTCCCACCCCAATCTCTTAAAACCACGCCGCATCACCATTAAGATTGTCAATCCATACATTCAAGTTTCAAAATGATTGAATTAATTTCACAGATTAAATCATGCGGGTACACTGATGTTTGGATTTGTACTCATTTCTAAAGATCTACAAGCTTTAATTAACAGCAAAATGTGGGAAAAATTCTTATATCTGCAGCCATGGCAAGTGTACACATACAAAAAGGGATCTGAAATAGTTGGTAAAATTACTTTCAAAATTATTAATCGAAAAAAAGATGCAACAATCACTTTTGCTCACCTTTTTTTTATTTTTTTTTTTATTTAGTGCAATGGTTGCTTCCTCTTTTTTTTTATTTTATCATTGTGTGGGTATGAGTAAGGTAGAAAGTTGTTGCAAGCTGAGAGTTTCAAAAAGCATAGAAGATGTTTGATGAAAAGCCCTAATGGTTGTGGTTGTTGAGGTGCTGTTGTGGGGGAGAGTTGCATTTTTTAGGAGAATGATTCTACGACAGAAAGAGCGGGTTCCATGGCTTAGGATTTGGGGCATGGCAAGATAGTTGCAGGGCATGTTAATGAAGAAGTGGGGTGTTAGGATGGGAAGACAAGGGCATTAAAGTCATTCATCCTCTCACTGTGAAAATGACCAAAGACGGGTTTTTAAGTTAATTCCTTTACCTCTGGGGATTTATCAGGCTTGGGACAAACCTTGGGGGTTTTAAAGTACCATATTAAAATATTTTCAAATTACAATGATAGATACCTAATCTTTTTAACATATTTCATTTTAAAAATAATTTGATGCAAGAAATATTTTATGTCTTGATCAATGGCTGACTTGGGCTTAGGCGTAGGTTAGAAGTTTTAAATTTAATATTAATTTTACCACTTCAAATTTAATATAAACCTCTGTTTGGCCTTGTTTATTTATCAAATTCCATCTTTTGCCACACAAATATTATTTCCTAATTTAAACAATGGTTTTGATCATTGATCTCATGATTTCTAACACAACTTGATTAATACAATCATTATTATTCAATCAAAAACGAATAGATATTTGATTAGAAATTCAACCTTAAAAACCTGTTTAAAATGTCAAATAACAAAAGACTTGCAGCAATTTCTTTTTATACCATCTTATTTCGGGTTGAAGTGATTATGTAAAAGAGACAAGGGCTATGCATGGGGGGATATGATATGATTTACAACTGGAAGCTCTATGTTGATGACTTTTACAACTCTGATCATACAGCTTTATTACAAAACTTATAGCATAATACTACCTGCCAAATCTTTTTTTTATTGATACTTGATTACAGAATTAATTGTTGATCTCAATGTCTTTTATTATTACTTTTGTGTGTGTGTGTGTGTGAGATTAAATAATTAATCATGAGCTGTTGAAATGATTATTGGATTATGCTTAAAATATGAAGAATAAAAATACATCTACCCACCAAAATATTTTAAGGCTTTCAATCAATTACATCCATTAATCTAATTGCGGTTAAAGAAATTTGTTATTTGATACTCGTGAATAAGGACAAAACTATCCTTGTTGCAACCTTCCAATTCTTTAAATTATTGATAATAATACTTAAAATATTCATTTTAAATTTTGTAACTGTTATATTGAATATTTTAAAAACTAACTACAGTGAGCAAAGTATTCAATTGTTAATTGGCTCAATGACTAAATATACAAGAACATGAGAAAATTTTCATTCCCATCAAGTATAGTATATACAATCTTCAACAAATTGACTCTGCTTAGTTTTTAAACTATTTTCATAATAATCATGATATTACCACAGGTGAAGAGTGTGACGAGTTTCTATTTTCTGTTTTAAAAACCTGCAACTCGCATATAAATGCGTGTATAAATAGGTTCAAAGTGTTTGATTTAATGTTTCAATGAAAACAAAAATTTGTTCATATTTAGTATCCATCAGTTTCAATTTCTGTATATTACAATTAGACTAGATTTGTAAGGGTATCAAAGTGGATTAGGTTGGTTTCAATCTAACCTGTTCCAAGCCCAAATAACTCTGCTCAATAACATTTTCTTAAAAGGAATTGGCAATTTCTGAAAAACAATCCGGGAAGGATGGGGATGGAAAACAATCTCTGAATTACTTTAGCATTGAGATGGGGATTGCTATTCCCTCCCTGCCCCATCTCCAATCTTCGAAAGTATTAATTTATAAAATAAATTCTTTTAATTTCGTATTAAAAATACTATTTAAAGAGTTTTACTCCAACATTACAATTTATGGGGAAAAAAGAATTAAGAGTTTTAGTGTAATAGCAAGTCATTCTTATTTTGGATTAAAACAATATTTAAATTATGATTAAATTTTTTATCATTCTAGTATTGTACATTTAGTGAAAAATTAATTCTCATAAACGCTTATTATAATTACACTATTTAATTATATCCTTAAGTTGACTAATTCAATACAAAATTAATTATTAGTTTTTTTATATTAAATAAAATACACTTTCAAAATCATAAAGTATTAAAACAAAATAAATAAATAAAATTTATTTTTTATTATTTGAGAATAAGATCCCCGCAAGGATCCCTTTCCCATCTAATATTAATCAATTCAAGGATGGGGAAAGAAGCAAATCTCCTTCCAATGACTTGACAAAACCTATGAATTTCCATATATATATATATATAAAGCTCCTCGGATTCCTTAATTGTAGTTGTAGGTTGAAGGAATTTCTAGGAAGGATGCTGATGTTACTTAACATTAATGTATAGTTTCAAAGACTGATATATCGGGAATCCATAGATTTGTTTCCAAGTGTTGATCAGCTTATTTATATATATACTCATGAAATCTAAGACCATATTTTCATTAAATTATTTGAATTGAAAACTTCAAAATTCAAACCCTAGTTTCATTGGTTTCTATTTGGTATAGCTTATAAATCAAGTTAGTACTGTTTGCATTGACTCACTATATTATTTATTCATATAATTCTAGGAATCTGGTTGACCATCTAAACAACTTCGAATAGCTGTAGCACCAAGACTGGTTTTCGAAGGAGGTTTGAACTTTCTTAAGCAATTAAACAATGCATTTTGATGATCACCATCATCAACTATTTTATCCTTCTTGGAAATTGCTCTAACCTGCAATTGGGAAACCCGTGGAGCTTTTTGTCCAAATCTATAATTTAATAAAAGTCCGTAGAAATGCTAAAATGTTTTCTCGATTAGACCCAAACCCTTTACAATTAAGGCTAATGAATAAAACAAGCTTGTCCAAATCAATCAATCAGGTGTTTTGACATAATTAAAAGCAAGTAGAAGTGTCACAAAAAAGCGAGTAGCTGACAGATTCTTCAATTAAAAAAATATATAAAAAATATTTTTAATTAACATCATTGTCCTTGTAGGGACGTGCTTTCAGACCAGAATTGAAGAACCCAAATATTTTAATAATTCAAGAAAGGGTTTACAGAAAGCTCCTCCTCAAGGTTCGAAGAAAGTAACAAAGACATTCTAGGGTTTTCGATAATAATAAATGCATCCAAAAAATTGATTACTTTATCACAATATCTTTTGGATAATTATATATTCTTTTCATTTTTTATTTCTTTAATTTATATTAACTAAATAAGTATTAAAAATAATAATATTTATTAACCAATTTTAGAATAAGTTATAATTAGATAAACAATACTAAAATCTTTTCAAAGCATTTAGATTCTTTCCAATTTTTATGAAATAAAAATTGAAAAGAATATATAATTAGACAAATTCTTCAAATTTGTATCCATCAGTTTTGATTGGATTGGATGGAGATGGGAAATCGTCCCCGGCTTACTTTTGTGCTGGGGTGGGGATTGCTATCCCATCACTAGTCTCGTCCCTAATCCTTGAAAAAATCAATTATAAAATAATTTTCTTTTAATTTCATATTAAAATTATTATGTAAAGAGTCATAATCTCACATAACAATTTAAGGGAAAAATAAAAGAACTAAGAGTTTTGGTATAATAGTAATCTTCATTCCAACATTATATTAAAACAATCATTAAGTTATTATTTCATAATTTTATTATTTATACTATACATTTAGTAAAGAATTAATTCTCAGATAATTTTTTTTTTTTGAAAAGAAAAACACTATCAATTACATTTTTAAATTGAATAATTCAATAAAAGATTAATTATTAGTATTTAATATTGAAACAATAGACTTTCAAGGTTATCATTAATGTTTCACTCACTGTGGTTGGATGACAAATCCACACTAGGTAGCTATACTTAGGGGTTTTAACTTCAAGTCTCAAGAGGCAATTACCTTATCTTATAATTATGAAATAAGAGAAATTAAAAATTTTATTTTTTAATATTCAATAATTGGGTCTCGCTAGATCCCCATCCCCATTTTCATTTGGGAATCGCCGCCCCGACTGCCATCCCTCACACACACTACCAACTTCACAGAAGTAAAATAAATATAATCAATCCATTAAACAATAGCTCCCCTTTCTCCAAACTATTATTCTTATAATGTAGAAAAAAATTAAAAAAAAATTAATATTAATTAAATAAATATCATTTATCTTCCTTATAATAGTTTAACAAGAATTTGTTATAATATTGGTTGTGACCGTGAAAGAGACCTTGGCAAAAATCTTTTAAATTGAATACCAAGGTTTTACCCAATCACAACATTATTGATGTAGTAAAATAGTATCCCTCAAGTTAATATAACTTTAAAAAATCAGGACATTCATAAAAAATAAAAAAGACTATACGTATAAAAATATCATGATAATTTTCAATATAATATAAGTTTAAATTGACATATTAAACCCCCTTGAGGTTTTTTAAACAAAAAAATATATATATTTGGGTTTGTACACATACGTGCATATGTGTAATTTGTTTGGGTTTTTTAATTTATCAAATGGATGTAGACATCAATTGGGTTTCAATTGAAAAACAAACATGAAACATGATGTGTACATTAATGAATGTAGACATCAATTGTGTTTCAATTTTAATTGAGAAAACCAATTAAATGTGCAAATAATTTGTGTTAAAGTCAGAATGATAAAGTATTACATAAAACACATTTTTTTTTTTTAATTTATCAAATGCACAGAACATTTAGAGATGATCTTCAAATATATTTATTTTTTATCTAAATAATATTTCTGTTTAATATCTATTGACATGTATATATAATGGCCACATAATGGATATGTGTACCGTGTACGGACTAATAAAATATATGACCTAATATTAACCTAAAAATGCAATAAGAAAACAATAAATTCTTAGAAAATAGAGAAGAAAAAATATAAACACTAATCCATTTCTTTTCGTTTAACTTCATTTGAGTCAAAGTTGTGAACATGGTTGTTAGTATCCTACGATACCCGATACGTATCATACGATACGATTCGATACAGGTCGCCAACGATACGTATCAGAGGGTGTATCCTAAACCATTCGATACGTTGATATGTATCCTACGATACGATACGTATCCGTTCGTATCCTTAAAAATATCGATATAAATCGATACGATTTTATTAATTTGGGTCAAATGTCCAAAAAAAAATTCGGGTCAAAACCGGGTCACCAAACCCGATTCACTAAAACTTGTCCAAATTTACCTATTTTGCATGGAGAAAGTAAAGAGGAATATGTATTGCCCATTTTACATGATAATAATAATATAAGTGGAGATATAGATATTGACATTGATCTTGGAATTTTGTGATTAATTTTGATTATGTAATACCGTAATTTAAAGTCAATAATACCACAAAATTCTTTAATTAATCTTGGGGATTATATTAATTTTTAGAAAATTTTGATTATTTTATTATTTTTTTTGAAAAAGACGTATCTTACGATACGATACGATACGCGATACACGATTCAAAAAATTAGGTTTTCGATACACGATACGATACACGATTTGATAACCATGGTTGTGAAATTGAAGAATTGTATGTTTTCAATTAATTGATTTATCACTAAGGAGTTACACCCTTTATATAGGGAGTATACGATCTCCTAAATCTTCTAATTATGTCAATTACGGATTA
Organism: Pistacia integerrima; assembly: GCA_026225825.1. Taxonomy (NCBI): domain Eukaryota; kingdom Viridiplantae; phylum Streptophyta; class Magnoliopsida; order Sapindales; family Anacardiaceae; genus Pistacia; species Pistacia integerrima. Next base: position 29,902,239 of record CM047748.1, read on the forward strand.
CGCAATATTTTGTCTGACATAATTAGGAGATTACATAATCTCTAAAATATTCTGAGATCGTATACCTAACATAACTAAAAGATTACATAATATTTACTTGATTACAAAAATATTTATGCAATATTATGAAAATCTTAACACTCCCCCTCAAGTTCGTGCGTAGATGTCAGATATGCCCAACTTATCTAACACTTGTGAAAAAATACGTTTGGAGACAGCCTTGGCTAGAATATCGGCCAATTGATCCTCTGATCAAATCTTGGGTAGTTCAATAATCTTTTCATCCAGTTTTTCTTTGATGAAAAATCTATCTACATTAACGTGCTTCGTACGATCATGTTGAACTGGATTGTGAGCAATGTCACATGCTGCTTTATTGTCACAATATAACTGGATTGGTTGATTAGGTTGAGAACCCAAATCTTGTAGTAGAAATTTTAGCCACAAAGCCTCACAAATCCTAAGTGTCATTCCCCTAAATTCTACTTTAGCGCTCGAGCGTGCCAGAACATTTTGTTTCTTGCTTCTCCACGTGACTAGATTACCTCCTACAAAAGTGAAATAACCAAAAGTAGATCATCTGTCATCCTCTGCTCCAGCCCAATCAGCATCAATATATGCATGCACATTTTAGTAGTCCTTATTTTTAGAAAATAAGATTCCCTGTCCAGAAGCATGTTTTAATATCTCAAGATACACATAACTGCATTCATATGCTACTGTCCAGGATTATGCATGAACTGACTGACTATACTCAATGCATAAGCAAGATCTGGCCTAGTGTGAGACAAGTACATCAATCTTCCCATAAGTCTCTGGTATCTCCCTTTGTCAATTGGTACTTGATCAGTCTTAACTCCTAATTTTAAGCCTTCTTCAATTGGTGTATCAGCTGGTTGACATGCTGACATACCAGTTTCCTGTAGCACATCCAATGCATACTTTCTTTGTTATAAAAAGATACATCTGTTAGATCGAGACACTTTAATTCTGAGAAAATATTTCAAAGAACCTAGGGCCTTCATCTTGAATTCTTCTGATAAGTATTTTTGTATAGCCTTCCTTTCTTCTGGATCATTTCCTATAACCACTATATCATCCATATATACAATAAGTGCAATGATTTTTCCCTGCTATTTTTTAAGGAATATTGTGTGATCTGAATTGTTCTAATGGTAGCCAAAAAACTTCATAGCTTTGGTGAACCTCCCAAACCATGCCCTCAAAGATTGTTTTGACCCATATAGTGAACTTCTTTAACTTACATACCTTTTGACTATGTTTCCCTAGTAAAATACACCTTGGTGGAGGGTTCATATAGATTTCTTCAGACAATTCTCCATGGAGGAAACCATTATTCACATCGAACTGCTGTAATGGCCAATCCAGGTTTGCAGCCAAAGATAACAAGACACGTACTATGTTGATTTTGGCTATGGGTGCAAATGTTTCTGTGTAGTTTATCCTATGAGTTTGAGTGTACCCTTTTGCTACTAGACTTGCTTTAAATCATTCAATCATGCCATCAACTTTATGCTTCATAGTGTAAACCCATCGACATCTAACAGTCTTCTTTCCTGGTGGACGATAAAAAAGTTCCCAAGTCTCATTCTTCTGTAATGATTGCATCTCTTCATTCATAACAGCTTTCCATTTTGGATCAGATAAGGCTCCCTGCACACTGTTAGGAATAGATACAGTAGATAATTGATTCGCAAATGACAAATTTGATTTTGACAGACGATGGTTGGACACATAATGACTCATGGGATATTTGACCTTACTAGATGGCTCATGTTCGTATCTTGGTTTAGGAATCCCTCTAGTACTCCTTGGTGGTAACTATTTCCTAATTGGTTTAGAGTTTTTTGGTTCAGACTCTAAATCAAGAACATTTGTAGTGAATGGTGGTTCTGATATACCAGGAATAAGAGATTCAGACTGAGATGAAGTTTCTTCGGATGGAGATACCACCTCGACATTTTCATCCACTTCATCTTCTTATTGATCAATGGGTCTAGTTTCTAACTCATAGTCTCCTACATCTTGAATGACATAGTCAAGAGTCTGAATTTCTTCCAGACAATACTCCCCCTAAAGTTTAGACTCAAAAAAAAAAAAAAAAATATATATATATCAATTCTTCATTGAACACAACATCCATGGTTACAAATAGTTGTTAAGTTAGAGGATGGTAACAGCGATAACCCTATTGATGAAGACCATACCCAACAAAAACACATTTCAATGCTCGAGGAGACAACTTGTTGCATTGATGTTTATGGAGGTGTACAAAAGCAACACAACCAAAAACATGAGGTGGTAAGTTTGCAACCGTTGGAACATTCACTGTTTTACCAAGAGCTTGAAATGGAGTTTGGAACTCAATTGAGCTAGAAGATATTCGATTTATTATGTAGGCAGCAGAAGTGAGTGCTTCTCCCAAAAAAAAACTATGGCATGTAACCTTCTATTAAGGAAGCACGAACAACCTCCAATAAATGCCGATTTTTGCACTCAGCAACACCAATTAGGGTGTGTTAAGGCAAGTAGTTTGATGAATAATATCATGTGCCGTCAATTACTACTGAAGGTCTGTACTTTGATATTCTTCTCCATTGTCACTTCGTAGAACCTGAACTTGAGTATTATATCGTGTACAAACCATTTGGTGAAATCTTTGAAATACCACATTGACCTCCCTTTTAGATTTCACCAAATAAACCCAAGTCATCCTTGTATAGTCATCAATGAAAGTAACAAACCACTGTGATCCTCTTAAAGTATTAACTTGGGAGGGCCCCTAAACATCAGAGTGAATAACCATGAAGGGATTTGAAATTTTATTCAATTTTATTAGATAAGAAACTCGATGACTCTTTGAAAGTTCACAAACATCACAATGGAAACAACTAACATCACTTTGCTTAAACAAATTTGGAAAAAATTTCTTTAAGTAACTAAATGAAGCATATCCAAGACACCGATGCCATAACTAGATGGAGGATTTCTGTCTGTCTTCTTCCAAGCCACTTATTATAAAAGCTTGTTGTACTATGGCAAAATTTTGTTCCTCTAAATCCAAGTAATACAACTGCCCTCATCTAATACCACAACCAATCGTGTGTTTTGTCTGAATGCTCTTAAACACACCAAAGTCAGGCCAAAAAATCACCACACAAGATAAAGTTTTGGTTATTTGTGAGATTGACAATAAGTTGTAATTTAGGGAATGAACAACTAGAACTGAATCTAAGTTTAAAGTATTTTGGAAGGTTACTGATTTTTCTCCAATTACTTGAGTGGACTCACCATTGGTAGTAGACACAAATTTCTGTGAGGATGGTTTTAAGTGTGAAACATGCATAGAATCAAATGTCATGTGATTGGTAGCATCAGAATCAATTATCCATGCACTATTAGAAACAGATGTACACATATGTAAAAACTTACCATCATTTCCAGCAGTTGCTACAAATGATGAGCATTGATTAGCATCTTCTTTCTTTTCCACAACAGTAGCAATAGAGTTTTTCTTGGACTTCTTCTTCCTTTGATCATGACTGTGATCCCACCAGTCTGGATATCCAACCAGTTCAAAACATTGGTTCTTGGTATGAACAGATTTGTTGCAGTGGGTGCACTTCTTGTCTGTGTTGTATGATTTGCTGGATTTTGTATGCTAACTTCTATTTTGGGCCACCATTGCTGAAGTCTCAATATTTCCTGATTCTCCCTTCAAGGTAATTTGACGGACTGCCTCTCGTTGAACTTTTGAGTAACTCTCTTCTAGATTTGGAACCAGATTTTTTCGTAGAATTTCTCCATGAATTTATTCGAACTCTCCATCCAAACCTGAAGAAAAATATGAACTCACAATTGCTCGATAGATTTCTAATATGCTATTAGGTCATTGGGGTCCTTCATAACCACTGTATTTCGGTGGTTTAATTCCTGAAATATTTATATCAATTCTCCATAATAGATAGAGAATAACCTTCCATTTTGTTTAGCATTAAAGGCTTTCTGGTGCAAGAAGAAGACAAGTAACGATCGCTTCCATCATTGAAAGCTTTGGATAGAGCACTCCAGATTTCGCGAGTAGTGGATAAGAATAGATAACACTTCATAATTTCAGGAGACATGGACATCAACAACCATCGTTTGACTTTCTGGTTTTCAACATACCATTTTTTGTACCTCTCATCAGATTCCTTTGGTGGTGGTTTCTTTCCACGAATATAGGAAAGTTTTTCTCTCTCCGCAATATGCATTTCCATAAGCTAAGACCACACATCATAGTTTGATTAAATAAGAGTAATTCCTGCATTGAAAGCTCCATCGGGTTGAATAATAATGGGTTTTGATCCTGATGATTAAGACATTGTCGACCTTTTTTTGACTTTGACTTTGACTTGACTTGACTTTTCCCTTTTTTTTTTTTTTTTAAATTACTAAAGAGTAATAAAAAAAATAAAGAAAAAAAGTCTAAAAACAAACTCTCAATAAACGCAACAGGCAAGCCATGATGACGCAATAACAGCCGATCAGAGTCGTCGGAAACAGATCGGAGTTGACATCAGCATGTCGGCGACGTTAGCATTCATTGGAAATGGTGGCGACAGTGGTTGAGACAGCAACAAATTAGTGACAAGACGACGACAAATTGTTGAAAATGGTTGGTTTTGGAATTTTTTTTCCTTTTTCTGGGTATTTTGGTTGTTAGTGGTGGCCAAAGTTGGTGGTTAGGTGGTTGGGCTTGATTAGATTTTGGTGTTGGGGTTGCGTTTAGGTTTGATTGGATTGTGGCTGGAAATATTTTTCCTAGGTATTTGTTGTTGATTTGCGTCTGCATTTGATGGCTGGTGGTGCTTTCTGGTTTCACATTGCAGCTAGATTTGATGGCAGTAGGGTAGTGGTGGTTAGGTTTGATGAGTTAAGGTTGGTGTTTGGGCTAATTGGGATAGGCCGAAGGTTTGTGTATAGATGGTGGCTGATATGGGAGGAGGTTGAATATTGGTGGATGATGATTGATGTTTGATGATGGTTGAATACTGGTTGTTTTTTTTTTTTTTTTTGGTGGAGGTTTGTGTATTTGGTAGATTTGACATGGTCAAGATGGTGTTTTCTAGTGACTGAAGTTTGGAGGATTGGTTGTTGGGTTGGATTGATTGCAGTCGTTTTCTCCTTCTTGGATTGACGAAGATGGATGATTACTCGCCGATGTTTTTTTTTTTTTTTAGATTAGAGAGTAGTTCTGATATCATGTGAAATTGAAGAATTGTATGTTTTCAATTCATTGATTTATCACTAAGGAGTTACACCTTTTATATAGGGAGTATACGATCTCCTAAATCTCCTAATTATGTCAGTTGCAAATTACACAATATTTTGTCTGACATAATTAGGAGATTACATAATCTCTAGAATATTCTGAGATTGTATACCTGACATAACTAAAAGATTACATAATATTTACCTGATTATAAAATATTTACACAATATTATGAAAATCTTAACAAAAGCCACCCGCACAGTCTTCTCACTCTGGTCTTATTTAAAATTTTTACAAACTTTCTGTGTGGTTGATGATATATGATGTATTATTTAGCTATTATTATTTTTATGTGATGATTGTTGATCATTATTGTTAAAATTAATTGAAAGAAGATAAATTGGTTTAATTTGTGTAAATCAAATTAAGTTTTTTAACAAATGGGTTACGTTGTCATGTTTAAACATAAACTTAACTTGTTTATTAAATGGGTTATACAACATGTATTCATACCACCACGAGTTCATCACCACGAGCTCGTTTTGAATATTTAGGGATTTGAACAAAGGATTTTGGCTCAAATACCCTTGAGATATTTAAGCTCAACAAAGATGTAAGTTATATTTACATTTGATTCCTTAAATAAAAATAAATTGTTTCTTTCTTTCGTGATATTTGTTAAAATAAGGTTACTAAAAGTCTCTCAAGTAATATATATATGGATTAATGTTAAGACATTTTTATATTATATGATATTCTATTTAACCTAGTATTAACGTGCTATTAAAAGGAGGACTTTTTGTAAAACTGTATGCCTTTTTTGTTAATTGGAATGAGCATATAATTAGTCGATGTTATCATTTTCATAATAAAAGTTAGAACACAAGATGCTTTTACATATTCATCTTATATTTTTATTTTGTTTTTCATATTTAATCAAATTTGTAGAGTAACCTTATTTTTTGTTTAAACATATATGCCTTGTTACTTAAACAAAAATTTGGAAACCCTAATAACATGAATGAACTCCTTAAATGCTTGTCTTATACTAGATCTAACATTGGAACACATGATCTACGGTCTTCATAACCATAAATTTGCTCGAATTAATCTCATAAAATTTTATTCTCAAACGTAAACACGAGTTACATAATATCCATAGAGAAGAACTAAATTTCAAAAGCTCTTTAAGAATACACCATAACTTAATCAATTCCCCTCTTTCATGATGATTTATGAAGATCAAAGGAAGTTGACATCTATTGAAGCGCTATTAGAAAGTGGCGACCTAAGGACTGATGAAACAATTTTAAGGGAATTAGTTATCTTACCATCAACAATATCAAACTCTCCATAATTTTGTTGTATAACTGAATCTCGCTCAATCCTTTAATCCCAAATAATTCACTTACTTTCTCTTTTATTGTAGGTCTCTTCTTTCCTTTTAACTTTAAACATCTTTTTGTGAGATTAGCAACTCTTATAATCTCTTCCTTACCACCCTCCTTCAAACTTTTTCTTATCAATAAATTGGTCCTGTTTGATTCATCAATCTGACTTAGAAGTCAAGGGACTTCATGTTCACATACATTCTTTCAAATTATCCATGATTCTCATATCGACAGACCCCATGTGAACATTATAACCCTACCGTAGTAAAGGAAGCTACAACATTATGCAGTGAAGACTTTAACCAAAGAAATTTAAAGGAGAGGTATAGAGAGAAAAATTATAGATATTTTAGAAAGTTAGTGTAAAGATGAGAACCTTTTGAGTTGTTACTCTATATTCTTTTAAGTGCCATGAATCCTACCTGAAATATTTTCATTAAAAAGGCCAAAAAAAAAAAAAAAAAAAAGAATTTTTGAGCTTAAAGAGATGTAACTTTGGTAAAAAGAGATAGAAAACTAGTGGGTTCGAGCTAAAAGGATCCAGAAAAAATGAAGGTAAGATATGCTTTTGTTTCATTGTACTAGATCAATTATTGTGACAAAAGGAAGTCCATTCCTAATGAATAATGAAATTAAATAGAGAGATATCTCTAGAAAAGATTGCTAATGGTTGTTCATCATTATCTGCTGGTTAATGTGGTGTTATTCCAGATGTTCATTTTGTTATACTAAGGACTATTGATGACATAGTTGTCTCCTTGTAATTTCTTTGAATTGTCAAGGGTGCCAAAACCTTTAATTTTAGGTAGGATAATTTTAAATTAGACCTGAGTTATGATAATAATGATTTAGTTGGGGTTGAATTTCTTTTATTAATTTTTTAGCTGTTGTTTCAAAATTTGAAAGTCTGAGGGGAGGAAGAATGAAAGAGCAGTGTACTTTCTGATTGCTCTTTCTGGGTAACTGCATCTGCATGCATTCATTGGATGAGTATATATAATTTAGTATGTTCTATATTTGATTAATTTTTCCAAAGAAAAAAATTATTGACTTTTCAACTAATCTAGAGTAATGAAAATGGTTCTATCCCTTTCAACTTTATTTGTAAATCTTCTCTTAAAGCGGAACTAGACTAGAGGAAAAAAAAAATAGAAACATGTAAACTCTATAACTTTTGACCATTGACTTTTTAAAGAAAGAAATATTTGATTAGTATATGAAAAGAAATAGTTCTATATTGACTAAATTTTTTTTTTTTTTTTTTTTTTTATATATTGACTAACTATTACATTGAAAATGCAAGGCCTATCATTTTCACCATACTAGAATTGTTAATAAATTTATCCTTGGTTTTTTCTATTCTTTTGCTTTAATAATTTTTTCTTTTTTAAAAAAAAAAAAGAAATGAAGTTGCATTGAATGTGAACTGGAGTATATCCGATCGATTGAATGTCTGTCCTCAGCAAAATTAATAAATAAAGCATCATATAGAGTTGTTATAAATGACTGATGCAGTAAAACCCTTTTCATAGCCATAATGATGTGACCAAATTAATTTTATTACTATAAGAAAATTATAACTAACAGAGATGTAATTATAGAAATTATTATTTTGATTTAATTATCCTTACCACAAGTGGTAAAGAGGTAGAATATGTACTACATTAATAATTAATGAGTAATACTACACTTACAAACTTTTTATACAGAGTTTCTTATATAAATTGATGTGGCAAAAGATGATTAGGTAATTATAAATTAAAAATAAATTAAATAATTAAAAGAAATTACATGGCAAACATACAAGGTTGCCACATCAGTTTGTATGAGAGAGTTTATATACAAAGTTTATACATATAATATTATTCATAATCAATTAATGGAACATGTTAAATTGAAGGTATGGACGTTAATAAAAGAGATAGATACAATTTCAAAACACTAGTATATGTATTTATGTAGTGTTGAGAATATGCAAATTCATCTTAAAAGTTTAAAATTTTGTATTCTCTTTAATATTTTTCACTCAATGTAAATTCTATAAATACATGTAACATAGCATATATTTTTTAAAATACACATATAATTAATACACTACGTTGGGGCAAGTTTCTTCTTCAATTACTCTAGTGTGAGGATATCTACAGTTCTCTCCCTTTCAAGTTCTTATCAATTATTTATCATTTTTTTTTATAGCAGAGAAATGGGACTGACAAGTCTTCTTTGAAGTAGAGGCCAGTAAGAGAAGTCTAATTAATTCATTATTTATAAGAAATTAGAAGTCTAGCTCGGAGGAAGAGTGAAAGAGCAATGCACTTTCCAGGTAATTAATTGGTCTGTTCGAACATCATCATCTATATATAACGATTAATTTTCCCAAAGAAGGAGAATAGGTAACAGAGAATGGGTGTTCATCAGCTGGTTCTGGTGTTATCGCAGATCATTTTGTTACTCTTGCCACTCAAAGCATCTGCAATATCATGTCCCAGGAGGTGTGGTAATGTCAGCTTTTGGTACCCCTTGGGAATTGGTGCAGGCTGCTACTTTGAAAAGGGATTTGAAGTAACTTGTGACAATTCTTCTGGCTCTGAAAAACCTTTCTTAACCAGCATCAATCTCGAAATGTCAGAAGGTTTTTCTTATATTTCAAGCTCTGTGATTGGCGTCAACTTGCCTAAAATTTCTTTGAATAATATCCGCACAACTCGAGGCATTGATCTGTCAGGAAGCCCCTTTTCATTTTCAAATGTAGGAAATAACTTCATTTTCATTGGTTGTTATAGCAATCCGAGTCACAACCAGACTGATTCAATTTCTGCTGGATGTCAGTCTTTTTGTACTTGTGATCCTTCACAAAATGCTACTGGTTGCTGCGATATGATATGTACCCTTCCTCCGAATGGTACGCTTAAAAATACTGAAAGTATATCAGAATTTTATTCAAAAAAGGTTCCCCGGAACTGCAGCTCTGCCTTCATGGTTGACCAACAATGGCTCCAGTCACACTACCTAACAGAACCATTGGTTTTGAGAGGTAAAGAACCTATTCCTGCCAGCCTGGAATGGGGAAAATATAGAGGGAATTGCATAGAAATGTATAATTCAGGCAATACATCTTGTGATACGGATGGTCACTGTTTAATCAAATTAAGCTCCGGCTATATTTGTGTTTGCGACGATCAAAAGTCGGATAGACATCAAGGATGCAGCGGTACATATCCCTTATTAATTTAAACACTGTTAAGAAACATTTGATTTTTTCTTTAATTGAGGAAGGCGAAGATTTGTAGCATGAAATAATTTTATTTTTATTTTTATTTTTTTCTCTAATTGTGCAGGTAACTTGTTCTGTGACACCAAGAGCGGCTATAATTGCACTGAAGAATGTCCTCATGGCTATGATAAATCTGATATATATTCTCAAAACAGTCAAGAAACTGAGTGTTCTCCGTTAAGAAGTTATAAGGATATATGGATAAAGAAATCTCGGGTCAGATTTTTTACTATCATAGGTATGCCGTATCTATCCTTTTTGTTTCCACGATATATGCATTTTTTCAGATATTAAACAAGATATTGTTCATATTTGAAAAGAAAATAAAGCCATATATATATATAGTCTTTTTTGCTAGTTCTGTGGATATTGGATAATAACTTGATTATAGTTATATACTTATACATATATGCACACTCTTTCTGTCTTTTCTGCCAGTTCCATGCATATTGGATAAAAACTTAATGTTAATTATATACTTATCCTTGAGTAATTTGTAGGTTGCTGTGCTGGCATTGGGTCATTTTTACTTCTCATAGGAATATGGTGGTTGTACAAATTCATAAAAAGAAGAAAAGCAATCAAGTTGAAGCAAAAATTCTTTAAAAGAAACGGTGGTTTATTACTACAACAACAGTTGTCATCAAAGGAAGGTAACATTGAAAAAACAAGATTGTTTACTTCAAAGGAATTAGTAAAGGCCACAGACAGCTACAATGCAAATCGGATCCTAGGTCAAGGAGGCCAAGGCACAGTGTACAAGGGAATGTTAGTAGACGGAAGAATTGTAGCAATTAAAAAGTCCAAGATAGTGGATGAAAGTCAAGTTGAGGAATTCATCAATGAAGTGGTAATAATATCTCAAATTAATCATAGAAATGTGGTTCAATTATTGGGATGTTGCTTAGAGACAGAAGTTCCAATTTTGGTGTATGAATTCATTTCTAATGGAACTCTCTTTCATTATATTCACGGCGAAAATGAGGAATTTCCAATCACATGGGAGCTACGCTTACGCATTGCCTTAGATGTTACAGATGCTCTATCATATCTGCATTCAGCTACTTCCATACCTATATACCATCGAGACATTAAGTCAACAAACATACTCTTGGATGAAAAATATCGAGCAAAAGTTTCAGACTTTGGGACTTCCAGATCTGTTACAATTGACCAAACTCATTTGACCACTCAAGTACATGGGACCTTTGGATATGTAGATCCAGAGTATTTTCAATCAAGTCAATTTTCTGACAAAAGTGATGTTTATAGTTTTGGAGTTGTTCTTGCTGAACTCTTAACTGGACAAAAGCCGATTCTTTCAACTGAATTTGTTGAAGATAGAAGTTTAGCTTCATATTTTCTTCGTGCAATGAAAGAGAATCGACTATTGGATATCCTTGATGCTCGAGTTTTGAAAGAGGGTGAAAAAGAAGAGATTATGACTATTGCTAATCTCACCAAAAGATGTTTGAATCTAAATGGAAAGAAAAGACCAACAATGAGAGAAGTAGCAATTGAATTAGCTGGGAATATCAGAGCACTCAATGTAGCTTTACTTGAGCAACAAAAATATGAAGAGATTGATTTTGTTGACAGTGAGATAATCGGTCACTATGCTACTGGTTCATCTTTGAGTACTGAATTGTTTTCTAATCATGTCACTTTAGATGTTCATCCTCTAATTTTAGACATGCATTAAATGGGGAGAATACTTGTTTATTATGTATTTCTTTCGATAAATAAATTTTTGATGTTTTTGCAATATATTATACTTTTATCATTCACAAACTAATAAAGTTGTTTGATCATTGGAATGCTGAATTTTATGTAAGGCAATGTTGATCAATTATAAGTATTAAATTGTTTGAGTAAATTTAATATCTTCCAATACCATAGCCAATAATCCATTGATCATATGCAAGGAAATAAGCGGCTTGGGTTTTTAGTTTTCACTTTCATTTTGTCCAACTGAATGAAGTCTTACGTCTCCACCTATATGTTTCTTCTACAATATCTCTTTCTTTTTTTGAGGCTGATCTGGATGTCTGTGGGATGGTGGTAGATTTTGTTTTCACTATTTTGGCTACCTCAATGGAAGGTCGATTTCAGTCCTAGCTAATTCCGAGCTTTAATTTAGACTCAACATAGCATATTCTCTTATTACCCATACGCAATTTAATGCTCTCTGTCAATCTCTTCAGGATTTTGTATTCAAGGACCGCGAAGGTTTTGGTTTTCGTTGGAAGTAATCCAAGAGAACGTCGTTGTTGTTATAAGTCTGCTTGTCGGAAGAATCACAACGGCCTTGTAAAACATAAGCCTTGAGAATGTGGAACCCCTTAGATGCTAACGTTTTGATCTCTGGCGGGCTTCTCCTAGTGTTAATTCTTCTAAAATAGTTGTTAATAATGTTCCACTTGGAAAGTGATTCCTTCATGCTGTAGAGCTATTTTTTATTTTGGTAATCCTTATCACTCTAGTGCATGATCCTGAAATTTATGCATCTCCTATTTCGACTTAATGGTAATTCCGTTGTAGTCTTGGTCGACTATTCCAATCATTTACCTCTGAATTCAATGTTCCTCCTACTTTTGAGAACTTCTCAAGCACAATACAAATTAATTCTTTGAAAATTCATTCCAGGACTGAAGTCATCTGAGACGCTTCGGAAGAATACAATCTGTCGATACGCCGGAAATTTCCCAACTTGAGGATGTTTTTGAAACTAAGCTTTGGTGGTTTTCTCATTCATAGTAGTTGCTATTTATACAAACAGTTGGTATGCAAACCAAGTCCAAGTAACTGAGTTCGTTACTAACGTTAACTTAACAGAGTAATTAAAAACTAACGGACATTTAACGAAACTTAGTAACTAAAGCCTAAACACTTCACGTCTGCTAACTTTAACTAATTTTAACAACCATGAAACACAATTACAACCATAGTTGTCAAATCGTGTATCGTGTTATATATCAAAATTTTAATTTTTCGAATCATGTATCGTGTATCATATCAAACCATATGATTTGCATTTTTCAAAAAAATAATATAAAATAATAAAAATTTCTAAAAATTAATATCATCCCCAAAATTAATTAATGAATTTTGTGATATTATTGGTTTTAAATTATGGTTTTACATGATAAAAATTAATCATAAAATTAAAAATCTATATCATTTCTTTTTAATTATTCATATCATTTTCAAAATCAATGTCAATATCTATTATATCTTCACTTATGTTATTATTATCATGCAAAATAGACAACACATCTTCTTTTTCACTTTCTTCATGCAAAATGGGTAAATTTGGAAGGGTTCTAGTAAACTGGCTTGGGTGACCTGGATCCAACCCGATTTTTTTTTGGGCCTTCGACCCAAATTAATAAAGTCGTATCGATATTTTTAAAGATACGAATTGATACTTATCGTATCGTATAATACATATCAATATATCGAAATGTTTATGATACACTCTTTGATACTTATCGTTGACAACTCATATCGAATCGTATTTTAGAATATGTATCGTGCATCGTAGAATACTAATAACCATGATTATAGTAACTGATTCAAGTGTTACACCTTAACAATGACTCTATGATTTCAAGTTTAGCCCCAAGTATTACACACACACACACACGTATATATAATATAACGACATTCGTTAAATCACGATATCAAATAAAATGATAAAATAAATGTCAGAATAAACTTTATTTGTGGCAGTAGCTAAATCATACTCTATTTGCACAGTTTTCATGACATGGAAACACGGTCCTAGGTTTTTCTCTTTTGTCGTCACTCATTCAATCATGAACAATTAATTTTAAACTTTTATTATAAGGCTAAGTGAGTTTACTTTTATTTTATTTCATTAAATTATTATCGACTTTCAAACTTTTTCTGATACTAGTGCTTTTTAATCGATATAAAGTTCTTATTAATTAAAATATGTAAATATTTTATCCTTAACCTTTCATACTCATAATTTTTTTATTTTTTATTTTAAATAAAAACATTAACCGTCTAAATGAAAGAGAAACACACTTTAATCGCATACTGAAGTGTTGGGCCGACTCATGCTTTAAACCCAAACTCAGAAACAGAAGCCCATATTTGAAATGTCTAAACTAACAGGAAGTGGAGACTGGAGAGAGCTACTGATAAGTTGATAACCAACAAAAAGATTTTAAGAAAATTATTGGATGGTTAGTGGTTACATAAACTCTATTTTATGTTGAGAATGATAAAAATTGAATAATTTTTCAACAATTTGTATTATCTTTTTAGTTGTAATGGATTCTATATTACGCTGGAAACACAACTGTCGTAACACTTTTAGAAATAGAAACAGGAGATGTAACAACAATTATGATCGCTGATATCTCTTGATTTTTTAATTTCACAGATGAGATTGCCAAGTTGAATTTGTTCGTGACGATCGGCAAAATTAAGATTGAAATTTGCTTGAGATTGGGTGAAACTTGTATACTTGGTTGTGTGAAACTTACTTCTTCCTTGTTCTTCTTCTGTATTGTCAATTGTTTGTAATGTTGGGTTGAAAACATAATTGTTTCAAGCATGGGATCCTTGGTTAGCTTCTGTGTACTAACTGTTCGATAAATTGCCTCTGTTGGATTTCTGTAACATTTTGAAGCAAGGAACACACACAGGTATCAATATCCAAATATCAATATCCAAAGATGTTGATTTCTTCGCATTTTGGAATTTTATGATCTGAATTGTTGCCAAGTTTTAGTCTTTCTTAGTGTGCTTGTTGAAAGTTCGGTTTTTTATGGTGGTTTTATGAGGTTTCAGCTCAAAATTAGTTTAGGAATGCGGTCCACTTAGAAGGAATCTGCTTTATTGAAGTGCTCTCTTGTTATAATTGTTCTGGGTTGCAAGCAAGTTTGTAACTTTACTTAATATACTTATTGAAAGTTCAATTTTTTACTGTGATCTTCTGAAATTAATTTCAACACGCTGTTAAACATGCACTATTTACTTGGAAAAAATCTACTTAATTGAAGTATTTATAAGCTAATTGAAGTATTCATGTTGAAATTATTTTGGGTTGGAAGTTTGTAACTTTACTAATATGCTTACTATAAGCTCAAATTTTGATATATTGCTTTTGGTTTGCCTTATGAGGTTTAAACTCAGCCTTTAGTTGAGCAAATGCAGTTTTCTTAACACAGGGCTACTTAATTGAGAAGTACTTATGAGTTGGTGTCAATTTGCCCTGTGCATATTGGTTTTACTTTAATTGAGCAGTACTTATAAGCTGGTGTCAATTTGTTCCGGATCCAGATGTTGATACTTACATGAAGGTATTTGTCTAGTTTCAATCTCATGTTTTGTTCTATTTGCTGTTGGTACAGTATAAAATGTTCATGACAATGGTTGTTTTAACAGGCAATTTCTGCCAAAGGACAAAAACCTACCCTTCAAACAGATCATGTTCTAAAGGTATTTCTCTTTATTGAAGCTATAACCATACTTTATTTGGTTGATTAGTATCTGCTTCAAGTTTATATGATAACTATCTTTGTGGCTTCTTAGGTCCTTGGACTCTATGTCTATGCTGACACAATTTGCGGGAGATGAGATGATAATAGGCATCTCTGGAGGTGAAAAAAGGAGACCGACTATAGGTAATTTTTTGTAGGTAGGTTGAAAGTTTTAGCATTTTGTACAATGCATCTGCTCCATGTCATCACTTCGTAGTAATGTTTATGAGATAACTGATTTACATGCATTTGATGATAACCTTAGAAGATCAAATTTTCATTAAATTTTGCAGGGGAGATAGTTGTTGGTCCCACAAAAGCCCTATTTATGGATGAAATATCAAAAGGTTTAGACGGTTCAACAGCATATCAGATTGTTGCTTGTCTGCAGCAGCTGGTGCATATCACAAAAGCCCACGTTGAAAGCTTCAGGTCATTTTCCCAAATCCTGACAGATTTTCATTTTAAGATTTCAAGGCAGAATGTAATGGCTCAACTACCCGGTTCCCTTACTTTAGCGCTTGACTTTCAACATCAAGTGGAACATTGATACTTTTCAAAACTTAGGGTGAGAATGTTATTCCACAATAGTTAGGATGGGTAAAATGTACATCGGCATCTTCATTTTCCACCACAAAGAATAATAGAATGGTCATGAAGGTTGAAGGTTTAAGAGAATTAATCAACAGAATCTATGTTTGGTCATGTAGTAAAGTGATAAGCTTAACTAATTTGATTTATGGAATACGCTTCAGCGTCATTTTATTATAGAGTCCAAGGTTAGAACTATGCATCTTAGGGATATGTTAAAGTCGTCTTCTAAAGAAAAAAAAAAGTCACTCAGTATCAATGAATATGTTTCTAAAATGAAAAACTATGTTGAATTGATTACTGCAAGTGGTGTCTATTTGAGCTTATTTTCTCAAAATTCATTTATTGGACATGATCCTGTAATCTATTATAGTATGTTCTAATCCTAATTTTTCACAAATTTTAAGTATATTTTTAGTTGATATAAGCTGACTCTGGTCGTCTCACAAACCATAAACAATTCTCTTATTTAGGAAACAGAGGTTAATTTATAGTTATATGAATTGTGATTTCCATTTTTTCAAATTCATAATTCAGCTTTTAAAGTTGTATTTTGATCCATAAATCAGCAGGAATATCAAGTCTTTCAATTTGTCAAATAGACTAATTAAACCAACATAAATTTCAATATTGGGCCTTTAAAGACAGATTTGTATTACAGTAGAGGTGGCGGTGGACTGTGCTGTATCATGTTGTTGTGCCTAAAAATTCAAGACCCATTATACCGTGGGCTATGCCATGCCATGCCAAGGCCCACAAAAATTTGTGTCTTATCATGCCGTCCTGGCCCACCAAATTTGAAGGTCCACGGCATAGCCCACTATATATCGTGTCGTGCCTTGGGCCATGCCGTGGCTCATGCCATAAGCCGGCTCACGTGCTTTATAAAAATATTTAATTTTAATATTTATAAATTTTGGTAATTTTGATTTATTATTAATAATTATTATAAAAATATTTTATATGTTATATCTAGTGACATTTTGTATTTATATTAATTAAAAATATATATAATCATTATGAAATAAATAAAATAATGAGACATTGAAATATAAATTAAATTTCAACATTTTTTTATTACTTACAAGTTATGATTATAGATTATAAATACAAACTTAGAAATTAGGATTAAGAATTATTATATATCTTCATTTTTATTATAATTTTACTTTTTATAAATTTTTATTTTTTTCGTGTTGTACCTTGCCGTGTCGGCCTACGTGCCTTTTTTAAGGCCCACCGCATGACCCGCATATTTTTGTGCCATGTCGTGTTGTGCTTTTTTTTTGTGTCGTGCCTTTTTCGTGTCGTGCCATGCTTTTTTCGTGTCATGCCATGGGTCAGCACAGCCCACCGTCAGCCCTATATTATAGTATGCAAGTATTAATTATTTGGATGAATTACATTGAAATTTTGCAAAATCTAATCAAATTATAATGTGATTCAAAACGAAGTTGCATTTTTCATTGTCAAATATGCCTTGAATGTTATGTCTTTACTCTTTAGCGACCTAGGGAGTGTTTATCTTAGCTTATAAGCTAATCAAATCAGCTTATAAGCTTTAAAATTAAACTGATTTATTTGCTTATAACTTTTTTAGACTTATAAATTGAGCTTATAAGTCAAAAAGATAAGTTAGGAGGAACTTACTTTTTTTTTTTTTTTTTTTTGGGCTTATAAACACCATGTTTATAAACTACTTTGACCATGTATATTACCATTACCCCTATTTAATTTTAAATTTTCATCATTATATTTGTTCATTAGTTTATTTTTTATAAAGAATTTTAAAATTATTGATACAAATTTTTAACAAAATATTTGTCTATAAAATATCTGTTTATTTAATTCTAAAATTAAATTATATTGTAGTATGATCGAAATATATTTTAATAATATTATAGTAAAAAATTGAGTTAATATAATTTATTATTTGATAAAATAATATAATACCCTTTTTAATCATTTTAATAATAAAATGTACCTATAAATTATTAGAAATGTTTTTTGGAATTTGGTAAAAAAATGTTAAATCTTAATTAATGTGAATTATGATGTTCTAAATTATATTTTATTTTCACTATGTAGTCGGCAAACATAAACTCCTATTTAATAATGGAAACGTCAATCTTTTAAGTCAAAAAATTGTGTTACAATAGCCTGACCAATTAATTACTAAGACTGAGCAACTTGCTTTTTGAAGCACTAACCTCTAATTATAGTGCATAACAAGTTTAATGCTTCAAGTAATAATACTATGGCAAAATTAAATAATTTTTTTTTATCATTTCTACTTTTAACTTCTTTTAAAAGATAAAATGAAAAGTCTAAACAAAGAGGAAGAACACGAAGAAATAATGCACTTCCTAATAGTTCATTTAATAATGTATACCATTTTTGCTTTTAATTTTTTTAAAACAGTAATATCATTAAAAATCTAAAAGAGCATTGAAATCGAAGAATTATTATTTGGATTCAAGTGTTCCCAAGGAGTAATATTGCAAGTCGGCCTACCTAGAACATCGTTATGTTTTTTAACATTTCTATGAGTTACCTGCATTAACCCTTGGGGTTTAGGTCCATTAAGGTCCAATTGATAATTCACATTGATCTCCCTCCATTCAAAAAAAAAAAAACATTATTTTTATAAGCCACGTAAATCCAACAAAGGGGATTTATAGCTATAATCTAATTCTTCTACTACATTTCTTAAGCAAAATCTCTAAATTTTTATTCTAAGTGATGTGGTTTTTTATATAGTGTATCAACTCTATATTTAGACATTAAGATCACATAAGACAACATATTAAACACCTAAAGAAGTGTTTTTCTTATTACCTTCTTTACGTTATTTGTTTTATAATATAACTCGGACCAACAAATTGCTCCAAATGTCCTGATAGTTGTCACCATTATCAAGCCATGACCCTATTGTGAGAACCAAATTTGGTTATATTTGGGCTTATGTTTTTCATTTGTACTTGTCAGAAATGGGTTCAAATAAAAGTAGTGTAGGCCCAAAACTTGGTAAAGGGAAAGAAATTAACAAAAAAAGGGTCCGAAGTCAAAGAGCAGTATGGGTAAAACTGTAATTTCCTCTTCAAGGTAGGAATGCCGAATGCCTATAAAAAGGAGTGGCGTGTGTGTGATTATGTAAAAGAGGACTTTGGCCTGTCATTTGTGAACAACTAGTCCAACATTAATAAAACTTTTTTCTCTCAAGTGGGTTTTCTCCATTTTCCTCCACTTTCCCTCATTTTCTCACCATCCAAACACAGAATTCCTTCACTCAAACCTTATGAAAATTATTCTGATAAAAAATTAATAATAGAATAGGTACTTATAAATATACTTGAAGATCATTTCTACATGCTCCATGCATTAATTTGATGAACTTAAAAACATGCGTTTTACATATATATGCCTTTGAGTGGTGTAAGTTGCAGGAAAGTTTTATTAATTATGGGAAAATGACAACAACCCTGATCAATCATGTGGCCATGAAAGAGAGGATCAATTGGTATGCTTGTCAAGACATGTCTCTATGTTTTCAATTTTCTCTTCAAAATCTCTCTTCCACGTCTTGAAAGTTTATGTACTGATGAGAATATAGTAATTAGCATGACAGATTGCTGTTTAATTATTGTTAGATTAATGATAATTATGAGGCAGAGTCGATAGAAAATTTTGAAGGAAAGCTAGTAATTTCTCTGAAGACAAACAAGTGAAATTGCTGCAGCTTGTGACAGAATCAAAGTTTGAAGTTATGGCCATTCATCTTCAATCGTTTGGTGTTGTTTTAGATCCAAGCATATATCATCTGCAATTTCAAGTCAACATGAAAGTGGCCATTCGTATCATATATATATGCAAGAAATTGAACACCTATATATAGCATATCAATCCATCATCCATGTTCTCTTTGTTGTATACTTAGTTCAGGAACATTAGTCAATTTTTTCCAGCATAATTAAGAAATTAAAACATGCATATACCTGATGGTAGTATAATAATTTGACAATCAACTACACCAACAGAGAATTAAAAGTCAGCACAGCAGAAAGCAACATTGTCTTGTTATGGAGATAGCCAAAAGGGTGGGTACCTACTTAAGTAAGGTCGAACTACTAAACAGAGCATATTCTCTTATTACCGATACGCAATAAATGCTCTCTGTCAATCTCTTCAGGATTTTGTATTCGTGGACTGCAAAGGTTTTGGTTTTCATTGTAAGTAATCCAAGAGAACGTCACTGTTGTTATATATCTGCTTGTCAAAGGAATCGTTACGACCTTATTAAACATAAGCCTTGAGAATGTGGAGCCTCTTAGATGCTAATAGGTTTGATCTCTGGCGGGCTTCTCCTGGTGTTAATTCTTCTGAAACAGTTGTTAATAATTTTCCACTTGGGAAAGTGATTCCTTCATGCTCTAGAGCTATTTCTGATTTTGGTAATCCTTATCACTCTGGTGCATGATCCTGAAATTTATGTTGATTCCGCTGTAGTCTCGGTCGACTCTTCCAATCATTCGCCTTTGGATTCAACATTCCTCCTGCTTTTGAGAACTTCTCAAGCACAATGAAAATTAATTCTCTGAAAAGTCATTCCAGGGTTGATGCCAGCTGAGACGCTTCAGAAGAATACAATCTGTCTATACGCCTGAAATTTCCCAACTTTAGGATGTTTCTGAAACTAAGCTTCGGTGGTTTTTCTCATTCATTGTAGCATCTATTTATACAAACAGTTGGTATGCAAACCAAGTCCAAGTAACTGAATTCGTTACTAACGTTGACTTAACAGAGTCATTAGAAACTAACAGACATTTAACGGAACTTAGTAACTAAGTTGCTAAAGCCTAAACACTTCACGTATGCTAACTTTAACTAAATTTAACAACCATGAAACACAGTTACTATTACGTTTTTAGCGTTAATTATAATAAATTATAATAATAATAATTGGGTGCGCTTGGTTTAGTATTTTGGATAAGATTTTAGGGATAGTATTGGGTTATTGGATAGGGGAGTATTACGAGGTAAATTTTAAAAATTTGTAAAAAAGCCCTTAGGTTTACTAATTTAACTAAAGACCCTAACATATAAAATGACAAAAACACCCCCACCACCTGCGAGTGTCATTAAGGCCACCACCAGTAGGAATACAGCCAGGCAAAATTCGTTAGCGCACGCAGATGGTCGGATACTGTCTTGGCGGCCAAAGATGTGGCCGTCGTTTTCGGTCAAAGATGTGGCCGTCATTGACCGTCAACGACGGCGAGATCTGGCCTTTTCCGGAGAGATCCGTGGTGGATCTGGCGGGAAAAGGCCACGCAGTGAACTTTCGGCCATTTACGGAAGGTGGAAGTTGATAGTTATCTGATTCCGACTATCACCGACGGTGGTTGCGGAATCTGACAAGTTGGGTTGATGGGGGTGTTTTTATTAATTTTTAAACTTTTTTTCAGGGGGTATTTAGTGAAATTAATAACCTTATGGGGTTTAAATGTAATTAAAAAAATAGGGTAATATTTCTGGAATAATGTGCCAAACATTATTTGGAGAATAGGATCCAGAATAGGGATAAAAATATTAAGCCAAACATGCAGAATGTTATGTTTCTTGTGTGCCATCAGTCACTAATATGCCTATTTATTTTTTGGTTGATGCAAGAATGGAAAATAAGTAAAAAATATATTTTTTTCAGTTAATTTATCAATCGACATCGTGTGCTAAGTTTAGCTTTTGTTTTGTTCAACAGGTGACAGGGAAAGTGTTGACTTCATTATCCTTAATCACTAAGAAAATCAAGTTGAAAGCTTGTTTCTTGGCTACTGATTGAAGCAAGGAACACATACACAGGTATCACTTTCTGTGAAGTTTTGATTTTGATATTTTCTCTATTCCTACTGTTCCATCTATTCTTTATCTTTGCTCCTCCTCCACTATGACTTGGGAAATAATTTGAGCATGATAATTTGAAGTTTTTGAGGAAGATCTGAGGAAGAATTGAGCTGTAAGTGTTTGAATTTCTTCTCATTTCGGAATTTTATGATCTGAACTGTTGCCAAGTTTGAGTCCTTGTTAATGTGCGTGTTGAAAGTTTTGTTTTTTTATGGTGGTTTTATGAGGTTTCAGCTCAAAATTAGTGTAGGAATGCTGCCCACTTGGAAGGAATCTGCTTAATTGAAGTACTCTTGTTATAATTGAAAGGTCTTCTGAAATTAATTTCAACACGCTGGTAAACAAATGCAGTATTTACTTGGCATAAATGTACTTAATTGAAGTATTCATGTTGAAATTATTTTGGGTCAGCTTTGTAACTTTACTAATATGCTTAGTGGAAGCTTAATTTTTGATTTATTGGGTTTGGTTTGCCTTACGAGGTTTAGAATCAGCCTTTAGTTGAGCAAATGTAGTTTTCTTAAGACAAGACTACTTTATATAAAAGTGCATATAAGTTGGTGTCAATTTGCCATGTGCATAGTAGTTTTACTTTATTTGAATGCTAAGATTGTTAATGTCATATTTTTCCTCTTTCTCAATGTGTATTGTATGCTATTGTTGTCTGTCAATTGTTTACAATGAATAATTGTATATTTAAGCATAGGTAACCTTCAAAATATTTTATAAGCATTCTTCTTTTATTAGAACCAGTTTGTTTAGAATCATCAAAATATGATTTTTATTGAAATTAATCAGAAAGGATGTTGAAAAAATCATCAAAATATGTAGTTAATAGTTAACAAATTAATTATCTGGTTAGCAAGTGAAATGCCAACTTTTTTTGAGTTCTTGTAACTATTCTCTTCTCTTGTTGGATCGATTTATATAAGTATTATGGGCTGGAAGGGCTTGGTTCAAATTGAATTAGTCCATACCTCTAAGCCCGAGTTATTTTATTTTATTTTTTTATTACTATTTTTTATTTTTTTGAGTTTTAAAAGAGCATATACAAATATTGATTTATATGGAAATTAATAACATAGAATATGAGATTACTAACACATTAAAACATAGATTCTTTACGTTAAATGTTGGATTATCGATGAATATTTTATGTTATTTTACTTGTCTCACATTTCATGTTATATTATCGGTTTTCATAATCTTTTATTAAGTATGACACTAATATCTTACATTTTACACTATGATTGTACTATAATCTTAAATATATTTTTAGTTGATAGAAGCTTATTCTACATATTACACTATGATTCTACTATAATCTTAAATATATTTTTAGTTGATTGAAGCTACTTAAGCCATCTGACAAACCATAAATAATTCTTTGATCTAGAAAAAAAATTGTCATCTTTGAATGATTTTGAGTTGAGGGTCTTGATATTGTTATTTATGTTGAAATGTCAGATTCCTAGGATCAGATGAGATAGAAACCAGAAAGCTATAACACTTTCCCAAGAAACAAACAGAAAAATCTTGAGAGAAGATCGAATTTTCCAGAACTGAATTTTATTAGTTTCAACTCAGCTTACAAAGAATTCTTGAACTGCTTTTATACTAAAATGAGTCCTTGTTGGCAATCCGTGTGACTTGCAGATTTTGCAAAGAGACAAAATTAATTCAAGGAAACACAAAATGACAGCTTTTCCACTGTTGATCATTTTTTCCAGATTTTGTGAAATTTCGGTTGAAAACCTAGCAGCTTTGATCTGAAGTTGTTGAGGTTATGAGTTCCAATTGTATAGTGAAATGGCACCGTTCGACTAACGAGAGCTAACACCTTTAAACAGAATTCAGCAACCTCTGTTAATGTAGCCGTTGAGTTCAAAATTCCCAAACACTTGAATATCAGCTGGAAACAGAGGAAACCAGAGGAGATTGATCTCCTCTCTGCTTGGTGGCTATTGACTCCGTAACCTCCTTTCCTCCCTAAAGCCAAGCAGTAAGAATTTGTTGCTGTAGCTTGCACACCAGAATACACAAATCATTTCATAACATGAAAAAGCAAAGGGAGGAACACATTGTCTTTTGATTCATTAATTAAAATGAATATCACATCTTTCAATTTGTCAAATAGATAGATTTGTATTACAGTATGCAAGTATTAATTATTTGGATAAATTCCATTAAAGTTTCGAAAAATCTGATCAAATTATAACGTGATAGAAAAATTTGAAGGAAAGCTAATAATTTCACCGAAGACAAATGTTGAGATAATCTGTACTACTATCACTCAAAATCATCCACCAATTTCACACACAACACACAAACAAAGAATGTAAAGAAATCAAGAACAAAGGACACACGAATTTTTACCGTGGTTCGCTTATCCTATATGGGATAAACTACATCCACGTTGAGCTCAAGAAACTCAGGAGCTCGCTGCACTAAAGATTAATACAACCTGATATAAACAGATTATACACCCAAAAATACTCCAAAGACAACGTATCTCACTCTCACAACAACCTGAAATTTTTCTATGAGAACTCTAAATCAAAGCCTCAAGACTCAAGGGAAACACAACCCTTACAAGTGATTCAACCAACCACTCAAAAATTCCAGCCAAGAAAAGAAACGAAGCAGAGCAGATGTTCTTTACAGAAACTGAAAAATAAAACCCAGAGGTTCCAAGCTGAAAAAAAGCAGACAAGATAAAGCCTTTTTGCATTCTGTTTTTGGGTAGAATGGATCCTGGCCGTCAGATTTTAATGTCCTTCAATGGTCTGGATTTGTTTGTGATGACAAGAGTAAAACGACAGTGTTCCACTAAATGCATAACGGCAGCGTTTTGTGTGCTTCACTCTAACATTCTCCACCTTGAAGCTCCCAAAAAAATACACAAACACAACCAAACAGCTTAGTCTAATTCTCTCTAGTGCAGCTACCTCCCAAGAATCCTTCTCAGCTCTGATATTTGCTGCTTATTGTATAAACAGCAGGTTCAAACAGTGTTTGAACTTTGTGACAGTTACTACCTTTGTGCCCATGTCAGCTGGGTTGTCCTCAGTTGATATCTTCTTCAAGTCTATGATTCCTTTAGCCACTAAATCCCTCACGAAATGATATCTAACATCCATGTGCTTTGTCCTTTCATGGTAAACTGGATTTCTACTTAGGTGAAGTGCACTCTGACTGTCCGAAAACACTACTGTCTTCTCATCAATCAGCTCCACCTCGGATAGGATCCCCTTAAGCCATAATCCTTCTTTGAATACATGCTCTGACAATGTATTACGCCTCAGTGGAGGAGAGGGCAACAATGGGTTGAAGCTGGGACTTCCAGCTTATGCAATTTCCTCCCAATGTGAAGTAGTATGAGGTAGTAGACTTCCTTGTGTCCCTATCTCCTGCAAAATCAGAGTCTACATATCCCACAAGATCAAGTGAGTTTCCTCTTTTCTTATATTCCAGCCAACATATATTGTACTATTAATATATTTTAGTAACCATTTCAATGCTAACCAGTGTTCTATACCTGGATTGGACATAAAACGACTAAGAAGTGAAATGGAATAAGATAGGTCAGGTCTGGTGCTAATCATGGCGTACATGATTGATCCTATCACATTGGCATAAGGAATTTTTTCCATCTTAATGAATTCAGATTCAGTCTTGGGACTTTGTGTCTTACTAAGTGTAAAATGGCTAGCTAAAGGCATGGATACTGGCTTGGAATCTGACATTCCAAATCTGGATACCAGTTTCAATAAGTAGGAGGACTGTTGAAGTTTTAGTTCACGATCCTCTTTTTCTTTTTCTCAATAACTATCCCTAGGATCTTTTTAGCACTACCTAAGTTCTTCATGTCAAACTCAGAATTCAGCCTAGATTTCAAGTCATTTATTCTGGTTTTTGATTTACTAATTAGTAACATGTCATCTACATAAAGCAGTAAATACACGGGCATACCAGAATTTAAATCATAGTAAAAACAACTGTCATACTCACTTCTTTTGAATCCTATCTTGGTAATGAAGGTGTCAAACCTTTTATACCATTGTCTAGGGGCTTGTTTAAGCCCATACAGGATTTGTGTAATGAGACAAACATGTTCAGGGATAGTTTTTATCAATAAACCCCATAGGTCGTTTCATGAAGATTTTTTTCATCTAGATTACCATGCAAGAAAGCGGTTTTAACATCTAACTGTTCTAGTTCTAGGTCTAGATGTGCAACTATAGATAGCATGATCCTAATGGTTTTGTATTTGACTACAGGGGAGAAGATTTCATTGAAATCAATCCCTTCCCTTTGGGTGTAGCCTTTTGCTACAAGCCTAGCTTTAAATCTAGGAGGGTCAATAGAAGTCATACCTTCCTTTACCTTATACAGCCATCTCAGTCAATAAGCTTCGTTTTTTGTTTTTTAGGACAGGTACTAGGGACCAGGTCCCATTTACCTTCAAGGAGTGCATCTCCTCTTCCATGGCAACTTGCCATTTCTCCCCTGCTTTGGACCTTATTGCTTCATCATACTGCGTTCGTTCTCTCAATTTCAGCACTCGCAACCAAAGTCATAAACACTAAGTCAAGATATGAGTATCTTGCGGGAGGTCGATTTCTCTCCCGGTTCGTCTCGGTGAGTTGGTATTGTTCCAGTGACTCGCTGGGGTTGAGCTTCGAAATTTCAGTTTGATCATCCTCGATTCATGTTCCGATCTGAAATTGCAGGTGTTTGCTCTTGGTTCTCCGGGGCTTCGTTTGAACTTTGACCTGCTCCACCTCAATTTGTGTCCCATTGTACTGATCTTGACTAATTTCCTCAGTGGTAGAGGTACCTGCAGGATTATTAGAGATTCTACAAGGAAAAAGATTTTCGTTAAAAATAACATCTCTACTTATAATAACTTTTACCCCTGGTGCCTCTCTTTCCCACAACCTATACCCTTTAGTCCCCTCTTGGTAACCTAAGAATATACATCTCAAGGACCTAGGTTCTAATTTTCCCTCACTGGTGTGTGCATAAGCAGCACATCCAAAAGCTCTAAGGTGACCTAGGTTGGGTTTCCTATTAGTCCATTTTTCTTCCGGGCATTTGAAATTAATGGCACTAGAGGGACTCCTATTAACCAAATAAGTCGCAGATATGGGCCTCACCCCAAAAGGATTTTGGTAAACCTGATGTGAACAGTAGACATCTAATTTTTTCTAACAAAGTCCTGTTCATTCTCTCAGCGACTCCATTCTGTTGTGGAGTCTTCCTCACAGTCCTATGTCTAAGTATCCCTTGATCACTACACCTGGTCAAACTCACTATTACGAATTCTAGGCCGTTATCGCCCTTAGAGCTTTAACTCTCCTATCGCTTTGGTTCTCTACTAATGCTTTCCAACTCTTAAACCTAGCTAGAGCCTCATCTTTGGTCTTAAGCGATAAACCCAAACTTTTCTGCTATAGTCATCAACTATAGGCAGTAACTACTTCCCCCATGTGTTTTGGTTTTTTCAGGCCCCCATAAATCAGCATGAAGATATTCTAAGTTATTGGTGGCCAGGTGAGTTCCTTTCTGGAAGCTCACCCTATGTTGTTTCCCTAATATGCATGTCTCACAAAAATTTAAAGTATCGATAGACTCCTTACCAAACATACCTTGCTGGCTCAGAATGTTGAGTCCTTTCTGACTCATATGGCCCATTCTGAGGTGCCATTTTTCATAATGTAAGATTAGTAGTGAACAAAGCAGAATTGACATAATTTGAACAGTAATCACCACACAGGATGTATAGGCCATTTCGTTTGACACCTTTCAGAACTAGGTTCTTATTCTTATACACATTTAGGCAACCATCTTCACTCTTATAACAAGTGACCTAGTTCATCTAATGTACCTAGGGAAATCAAGTTTCTTTTCGATTCGGTATATATCTCACCCTAGTTAATTTGTGATTTACCATTATCAAGACTTAGAACTATACTCCCAATCCCTTGAACCTTGCAAGCATTATTATTCCCCATGTAAACAGTCTCTAACTGACCAGCTTCAAACTCCTGAAACCACTCCCTATTGGGGCTCATATGGAATGAGCAACCAGAATCTAATACCCATTCTTCTACATTTTCAGACCTAGATACAGTCAACACTTCAGATTCTTGGATATCAGTTTTACTAGAGGCTATATTGCTCTCTGTACTATTCTGTTTTTGCTTCCTGATCCACTCATAACAGTTTTTCTTTAGGTGACCAGTCTTGTTACAGAAGAAACATTTCCTTGTTTCTCCTTTTCCCTTATGAGTATTCTGGTTTTTCTTTTTATTTCTAGAACCAGTATTAAACTGAGAATTACCCCCTGCATCGCCTACAATCTCCCTTTCCTTTCACAAACAGACTACTGTTATTTTTCTTCTGGACCCTAAGCTCTAGTTCTCTAGCCTTTAAACCTGATGTAATTAGGTCTATACTAGGGACAGTTCCCGTGTACAACAGGGCATTCTTGACAACCATATAATCTTCAGTAATGGAATTTAAGAGAATCATGGCTAAACTAGACTCACTGAGTTCTTGATCAGTGCCCTTGAGTACAAGGGTCATTTTCAAGAACTCATCTAGGTTCTCTTCTATGGTCCTAGCACTATCCATCTTATAAGAAAACAGTATACCTTTCAAATAAGCAAGATTAGGGCCAGATTGAACTGCATAAAGTGATTCTAGCTTACCCCAGAAGAGTTAACGGTGTCTCAGCACCATCTACCTTTCGCAGAACGTTGTCGGCCAGATTCATGACGATGAGATTGTACGCCTCCTCGTCAATTTCGGCTTTCTTTTTCAGCTTTTCCTCGGGCCATTTGGTCTGGTCCTTCTCCAGTGCCACTGCCACTTTGTTATGTGACAGAAGTGCCTTCATTTTCTTCTTCCATGTGTTGAAATCAACTTTGCCATCATAGTGTGTGATTTCAACCCGTGTAGTACTCATTCTGTGCAACTGATGGTAATGGTGTTTGATAATTTTCAGGAAGATTTGAAGAACAAGGGTTTCACTCGAATTTGTGGTTATCACAAGAAATTAAGGACTAATTTTCGAAGATTTCCTAACTCTAGACCTCACTGAATCTTGAAATCAAGAAACCCCCAAAATTTATCAAACCCTAATTTCAACAGTAAACCCTAAAATTGACGAACCCTAAATTGATGGCTCTGATACCACTGTTGAGATAATCTGTACTACTATCACTCAAAATCATCCACCAATTTCACACACAACACACAAACAAAGAATGTAAAGAAATCAAGAACAAAGGACACACGAATTTTTACCGTGGTTCGCTTATCCTATATGGGATAAACTACATCCACGTTGAGCTCAAGAAACTCGGGGAGCTCGCCGCACTAAAGATTAATACAACCTGATATAAACAGATTATACACCCAAAAATACTCCAAAGACAACGTATC
The DNA here is from genome assembly GCA_026225825.1 of Pistacia integerrima. Classification (NCBI taxonomy): domain Eukaryota; kingdom Viridiplantae; phylum Streptophyta; class Magnoliopsida; order Sapindales; family Anacardiaceae; genus Pistacia; species Pistacia integerrima. Next base: position 29,931,639 of record CM047748.1, read on the forward strand.
TCACTCTCACAACAACCTGAAATTTTTCTATGAGAACTCTAAATCAAAGCCTCAAGACTCAAGGGAAACACAACCCTTACAAGTGATTCAACCAACCACTCAAAAATTCCAGCCAAGAAAAGAAACGAAGCAGAGCATGTTCTTTACAGTATCACACATAAATGAAAAATAAAACCCAAGAAATTCAACCGAAAAAACGCAGCAGCAAGATAAAGCCTTTTTGCATTCTGTTTTTGGGTAGAATGGATCCCTGGCCGCGATTTTAATGTCCTTCAATGGTCTGGATTTGTTTGTGATGACAAGAGTAAAACGACAGTGTTCCACTAAATGCATAACGGCAGCGTTTTGTGTGCTTCACTCTAACAACAAACAAGTGAAATTGCTGTAGCTTGTAACAAAATCAAAGTTTGAATTTATGGTTATTCTCTTTGTTGTGTACTTACTCGATTCGAACATTATTCAATTTATTTCTAGCATATTTAAGAAATGAAACATCGAGCTAATTAAAACATGGATATACCGATGGTAGTATAATAATTTGATAATCAACTACACAACTTACATACATGTGCTCAGAAAATAATTAGCAACCGATAGAATTAAAAAATCAGCATAGTATTCTAATTATTTAGCTAGAGAAGTTGAGCTGGAATCTTCGTTTAGTATTTGATAGACTCTTCTTTAACTAATTTAGAGTAACGAAAATGGTTTTGTGCCTTTCAACTTTAAGCCAGTTTCCCTGTCCTATGCAATTTTTCGATGTGGAAGAATTAGCACAACATTTGGTACTAACATGAAATACTTTTCAATTCATCGTGATTTATACGTAATGAAAATGAATTTGTCAATTCTGTCACAATAATTTCATAGAGTTTTCAAAGATAGAAATGAGTGGACAAAAGACAACAAACTGATCATCAATCTTCTAAGAGTTGGAATCTTTGATTAATAAATGAAAAGTAATAGTTCTACATTGACTAAATATTGCATTGAAAATTCAAGGCCTGTCATTTTCATTGGAATAGTTAAGAAATTTATTCTTGGTTTTTTTTTTCTTTCTATTATTTCGTTTTATAATTTTTAAAAAAAAAAAGATAAATTAGGTTATAACAAAAGCATCATATAACCTCTCTTTTTATGGCCGGATGACAAGCCTTTTAGTCACCAGGGTTAGTTATACCTAGGGATCTTGTGTTCGAGTAACAGGAGAAACACTCACCACATTTAGACAATTACCATTTGTGCAATTGGGCCTATAAAGTGTTATGCAATTGTGCCAAGATACCTCAATTACGGGCTAGATTGGCAATTAGCCTGTAGGGTGTTCTATTTGTCCTATATATATATATATATATATATATATATATATATATATATATATATATATATATATATATATATATATATACACACACACACATACATACCTATATATATGTGTGTGTGTGTGTGTGTGTGTGTTTTTATGAGCCACACAAATCCTAGAGAGGGAATTTGTACTTATAATCTAATTCTTATACTACACTTCTTAAGCAAAATCTCAAATTTTTATTCTAAGTAATGTGGTTTTTTCTGCAGTGTATCAACTCTATATTTAGACATTAAGATCACATAAGACAACATATTAACACTTAGAAGTCTTTGTCTTATCATCGTCTTCACGTTATTTGTTCTGTAATACAACTCACACCAAATGTACTGATAGTAGTCATCGTTACCAAGCCATGACCCTTTTGTAGAACCAAATTTGGTTTTATTTGGGCTTTATGTTTTTAATTTGTACGTTCAGAAATGGGCTCAAATAAAGTAGTGTAGGCCCAAAACTTGGTAAGGGAAAGGAGATTAACCAAAAAAAGAGTCCAAAATCAAAGTAGTTTGGGTAAAAGTGCTATTTACCCTTCAAGGTAGGAATGCTTATAAAAAGAAGTGGGGTGGGTATGTATGTAAAAGAGGACTTCGGCCTGTCATTTGTAAACATTAGTCCAACATTAATAAAAAATATTTTCTCACAATTGAGTTTTCTCCATTTTCCTTCCCTCATTTTCACACCACCCAAACACTGAATTCCTCCACTTAAATCTTATGAAAATCTATTGAGGATTTTTGTATTTTCACCTTGGGTCAAATATTTTAATAGTAGTACATATCCATTTTGTTTGCATTATATATACTTGTCATTAGAATACTAATAAAAAATAGTATTTAGATAAAAAATTAACAATATAATGAGTACTTATAACATACAAAATGGTAACATGTCACTTTTTAAAAGTATCAAAGGGAGCTTTCGACACACTAATTTTTACCTATCAACTCCTTCATTATGTTACATTTACGACCCTTCTCTATAAATTATACATACCAATTCCAACCTTTATTGATATATTTTTATATTATTTATCCGAATATAAATAATTCTAGATACAAGTCTAATATGGGAGAAAATCATGGGTTAGTGAGAAACATTAGTCTAGCAACATATGGGTCTAATATAAAGCACAAACCCAAAAGTAGTTAAATCAAGTTTAATTCTCAATAAATACTTGGCTAATGGCTTAATGCAAATCGATTACTTAATGGTCGACTTCTGAAGGAGGTTGAAAAACAAAGATAATTGCAGTTTCTAATCTCACAAAAATATTAAGTTTAAATGAGAAGAGACATACAAAGATAGTGCTTGTGTTTTATTGTACTAGATATAAATCAATTATTATGACAAAAGGAAGTCCATTCCTAATGAATAATGAAATTAAAGAGAGAGACGTCTCCAGAAAAGATTGCTAATGTCTACTCATCATCGTCTGTTGGTTAATGTAGTGTAATTCTAGATGTTCAATTTGTAATACTCAGGACAACCGACAACATAATTATCTCCATGTAATTTCTTGGAATAGACAAGTGTGCCAAAACCTTTAATTTTAGATAGGATAATTTTAAATTAGACATGAGTGATGATAATGATAAATTAACTAGGGTCAAATTTCTTTTATAAATTTTTTTATTATTGTTTCAGAAGTGACTGAATTGAGTAGTGGGGAACATAGAAAAGAAAATTAGGTAGAAAAATAGAAATCCTAGAAACTTTTTGACATTCTAAATTTAAAAGTATTACAAAGGACCAACACATGATTAATGATATGTGAAATAGTACATTTTGTTTTTGTCCTATTTCCTAACTTTTCTTATCAATAATTGTGTCCTCTTTATCAATCCAACTCAAAAGCTAGGAATTCATCTTCACATGCATTGTCAATAATTCCCATTAAATATGAATATTATAAACCTACCATAGTAAAAGAAGCTACGACATTATTTAGGGGTACAACAAGTATTCTAATTATTTAGCTAGGGAAGTTGAGTTGGAATCTTCTTTTAGTATTTGATAGACTCCTCTTCAACTATTCTAGAGTAACCCAAATAGTTGTCCCTTTCAACTTTATTTGTTAATTCTCTCAAAGCGAAATTAGACTGTTAGAAAAAAAAAAAAAAATGCTAGTCTTACTCACTCTCCCTACTCACTTCTCTTACTTACCTTTGTTAAAAAAGTGAAAAAATAGATAAGGTTAACATTTTAACAAAGGTGAGTAAGAGAAAGTGAGTAAGACCAGCATTACTCAAAAAAAAAAAAAAAAAAAAATAGAAACGTTTAAACTCTAGCACTTTTGACCATTAACTCAAACTATTGAAGTCTTTTTATTAGCTATAGCACAATGAAATTAATATAGAAGAACTTGGTGTACGCAGGTCTAATTTTCCATGCGAATACAGTTACTCTTGAGCATTAATGAAGAGTTTCAACGTTTATCAATTTATCCTCTGTAATTTCCACGTTTTATGATAGATATAAAGCCTAGAAGTTGAGCACTGGGAGGATATAAACCAATTTCCTTGTCATATGCAATTTTTACTAGGATATGATTGAATTAGAATATTTGTGTATGTGGAAGAATGAACACAACATTTGACACTAACACAAAATACTTTTTAATTCATCGTGATTTGTGCATAAGGAAAATGGATTTGTGAATTTGTCACAATAATTTCATTAACTTTTAAAATTAGAAATGAGTAGACAAAAGACAAGAAGAAAACACTTGTTATATACATATACATATATTTCCCTAAAAGAAGATAAAAAAAAAGCACCAACTGGTGAGTATTATTATATATACACTCAAAACTCATCTTTGTCAACCTCGATCACAAAGATATACTGGCAAAAGATTAATGCTATAAACATTCGTCTATGAGCTTTTTTTGTACTAGTAACAGGAACCATCGCTGTAAAATGCAGATGAATTTTGAATGCATTCCCATATTCCGTATTCCAATACTGCAGAAGTGGCTGTCCGATATTCTTTTGTTCTCAAAACAGAGGGGTCATTTATATGTCATGACCCAATTTTGGTCAACAATGAAGGCAGATTTGCATTCTTAAAACATCTTTAAATGAAGCTTTGATACGATTTTATAATCAAACGTATTATTTGAAGGAATGGAGCATATGAAATCATAGCAACCTTCTTTTTCTATGATTTTGATCTGTAACAACAAATGAAGATGGCCATCATAGCAACCTTTCACGATTTCATTGTCCGTTAACTTCACTGTTTCACGAGCTTTTTCCTAGTTCAGCACCTCCTTGCCATGTCACTGTTCTCTCATTGGGCTTCTCTTTTCTTGCTTTTATTCCACAATTCCCTTTCTTCGTTTCTCCGTTCATTGGGCTCTTCTCCTTTTGATTGGGCTTGAGGCTGCATTCTCTTTACTGTCTTACACATAAATTTGAGCTAATAATAAATTTTTAGGTAATTTTCAAGCATTGAACTAATTATGCTTAGATTCTACTTTAATAACTCCCTAGATTAGATTTTTATCTCTTGGAAAACTCCTTATCAGGAGCTCACTATACATATTACAAGGCCATTTAATGCCATTGGTTTCCTGGGATGTATATGTATCTGTCAGGCATTGTATAATTAGTCAATTACATCTTTTGATCAATATTAATTATCACACCTAATTTCCATTAGACATAAATATCAATATTAAATCTTTAACTTATAGTTTAAATTTTTAGATAAGGTTAATTTAGCATAGTATTAAAGCCAAAGGTATCAAATTAAATCCATATCTTTCAAAAGAGCAAACTAAAAAGATATATATTTTCACGTACTCGTAAAGATATATACAATCACTTTGGTATATTATCATATTAGAGAAACTAGATTGTATGGATGATATATAATTAAACTAAGTATCCTCTAAAATATAGAAACAAATTTGAATATATATTGAGTCACCTTAGTAAAAGAATAACCTGTTGGTATGACGTATAACTTTAGCCTTTAAACTGATTTTATCCAAAGATCTCAATTGCACATGCATTCTCAAAATTGGCACAACCATTAAGTTTATCCTTTCCCTTTTTCCAAAAAAAGAAAAAAAAAGATAGAAAGGGACACAATGAGACAAAAGAATCTGAGCCCACCTTTTGATTTTGCCCCACAAGTGTCAGACAAGAAAGCTCAACCCACTGGATAAAAGATATGCATGGCAAGCTTCATCTCACTTTTAAGAACAATTAAAACCAAAATTTTATGATAGAGAACTCAACCATTTGATTAGCCATGAGCAGCGAACCACACATCGAAAGCATATTAGAAAGATCTTAGGTTTATACATAGGAGAAAGTTTCTCTATTAAATAGGTTAATTTTTTAAGTGTAAAACTCTCAATCTGTAAAAAGTGGTATCAAAATAGATTTGATCCGTCTTTCGATGTCTCGTCAAATACTCAGATAAAGACATCCAAGTGTGATTATGAGTCCACACAAAAGTGAAATCGATGGGCAGGTAGAGGGCTCTACCCATACTGAGTGAGATAAACGGGTAGATAAGGGCTCCATCTATGATCAGGATGTCATGGGATCGAGTAAGAGAGAATGTAACAAATTCAACGTCGAAAATATATTGAGAAGGTTTTAGGCTTATAAATAAGGAAAGTCTCTTCTATGTTAGTTTTTTTTTCGTACGAAACTTTCAGACCGTGACACATAACTCATTAAATACTAATACTTGATAGTTGACTTTGACGTGACCCAAAAAAACAAGAGGCAAAATTATTGAAGAACATACTCGAGAGTTGCTGAATATAACGAGCTAAAATAAAAGACATTGACTGCATATTTTTCAAAGAAGAAAAATCTGAACTTTACATTTGGGACACTTCTCAACTATCAACACCCGGCCCTCAAGCTAAACAATAGAGGACTTCTCCAAAATTAATTTCATAATAATTTCTATGGATTATTGGGAAATATCAAATTTGCTTCGGCAATTAATTTCTATGGTTTATTATCTAAACAAGATGCATTAATTGTATTAAATACAATCAATAATCAAATACTTCTATTAATAAGGCTACAAGTAGAATAATCATATTGCATAACTCTCTCAAGTTTATTCACATAATACATTACATGAACATACAAAAAGCAGGTCTTCTCTTGCATTAAACAGTAGATGAAATGGCAAGACCAAATTGATACTGTCAAAAAGTCGATCTAGTATTAGAAGAGGAACCAGTTGTGAAGAAAGTAATAGTCCCATAATCAAGATAATCAATCTCTCTATGGTTGTCTTGCACAACAGAAGTTTTGCAGTCCGATGCTCTAATTTTCCCTGCTAATTCAGTTGCTACTTCTCTCATTGTAGGTCTCTTCTTCCCATTTGGGTTCAAATATCTTCTTGTCAAATTAGCAACTTTCATAATCTCTTCTTTTCCACCCTCTTTCAGAACTCTAGTGTTAAGGACTTTGAACAGACGATTTTCTTCCATTGCATTGAGAAAATATGCCACTAAACTTCTATTCTCTTCAATGTTGGTTGAATGAATGGACTTTTCTCCAGTTAAGAGCTCGGCAAGAACTACTCCAAAACTATAAACATCACTTTTTTCTGTAATCTAACTCGATTGGAAATACTCTGGATCTACATATCCAAAAGTCCCTTGTACATGAGTAGTCAAATGAGTCTAGTCAACTGTAACAGATCTTGAAGTCCCAAAGTCGGACACTTTTGCTCGACATTTTTCATCCAAAAGTATCTTTGTCGACTTGATGTCTCAATGATATATATATGTATAGAAGCCCTGAATGCAGATAGTACAAAGCACCTACAACTTCTATGGCAATACGTAAGCGCATTTCACATGTAATTGGAAACTCTTCATTTTCCTCGTGTAAATGTTAAAAAAGAGTTCCATTGGGAATGAACTCATAGACTAAGAGGGGAACTTCTACCTCTAAGCAACACCCTAGTAATTTTACCACACTCCTATGATTAATTTGTGATAAAATCACCACCTCATTGATGAACTCTTCAACTTTTTTTTTATCAACTACCTTGGACATTTTAATAGCAACTATTCAACCTTCTGCCGACATTCCCTTATACAATACCTTGACCACCTTGACCAAGGATACGATTGGTATTATACTTGTCTGTGGCCTTTTTCAATTCCTTTGAAGTAAACAATTTTGTTTTCACAATATTTCCTTCATTATTGGAAGCCAAGCGTTGTTTTAATAAGAAGCCACCATTTCTTTTAAAGAATATTTGCTTCAACTTGATTGCTTTTCTTCTTTTTATGAACTTGTGCAGCCACCATGCTCCAATTGGAAGTGGCAACATTACAAGTTGTCTGCAAAGTATTAAATAGCTCCACACATCTCCCTATATTTTTTTCCCAGTCAAGGCTTACAGGAACAACTTTATCCCTCAAGACAGAATCAGAATGATTTGTGAATGGGTAGTCCGCCTCGACCCATTCTTTGTCAGCCATGAAAGGCGACTTGGTGCATCCCTGAAGCTGAGGAAAATTGCTTAATATGTTTCTACCATCAAACGCTTGATTTGGAGAAAGCCTGCACAAAAAGTCACAGCAGTTATATTTTTTATTAGTATCACAGTTACAGAAAGAGTGGCACTGACCGCTTGTATTCAATGGATCACAACCGAAGGCGATTAACATATTGTAGGTCTTTGAAATGATGAAGGGACTGCCTGATAGTTTTTGAAGAAATTTCTGGCTGTCATTTAAAATATTTCCATCAGTGTTGACAACAGCCCTTTGGCCTGAATAATAATGGAAACCCTTCGAAAATAAACTGTATGATAGTTCCATATTGATGCTAGTTAAGAAAGCTCTTGGAGAGTCAAGAAGAGTTGTCACAAGTTACTTCAAACCACTTATCAAAGTAGCAGCCTTCTCCGATTCCAAAGGGATACCATACGTGGAAATTACCACAAATATCTTGGCATTTTTGGTGTGATGCTTTGATAGGCGATAGCAACAAAATAATCTGCAAATACACTAGAAGATGAAGAGCAATTTGTTTTCTTTTCTCTTCTGGAAATTTTTTAATGGAGATAATTTCACCTAATTGCTCTGAACAAGAGCCCAATTAGTCTTTATGTCAAACCTCAACTATCTATATATAATTTTTTTTTTTTTCCCCTTTTTGTCTTTTTTGGTGTAACTGCAAAAGATGAACATAGGACAGCTATTAATTCTCTTTTCCTTTTGGAAAATTAATAAAGATTTGATGTGAGCAGCTCTCACATTTTCTTCAGTCTTCCTCCTTTAGACTTCTACTTTCTCTAAAAGTTAGAAATTATGCAGGAAAATTGTGAGATAAAAATTACTTTGGGAAATTAATGGTAAATGGTTTTTATATGTTCACATGGTTCACACACTTGATTAAGTGTGAACTAATTTAGCTGATGGCTTTCTATGAAGAGAACTTGATAGGAAAAGTTACTATAATACCATTCCAAATTATGAAACTTCCACAACTGGATAAAATTCATGGGTAACGACCATTGCGAAGCCCCATGTTAAGTGTTGAACAATTGCTTTAATTTCTTTGGTCTGGAAATTAATTGTTTAATAAGGTGATTGACTGGACTTTTAAGGGGGCCAAACTTTTTCCTCATGGATAGTGGTGAATCCATATGAATACACATATCAGGTGGATAAAATAACTTTTGAATTATTGAATGAATTATGTCACCTATGTGATGTTTGTTTGAGGATGTGTTATTGATATGATTTAATATTTATTGAACTGTTCAGAATAAAATATGAGAAAAGGGGGGTCGAAAGTGAAGGAATGTCAAGAAAAAGGGGATTATTGTACAACTAAGTTGCCTTATGGTGTTAAATGAAATTTTGTAAACAATTCAGATAGGTGCGAGATATGAGATTATTTAATTTTGCCCCCTGCGGTTTAGGTGGAGTATCTAGTTTTAATTACTGGATAGACCCCTCGATTCTAACCTTTGTTAAATAAGTAAGGGCAAAGTGGGTATATTTTAATATTTTTTTTTTTTCAGTGAAGTTAAATTAATGTCACCTTATGAGTATTTTGTCTTTGCATAATGTTTCAAAGTTAGGATTTAATAAACGACTGTTAATTTTAGGAAAGTATTTCCTTGTATTTAAAAGGTCAGGATTTTGATCCTACTAGACCAAAAGCTTAGACTAAAGTGCATTGAGTCTTTCTCTCCGCAAGATGACATGAATTTAATGCAAGCGATTGTGCATGTTCACTTGTAAATTTTGAGTGGGAGATAGATGGTAAATGCTTAGGACTTTATAAATAGTTGAAAGGATATCTTCTTTTTTTCCCCAAGAAAATTCGAGAGGGAATTAAGAGAGAAAAATAGAGGAGATTAATAGAAAGGAAGGAATAACTAAAGAATTTAGACGAGGGAGAAAGTAGTTTATTTCCATTACTATTGCATTATCGATAATGTTTACATTTTCAGTATATAATTTATTTATTTCCACCTATTTATCGATTCTAATCTTGTTTTGCATCTGATAGGATAAACATACTATAACTTAAAGCTATATTCTGTAAACATCCTATAAGTTAAAGCAATAAAAAAGCTGATAGGATACTATTTATCAATCTTAAGATAAACTTCAGAAGGATTTACCACGGGCGGGTATAGATGATGAACCAAGTTGTCATGTTGTAGACTAAAATACAGTTTTATCTCCTTCCAAGTTGAAAGTCTAGGAATACTGAAGATTGGACATTACCAATTGAAATTCTAGGAAAATGATTGCAAAAACATGCAGTGGAAGATATAGCTTGTAATGGAAAGGAACCATGTAACTGGTAAGGCAGTAAAGTTCTGGTTTTTCTATGATGATGACTAACCAGAGGTGCCCTAGAAAGTGGTCTTTCCTACTTTATGAAAGAGGGGAAGATATGCTATGGTAGCATACTAACATAACACAGAATACTTGTATATAAAAGCAAAATGAAAAATAAGTGTGCAAACAAGAATCAAACAAATCTCAAAATAAAAATTGAATTATAGCTTTCACACAAGAAGACCATTAAAGAAAAATTTTCATGTTTGCTTTAGTAAAAAAATCACATAGTTTCCAAAAAGTATTTCATCTAATACTTCATTCTAAAGTTAATTGTAAACAATGCAAATGAACATCTTGGCACTTCAAATGCCTTCTATGTAATTTCTGCAATACCAATAACATTACAATTTCTATCCAAAAAAGAAAAGGGAGCATTTTCAGCAATCTTAAATTTGAGGTATAACACTATATGCCATCAAATTATATTAAGGATAGAAGGAAGGATAGAAAGAAAGAAAGAAAAAACTAGTAGGGTAAAAACTTACCTGCTCAAAACCAAGTACAAGATTGGCCCACTCAATGTCCCTGGTAATCAGCAAATTGGACCTTGCAAGAAGAAGTGCAACCTGGACCTAAAATATTCAAGAAATGATAAATAACACAGTTAGTTAAGTTTACTTACAGACTAGAAAATGTAAATGATAAATAACCCAGATGAACAATTATAAACACTAGAAAGTGAATGGCATTATACTGCTTACTTGTACTTGACAATTAGTATTCATGAAGAAACCATGCTTAAGCAAAATTATGCAAATACGTAAAATGATGAATGCACGCATATGCACTATTAAAGTTCACACACTCTTGACCACAACAAAGCTTCTCATTACATTAATAAGACCCACAGAGCATGTATATGATGGCCCTTTGTCCAAACTTTGTAAGGTTAAAACACTCTTGACCATAACCAAGCTTCCCATTTGTAATATAATAAGACAAAACAAACGTATAGAGCGTCTCTTTATCTCAATACAGTTACTGAACCATAGTGCTATTCAAACTCAAAGATCACCTAAATTTGGTGTCATTGACGTTGGTCTAGCAACTCAATTCAAGAGATGACTTTTTCATCGATTTATAACCTATTAAACTACCAACTAAAACACCCAGGCACAGAATTGTCAAATCATTGACCATAAGTCTGATTAAGATGAGCTTTGCCACAATCACAAAATCAACAACTTTGGTCCCAACTACAGGCCCTAAATCAACATCACATAACACTCAATAGAACTAAACAGATAATCTGTGCATGTCAAAGCACATATTAACATAATGCTCTCCACCCCTGCAACCCCTACATTTCCCCAGTAGCAAAACTGAAAACGCAAACACAGGCACATGATTTCTATTAAACGATTTACTCAGTTAACTAAAGAACATTTGATTAAAAACTGAATCAGGATGCATTTCTAAACATAAAAACAAACTCAGAAGTTTTTAACCATCACAATATAATGATGGAATAACTGTAATGATTATAAATTCAATAAGCTGATTGCAAGACATGTTCATCCAAGGAACAAAAGAGCATTCACACTGTATAAAGTAACCATAACAAATCAAGCATTATAATCATCTAACAACAACTTTAAAGCATAAGAAAAACAAATTCTTCTCCTCCGGGGATCAGGTTTGAGAAAACCAGTGACATACTGAGTGACTGGAGTTTGACACAGAACTGGTTTACCCTGCTCATAAGGATTTTCTCCTGGGACAGCGAAAATCATCTTCCGTGCGGCCTAGCATCATAAACCGGTTCACTATAATTTTTACTCTTAACAACTTTTCTTCTTCTTTTTTCTCTAGACTTTTACAATTTATTATTAGCAATCCAAACCTGTGCAAGAAAATCTCTATCCAACTGAACCCCATTAACACTGCTTCCAGAGAATCGTTTTAACTGCACAGAATTTTCCTTAAATCTCTGTAAACATTTCTCCCCACAATCGAATCAACAAACCCAGTTGTCCTAAAACCCTCCTCCTGCTCCAAAAATATAGTTTCCAAGCATTCCCTATCAAAGACTCCAACTTTCGCAGAATTACAAAAACCCTTTTGCTGTCTATTTACATTACTCCAAAAAGCAGAAATTTTCTCAACGGTTTTACCAATCTTGGAAAAAGAACGAAACCCCATTGCCTGATTGACCTAAGAAAAAAAAACAATAAACAAACACTGTTTATTTAAGTAAATAAATAATCAATTGCCCATTTGACCTATACAATTTTTCCCATTTCTTTATTTAAGTAAATAAATAATCAAAAATGAAATTATTGTGGCAATAAAAGTTATAAAAAAAGAAGAAATGAAGCGAAGGCTGACCAGTAAACAGTCTCTTTCTGGGTTCTTCTTCAACTCTCTTTTTCTTTTTCCTTTTCTCACGATGTATTGTATGGGAGCTTGAAAGGGACTGTTTCTGGGTTGGAAGACTCTTGTTCGTTTCAGGTATTCGCCACCTAAGCCTGATAGTTGGGTCACGACGGGAAATCACAAGATTAGCCCCTATCGTCCCTGGCAGTTAGAGATGGTAATGGGCCAGGCCTGCACTGGATACCCCTGGCCCGGGCCCAGGCCCAACCCCATGACCCTGCCCGGGCTCATTGCGAGGATGTCGGGTAATGCCCAGGCCCGGCCTAATAGGCCTTTTGTGATTCCCAATTTCGGACTATGTTAATTTCTATGCTTTATTTTCTCATGGGCAATCTTTGATATTTTTTTTTTTTTTTTTTGTCATTCATATTAACTTAATTAGCACTATCTCTTACTTTAATCACCATATTTGTTGTGTGCATAAATTAATATGATGGACAAGGGATATTGTGCTTGACTAAAATTGCAATTGATTATTATCATAAATTTATTTTAAAATCATAATCAAATCAAATCAAATTTTAATTTTTTTTAAATGATAAAAACTCTGGTCGGGCCAGGCAATGGTTTTTCCAAGCCTGGCCCATACACAAGGGCAGGCCCTAAAACCATAACCAGGCTCGAGCCCTTCCTCGCAAACAACGAGTAATGAAGTCGGGTACTTGTTATTTTGTAGTTACTATTATATATTATTCTACTTGAATATTCACAAATGAGTTTCGAGAGCTTGAGTTTATTCAACTCTTGCTGGATTAATTTAAACCATCAATGAGACTCCAGCAATAAAAAGAATATCTCATAACATTTTTATGTTTGTTTGAAATCACGATAAAAATTATTTAAAGTTATAAAAATATATTCAAATATTAGTCACATTATTGTGAGAAAATATCTAAATAATTAATTCAATATCAACTAGTAACTTAACAATTAAAAAATTGAAATTGAAATATATTTACATATTGATCTTTAATTAGTTTTATAAACAACATGTGAGCAAATTGACATGGCCTGTGACATTTTGAAGATTAAATTGATAAGGAAAGATGGTCATTATGTGACAAAAGTAAAGTCATTAGATGGGTTTTGTAGAGGTTTCGAAGTGGATCAGATTGGCTTCAACCTGAATGGCTTGTTCCAATCCTAATAGCTTGGCTCAATAAGACACCAGGCCAGACCTAAATTAAAAGCCATGAAAAGTTAATGGGCTGAGCTCATTAACCATATTGGATTTGGGGTGTAAAGACCATAATGAATTTGCTTGAGTAATTATTCTTATAAATATGTACGTATTTTCCAACAAACATGGCTGATCTTATAGGGTTGTTCCCCCTTCTTAATTTAGACTTTTAACATAATCTTTCATTAACTTTCTAATGTAATCCTTCTAATCAAACTTTTTATTCTTTTTAATTTCAAGGGGACCGAATATGATCAATTCATAAACAGACATAATCTAATAGGATTTCACTGAACATCAACATTACCATCATGTGAATTACAATAAAATCTAAAACTTCATCTCTATTTATTCAATTATTTAACAGATAATTCCATAATATAAAATTGTAATAATTCTTTGACTAAAATTTTAACTTAATTAATATTACATTCATCTCTACTTAAACTTTTACAAAAAATTAATGGCAACTTAACAATAGTAAATTTGTAACAATAATAATAAATTTATTATTGATGCTAGGTAAGAAAGCTCTTGGAGAGCCAGAAGAATTGTCGCAAGTTACTTCAAACCACTTATCAAAGTAGCAGCCTTCTCCGATTCCAAAGGGATACCATGCGTGGAAATTACCGCAAATATCTTGGCATTTTTGGCGTGATTATTCGAGAGGTGATAGCAACAGAATAATCTGCAAATACACTAGAAGATGAAGAGCCATTTGTTTTCTTTTCTCTTCTGGAAATTTTTGAATGGAGATAATTTCACCTAATTGCTCTGAACAAGAGCCCAATTAGTCTTTATGTCAAACCTCAACTATCTATATATAATTTTTTTTTTTTTTTTGGTCTTTTTTGGTGTAACAGCAAAAGATGAACATTGGACGGCTATTAATTCTCTTTTCTTGGAAAATTAATAAAGATTTGATGTGAGCAGCTCTCACATTTTCTTCAGTCTTCCTCCTTTAGACTCCTACCTTCTCTAAAAGTTAGAAATTATGCAGGAAAGTTGCGAGATAAAAATTACTTTGGGAAATTAATGGTAAATTGTTTTTATATGTTCACATGGTTTACACACTTGATTGAGCGTGAACTCCTTTATCTGATGGCTTTCTATGAAGAGAACTTGATAGGAAAAGTAATTATAATACTATTCCAAATTATGAAACATGCTTTTGTTTATTAAGTTCAGGTTAATTCCACAACTGGATAATATTCATGGGTAACGACCCTTTGCGAAGCCCCATGTTAAGTGTTGAAAAATTGCTTTAATTTCTTTGGTCAGTAAATTACTTGTTTAGTGAGTATCAAGGTGATTGACTGGACCAAACTTTTTCCTTATGGATAGTGGTGAATACATATGAATACACATATCACCTATGTGATGTTCGTTTGTGGACGTGTTATTGATAGATTATTTTACATTTATGGATAATGTATACATTTTCTGTCTATAATTTATTTCTTTCCATCTATTTATAGATTCTAATCTTGTTTTGCATCTGATAGGATAAACATCCTATAACTTAAAGCAATCAAAAAGCTGAAAGGATACGGTTAATCAATCTTAAGAGAAACTTCAGAAGGATTTATGATGGGCGGGTATAGATGATGAACCAAGTTGTCATGTTGTAGACTAAAATACAGTTTTATCTCCTTTCCAAGTTGAAAGTCTAGGAATATTGAAGCTTGGGCATTACCAATTGAAATTCTAGGAAAATGATTGCAAAAACATGCAGTGGACAGATATAGTTTGTAATGGAAAGGAACTATGTAACTGGTAAGGCAGCAAAGTTCTGGTTGTTTTATGATGATGACTAAGCGGAGGTGCCCTAGAAAGTGGTCTTTCCTACTTTATGAAAGAGAGGAAGATATGCTATGGTAGCAAACTAAAATAACTGTCCAGGTCGGAATATCTTGTCGGGCCCTAAATTTTGAAGATTTTACAAGATTCTAAGCTGCAACAAGTTGATTAGTTTTTAACTTCTCACACATTGTAAAATATGTTTTGATATGCTCAGTATTAGGGGTGTTCGGTTCCCGGGTACCTCGCACTTTTGAAGGAAGGCAAGGAATCGGGAAGGAGGCCGAAGGCAAGCGGTTCCTTGAAATTTGGAACCAGAATCGGAACCGACGGTTCCGGTTCCTAGGTACCCAGAACCAGAACCTATAAGAACGGTTCCGGTTTCGGTTCTGGGTACCCTGTAAAATTATATGACCCCCCAAAAGTTTTTAAAATGGCAAAAAAACTCTTAAAAACTTACAAATACCTCCCCACCTAGCACTTGTTAACAAAAATAAAATTACAAATTATAAATTCAAAATTACAAACTCCATTACTTTGTAAAGGTAAATTCTCAAAAGTCAAACCAACTTACTTTAAATGTTATAAAATATAAATATAAATGTATTCACATTACTTTTTCTACAAAAGTTTTATTAACTCCCCTAATCTTTAATTTTATTTTATATTAGTCTCGGTTCCTGGTTCCTGATTCTGGTTCCGGTTCCTAACTATAGGAACCTAATTCCGAAACTATAGATCATGCCTTCCAAAAATTTGGAACCGGAACCTACCCATTGACTACTGGTTCTGGATAGGAACCGAAACCAAACCCAGTGTACCCGTCGGTTCCGGTTCCAACCGGTTCTTTTGAACACCCCTACTCAGTATGGCATATTTTCCCAACTACCCACACCCTTCAAAATAAATAAAAAAAAAAAAACACGAAATGATTGAAGTTTATTTAAGTATTAAGAATATACCTGTCTAGCAATGACGTTACTCTGCTTATGAATAAAACTAACAGGCTGCATAACATTAACACCTGAAAGTTTATTAGACTGTTACACTAATTCGATATTCAAGAGTTCAAAAGGATAGAAGGAAACACACTGAGTACTTACTGTTTGTAACTTTTGGCATCATAAGAATAATAGATTTTACCTGTTTTTGAAACTCCTCCTTCTTTCAGATCTTCAGTAATTGAACTAACATCCAACAACGTGAAATGTTGGTCTTCCTTGTCGTGGTACATCGGAAGTGACATTGTGTTCAAACTTGAAGGAAATGGCCGTAAATTCAAACTTTGATTCTTTAACAAGCTGTACAAATTTTACGGTATTTGTCTTCAGATAAATTACTGGCATAATCCTAGTCCTAGTTTTTCTACTCTTTCCTAAAGTCAAATTATGATTTTATTAGTGTTTATTAATATGTTTACTCCACAAGTAATGTTATACATACAAAATTGAGACAGACATAAAGCTTATATCCCATAAAAAAATGATAAATTACGTATTGATATCGAATCATTTGTTACATCAATCCATTATTCAAAGCCTTTCCATGAAAGCTAACAGAAATATCTTTCAAAACAAACAAAATATGAAGGTATTAATTAGATATCAAAGTAGTGAATAGTGATAACCAAGATAACTGATATCTTGAAAGACATGGCGGTGACATTTTGATGAGTAAATTGACAAAGAAAGATGGTTATTATGTCACAAAAGTGATCACTAGATGGGTTTTGTAGAGGTTTCAAAGTGGATCATGTTGGCTTCAACCTGAATGGTTTGTTCCAATCCCCAATAGCTTGACTCAGTTAGACACCAGGGCAGACCTAAATTAAAAACCATGAAAACTTAATGGGCTGGGCTCATCAACCATATTGGATTTGGGGTGTAAAGACCCAGCTTGACCAAAACTTTGAATGTCAAAATTAAAATAACAATAATAATAATAATGGTGGGAAGATATAATGAATTTGCTAGAATAATTATTCTTATAAATATGTATGTATTTTCCAACAAACATGCATTATTCTAAAAGGGGTGTTCCTTTTTCGGTTGTATTCTTTATTCATTTTTATACAATTATCGGGTTTACCCAAAAAAAAAAAAAAAACCTAATTTCAACTTAACAATAATAAATTTGTAATAATAATAATAAATTTATTATTATATATTCTCATATATAATAAATTTGTAAAAACAATGGTTTTTTTTTTTTTTTTTTTGAACATAGGGAAATCAATGATAATCCACAATCTAGCCTTGTAGGAACATGCCGAAGTTTGCATCTCAAAACATTAATTGGGATCTTCTAAATAGGTCCACCCACAATAATAATCCAAGGGAACACCTGATTCAGAAAAATTGTTCATTGATCTTAATGCTCCTTCTTTAAACTTTTAATTTTATCTTTTAAAAAAAGTAAAAGCAGGTTAGCAAAATTTTTTACTTTTATTGGAACTAGACCATGGTAGATATTATTAAAACGAAGAAGATGAATGTGAATTGTTCTTGTCTTTCTTTGGACTTTTGATTTCTTTTAACAATTATGCCATGGTATTATTACTAGAAGTATTACACTCGTGGAGTTCTACAAATTCAACGATTAATGCGTCAAAAAGTAAGTTCCTTCATTTTAAATGATGGAAAAGGTTTATTATTGGAAAATTAATATTTAGTTAGAAGTATAAACAACTAATGTTGCTTTTGAAATTTCTAATGTTAACATCCTATAAAAGTGATTCAAGATTTGTATCCTATAAATTATAATAATTATTGGACTTAAATAGGCCACTTGCACTAATAATCTAAAGGAAAACTTGTTTCAGAAAAATTATTCATTAATCTTAATGCTCCTTCTTTAGACTTTTGATTTTATCTTTTAAAAATATTAAAAGCAGGTTGGCAAACATTTAAAAACAAAAAACTAATCTAAGTGGTCGACTCCTTAGCAAACCTTGACTCACTAAAATGTTTAAAAAAAATGTTTTTGTTGCAATAATATTAATTAACTTTTTGACTCACTAACCTCCATTAAGTGATTCATGAATCATGAATTGTATCTTTCTTTTCTTAGATTTTGTATTTTTTATTTTTCATAGAGTATAGCCATTAGATAGGACTGGATTAATCTCATTCTTTAATAGATAAAAATAAAGGTCGAAAAGGAAGGAGGAACAAAAAGCAAGGGTACTGGCGAACTAACCACTTTCTAATATCAAGGTATTATTTTATTGAAACTCCACTAATGTTTTAATTTAATTTTCCCAAAATTAAAAAGAAAGGAGTAGTGGAGAGATTTTGGCTCTTCATTATCTAGTGTTGTTCAGATCATCTTGTTAGTCTGGCTAATATTTCAAATTATGAATTCTACTGTACCTTCTTTTAATAATTGAAGAATCTTTGATATTGATTTTATGAGATGCACATTGTAGCTAAAATAGATTTCCCATATGGGAAAATAGAATAAAATAAAGATATATTGTTATCTTTTTTCTTTCAAACTTAAATATAATGTAGCGCTTCTACTTACTAGCTTAAGATTTTAGATCAATGACAAATATTGTTAATTGGGAAATCAATGCGTATAATCCCTAATCTAACTTTGTAGGAACGCGTTAAACTTTACATCTCAAGACATTGGATCTTCTAGATAGGCCCACCTATGATAATAATCCAAGGGAACACTTGATTTAGAAAAATTGTTCATTAATCTCAATGCTCTTTCTTTAGACTTTCGATTTTATTTTTTAAAAATACTAGAAGCAGGTTAGCAAAAATTCTTAACTTTATTGCAACTAAGTCATGGTATATATTATTAAAATGAAGAAAACACAACTAGGTCATGGTATATATTATTAAAATGAAGAAAACGAAAGTGAATTGTTCTTGTCTTTCTTTGAACTTTTGATTTTATCTTTTAAAAGAAAATAAAAAGCAGGAATGATAATTTTTTTTTATTGCAATTATGCCATGGTATTATTACTTGAAATATTACGCTTGTTGAGGTCTACAAATTCAATGGTTAGTGTGTCAAAAAGCAAGTTTTTTCATTTTAAACGATGGAAAATGTTTTTTTTTTTTTTTTTGTGAACCCGATAATTATGTCTTCCGAGAGAGAACAAAAAACTAGGTATAATTAACCCTAACAATTAAAGGGGTTGTCATTCAATCACTTTGTTATTATAAAATTAATCCTCATAAGTTAATATCCTATAAAATGTTTAGTGGGTGTGTGTATATATATAAGGAAAAAAGAATGAGAAAACTAGACTGCTACCATTAATTGTTCCATAGAAATTAAGTGCAATTATTTTCATTTTTATGATTAAAATTATGCATGACAAAAAAGTTTTGTTGCAATAATTTGTATTTTCCATAATATAAAATTTAGGAACATTCAACGAATGAGAATACATGCTTTGCACTGTTATCGAGAAGGTAATCGTGTGGTTGACTCCATATCAAACCTTGACTCACTAAATGAGAACACATGCTGTGCACTGTTTAAAATATGTTTTTGTTGCAATAATTAACTTTTTGACTCGCCAACCTCCATTAGTATAAAATTTAGGAACATTCTTAATTTTTTGACTCACCAACTAACCTTCGTTAATGTAAACAAAAAATAAAAGGTCTTAAAAAGAAGGAAGAGAAAAAGCAAAAGCAGTGGCGAACTGCGTACTTTCTGATATCAGGGTATTATTTTACTATTTTGTGTAGCAATTTATTGAAACTCCACTTACGTATAATTTATTTTCCCAAAATTAAAAAGGAAAGAGATTTTGGCTCTTCATTACCTAGTGTTGTCCAGATCATCTTGTCAGTCTGGCCAGCCAGTATTTCAAATTATGAAATCTACTATGTCTTCTTTCTTTTAGTAAAATTCTTTTGGTGTCTTTTAAATAGTTTATCTCTATCTTTATGTGTAAGTAAAAGTCTTAGCCGGTGTCTTTTATATATGTGATTTGTGTCATGTTTTATGTGTTTTCTTTTAAAGATGATCTTTAATTATATACGATTTGTGTTGGAGATGAGGAACTTCAACCCATAAACCTTTTAAGTGATTAAATTAGTCAAGTTAGATGCAATCTATTTTATGATATATTTATTCGTTTGAATATAATATTTTGATACAATTTTGAATGGTTAGATTAATGCATTTGAATAGTCAAAATTGCATCCAAAGTGTTTTGATCTAATGAGTTATAAATTATGTTATATTTTGTACTGAAAATGTGTGCTTGACTCTTGTATAAATAAATTTGAAAAGAACATAATAAATGACGTAATTATTTTTTTAGAAAATTAAAAAGAAAAACAATTAATAAACCCTGGCCTATTTCTTCTCAGTTCACATCATTTGAGTCACAGCCGTCCACATATGTACGGTCCTTTCTAGCTGGCATCTTAAAATTTTTTTTCTTCGCTCTAACTTTTTTAAAATTTCTATAAATGATATTTGTTGCATGATTTAGTTATTATTATTATTTTGTGATGAATACTAATCATGGTTAAATTAGTTGAAACAAGTTAAATTGGTATAATTTACATGATCAAAATAATCAAGTATTCAAGTATATCATAAATTGATTAGTTATTGTGTGGGAGGCTGAGGCTAGATTACTCGGAGAAGAGAGGCTAAGGTGGTGAGGAGGTGATGACCAAAAAATTAAGGGAGGCTGAGGTGGTCGGGGAGGTGATGACCAGGAAAGGGAGCGGCTGAGGTAGTAGTGGAGGGGATGACCGGAAAAGGGCGGCTGAGGCTGTGGTGGAAATAGTGAGCCTCTTTCTTCACATAAGTCAACACACACAAATTAAAATAATTGTCATTTATGATAATTTAAAATGTTAATTTTAATTGACAGATGTCGATTTGTGAGTGGTTGGTGGTACTAACTCAGTATTCTGAGTAGGTACCTCCATTGTTGTGTAAATTTCTCATAAATTGTTAAGTAAAGCTCCAACATTAATATTTAAGTTCAACACTAATAGTTACACTATTTTATCCTCAAACGTAAAAATGCATTACATAATATCACGCAAATAACAAACTAAATTTCAGAAGCTCTTCATTTACGAGTCTTACAATTTTAATTTATTCATAAAACATAATACATTGGAGATCAAAGAGCATTGACTTTTATTGAAAAACTTGCAGTATCAGAAATTGACGATCCAAAGATGGATGAACCAATTTCAAAGTGATTAGTATCAACAAAATCAATCTCTTCATAATTTTGTTGCATAGTTGAATCTCCACTCAATCCTCTAATCCCAGATAATTCACTCACTACTTCTTTCATTGTTGGTCTCTTCTTCCCATTTAACTTCAAACATCTTTTTGTGAGATTAGCAACTCTTATAATCTCTTCTTTCCCAGCCTCCTTCAAAACTCGAGCATCAAGAATTTCAAATAGACGATTCTCTTTCATTGCAAATCGAAAATATAATGCTAAACTTTGTGCTTCGTCATAATTAATTGAAATAATTGGTTTTTGTCCAATTAAGAGCTCAGCAAGAACTACTCCAAAACTATAAACATCACTTTTGTCTGTAAATTGACTTGACCGAAAATACTCTGGATCAAAGTATCCAAAGGTCCCATATACTTTAGTAGTCAAGTGAGTCTGATCAACTGCAACAGATCTTGAAGTTCCAAAGTCTGACACTTTTGCTCTATATTTTTCATCTAAAAGTAAATTTGTAGACTTAATGTCTCGATGATATATAGGAATAGAAGCAGCCGAATGGAGATAAGATAGGGCACTTGAAGCTTCTATGGCAATACGTAAACGCAACTCCCATGTGATTGGAAACTCCTCACTTGGGTCATGTATATGTTGAAAGAGATCTCCATTAGGAATGAACTCATAGACTAAAAGAGGAACTTCTGTCTCCAAGCAACACCCCAATAGTTCAACCACATTTCGATGGTTAACTTGTGACAAAATTACCACCTCGTTAATGAACTCTCCCAATTTACTTTCATCCACTACCATGGACTTTTTAACCGCTACTGTTCTTCCTCCTGCAAGCATGCCTTTATACACCGTGCCTTGTCCTCCTTGACCAAGAATTCGATTTTTGCTAAAATTGTCTGTAGCCTTTTCCAATTCCTCTGAAGTAAACAGTTTTGTCTTCTTAATATCACGTCCTTCATCGGAATACAAGTGTTTTTGCAGTAACCAACCACCGTTTCTTTTAAAAAATTTCTGCTTCAGCTTCTTTTCTTTTCTTCTTCTGATGAACTTGTACAACCACCATATTCCCATGAGTAGTAACAACACTCCTAGCCCAGCACTGCAACCTACACAACCCAAAAATTAAAATAACAAGATCTTCAAATGTACCATTACTAGCAAATACTTTAGATAGATATATTTTTTAGCTGAAATATTCTCATTTTTTTATGAACATGTCAATTATGAAACATTGTCTAGATAACAGAAACTCATGATTGGAAGTATATGCGTACCTATGATAACGAAAAATTTTATCCGAGGGTTTTTTATGAACATATCATCATAACTTCTCAGTGGGGAGCACTCTTCGTACCGGTGATCATATTCATAACCGGGAGGACATTTAGAGCAATCCTGGCCGCTGGTCATATTGCAGTATAAAAGACCTGAACAATGCAATCAGAAAATAAACAAATAAAATTAGATCATTGCTTAATACCATGTTTAAAGTGACTTTTAACAGAGGATGTGTACCTCTGCATCCCAGGGAGGTTTTGGATCTTTGATCTCTGCAAAGACAAACAAGGCCTGAGGTTAACTGTGTTAAACAGTAATTATCCTCGTTACAAAATGTAGTGCCGGAATTGTATGGTTCCACACGTCCCTTTCGCTTCTCCCCATTCCAGCCTTGCAGGGACATGTTTTTTACCTTTCAAACCATCTCGATTCCATTGGTAGCTTGACTCGAACCATTCTTGTTCAACAACGAAGGCAGAATTACACTGCCGGGGAATACTTTCAGAATAAATGTTTGATAAGTTTGCATAATAAAACTTATGATTCGGAGGAATGGAACATGTGAAATCATAGCAGCCTTCAGAATAATTAGGATCGCAAGTACAAAATGACAGGCACCCAGCACCAAATTCTTCAGTCGGGCGGCTGAAGTTAGCATAGTGGTTGCAATCCATGGCAATGAACGTATTTGCCGATGAAAAGTAAAAGGGGCTACCTGACAGGTTTACACTTTCAGAAATATTCGCCTTGCCGCGATTCAGAGGAATCACAGGAATGCTGACGTTGATTATCATGAAGTCCATGTATATACCAGGACTAATTCCTATTGAGGAATCAAAAGTGTCCTCGAGTAGTTCCAGATTGATGGTACTTAATAAAGCTTTTGGAGAGCCAGACGAATTTCGGCATGTTACTTCAAACCCCTTATTGAGGTAGCAACCTTCTCCGATACCGAAGGGGTACTGTATTTTGACTTTACCACAATTCTGGGGACATGATAATGCTGATGATGTTCTGATTGGCCAGAGTAGCAAAATGATTTGCAGCAATACCAAAAGATGAACAGCCATCAACTCTATGTTTTCTTTTTCTTGAAGTTTTGAAAATTGACGGAGATTTTTATGTATATATACAAAAAATTAACCTCAGTACTCCAGCTGATAAACACTTAGCTAGAAAGTGCATTGCTCTTACGCTTTATTGTCCTTTACTTTTAGACTAAAAAAAAAAAAAAAAACTAAAAAATTCAAAGCAGGAAAGGTTTGACCAGAAAATAAAACTATGGACGCGTACTATCAGAAATCATGAATCACGTTTTAGTTTATAAAAAAAATGAGGGTTAGTGGGTCAACAAGTTTACGCAAAAGGGACTTTGCATTCACTGAAGGGCCCATGTGTGGAAAGATATAAAATATAAAGGAAGGAGAGAGAAAAAATATGAATTAGAGCAAACGCACTTTCTAGGTATTTGCTTAATTTCTGGCTATAGTGATGGAATTTTACTACTATAAATAAATCTCCACTAACTTATAATTTTCCAAAAGAAGTGAGGTGTATGAGTAATGGCGCTTTGTCATCTGATTCTCTTGCAGCTTATGGTGTTACTCTTGCCAATCAAATCATCATCAGAAAATTGTCAACGATCCTGTGGTGTTGTCTCCGTATATTACCCCTTTGGTATCGGAGAAGGATGCTACTTTGATAAGAGCTTCGAAGTAACCTGCGTCAACTCTTCTGGCTCATCAAGAGCTTTCTTAACTAACAGCAATCTGGAACTATTTGAAGCCCCAGATTATCCAAGCGGTACAGTTGGCGTCAACATTTCTAATTCTATGAGTAACATCAAAACAAGCATCGCTACAATCTTTAAACAGTCAGGCAAGCACTTTTCCTTTTCAAATAAGTACAATAGGTTGGTTGCTATTGGTTGTAAGGATTATAACATTATCAACCAAAATTATAGCAATTCAATCAATATTACTGATAGGTGCTTATCTATTTCCACTTGTGATCCTACTAAAAATCATGGTTGCTTTAATTTCATATGTACAATTCCTCCACATCATAAGTTTGATGAAGCAAACTTAAGCTTTAACATCCAGGGATGCAAATCTAGCTTCGTAGCTGATGGGGAATGGTTCAGAAGGAATTATCTAGCGAATACAAAAGCTTTGATCAATCATAAAGATGATGAACCTGCTCCTATAAGATTGGAATGGGGAAAATATCGAGGAAGATGTGCGGAACCATATAATTCAGGCCCAATAAAGTGTAATAAGGATGATTACTGTATGATCAAGTTAAACTCAAACCATTACTGTAGTTGTTTTAGTCCAAAATCTGACAGCTTTCGAGGATGTGAAGGTATAATTTATCATCCATTTAGTTAACAAGTTAAAGACATGATATATAATCTAATTGGATTTTCCTTTTGTTTTTCTGCTTTTAATTGTGTAGGTGCCTTGGTGTGTAAAATGACGAGCGGCAACAATTGCATTGAATGTCCTTATGGATACATGTCTGATGTTTCTGACCCTTATGACACTTACTATGACCAAGAGCCTGAACGACGGTGCTCCACATCAAGACGTGATGATGAATTTGTTGTCAAAAAATCTCGAGACAAGTTTTTTATTTTCATAGGCATGCGTTTTCATTTGTTCCCTATATATGATATTCATTTTTTCCCAGCATGAGTACCTTTATAATATTTAAAATGATAATACTTCAGATAAAAAGTGCATACAAAAACTTCCATACAAAATATGCGACACGAAATTAATAGATGAAATAATATAAAAAATCAACTATGCTAATACACCTTAAATAATATTGAATGACATGATAATATAAGAATAATGTCATATTACTTTATATAAAAATCTATGTATGCATGAATTGTATATGTAAATAGTATTATTTTTATCAGATCTTGGCATAAACTTGTGGTGGGAAGAGCTCCATGAAAAATTGTTTTGCTTTAATTGTTTTGCTCTCTTTTCATAGAAATTGATAGAGTTTCCACATGAGTATATATATGTGTGTGTGTGGACATCCACAAAAGAGAAAAAGGATTGTATACAAAATTTTTGATATTAAATTGAGCACACTTTGTGTTGCACAGGTTGCAGCTCTGGGCTTGGAACATTGTTGCTAGTCATTGGATCATGGAGGTTGTACAAGTACATAAAGGAAAGAAAAGCTATCAAGCTGAAGCAAAAATTCTTTAAGAAAAATGGTGGCTTATTATTACAACAACAACTGTCTTCTAAGGAAGGTAACATTGAAAAAACAAAATTGTTTACCTCAAAGGAATTGGAAATTGCCACTGACGATTATAATGCGAATCGAATCCTTGGTCAAGGTGGTCAGGGCTCTGTCTATAAAGGAATGTTAACAGAAGGAGAAATTGTGGCTATAAAAAAGTCCAAGATGGTGGATGAAAGTAAAATTGAGGAATTCATTAATGAGGTGGTAATTTTATCACAAATTAACCATCGAAATGTGGTTCAATTATTAGGATGCTGCTTAGAGACTGAAGTTCCTCTCCTAGTCTATGAGTTCATTCCTAATGGAACTCTCTTCCAACATATAAATGACTCAAGTGAGGAGTTACCATTAACATGGGAACTACGCTTACGTATTGCCATAGAAGTTGCAGGTGTTTTCTCTTATTTGCATTCAGCTACTTCCATACCTATATATCATCGGGATATTAAGTCTACAAACATACTTTTGGATGAAAAATATCGAGCAAAAGTGTCAGATTTTGGGAGTTCAAGATTTATTTCAATTGAAGAAACTCACTTGACAACTCAAGTACTTGGGACTTTTGGATATGTTGATCCAGAGTATTTTCAATCAAATCAGTTTACCGAGAAAAGTGATGTTTACAGCTTTGGAGTAGTTCTAGCTGAGCTTTTAACAAGACAAAAGCCGATTCGTTCAGTGGGTTCTACTGAAGATAAAAGTTTAGCAGCATATTTTTCATGTGCAATGAAGGAGAATCGTCTATTTGAAATCCTTGATGCTAGAGTTCTAAAGGAAGGTAGGGAAGAAGAGATTATAAATGTTGCTGATCTTATAAGAAGATGTTTGAATCTCAATGGAAAGAAGAGACCAACAATGAGAGAAGTAGCAAGTGAATTAGCTGGGATTAAAGCACTGAATGGAGCTTCAATTATGCAACAAAACTGTGAAGATGTTAATTCTGTCGATGGTGACATAAGCAGTCACCTTGACAGTAGTTCATCAATCTCTGGAGAACTATTAGATACTGTCAATTTTTCAACTGATGTTGACCTTCAAATTTCGAAAGAGTGACAAGAAAAGAGAATAAGATCATGTGTTTCCATTGATGCAAATTGTTCGAATTTAGGGACGTTTCTCCTAGAGTACTTCATCTTGGAAATTAATGCACTGATTATCCATGACTAGGATTCTGCAGAATTCTAGTATGATCTGTTTTCCTTTTTATGCATCTGATTATCTTTATCTTTTCAGTGTTAAATCTAGAATTCTCTGTCGTCTTAGTATAAAAGGATGCAACGTATCAGTATTGTATTTCAAGCAAATCAGAAATAAAATCAAGCAGGCTTGAACAAAAAAGCTCTGTTTTTCTGTTCTCTAGTTTTGCAGCAATAATTTTTTGTTTTTTTTTTCCTGCCTTCGGCATATTCAACTAATAAAAACTTCATACTCCACTAATAAAAAAAAAAAAAACCTGAAAAGAGTGAGAGAGGATTATAATGCATATGTATAATAGCAAAATCTGCTCTGTTTATAGGCTTATTGTCTTGGAAGATCGCATTACATAGAATTCAGTATTAAAAGCCTCTATTAGTTCATATATGATACAAGTAGAATAAATTGCAGAAATATCACAAATATACTTAATGAATAAAATATCACAAACATCAAAAGTGACACTATTGAAAAATGATCCAGTAGGACCAGTACTCAAAGATGAACCAGATGCATAGTGATCCGCGGTTATCTCACTATCGACAAAATCAATCTCTTCATAGTTTTGTTGCACAACTGAAGTTCCCTTTGATGTTCCCCCCTTATTGAATTACAAATTATATCAACCCAACTCTTAGTCTACCTAAGAAACTTTCCCTTGTATTCCTAAACAAGTGAAAATTTAACTCCACACATACATAGTTGCCCAGCATCATTACGGGAAGGCAACAATCCCAGCATCATGGTTAAGCAATTGTTACACTCAATAACCTTATTGGGGTAATATATATATCATAAACGATTTGCAATCGCCTCATATAATAAAGATCTGCAGATCGAATCTCACTCGAACCAAATTGCAGAACTAACACATCTCATAGGATAGAACTTTCTTATAAACTCAACCTAAGAAAAAAAAAAAAAAAGGATGGACAGAAAGCAGATGTGAATTGTGAATATAGAATTTTCATGAGAATTTTCTTGCAAAAAATTTTCCTGCAAAATTCTCATAAAGTTTATTTCCCCAACCATTTCCCTTATAATTTTTTTGATTCCCAATTTGTCCTACTCTTCTTGAAATCCATCAAAACACAACATCTCCCATAAAGAATTCCTTCATTAAAAATCAATTTACCAAACCACACACCAAATACACAAACCCACATGCATCACAACTTAAAATCACGAACTGAGCGAGGAGCGTTTAATTTTTTTATTTGTAATTTAACAAAGAAACCCAAACGTACAAATTTTGTGGTTCATGGTCTGCAGTTGGCGGCTTCTGTCACTGCCGTTGGCATTGAAAGGTAGACCTGCTAGATTTTTTGGGATAGTTGCAAATTTATGGAGATTAGAGGTGAGTGAGTGATATGGTGAAAGAACATGGTGATGTGTATGCGTTTCATGAAGGGGAAAGAAATGTTTTATTTTCTTAATTGTTAATTTTAACAGAGCTTATACTAATTTCAGAGGTATTAATACTTCCTGATCATACTGACTTTGTTAGTCTCCCAGGGGTCCACGAAACACACATAGGTAAAGCACTCATGACAGTGTATTGGAACTTCAGTATCTGGGTCCTTGTATCTAGTGGCGGACCCAGGATTTTTGCCCGGGGGCCCCTCGCTCTGCCATTGTTTGTCAATCAACTAGTGAAAATATAAAAAAATAATATCCAATTCACAAGGAAATACAAGAAAATTGTTACGTGAAAAAACCTCTTCAAAGTATATGGAAAACATGAGCTTTATTGCATCTCTAGTAATGGCAGTTGTAGTGAATGAGGAGGAGGAAGAGGGTGACAGCCCTACTTCTGTACAACCACATAAAAGAAAGAGACTTTGGGGTTTAGTAGTCTGCCATAACTCGACTCCAAGGTTTGTTCCATTCCCTCTTAGGTATGCCTGTGAGTTTCGGGCTCAGGTATTTGCCATACATGTCAATAAGGAGCTGGAGTTGGAGAATCAAATCGTTGAAAAGAACATCCTGCGTACTCAGACTCTCTTGTGTGATATGCTTATGCGGGATGCTCCCTTGGGCATTGTGACTCAGACCCCAAATATTATGGATCTTGTCAAAAGTGATGGAGCTGCCCTGTTATACAAGAACAAGATATGGAGATTGGGAGTGACTCCAAGTGACTTCCAGATACATGATATAGCATAATGGCTCTCTGAATACCATATGGATTCCACAGGTTTGAGTACAGATAGCTTACATGATGCGGGTTTCCCAGGGACCCTGGCTCTTGGAGATGTAGTCTGTGGAGTGGCAGCTGTAAGGATATCTTCCAAGGACATCATTTTCTGGTTCCGGTCACGCACTGCTTCAGAGATTCGTTGGGGTGGTGCAAAGCATGAACCGGGTGAGAAGGATGATGGTAGGAGGATGCATCCAAGATCATCGTTCAAGGCTTTCCTCTAAGTAGTCAAAACAAGGAGCTTACCTTGGAAAGACTACGAAATGGATGCAACTGTTTAATTCACATGCCTTACGTTAATTTCAGCATAAATTGAACTGGTTATCCACCAGAAAGGCCTACAAACCTGAATGTGGTAAAACAAAACCTTACAGCTGAAACAGCAATTTATCAAAAGCTAAGCACCTAGTGACTTGTTGCACCAGTTCAAAAATAAATCTGCACAAAGTCCTCACCATGGAAACTTCATTACACGTAACATCAGTTATGTAAGAAAAAGGGCGCCTCAGGCGAAGAAACTGCAGAAAGTAGCAGAAAGCATCAGCATATGAGATTTCTATTACATAAACTAGTCCATTCCAAACAAGACTATCAAGTTTATCCAGTAGTTCATCTTAAAGCTAAGAAGTTGCTATATATGACTCCATGAATAGTGTAGTCAAGAAAAAATAAAGTTAACCAGCATGCTCAAGCTCATAAAAATGTTCAAATTTATGATGTAACATATTTATGACCCAAACACAAAACTCTGGGCCTGTCTACCACTATGCCATGTATATTAACATGAATCACTTGCTATTCGATTTCTTGGCTGGAACCCATGTAGGTATTCCCTTATTCCTGAAAATTCACACATACTCTAGCACTCATAAACACCAGGCAGTTTATTAGACTGTTACACTAAAAAGCTTTTTTGTTTATAACTTTAATTCGATATTTAAGAGTTCAAAAGGATAGGAGACAACATATTGGGTACTTACTGATTGAGGATAGCATACATCTACTACTGCGTAACGGTTCTCCTAAAATGCCAAAACAAGTAACTAGCAATAAAGGCACAGATATGACTTCAGAACACTAAAAGAAAATAAAAGGACTATGCTAGAAAAAATCAAAGTTAAAAGGGAATAAGGGGGACAATAAAGTCAAACCAACACTTGTTTCATTATTGAACCATGAGTAAAGCTCAAAATCACAAATCAATCACTAAAACCAAACAGCACAACAGACAAGCAAAATACAATGACATGCAAGAATCAGCTCATAGGAGTCTTAAAACTCATTTTACCAAAATGAGAATTTCTTAAATTCCAAGTGAACCATTAACCAACCAGCCATATGACGAGGTATATGGGTTCTTGACATAAGTGCCAATATCAAATTTAATTCCAAACTCAAAACTATGTATATAAAACACAAAATGAAAAATAAGTGTGGTAGACCACCAGAACAACACAGATAAAATACTTGTATGATTCAAGGCCAACCATTGGTGCAAACAAGAATCAAACAGATCTCAAAATAGAAATTGAAATATAGCTTTCCATACAAGAAGACTGTTGAAGAAAAATTTCCATGTTTGCTTCAGTAAAAAAATCACATAATTTCCAAGAAGTATTTGATCTAATACTTCATTCTAAAGTTAAAAGTAAACAATGCAAATGAACATCGTGGTACTTCAAATGCCTTCTATTTAATTTATGTAATACCAATGATAGTAGAGTTTCTATCCAAAAAAGAAAAGTGGGCATCTTAAGCAATCTTAAATTTGAGGTATAACACTATATGCCATCAAATTATATAAGGGATGGAAGGAAGGATAGAAAGGAAGAAAGAAAAAACTAGTAGGGGAAAATCTCACCTTCTCAAAACCAAGTACAAGATTGGCCCACTCAGTGTCCCTGTTAATCAGCAAATTGGACCTTGCAAGAAGAGGTGCAACCAGGACCTAAAATATTCAAGAAATGATAAATAATATAGTTAAGTATACTTACTGAGTAGAAAATGTAAAAGTTTAATGAGTTGAACCCAGATGAACAATAATAGACACTAGAAAGTGAATGGCAGTATAGTGCTTACTTGTACTTGACAATTAGTACTCATGAAGAAACCATGCTGAAGCAAAATTATACAAATACGTAGAATCATGCATGCACGCATATGCACTAAAAAAGTTACACACTCTTGACCACAACCAAGCTTCTCATTACATTAATAAAATCCACAGAGCATGTATATGATGGCCCTTTATCCAAACGTTGTAAGGTTAAAAACACTCTTGACCATAACCAAGCTTCCCATTTGTGATATAAGAAGACACAACGCACTTATAGAGCGTCTCTTTATCTCAATACAGTAACTGAACCATAGAGCTATTCAAACTCAAAAATCACCTAAATTTGGTGTCATTAACATTGGTCTGGCAACTCAAATCAAGAGATGACCTTTTCATTGATTTATAACCTATTAAACTACCAACAAAGGCACCCAGGCACAGAATTGTCAAATCATTGACCATGAGTCTGATTAAGATGAGCTTTGCCACAATAACGAAATCAACAACTTTGGTCCCAACTACAGGCCCTAAATCAACATCACGTAACACTCAATAGAACTAAACAGATAATTTGGGCATGTCAAAGCCATATTAACATAATGCTCCCCACCCCTCCAACCCTTACATTTCCCCAGTGGCAAAACTGAGAACGCAAACACAGGCACATGATTTCTATTAAAAGATTTACCTAGTTAAGTAAAGAACATGTGATTAAAAACTGAGTCAGGATGCATTGCTAAACATAAAAACAAACAGAGGTTTTTAACTATCACAATGTAATGATGGAATAACTGTAATGATTATAAATTCAATAAGCTGATTGCAAGACATGTTCATCCAAGGAACAAAAGAGCATTCACACTGTATAAAGTAACCATAACAAATCAAGCAATACAATCATCTAACAACAACTTTAAAGCATAAGAAAAACAAATTCACCTCCTCCGGGGATCCAGGTTCCAGAAAACCAGTGACAGGCTGACTGACTGGAGGTTGACGCAGGACTGGTTTACCCTGCTCATAAGGATTTTCTTCTGGGACAGCAGAACCTGAAAACCATCTTCCCTGCGGCCTAGCATCAGAAACTGGTTCACCATAATTCTCACTCGTAAAAACTTTTCTTCTTCTTTTTTACTCTAGACTTTTCCAGTTTATTATCAGCAACGCAAAACTGTGCAAGAAAATCTCTGTCCAACTGAACCGCATTACCACTGCTTCCAAATAATCGTTTTAACTGCACAGAGTTTCACTTAAACCTCCCTAAAACATCTCTCCTTATAATCGAATCAACAAAAAACCCTGTTTCTGCTCAAAAAATCTTGTTTCCAAGCATTCCCTATCAAAGACTCCAACTTTTGCAGAGTTACAAATACCCTTTTGCTGTCTATTTACATTACTCCAAAATGCAGAAACTTTCTCAATGGTTTTACCAATCTTGGAAAAAGAACGAAACCCCATTGCCCCGTTGACCTAAGAAACAAAAACAATAAACAAACATAACCTATGCAATTTTCCCATTTCTTTATTTAAGTAAATAAATAATAAAAAATGAAACCATTGTCGCAATAAGAGTAAAAAAGAGTAGAAATGAAGTGAAGGCTGACCAGTGAGCAGTCTCTTTCTGGGTTCTTCTTGGGTTCTTCTTCAACTCTCTTTTTCTTTTTCTCGCGTTGTATGGAGCTTGAAAGAGACAGTTTTTCTGGGTTGAAAGATAATTGTTCGTTTCAGGTATTCGCTACTACCTATACCTGATAGTTGGGTCACTGGGAGAGAGTTTGGGGTGGGCGGTTTGGATACCCTCTATTTTTTGGGAGAATCAAAACTAGAATCGCACAGTATAGATTCCCAAAAAAGAATCACAAAATATGTGCTCAAAATCTATCGCACAGTATGAATTCAAAAAGAATCAGAACCTAAAATATAGGTTTCGGTTCATTCCGGGGTACCCTATAAAAAATCAATTACCCCTTATTAGTTTAAAAACTAACAAAAATATCTTAAAAGTTTACAAATATACCTCTAACAAATATACTATTTAGGTTTAGGGTTTAATTATTAAGTATTGTAATATTGTTTATAATAGAATGTTATAATTAATTAAGTAATCATACCATAAATTTATAATGTAATGTTATAATTAATAAAATTATAATCATTTAATTAAGTATTGTGTAAATTAGTAAATTAATTACTAATGTTTATAATATAATGTTATAATCAATTAAGTAATCATTTAATTATGTAATCTTATATTAATTATATAATCATACTATAATATTATAATATAATGTTATAATCAATTAAGTAATCATTCTATAAATCTATAATTTAATATTATAATTAATTAAATTTCAAATCATTTAATTGATATACTAATGTTTATAATAGAATGTTATAATTGATTAACTAATTATATTATAAATATATAAGGTAATGTTATAATTAATTAAAGTTTTAATCGTTTAATTAAATAATATAATAATATAGTAAATTACTAACGTTTATAATATAATGTTATAAATTCATAACTAATTATGTAATCATTTAACTATATAATGTTATAATTAAGTAAGTGATCATAATATAATGTAATATAATAATGTTATAATTTAATTGAGTAATTATTTAATTATAATGTAATACTTAATTAATGTTTATAATGAAATGTTTATAAGATAATATTATAATTAATTAAATTTCTAATCATTTAATTAAGTATTATGCTAATGTTTATGTAGTAAATTAGTAATTACTAATGTTTAAAACATAATATCATAACTTATGATCAATTAAGTAAGTAATCATTTAATTATGTAATGTTATAATTAATTATGTGATCATACTATAATGTAATATTATAGTGAATTAAGTAATCAAATTATAGATCTTTAATGTTATATTATAATTAATTAAAATTTTAATCATTTAATTAAGTAATGTAATAAATAATAATGTAGTAAATTACTAATGTTTATAATGTGATATTATAAATTTATAATTAATTAAGTAATCATTTAACTATGTAATACTATAATTAATTAAGTAATCATTTGTTTATAATGTAATGTTATAATTAATATTTATAATATAATATCATAATCAATTAAATAATCATCTAATTATGTAATGTTATAATTAATTATGTAATCAACTAAGTATACAATAATGAAATAGTGAAATGTTACAATGAATTAAGTAATCATACTATAAGTCTTTAATATAATATTATAATTAATTTATTTATAATAGAATATTATAATTAATTAAGTAATCATTTAATTATAATATAATGTTACAACTAATTACATAATCGTACTATAAATTTATAATGTAATGTTGTAATTAATTAAATTTCTAATCATTTAATTAAGTATTATGCTAATGTTTATGTAGTAAATTACTAATTACTAATATTTATAATATAATATCATGATCAATTAAGTAATCATTTAATTATGTAATGTTATAATTAATTATATAATTATACTAGAATATAATGTTATAATGAATTAACTATTAAGTAATCATACTATAAATTTTTAATGTAATATTATAATTAATTAAATTTTTAATCATTTAATTAAATTTGTATTAATGTTTATAATAAAATGTTATAATTGACTAAGTAATTATACTATAAATCTATAATGTAATATTATAATTAATTAAATTTCTAATTATTTAATTAAGTAATATATTAAATGTTATAACTTATAAGTCAATTAATTAAGTAGTAATCAATTAATGTAATGCTATAATTAATTATACTA
The DNA here is from genome assembly GCA_026225825.1 of Pistacia integerrima. Classification (NCBI taxonomy): domain Eukaryota; kingdom Viridiplantae; phylum Streptophyta; class Magnoliopsida; order Sapindales; family Anacardiaceae; genus Pistacia; species Pistacia integerrima. The sequence goes on from CM047748.1 coordinate 29,967,192, forward strand.
TAAATCAATTAAGTAATGTTATAAAATTATAATTAATTAAGTAATCGTTTAACTATAATGTAATGTTATAATTGATTAAGTATGATATTTAACTAATAATTAAATTTATTAATGTTTATCAATTTATCATATATAATTAATTAATTACTAATTTATTATAGATATACTTAGAACTTGATAATTGAAGTAAATAACTAAATATATTATTACTCAAACAAATATACTATTTTATTCAAAAATAATTATTTAAATAACATTAAAAATGTAACACACTTTTAATTGGATTATAATTCTAATTATTCACTTAATTAATCAAAACTTTAATATTAATGTATTATAATATATTAAAGCTTTTAATATGGTGTAATTTATATATAATAAGTATAATTGTATTTGTATATTTATTTAATTAGGTTATTCTAAAAATTTAACTTTTTCTATTAAATTTTTTTTTTTTTATAAAACAATAGAAACCCTCCATTATTCACATTTCACAAATATTTCATTGTAGTCCAGATTCAAAAACAGGTTTCAAACAGGTTCCAAAACAGGTTCCAAACAGGTTCCAAAACAGGTTCAAAAAATCGGTTCCAAACCGGGTACCCCCTACGAGTTCCAAAGCAGGTACCCCTGAGTTCCAAAGCAGGTACCCTTTTTCACGAGTTACAGTTGCAGGTTCCAGGTTCCTCCACACAAGAACCAGAAACCGCACCGACAGACTTCTAAAAATTGGAACCGAAACCTACCCGCACAGTACCGATTCCGGGTAGGTTCCGGTTCCAATTTCGGTTCTACCCCCTGGTTCCGGTTCTACCTGCTACCTGTGCTCACCCCTAAAGAGAGTGTAGGTAAACACTAGCCCCTGAGTTTTGAAAATATAACCCTTAGGTCCATTAAAACTAGAGATACCAACTATCGTCCCTGGCAGTGGCAGAGTGTGGGCTTTTGTTATAATGTGTGTCAGTGGCGCTGTTAAGTTATTGTGGCTTTAATTGAATTCGTTTGATGTGCTCTGAGGATTGAGATTCATTTGCTTTATGGTGTTGAGTTTTTGATTGATGGATTGTGAAATGTTGATGTTTGGAGGCTATTCTCAAGTGGGGTTATCTTTAAATTTTGGTTGGGTGAACGGGATTCTCAAGTTGGGATTTGGGATTGTTTCCAGAAAGCACTTTTGAGAAATGTACTTATTGCAGAAGCACTTATTAATTTTCTTTGTTTTAATTCATCTAATGCTTCTCAAGTATTGCAACTGCTGTCTTGATTGCAAAATGTGTTTTTATCTAATTCAAACTCACTCTATAATATTCATACAAAGTGCTTTTGCTTCTTCTTTTCTTCATGCTTTTGCTTCTTCTTTTCTTCATGCTTTTGCTCAATTAATTAGTTTATGAACAATATGTCGTCTGTAACCTTTTTAAATAAACGATTTTTCGATAAGTTATAGCTAAGAAGAATAATGCAAAATGGCCTACCAAATTAACTATGCAGTTGTAATTAACATTTAAGCTTTAAATGACTCTGTAAGATAATTAACTGTCCTTACAATTCTATTTTTCCAGCTTCATTACTTTCCATTTCAATCAGCCTGTGGAGAAGGTTATAATTTTTGGAGATCTCAAGTGCTTCAAGCTTTGAGATCCTTTGAGCTTGAGGGATTCATTAATGGGGAGAGACCTTGTCCTCCTTCAAAACAGTCAAGGTTGAAGACTCGTCTAGTCTAGTAATTAAAACAATCTAATTCAGACTATTTTTCGTGGAAGAGAATTGATAAACTTTTAGTCAATTGGTTGTTTTCTTCAATATCATAATCTATGTTTGGTCATGTAGCAAGTGATGAACTTCATTTGATGTTTGGAGTACACTTGAGCATCGTTTTAGTGCAAAATCCAAGGCTAGAGCTATAGATACAATCTTCTGAAAAAGAATATTCAGTATCAATAAATATGTTCTTAAATTGAAATTGAGTATTGTAGCTTCTTTTGCTATGGTAGGGTTATGATTTTCAGTTGTTCACTTGGGGTCTGAGCGATATGAGAATTATTGAGAATGCATGTGAACATGAAGCTCTGCGTTCAGATTAATAAAACAAAGAGGAAACTATTGATAAGAAAAATTGGGAAACAGAACAAAAGGTCCTTACTACTGTATGATAAAACGACTCTGTTGGCTTAAGTAAACTAACAGGGCTTGAACTTCTGTTAACAAATAACACTCCATTTAACCTCATTGTAACAAGCGTTAACAACCTTAACATACTTTGACTGGACCAATTCTGGAACTGCTTCTTTATTCCAGATTTATTTTTGATATATTTTGATCTTGCTGCAGATTCCTTGATCTTCTATACTCCATTCCGTAACATCCTTTAAAACTGGAAGCTTTGAATATGAATCTGAGAACTAGTAACTGGAAAGAACAGAGCTCTCTGTCGTGAACTGAAAACTGGAAACTTGGAATATAAATCGGGAAATTTGAGTATGAACTGAAAACTGGAAAGAACAGAGTTCTCTGTCATGAACTGGAAACTGTTGATTCCGTAACTTCCTCCCTCAAGGCAAGCAGTAAGAAATTACGGCTGCAGCTTGCACACCAGAAATACAGAAATCATTTCATAACAGCCATGGTCCAATCAATTCTTTTCAAGGGACAAAATGAAGAAAAGGATGTTTTACAAGTTCACATGCCCCATGTGTATGTGAAGTTCTATTTTTGATCGATATCGTCGATACAAGACAAGTTAATAAATAAAACCAACGAACAAAACTACATATCCTGAAACACATACATATTGAAGTCCATGGCTCAAAGGGCCATTAAAAGCCGGATTGGTTGATGTATTACATATAATATAACTCAAATAAATTATGTTTTTTTATGAAATTATTTTTCAGAAAAGTTTGCTGAAGCACAAAATTTCATCTTTGTAAGAAAAAAAAAAAAAATTAAGGAAACTCTTTGAGGTTGATTGGCCATAGAAACAGAATAACCAACAGAAGAGGATGAAGAGCCATTTGTTCTGTGTCTTTAGGAAATTTAACGGGGATTTAGCATATTTATAGAGAGAGTAAAGACACTTGACTCATCCTGGAAAGACTTTAGCTAAGACGATATAATAATAAAACAGGAAGAATGCTAAGAAGACCTGGCCTTAAGAGGACCGTTAGAGTCGCCCATTCTGAAAGAAAGCTGGACCTGGGGCCAGTATTTCAGCCCATTATGTGGGCTGTGATGAGCTTTGTTGAATCATCGTCTGTTAACTTCACTGTTCAACAACTCCTTGCCTTGCTTTTATTCCACTCTTCTCTCTTCGGGCATCTCTTATGTCACTCTTCTCTCTTCGGGCATCTCTTGTGTCTTCCCTTGCTTTTATTCCACAGCTCTTTTTTGACTTTCTCCGTTCATTGGGCTCTTCTCCTTTTTATTGGGCCTGAGCCTGCATTCTCTTTACAGCAAAATATGAACCCAAAAACACAAGGTCACAAACCTAAGTACAACCAATTTGGTTCCTACGGGTTTAAAATTTTGAATGTTACCTTTTTGAAACAGGATAAATCCAACCTAGTAAAACCTGCAAATGATGAAGAGAAAAAGTTGTGGCAATCAAAAGCCAAAAATTTCTCTCACATAAATTGGAGCTCATAATAGATGTTTAGGTAATTTTCAATCATTGAACTAATTATGGTTAGATTCTAGTTTAATAATTCTTTGAAACTTTATTTCTTATCACTATATATATTACAAGGCTATTTAATGCATAGGTTTTACAGGATGCTGTGACATCCAGTCAAAGCTCAAGTCTTACGAGGTCACATATCCAATTTAACAGGTTTGGCCCAAGACTTAACCCAAAAGTACCAAAGAATATATATTCTTTCACCAAAAAGGTAATAGAATAGTACTAAAATTTTATTACTGGTACACTTAGGGGGTGTTTATCTAAGTTTATAAGTTAGTCAAACTAATTTATAAGCTCTAAAATTAAACTGACTTATTTGTTTATAACTTTTTTGAATTTATAAGTTGAGTTTATAAGGGGAAAAAAAAAAAAAAAAAAAGTTTTTTTTTTTTTTTGCTTATAAGCTAGTTTGACCAAGTATATTATCACATTATTCTTGTCTAATTTTAAAATTTCATAGTTCACCCTTGTTTGATGTAGTACCATTTTTAGTAATTTTATGATAAAATGTACTCCAAACACGTCAATTTCTTATCAATAATTTATAAATACTCTAACCAAACATATAATTGCTTAAAATTTCAAATGCTTATAAACTAAAATTAGCTTATAAGCACTTGTTGCTTATAAGCTAATTTTCATAAGCTCAAACAAACACTTCTTAATCCTACTCATCCATCTCAATGAATATGTACAAATCTGGACTACTGGATCTACTTGTAAAATTCTATATAAAGGTCGTTAATCTTAGGTTTAATTGATTCTAAACATTGTATTCATTTGAGAACAATGCAATAAAGTTTTTTTCTCTCCACTATGTGTTCTTATTTTTCTTTGAGAGTTTGTTGGTTTTTTTAGACTGGTATATTATTTGTGCATTAAGGCTACACGATTCTTCTAAGGTCGTGACTCGTGACAATATGTATCTATCTAGCATTGTGTAATTAGCCAATTACATCTCTTTATCAATATTTATCACACCCAATTGTCTCTTAATTCATCACACAAAATTGTATATAATTCAATATTGATATAACTTGTCAATTACATCTCTTGATCAATATTTATCACACCCAACTTCCATGAGACATAAATATCAATGTTAAATCTTTACCTTATAGTTTAAATTTTTATATTAGGAAATATATTAGCAGAGTATTAATTATGTTATGCTTGAAAAATCACGCTGTTGTCAGTTCAACAAGTGCCTAAAAAACAAAGTGTACTTCTTGTCAAGCCTATACCGCCTTAAAGATATCTTATATCAACCCTATCTCATTTTAAGAGAAGAACGGATGAGAGTTTTTCATGTGTCAAGACAACTTGCAAAACACTCATTACATTGACCTCAAAGGTGTATAAATTGACATTTCTCTTCATAAAAAGAGGGGGGCTAGGCAGAAAAGAGCGGGGCAAAGATTTGAGCTTCATTTCATTATTTTTTCTTTGTAAACAAAACTTCTCTCCATTCTCTGTACGCCTTATAGGCAATATCATAGCAATAGTCAAAGAATAATAAAATCACAATAGACGTATGATTCGCTTTTGAATATCTGAATCACTATAACAATTCCTCTTGCCAATCTTTTATTTACGTTTTAACACTATATTCAAATCTTATGGATTCATCACGTGTAATTTCTGAGACTCTCTTAGCACTTTGTATGTGCGAGTCGTTGGTGTCCAAAATCAAGCATCAACAAATTAAAACCAAAGGTATCAAATTAAATTTACACCTTTCAAAAAGACAAATTAAAAAGATATATATGTTCATGTACTTGTGTATATATATTGTCACTTTAACTATTTTAACATATTATCATATTAGAGAAATTAGATTTTAACGATCACATATAATTAATTAAACCAAGTACCCTATGAGATATAGAAATAAAATTGAATTATATATTGGGTCACTTTATTGCAAACATGAACAGAGGATGTTTACAAATGTATTAGAGAAAGGAAGATCTATTGGCATGACGTATAACTTTAGTCTCTAATATGATTATGTGCAAAGATCTCAGCTACACATGCATACTCAATATTGGCCCAACCATTACGTTTATCCTTTCCCTTTTTCAATACTATGTGCAAAGATCGCAGCTACACATGGATACTCAATATTGGCCCAACCATTACGTTTATCCTTTCCCTTTTTCAAAAGAAAAGAAGATAAAGGGGGCACAATGAGACAAAGAATCTGAGCCCACTTTTTAATTTTGCCCCACAAATGTCATACAAGAAGGCTCAGCCCACTAGATAAAAGATATGCGCGGCAAGTGAATATAATGGGCTAAAAGAAAAAGACATTGACTACGTTACTTTTGAAAGAAGAAAAATCTGAACTTTACCCGTTGAAGGAAAAAGACATTACTTGGAACACTTGACTCAACACCCGGCTCTCAAGCTAAACAATAGAGGACTTCTCCAAAATTAATTTCATAATAATAATTTCTGTGGTTTATTGGGAAATAACAAATTTGCTTCGGCAATTAATTTATATGGTTTATTATCTTAACAAAATGCATTAATTGTATTAAATACAATTAATAATCAAATACTTTTATTAATAATAAGGCTACAAGTAGAATAATCATATTACATAAATCTCACAAGTTTATTTAAAGAATACATTACATGAACATACAAACACCTACTATTCTCTTGCATTAAACAGTAGTTGAAATGACAAGATCAAAGTGACACTATCAAAAAGACGATCTAGTATTAGAAGATGAACCAGTTGTGAAGAGAATAGTTGTCTCATAATCAAGATAATCAATCTCTCTATGGTTCTCTTGCACAACAAAAGTTTTGCAATCCGATGCTCTAATATTCCCCACTAATTCAGTTGTTACTTCTCTCATTGTAGGTCTCTTCTTTCCATTTGGGTTCAAGCATCTTCTTGTCAGATTAGCGACTTTCATAATCTCTTCTTTTCCACCCTCTTTCAGAACTCTAGTGTCAAGGACTTCGAATAGACGATTTTCTTCCATTGCACTGTGAAAATATGCCACTAAACTTCTATTCTCTTCAATGTTGGTTGAACGAATGGACTTTTCTCCAGTTAAGAGCTCGGCAAGAACTACTCCAAAACTATAAACATCACTTTTTTCTGTAAACTGGCTTGATTGGAAATACTCTGGATCTACATATCCAAAAGTCCCTTGTACATGAGTAGTCAAATGAGTTTGGTCAACTGTAATAGATCTTGAAGTCCCAAAGTCGGACACTTTCGCTCTATATTTTTCATCCAAAAGTATGTTTGTGGACTTGATGTCTCGATGATATATAGGTATAGAAGCCCCTGAATGTAGATAGTACAAAGCACCTGCAACTTCTGTGGCAATACGTAAGCGCATTTCCCATGTAATTGGAAACTCTTCATTTTCCTCATGTGTATGGTGAAAAAGAGTTCCATTAGGAATGAACTCATAGACTAAGAGAGGCACTTCTGTCTCTAAGCAACACCCTAGTAATTTTACCACATTTCTATGATTAATTTGTGATAAAATCACCACCTCATTAATGAACTCTTCAACTTTCTTTTTATCAACTATCTTGGACTTTTTAATTGCAACTATTCGTCCTTCTGCCAACATTCCTTTATATACAGTACCTTGACCACCTTGACCAAGTATACGATTGGTATTATAATTATCGGTGGCCTTTTTCAATTCCTTTGAAGCAAACAATTTTGTTTTCACAATGTTTCCTTCGTTATTGGAAGCCAAGCGCTGTTTTAATAATAAGCCACCATTTCTTTTGAAGAATATTTGCTTCAACTTGATTGCTTTTCTTCTTTTTATAAACTTGTACAACCACCATGCTCCAATTAGAAGTAGCAACATTCCAACCGCAACACTGCAACCTGCCCAACTCAAGGATGAATATACATGTATATATTTATATGTATAACAATATCAAGTTTTTGTCTAAGTGCATAGAACAATATTTTGATTAATAACTAAATAAAAAATAAAAAATTTGTCAAACAGCGTATGCATACCTATGATTATCGAAAGTTTGACTCGAGCGTTTCTTTTCAGTAGTTCATTTAAGCTTTTAGATGAGGAGCACTGAAATTCTTGAAATGTCTTATAAGGAGAAAGACTATAACCATCAGGACATTTAGAGCAATTACTATTTCTCGTTGTATTACAAATCAAGTCACCTGCACAATTAATTTAAAGAAGAAAAAAAGATTAATCTTCCCTTCTTCAATTTGATTATGCATGAAAGTTTTGAAAAAAAATGGAAGGATTTCTGTACCTGAACATCCTTGGTAGTAGTCTGACCTTTGGTCATCGCAAACACAATAATAATCGCCAGAGTTTAATTGTATTAAACATATTTGATCCTTGTTACAAGTTGTCTGCGAAGGATTAAATAGCTCCACACATCTCCCTATTTTTTTTCCCCAGTCGAGGCTTACAGGAACAACTTTATCCCTCAAGACAGAGCCAGAACGATTTGATAATAGGTAGTCCGCCTCGAGCCATTCTTTGTCGGCCATGAAGGGCGACTTGGTGCATCCCTGAAGCTGGGGAAAATTGCTTAATATGTTTCCACCATTAAACGTTTGATTTGGAGAAAGCCTGCACCACAAGTCACAACAGCTATATCTTTTATTAAGATCACAGTTACAGAAAGAGTGGCACTCACCGCTGGTATTCGATGGATCACAACCGAAGGCGATTAACATATTGTAGTTCTTTGAAATGATGAAGGGACTGCCTGACAGTTTTTGAAGAAATTTCTGGCTGTCATTTAAAATATTTCCATCAGTGTTGACAACAGCCCTTTGGCTTGAATAATAATGGAAACCCTTCGAAAACAAACCGTATGATAGTTCCATATTGATGCTAGTTAAGAAAGCTCTTGGAGAGTCAGAAGAGTTGTCGCAAGTTACTTCAAACCACTTATTAAAGTAGCAGCCTTCTCCTATTCCAAAGGGATACCATATGCGGAAATTACCACAAATATCTTGGCATTTTTGATGTGATGCTTTGATAGGCGATAGCAACAAAATGATCTGCAAATACACTAGAAGATGAAAAGCCATTTGTTTTCTGTTGTCTTCTGGAAATTTTTGAATGGAGATAATTTCACCTAATTGCTCTTAAGAAGAGCCCAATTAATCTTTATGTCAAACCTCAACTATCTATATATAAATTTATTTAATTATTTTTTTGTTGGTGTAACAGCAAAAGATGAACATTGGACAGCTGTTAATTCTCTTTTCCTTTTGGAAAATTAATAAAGATTTGATGTGATCAGCTCTTTCCCATTTTCTTCGGTCTTCCTCCTTTAGACTCCTACTTCTCTAAAAGTTAGAAATTATGCAGGAAAGTTGTGAGATAAAAATTACTTTGGGAAATTAATGGTAAATTGTTTTTATATGTTCACATGGTTCACACACTTGATTGAGTGTGAACTCCTTTATCTGATGGCTTTCTATGAAGAGAACTTGATAGGAAAAGTTACTGTATATATTAATTAAAAGAGCAAAAGAAATTTTCCCACCCAAAAAGTTTCAAAATACCACTTTTTCATTCAAAGTTAATATTTCATTATTACACAAAGCTGATTCTCACAACAAAAATTCTCTCCATCACCATCATTTGGACCTCTGGTCTCCTCTATACAAAACCCTTCTGATTTTGGCATCTGATTTCTCACCGATTATTGGCCACGACAAAACTAGGGTTTCCTGTTCTTAAATAATTTTTGGCTGATTCCAACGATGAATATTCAATTGGTCACCACTATTCGATTTATGGGCTCCATTTTACAAAAACCCTTTTATCTTGACTCCTAGTAACTCACCAAACTCTAGCTGAGAAAATGAAGTGTATTTTGGGTATTAACGAAATATAAATGTTGGGTAGGAAACTGGTTTTTTGAAACTTTTTGGATGGGAAAGTGTCTTTAAGGCAAACCTTGGGTGGGAAAAAGTTGTTTATTCTGAATAAAAAAATATTCTATTCCAAATTATGAAACATGCTTTGGTTTATAATACTGAGTCAAAAAGCTTTTGGTGTTCAACAAAGTTCAGCTTAATTCCACAGTATCTTTAATCTCTCCTTGTAAAATAATATTAAGTGAAAGACCCAGATTGCATTTCTCTTATTTTATTTTGACCTATTTATGCTTTACTGATAATATTCATGGGTAACGACCTTTGCGAATCTCCATGTTAAGTGTTAAACAATTGCTTTAATTTATTTGGTAAGAAAATTAACTGTTTAATGAGTATTAAGGTGATTGACTGGACTTTTAAGGGGGCCAAACACTTCTTCTTCTTCTTCTTCAATTTTTTTTTTTTTTTTTAATGGATAGTGATGAATGTGTATTCATATTTTATAAAGGTTAACATATGAATTCAATATACATCTCATGTGGATAAAATAACTTTTGAATTATTGAATGAATTATGTCACCTATGTGATGAGTGAAGACGTGTTATTAATACGATTTAATATTATATTGTGTGTTGGTTTTATGTGGGGGCTGGGTTGGTGTGGTCCAAAGTGAACGAATGTCAAGAAAAAGGGGATTATTATATAGGGCAACCAAGTTGCCTTAAGGTGTTAAATGAAATTTTGTAAATGATTCGGAAAGGAGCAAGCGTGCAAGATATGAGATAACTTTACTTTGCCTCCTGGGGTTAAGGTGGAGCATAAAAAACCAAGGCCCCGTTTGGTTCAAAATTTTGGGTTTTTAGGAAAAGTTTTTTGAAAAAAGTTAAAAAAAAGTTGAATCGGGCGGGTATTACGATATAGGATTTACAAATAAATAAAATACCCCATATGTTTATTTATTTACAAAAACACCCCTATAATAAAACATTAAAAGTTAACAAAAACACCCCCAACCCACCCTCAAATACGGACAGCCGGCCACCACCGCCGAAGGGTGGCCGGAGTCACCTTATCGACGCATGACTAGCTGGATTTTGCCGGTCGTGCGCCAATATGGCTTTTTCAGGTCAAATCTGGCCGTATTTGCTCGTCAACGACGGCCAAAGATCTGGTATTTTTCGGCTAGATCCACCGTGAATTTGGCTGAAAAAGGCTAGATCGGCGCACTACTGAGCCGGTAGTGCGCCATCCTACCAGATTCTGGCCATTTTTCGACGGTGGTGGCCGGAATCTGGTAAATGTGGATTGCTAGGGTGTTTTTGCAATTTTTTAAAAAATATTTAGGGGTATTTAATTAAATTAATAAATTTAGAGGGTTTAAAAAAAGTTGAATAATATTGAAAGTAGTATTCCCAAAAACCAGAGTTTTTGAGTATTTTAGTGTTTAACTTTTTTGGGAATACTAAAAGTAGTATTATTAAAACTGAAACAAACGAAGCCCAGATCTTCTAGTTTAAATTACCAGATAGACCCTTTGATTCTAAACATTCGTTAACTAAGTAAGGACAGAATGGGTATATTTTATTTTATTTAGTAGAGTTAAATTAATGTCACCTTAAGGGTGTATTTGGTTGGGGATAATCCCCATTAATGAGGTAATGTCATCTTATATTACTTGATTATCATGTTTGGTTGTCAAGTAATATAAGATTTCAGTAATCTTCCAAAACTAATAGTAATTACTGTTGTTTATATATGAGGTGATCTGATTACCTCCATTTTCTTAGGCATTTTAAAATTATTTGGTAATCGTAATTTTGTTACAATTTTACCCTTTATTAATAAAAATTTAGGACAATAATACCTCGTTATTTAAATAATTTACAATAAATTGATGGACAATTTCAACCTCATATTCAGGATTTTAAGACAAAACTACTCTTGTACTTCAACCAAATTACCCAATACCACAACCACATACCACCCTCAGCCACCCAAGAGGGTTACTAGCAGCTAGCCACCACTACCTATCGCCATCGACATTCACCAAAAGAGCTCACAATTAGCCAGATTTGGTCGATCGTGTGCCATTCTGGTGGCGACTGGCGGTGGTGGCTGGTTGCCGATAGTAGCTTGGGGTGGGTGGGAGTAATTTTGTTACAAATTAAAGGTTTATATGGCTTTGGTTTTTTAGCAAAATTTCAAATTTAAGGGGTTAAAAGAAACAATTAAAAAAAATTAATAAAAGAAATATTATATTATATTTAAAAAGGAGGGTAATTTAGTAATATATATAATATACTCACCCATTTATTCTCCTAACCAAACATATCAATATTATATACCTATCAATTTACTCCAATCTAACCAAATACATTTCCCTAAACATTCTCAGTAATCTTCAAGATAATCTATGTTTCCATTAATATAACATATATAACATTCTCTGAACCAAATGCATCTTAAGAGTATTTTGCCTTTGCATAAAAAAGTTGTTCCAAATTTAGGATTTAATAAACAACTATTAATTTCAGGGTTGTATAAGTTGTATTTGAAAGGTTAGGATTTTGATCCTACTAGACCAACAGCTTAGACTAGAGTGCATTGAGTCTTTCCATCTGCAAGATGACATGAATTCAATGCAAGCCATTGTGCATGCTCACTTGTAAATTTTGAGTGGGAGATAGACGGTAAACTTTGGTTAGGACTTTAAATTGTTGAGAGAATATCTCTTTTTTTTTTTTTTTTTTTGTCTGGTAAAAGGTAATTTACAAAGAATGAAAGAATGTGTTCCCAAAAAGAGACCCCTACAAAAGTCAATATTTATCACACCCAACTTCCATTAGACATAAATATCAATGTTAAATCTTTACCTTATAGTTTAAATTTTTAGACTAGGAAATATATTAGCATAGTATTAATTAAAACCAAAGGTATCAAATTAAATCCTTACCTTTCAAAAAGACAAATTAAAAAGATATATATGCTCACGTACTTGTATATCTATATATATAACTGTTTAACATATTATCATATTAAAGAAATTAGATTCTGACTATTACATATAATTAATTAAACCAAGTACCTATGAGATATAGAAATAAAATTGAATTATATATTGAGACTTTATTGCAAACATAAACAGAGGATGTTTACAAATGTATTAGAGAAAGAAAAATATATTGACATGACGTATAACTTTAGTCTCTAATATGATTATATCCAAAGATCTCAGTTACACATGCATACTCAATATTGGCACAACCATTACGTTTATCCTTGCCCTTTTTCAAAAGAAAAGAACGTAAAAGGGGACACAATGAGACAAAAGAATCTGAGCCCACCTTTCGATTTTGTCCCACAAATGTCATACAAGAAAGCTCAGCCCACTAGATTAAAGATATGCGTGGCAAATGAATATAATGAGTAGGGGTGAGTGATTCTGGATACCTTGTATTTTTTGGGAGAATTAAAACTTGAACCGCATAATACAAGTTTCCAAAAAAAGAACTAGAACCACATAGTGCAGGTTCTTCAATTCAAGGAATCGAAACCTAAAATGCAGGTTCCGGTTCCTTTCCCGGATACTCAGTAAAAAATTAATTATCCCCTTATTAGTTTAAAAAATAACAAAAAATACCTTAAAAGTTTACAAATACACCCCTAACAAATTTTGATTACTCATTCATTTGTGCCCAATGTAATTTATAACCTATAAATTTAATATTATAAATTAATAATGTTTATAATGTAATATAGTAATATTGTAATTGATTAAGTAATTATTAAATTATAATGTAATATTATAATTAATTAAATTTATAATAATTTAATTAATTATTTATGTTTAATATTTATAATATAATGTCATAATTAATTAAGTAATTATTTAATTGTGTAATGTTATAATTAATTAAGTGATCATATTATAATGTAAATTGTAATGTTATAATTAATTAAGTAATATACTATTTAATTATAATGTAATATTATAATTAATTAAATTGTTAATAATTTAATTAAATATTATAATATTGTTTATAATAGAATACTATAATTAATTAAGTAATCATACTATAAATATATAAGGTAATGTTATAATTAATTAAATTTTTAATCATTTAATTAAATAATGTAATAATATAGTAAATTACTAATGTTTATAATATAATGTTATAAATTCATAACTAATTATGTAATCATTTAACTATGTAATGCTATAATTAATTAAGTGATCATAATATAATGTAATATAATAATGTTATAATTTAATTGAGTAATTATTTAACTATAATGTAATGCTTAATTAATTAAATTTCAGATTATTTAATTAAGTAATCATTTGTTTATAATGTAATGTTACAATTAATGTTTATAATATAATGTCATAATCAATTAAATAATCATTTGATTATGTAATGTTATAACTAATTATGTAATCATACTATAATGAATTAAGTAATCATACTATAAATCTTTAATATAATATTATAATTTATTTATTTATAATAGAATATTATAATTAATTAAGTGATCATTTAATTATGATATAATGTTACAATTAATTAACTAATTGAGTAATCGTACTATAAATTTATACTGTAATGTTATAATTAATTAAAATTCTAATAATTTAATTAAGTATTGTATTAATGTTTATATAATAAATTAGTAATTACTAATATTTATAATATAATGTCATAATCAATTAAGTAATCATTTAATTATGTAATATTATAATTAATTATGTAATCATACTATAATGTAATGTTATAATGAATTAAGTAATCATATTATAAATCTTTAATAATATTATAATTAATTAAATTTTTAATCATTTCATTAAGTTTGTACTAATGTTTATAATAAAATGTTATAATTGATTAAGTAATTATACTATAAATCTATAATGTAATGTTATAATTAATTAAATTTCTAATTATTTAATTAAGTAATATACTAAATGTTATAACTTATAAGTCAATTAATTAAGTAGTAATTAATTAATGTAATGCTGTTATTAATTATACTATAAATCAATTAAGTAATGTTATAAAATTATAATTAATTATATAATGTAATGTTACAATTGATTAAGTATGATATTTAACTGGTAATAAAATTTATTAATGTTTATCAATTTATCATATATAATTAATTAATTGCTAATTTACTAAAGATATACTTAGAACTTGATAATTGAAGTAAATAACTAAATATATTATTATTCAATCAAATATACTATTTTATTAAAAAATAATTTTTTTAATAACATTAAAAATTTAAAACACTTTTAATTGGATCATAATTCTAATTATTCACTTAATTAATCAAACTTTAATATTAATATATTATAATATATTAAAGTTTTTAATATGGTGTAATTTATATGTAATAAGTATAATTGTATTAGTATATTTATTTAATTAGGTTATTCCAAAAATTTAACTTTTTCTATTTTAATTTTTTTTATATGTAAAATAATAGAAACCCCCCATTATTCATATTTCACAAATATTTCATTGCGATGAGTTCCAAAACAAGAAATGTGTTCCAAAACAAAGTTCCAAAGTGTCCAAACAGGTTCCAAAACAGTTTCCAAATAGGATACCCTTTTTCTAGGTTCTGGTTCCAGTTCCGATTCCTCCACACACAAGAACCGGAATCGGAATCGCACAGTGTCGGTTCCAAAAAATTGGAACAGGAACCTACCCGCACAATGTCGCTTCCGGGTAGGTTCCAGTTTTTGTTCCAGTTCTACCCACTACCGTTGTTCACCCCTTAAATGAGCTAAAAGAAAAAGACATTGACTACGTTATTTTTGAAAGAAGAAAAATCTGAAACTTTACCCATTAAAGGAAAAAGACATTAGTTGGAACACTTGACTCAACACCCGGCCCTCAAGCTAAACAATCGAGGACTTCTTCAAAATTAATTTCTTAATAATAATTTCTATGATTTATTGGGAAATATCAAATTTGCTTCGACAATTAATTTCTATGGTTTATTATCTAAACAAAATGCATTAATTGTATTAAATACAATTAATAATCAAATACTTTTATTAATAACTAAGGTTACAAGTAGAATAATCATATTACATAACTCTCACAAGTTTATTCATAGAATACATCATATGAACATACAAAAACCTGCTCTTCTCTTGCATTAAACAGTAGTTGAAATGCAAACAATTTAACAATCACTTAAGCTAATATCATTAAATTCATTGCATTATTAAAGAGTTGAAGATCAAATTTAAGAGGAAAAGGGTGATATTTCAATATTTTATACCGGGAACATGACTGAATTGAATCGCTAAGAAAACTTCAGGGGTGTTAATGTTATGGTGGTTGCTGTCGGGGCAGTTGTTGATGTGGTGGTTGTTGGTGGGACGATTGTTGTTGTGGTGGTTACTGCCGGGGTGGTGGTGGTTGTTGGTGGGGCACTTTTGTTGTTGCAAATGAAAAGATGAAATCTTGGAGAAGGAGATGCGTTTAAAGCGATGGAGAAGAAAAAGGGAAGAAGAAAGAAACGAGGAGAAAGAAGAAAATAATAAGGGTGTTTTAGTATATTCAGTTACTATAGACGAAATTCACCAACAGATATGGACGGAAAGTAGGTATTTGTTGTTTTGAAACTTTTCGGGTACCAATTTATCTCTAAGGCCAAGTTTGGGTGGGAACACGTCCTTCGGCCTTTATGACTTTATTCAACTCTTGTTGGATTAATTTATACCATCAAAATAAAGAATACCTCCTGACATTTATACATTTGTTTAAAATCACAATAAAGAATAGGCAAAATCATAAAAATATATTTAAATATTTGTCAAATTATTGTGAGAAAACTTCTTAATAATTAATTCAATATCATCTAGTAACATAACAAATAAAAAATTTAAATTTAAATATATTTACTTTTAATTTTTCTTAAAATCATTTCACCATATTAAAGAAAGAAATAAATTTTTGTTTGCAAGTTGACCCGCGGGTCAACCTGTACCCATATGAGCGAGGGATGGGAGGTACATTTCTCTGCCTATTCAAAAAATTTACCCATCGACGCGTACCCATTTGACCTGCAATCATTGCTACCCGAACCATACTTGCCCAGCCCACCCATTTGCCAGGGTCTATTCATTACATTGTCACCTTGAGGTTTGACACTTCTCTCGGTTTCGAAAAATTTAACGCTATGATTCTCAAATGTTATTTATGTCTGTTAAATATAACGATTCAAAAAGTAGAAGTGGAGTTATATTTTGAATAAATTACTAGTGTTTTTTTATCAAATAGCTCAAATTTTTGGTCAAACAATAGAAGTTTTAGATAAATAGTATTGTTACAATCTTAAATATAAAAATGATAAATTGCTTGAACATAAAAACAAATTATTTATTCAAAATATCTTTTGTACTCGCTACACCATTTAATTGATAAAACCTTTATTTGGGGTTATCAGCGTTAGTTTCTCAAAATGGGAGGGAAAATTAGTTTCTCACCAAATCTTAGAGATAGAAATACGATTAACTCAAAATTTGCGTATTGACTGTGGACCAAGAAGTTTACAAGTCATTAACGTCTCCTATTATAGTAAAACATCTCTACAGTGATACTCTATATAGAAATAAACTATACATAATCATAAAATTTTTTATTCCCATTTTGGGATAGTTATAAATAAAAATAAATTACACATTATAATAAGTTATAATAATTCTAATTCTCATTTTAAGGAAAGTTGTCTCTATACAGTAATAATTATATGTATATCGTAGAAAAAAAATATATGTTATATTACTTTAAAGGTTAAGATGAAATAAAATATTTATCTAAAGTTATTTGGGATAATGATTTATGTTTTAGAGTTAATACCACATCTTTTAATTTATGAGTATATTACTGGCTAGCATGGACATCTTCTTATTAAAGCCAAAATATTTCTAGCGTCTCAAGTATGCTTAGAGCTTCTTGACAAGAATTTTTTTGTATCTCCATACTATCATACTTATGATTATTTCCTTTCTATTTTTGTCTCATTGTGGCAATGGTTTCTTCTTCAAATAAAGCATATGTGACTTGTTGTGCATTCGGATGATTGAAAAAGTTATTAATATCCATTCGATTAGTGTAGTGAAGTTGTCAAATATAATCACTCAATTCTACTATGACTCTTTGATTCTCCTCCTCCACTTAATTTGTAACTTGCAATTCATCGATATTGGGGGTCCTAATCTTGCAATATTTAATAATTGACAATTGTCTATGGCTTCATGTCAATTGACCATGCAGCAACTACATTTACAATTCCATCAAGGACACTTATATTTGCTAGTTCCAAGACATAATCTTCTATCCATTTCAAAAGTAAGCAATTGAAGTGGTGAATTTGAAATCCTAATACTATTAAAACTTAAATTTAAATCCTAATACTGTACTACTAAAACATGAATTATAAAATAATTTTTTTTTGTAACTACACTTCTATTAAATAATAACCTCCTTATAGTATTAAAAATTAGTTAGTCTCACCATTATGACTATAGAGAAGTCTTACTGTATATTATCTTATTGTATGTTTGTAATTTCTTTCCTTATTTGTTCAAGTTAATGGATAGATTCCTCTTCATTTCTTGCTGTTTACTCTTTTATGTTCTTCACAGGGAAAGCTTTTATTATAATTGGTGTCAGTGGCGCTGGGAAATTGTTAAGTTTTTGTGGCTTTAATTGAATTCGTTTGATTTGCTATGAGGATTGAGATTCATTTGTGTTGACTATTGAGTTTTTGATTGATGGATTGTGAATTATTGATGTTTGGAGTCTATTCTCAAGTGGGGTATCTATTCTCAGGTGGATGGGATCCTCAATTTGGGATTTGAGAAATGTGGCCAGTTTGTTACATTTTTTTTTTTTAAATGTTATTAAGAAAAAAATGTTTTAAGTTGAGTTGAGTTGAATCAAACCGAATTGAATTTGAATTTGAAAATGTGTTTGATAAAATATCGAAAATTATATGAGAGTTGGAGAAAATATTGAATAATTGTTTGACACATGTTTTGAAAAAGGTTTTCAAGGCATAATAGTTGTTTGGTACATTTTCAAAAAATATTTAAATTATTTTTAACCTCCTACATTTGTTGATATAGCTAAACACCCCCATAATAAAAGTTTAAAAATAAACTAAAGCACCCCAGCCACAAAAGAGGACAACCGATTGTCGGCCACCATCACTGGACGGTAGTCACTAGTCGCCAGAACAGAACACAACCGACTGGATTGGACTGGTCATGCGTTGATATGGTCGTTTTGGGCTAGATCTACAACCAAAATCATGTCGTCGTTAACGGCCAAATCTCGACTAGAATATGGTCATCGATGGCAAGATCTCTAGACATGGATTTGGCCGTTTTTTACTAGATCCATCGTAGATTTGGTCAGAAACTACCAGATCGACGCACGATTGGTCATATCCAACTGATTATGTACTGTTTTGGCCACCAATGGCTGACGACGGTGGTCTTGGGTGGATTATTTTTCAGATTAGAAGGACAGAAAAATGAGAAGGAGAGAAAGAAAAATGTTTTTAGTTGAATAGAGTTGAATAATCTGAAAACAAATCCCACCCTCTTTTCATTTTTAGACAAAAAAAAATTATTTGGGTTTCAGATTGGATTAGACCGATAAGTAAACAAATACATATCCCATTTTTTAATTCAAATAAGATAACAAAATAATGATTCATAATAGTGTAACAAACAAGGGCTTACTTATTGCAGAAGCATTTAGTAAGCTTTTTCTTTGTTTTAGAATTGTATTCATCAAATGCTTCTCAAGGTATTACAAGTGTTGTCTTGATTGCAAAATGTGTTTATAACTAATTCAAACAAACTCTATATTATTGATACAAAGTGCTTGTGCTTCATTCTTCACATCACTCATCAGATTCATTATAAACTTCAAAATTATGATTGACTTTTCGCTCAACAATACTACATACTTATTCATCAATTATTTAGTTTTATAAACAAATGCGGTTTATGACCTTTTTAAATGAACGATTTTGCGATTTGTTATAGCTAAGAAGAATAATGCAAAATGGCCTACCAAATTAGCAAGTAATTATAAACAACATGGCCTAACACTTCACTTTGCAATCGTAACTAACTTTTGAGCTCTAACTAACTCTGCTAGATAATTAACTGTCCTTCCAATTCTATTTTTCTAGCTTCATTACTTTCCATTTCAATGAGCCTATGGAGAAAGTTATAATTTTTGGAGATCTCAAGTGCTTCAAGCTTTGAGCTTGAGGGATTCATTAATGGTGAGAGACCTTGTTCTCCTTCAAAACAGTCAAGGCTGAAGATTCTACTCTAGTGATTAAAACAATCTAATTCAAACTATTTTTCGCAAAAGATAACTGATAAACTTTAGTCAATTGGTTTTTTTTTTCAATATCATAATCTATGTTTGGTCATATAGAAAACTTTACCACTGCTTCCAAAGAATGGTTTTAACTTCACAGAGTTTCACTTAAATCTCCCTAAAACATTTCTCCCCACAATCGAATCAACAAACCCAGTTGCCCTAAAACCCTCTTTCTGCTAAAAAAATCTTGTTTCCAAGCATTCCCTATCAAAGACTCTTAACATTTACAGAATTACAAAGACCCTTTTGCTGTCTATTTACATTACTCCAAATTGGAGAAACTTTCTCAACAGTTTTACCAATATTGGAAAAAGAATGAAACCACATTGCCCAATCGACCTAAGAAACAAAAACAAACATAACCTATGCAATTTTCCCATTTCTTTATTTAAGTAAATAAATAATAAAAAATAAATGATTGTGGCAATAAAAGTAAAATAAGAGAAGCAATGAAGTTTTTGATTTCTTGTTTTTTTTTCTCGTGTTGTGTCAAAACTTGAAAGAGATAGTGTTTTTGGGTTGGAGTAATGCTACAGTACTCATAACCTCTTATCACAAACTTTCACTTATAACTCTGACGTGACAATTCATAATTGGTGGGACTCAAATGAAACCCATTATGAATTAATCAATTGCGAGCTATCATGTTGAGATTTGAAGAGGAAGTTTGTAAGAAAAGGTTGTGGATGTATCATTTTTCTTTTGGGTTGAAAGACACTTGTTCGTTTAAGGTATTCACTACCGATGCCTGATAGTTGGGTCACGAGGAAAGAGCGCAACAACAGTGGCCCCTAAGATTTTGCAAAGTAACACTTAGGTCCAATGAAATTAGAAAACCACTATCGTCCTTGGGAGAGTGTGTGCGTTTTACCTCTTGTTAAACAACGAAAGGTCAATTTTATCTTTTCAAATAAATAAAACCATGCCTCCGTTTATTTTGCTGTTACTATTGTATATTATTCCACTTGAATATAATGAGATTCTAGAGCTTGAGTTTATTCAACTCTTGTTGGATTAATTTATACCATCAACAAGACCGGAACAATATAAAGAATACCTCATAACATTTATACATTTGTTTGAAATTACGAGAAAGATTAGAGAAATCATAAAAATATTTGAATATTAGTCAAATTATTGTGAGAAATTTTCTTAATAATTAATTAAATATCATCTAGTAACTTAACAATTAAAAAATTGAATTTCAAATATATTTACTTTTTATTTTTCTTAAAACCATTTCACCATTTAAAGTAATAAATAAATTTATTTTTGCAAGTTTGCATTAAAAATTTGTGGGGTTCAGTACATTGTTACCCTGAGGTTTGACACTTCTATCAATTTCGAAAAATTAACGCAATGATTCTCAAATATCATTTGTTAAATGTAACGATATTGAATATACATGTCTATAATGTTGTAGTGGGTTCTGATCCTAAAGGTAATTTCTTTCCTTATTTTGTTATCAAGTTAATGGATAGATTCCTCTTTATTTCTTGATGTTTACTCTTTTTATGTTCTTCACAGGGAAAGCTTTTCTTATAATGGGTGTCATGGCGCTGGGAAATCGTATTTTTGTGGCTTTAATTGAATTCATTTGATGTGCTTTGAGGATTGAGATTCATTTGTGTTATGGTGTTGAGTTTTTTATTGATGGATTGTGAAATATTGATGTTTGGAGTCTATTCTCAAGTGAGGTGTCTTTAAATTTCGGTCAGGTGGATGGGATTCTCAAGTTGGGATTGTTTCTAGAAAACACTTTTGAGAAATGTACATATTGCAGAAGCACTTATTAAGCTTCTTTGTTTGTTTTAGAAATGTATTCATCAAACGCTTCTCATGGTATTGCAAGTGCTGCCTTAATTGCAAAATGTGTTTTTGTCTAATTCAAATAAACTCTATAGTATTGATACAAAGTGCTTTTGCATATTCTCTTCATTCTTCACATCAATAATCAGATTCATTATATACTTCAAAATTACGACTGACTTTTCGTTCAACAATACTACGTACTTATTGATCAATTAATTAGTTTTATAAACAGCTTCATTACTTTCCATTTCAATTAGCCTATGGAGAAAGTTATAACTTTTGGAGATATCAAGTGCTTCTAGCTATGAGATCCTTTGAGCTTGAGGGATTCATTAATGATGAGAGACCTTGTCCTCCTTCAAAGCAGTCAAGGCTGACAGTGGAAGTCACTTCGGAAAATCCTGAAACACACA
Organism: Pistacia integerrima; assembly: GCA_026225825.1. Taxonomy (NCBI): domain Eukaryota; kingdom Viridiplantae; phylum Streptophyta; class Magnoliopsida; order Sapindales; family Anacardiaceae; genus Pistacia; species Pistacia integerrima. The sequence goes on from CM047748.1 coordinate 29,989,390, forward strand.
TGCGGAAGTCGTGGCTCAAAATGACCCTTTAAATGGCTAATTAAAAGCCGTCGGACTTTGGGCATAAGGCTGTCCGCATTATGTATTCCACCCAAAGCCAAAGATTGATAAATTAATTTTGAAGAGAGTTATTTGAGGAAAGAATACAATTCTTCCTTAAATTTACTTTCATTTACCGCCTGGGCTACGATTCATCCTTCCAACAATATTCTTCTGTACACAATGCGTACTTGATCTCCTGGACCAAGAAGTCGAGCATGCACATGTTTAATTGAAATGAAAAGGATTTGATTTTCATGAAAGACTTTTGTTGGCCATTGTGAGAATCTCTGTTACGTCTGTATTTCAAACTTACTACTGTATAATGAAACGAGTCCGTTTGGCTTAAGTAAACTAACGGGGCTTGAACTTCTGTTAACAAATAGCCCTCTATTTAACAGACTTGTAACAGACGTTAACAACCTTAACATACTTTGATGGACCAATTATGGAAAATAAGACTTGAAGATCTGCGTCTTTATTCCAGATTTATTTTTGATATATTTTGAGCTAGCTGCTGATTCCTTGATCTTCTATACCCCATTCCGTAACATCCTTGAAAACTGGAAGATTTGAATATGAATCTGGGAGCTGGAAACTGGAAACTGGAAAGAACAGACCTCTCTGTCATGAACTGAAAACTGTAAACTTTGAATATAAATCCGGAAATTTGAGTATGCGCTGAAAACTGGAAAAAACAGAGTTCAGTGTCATGAACTGGAAACTGGAAAGAACAGAGTTCTCTGTCATGTACTGGAATTCCGTAACATCCTTCCTCAAGTCAAGCAGTAAGAAATTAATGCTGCAGCTTGCACACCAGAATACACAAATCATTTCATAACAGCCATGGTCCAATCAGTGTCCTTTTACAAGTTCACATGCCCCATGTGAATGTGAACTCCTATTTTTTATCGATGTAATCGATTCAAGGCAAGTTAATAAATAAAACCAACAAGCAAAACTACCTATCCTGAAACACATACATATTGAAGTCCACGGCTCAAAGGGCCATTAAGAGCTGGATTGGTTAATGTATTACATATAACTCAAATAAAATTGTGGTTTTTATGAAATTATTTTTCAAAAAAGTTTGTTAAAGCACAAAATTTCACCTTTGTAAGAACCAAAATAATAATAATTAATGAAACTCTTTGACGTTGATTGGCCACAGAAACAAAATAATCAACAGAAGAAGATGAAGAGCCATTTGTTCTCTGTCTTTAGGAAATTTAACTGAGATTTAGCATATTTATAGAGAGAGTAAAGACAATTTCACTCATGCTGGAAAGACTTTAGCTAGGACGATATAATAACAAAAATATGCGAATAAAAATCAGAAACCATTTTTTCAAAGTATAAAACTGGTGATTAGGTGATCAGGGTGGAGTTTTATTTACATAATCTCGTATCATCTTGACAGTGTGTATCAGTGTAGGATTTTGACATTCATATGGGAATGTAAATTGTTGAGAATGCATGTGAATGACGAAGCCCTACCTTGATGAAACTAAGAGGTCATTGATAAGCCAAGTTATCTGATTTATGGAACAAGCCAGCAAATTGTACTATCAAGTACAAATCATGAAACATCGTTCTGCTGAGAACTAAACCGTAACTTCGTTGAATTAAGTGATTGCTGAACTGGAGCTGGAGCTATGATAGTTGAATTGGACTGCTGGCTGAACTAAAGCTGACTGTATATGTTGTGAACTGCACTGCAAGCACTCACTCTGTTGAGCTTCGTTGAATCATCGTCTGTTAACTTCGCTGTTTCACGAGCTTTTTCCTAGTTCAACGACTCCTTGCCATATCACTGTTCTCTCTTCGGCTTCTCTTCTCTTGCTTTTTATTCCGTACCTCCTTTTCTTCCTTTTTTCCGTTTAGTGGGCTCTCCTCCTTCTTATTGGGCTTGAGCCTGCATACTCTTGGAAAACTCCTTTGCTTATCAGGAGATCGCCATATATATTACAAGGCTATTTAATGCATAGGTTTCATGGGATGTATATGTATCTGTGTGGCATTGTACAATTCCTCAATTACATCTCTTGATCAATATTTATCACACCCAATTTCCGTTAGACATAAGTATCACTGTTAAATATTTACCTTATAATTTAATTTTTTAGACCAAGTACGATTTTAACATAGTATTAAGACCAAATGTATCAAATTAAATCCATACCTTTCAAAAGGATAAATTAAAAAGATATATACGTTCACGTACTCGCAAAAATGTATATATATAGTCACTTTAACATATTATCATATTAGAGAAACTAGATTCTGCCCTATGAGATCTAAAAGTAAATTTGAATATATATTGGGTCACTTTAAAGAAAGAAAGATATATTGGCATGACGTATTACTTAAATCTCTAATAAGTAATACTATACTTACAACTGAGTTATACAAATAGATAAAAAATAAATGATAAATTAATCATTTTACATAAAATTCGTATAATTTTTATCTATTTTTATGACTTAGTTATAAACAAAATATTATTGATATTTAATTTGAGTATATCCAAAAATCTCAGTTATACATGCACTCTCAATATTGGCACAATCATTAAGTTTATCCTTTCCCTTTTTCAAAAGAAAAGAAGATAAAAGGGGACACAATGATGCAAAAGAATCTGACCCCACCTTTAGATTTTGTCCCACAAATGTCATACAAGAAAGCTCAGGCCGCAATACAAAAGATATGCATGGCAAGTTTCATCTCACTTTTTAAGAACAACTAAGGTTAGTTTGTTTTAATATTTTCATACTATCCTATTTTTATAATTATGAAAATACATATTTGATTAAATTTTATTCTATTTTATTTAATTCTTTTAAATCCTTAGATTTGTAAATTTAATTAAACACCCCCAAAAACATTTAGAAATTGACAAAAACACCACCATCCACCCACATTTATCAGATTCTGACTACTACCATCGGAAGATGGCCAGAATCTGGTATAATAGCACACTACCAACTGGATCTAACCGGTAGTATGCCAATATAGCCTTTTCCAGCCAGATCCATAGTGAATCTGGCTGAAAAATATCAGATCTTTGGTCATAGCTAGTCATCAACGATGGCCAAGATATGGCCGTTGTTGATCATCCTTCCAACAATATTCATTTAAACTTTGAATATAAATCCGGAAATTTGAGTATGCGCTGGGGCTGGAAAAACGAGTTCGGTTGTCATGAATCGAAATCGGAAAGAACAGAGTTCTCTCATGTACTGGAATTCCTTAACATCCTTCCTCAAGTCAAGCGGTAAGAAATTAATCTTGCGCTTGCACGAATAATACAAACAAATTTCATTTAACTGACCATGGTCCAATCAGTGTCTTTTTACAAGTTCACATGCCCCATGTGAATGTGAAGTCCTATTTTTGATCGATGTCAAGTTAAAAATAAAACCAACGAGCAAAACTACATATCCTGAAACACATACATATTGAAGTCCACGGCTCAAAGGGCCATTAAGAGCCGGATTGGTTGCTGTATTACATATAACTCAAATAAAATTGTGGTTTTTATGAAATTATTTTTCAAAAAAGTTTGTTAAAGCACAAAATTTCACCTTTGTAAGAGCAAAAAAAAAAAAAAAATAATAATAATAATTAATGAAACTCTTTGACGTTGATTGGCCACAGAAACAAAATAATCAACAGAAGAAGATGAAGAGCCATTTGTTCTCTGTCTTTAGGAAATTTAACTGAGATTTAGCATATTTATAGAGAGAGTAAAGACAATTTTTCAGCCAGATTCACTATGGATCTAGCTGGAAAAGGCTATATTGCTTTGAACATTTTAGAGAGTTGTTCTTGATTAAGTTCTTTTATATGAGTTTGTGCTAGAAACTTTCTTGTTTATATTCATTGTTGAATAGCGGTTGGAACATGGTTCCTTTGCTGATACTAGAGCCTGTCTTCAGCAACTGAAGCTTGGGTGGAGCTCAAGCATTTTCCAGGAGTGAACTTGGTGTGAAGAGATCCGTGAAGCAACAAGACATTAGAGATTCAAAGGGTAGTGTTTAGTGTAACTAGAACAAAGAGTTCTCTTTGTTGTAGCTAAAATCAACTTTGAACTATATCTTATAATGTTTGTAGATTAGTGGATTTGCTTTGATCTGCACGAGGTCCCATGGATGTAGACTAAAAGTGGATTCAGCCGACCCATGTATATACTGGTGTGCTTTACATTTACAATTTCTTATTATTATTGATTTGTTGTAAACCTGTCTGTATTAACACAACTTGGTAAATCATTGCATTGCATCTTTAAAAGTGGGTACCTAAATATTAAATAGAGTTCACAACTCTAACAGACATGAACAATATATTTAATTTGTTTCCTCCAATTATAGTTGCACCCATCCTCTTGCACTCTAACATTTCCAAAACCAAAAATTGTACGTAAATAATTAATTATAAATGCCCTCTCTCCTTTGCCTTCAGCCACAAATAGAACATAGTACACGAAGCACTCAGAACCTCTACGAAAAGAGAAGTGGGTTTTTTCAATTCATAATTTTACACAGAGGACTTAGTTATAAAGAAAAAGTCTCATAATTTTACACAGAGGATGGAAACTTCATAAATCAATTCTTGTGTGAAATGAATTAATGGTACACGTCTATTGAGAAAGTGACAACATCAATAAACTATCTAGCAAAGGTTAAACTATTCTCAAAGTAAGTAGTTAATTCACCATGAACAAAATTAGTCTCTTCAATATTCATATGGTGCATACTTGAACCGCATCTTGAAGATCTGATCCCTCCCAATTCAGTTGTTACCTCTCTCATTGTAGGTCTATTTTTTCCATTTAAGTCCAGACATTTTCTTGTGAGATTGGCGATTGTCATAATCTCTTCTTTTTCACCTTCTTTCATAACTCGAGCATCAAGAATTTCAAACAGACGATTTTCTTTCATGGCACATAGAAAATATGCGGCAAGACTTATATCTTCCTCGACATCAGTTGAACGAATTGGCTTTTGTCCAGTTAAAAGTTCGGCAAGAACTACTCCAAAACTATAAACATCACTTTTCTCAGTAAATTGGCTCGACCAGAAATACTCTGGATCAAGGTACCCAAAAGTCCCTTTTACTTGAGTGGTCAAATGAGTTTGATCAACTGCAATAGATCTTGAAGTTCCAAAATCCGACAATTTTACTCGAAAATTTTCATCCAAAAGTATGTTCGTAGACTTAATATCTCGATGATATATAGGTATGGAAGCAGCTGAATGCAAATAGGTTAGCACACTTGAAACTTCAAAGGCAATTCGTAATCGTAGTTCCCATGTGAATGGAAACTCCTCATTTTGGTCATGTAAATATTGAAAAAGATTTCCATTAGAAACGAACTCATAGACTAAAAGAGGCACTTCTGTTTCCAAGCAACACCCTACTAGTTGAACTACATTTCTGTGACTAATTTGTGATAGCAATATAACCTCATTAATGAATTCTTCAAATTTACTTTCATCCACTATCTTGGACTTCTTAATAGCTATAATTTTTCCTTCCGACAACATCCCTTTATATACAACGCCTTGACCTCCTTCACCAAGAACTCGATTGGCATGATAATTGTCCGTGGCCTTTTCCAATTCCTTTGAGGTAAACAATTTTGTTTTCTCAACGCTTCCACCATTTCTTGTAAATAACTTCTGCTTCAGTTTGATTGCTTTCCGCTTTTGTATGAACTTGTACAACCACCGTGCTACAATGATAAGTAACACCATTCCAAGCCCAGCACTGAAACCTGCACAATTCAAGGAAAAGAATACATCATAAATATTCGCGAGTTTTGCGTCAATGGTACTAAAGATATGTAAGGTATGTTGAAACAGAAGGACAACGATACTGGATACCTATGTTGATTAAATATTTGACTTGAGTTTTTTTTATAAATATATCGCCAGAACTTCGTGAAGGAGAGCACCATGTTTCTTCATCTTCACTTTGACAAGGTTCATAACCATAAGGACACTCGGAGCAACCGGTGTTGTTCTTCGAAACACAAAGCAAGCCACCTACACAAAGTTTAATCATAATTACAAGTAAATGACTGTGGCTATAAACATAATTAATAGAGTACATCTACCTTTGCATCCTCCATAGCTGTCAGATCTTTGATTATCGCAAAGACAAAAGTAGTCTGAGTTTAATTGTATGACGCAGTAATCATCTTTGTTGCAACTTGTTTTGTGTGAATTGTAGAGTTCCACACATGAACCTCCATACTTTCCCCATTCCAGTTTTGCGGGAAGGACTTCTTTATCTTTCAAAACATAAGGATTTTTTAGGTAGTTTGACTCAAGCCAAGTTTTGTGAACCATGAAGGCTGAACTGCACTCCCTGGGAAAACCTTCAGAATAAATTTCTGACATGTTTACATTTTCTAACTTACGGTTTCGAGGAAGGGTGCATAGGAAATCACAGCAACCATCATTTTTTGTAGGATCACAAATGCAGAAAGAGTGGCAGTGACTTAGGGTTGAATCTTTCTGATTGAGATTGAGGTAGTTTTCGCAACCAATGGCAGTGAATATATTGTCTGTATTCGAAAAGGAAAACGGGCTTCCGGATAGGTTGACGCTTGAATTGCGGGGCAAGTTGACGATAACAGAAGAAGAAGGATGAAGAGTTCTGTTTAATTCTAGATGGACGCTTTTTAGGAAAGCTCTTGGAGAGCCAGAAGAGTTGTCGCAAGTTAATTCAAACCACTTATTGAGGTAGCAGCCTTCACCGATTCCCAAAGGGTATGATATTTTGACATTGCCACAGCTATTTGGACATAAAATTTGTGATGCGTTGATTGGCCAAAGTAAGAGAAGGATGTGAAACATTAACACCAGACGATGAGGATGAACAGCCATTATTGATTCTCTTTAATTTCTGAATGGAATATTAATAGAGATTGAACACATTTATAAAATCCCTGCTGTGAAACGATTGGCTATAAGTGTGCAAGGTGGTGCCGCCAGACTTTTAAATTTTTCTTGCAAGACTTTTGTTTTCTTTCTCAAAGATCAAATTCTCTTTGGGAAATTTAATAATAAAATTTTCTCCGGGAAAACAAATAGGAAAATTTAAAGAGATAAAATTCTCTTTGGGAAAATTGTAAATTGTTCATTGGTCACATGGGTTCAACACTTGAGTGAATGTGAGCTCTCTAATTTCTAAATGAAAACTCAGGTACTAATCAGACAAAGAAATTGTTTTTAGAAATGATTTTGTGCCGTGAGAAATCACTTATGCATATATTAAATATCGAGATCAATAACATATAAAATAAATCATAAACTGTACAAGGATACAATAATTCAACGTGAATCGTTAAGTTACCAAAGATGATAATAAAATATGATATAACAAATCATGAAACACGTTTTACCAACTTGGTTAGCATATAAGACGTCGGTGCGCGCAATAGTAAAAAAAAACTTTCCGAAATGGACAATATTCAGGTTGAAAGCAACCAGACTTTCATCTCCCTTGTAAATAAAATATGGGTAAAATATAACAAAACACCCCCTGAAGTTTCTTGAAAAACAAAAAAGTGGCCTACCTTCAATGAACTATTAATGAGCCGATAAAATTTATACTATTATTTAGTTAGTAAACATTATCAAATTACCCTCTTATCATTTATTTTAACACCTAAAATTTAACAATAAGGGGATTTTTGTTATTTCAGAAACCTTAGGGAGATTTCCGTAAGTATATCACACCTTAGGGGGATTAATTTATTAATCCATAAAATATTAAGTGGAAGACCAAGATTACATTTCTCTTATTTAATTCCTAGCTTGTGCTGTACTCGTGGCATGCAATAATAAAACATTATCAATAGCCTAACTTTCTTGAATAATATTTATGGGTTACAGCCATTGACTTATCTGTCTTCAATTTCTTTGCCGCACCCTCAACTTTCTCTGGGAAGGTTAGCAAGACTCAATCCACAAAGCCATGTATTTGATCAGTGAAAAGAATTTATAGTTGTAGAAGTCTTTGGTGTCGGTGCAAATGCGGAAGAAATTGTTTTAAATTTGATAATATAGTCTAATAAAACCTGCGAGAGATAAATAATATATTGATAATTGGTTTAAACCTTCTAATGTACGAATTTATCGTGTTAATGACTATTGACTAAATATAATATTGAGCTCACACCTTTTAATTGATTACATTTTTTTAACCGGTTTAGGGATGCATGTTTTTGGAATAGTCGGTTTGAATTTTAAACCTACATGCTTATCACTTTGTTTGCTATGAAATCTTGAATTGAGACTTTCTACACTAAAAATATCCTTTTAAACGAGGGTATTTGTGCTTGGATGGTCTGTGGCTCAAAATCTGCCTCCATGAAAAAAAATAAGTAAAATACACAAATAAAGCACTAAAAATAGTATTAAAATAAATAAATAAATAAATAAAACACTAAAATAGATAGAAGAATTTATAATTGCAGAAGTCTTTGGCATCGACGCAAATGTGGAAGAAATTTTTTTACATTTAATAACATAGTCTAGTAAAACCTGTGAGAGATAAGTAATCTTTTAATAATTGGTTTCGACTTTCAAATCTGTGAGTTGACCGTGTTAATGACTATCCTTAAATTAGTTAAATTTTTCTAACCAGTTTATGGATGTGTGTTCTTGGAGTCGGTTTGACTTTAAACCTACATGCTTATCACCTTATTTACTATGAAATCCATGCAATGAAAAATTCTGAATCGAGACTTTCTATACCAAAAATATTCTTTTGAATGAGGATAGTGTGCTTAGACGGTCTACAGCCCAAGATTTGCCTCCATGAAAAAAAATTTAGTAAAAAAATGAATAAAACCACTAAAATCGTGTGAAAATAAATAAATAAAAAATGCGATCACCCAAGCTAACTAGTCACAAATAAATTCAAATCGATATTTGGGCAATTCATAGGTATTGAACTATCAAAACACATCGTCAATTAACATTCATCAAACCCATTTGTCTATAATCCTAGAACGTGAGGATTCTTCCATCAAATTTACTCACATGTGACATAACTTAAAAAATAATAATATAGTGATCCTACCATTTGAAATGAGTAATTATTTTATTTATAATCCATCAAACACGTCGTCAATTGTCATGATGTTAAACCTCTAATTCCAGTCTCTCAACTCTTCTCCGTTTTTTTCCAGTCTCATTTATCAGCTTCAAGAGAAAGAAAATGTTTTTAAATAAGGTAAAAGGGAGCATGATTATTTTGTTTACACTAGACTGATTAACTGGTTTTGACTTGACCCTCCTGAGGTTTGGCTTGACCCCCCTGACATTTAATCAAAAAACAAGGATCCCCTGAGATAGTAGAAATCACAAAAATACCCTACCATTAGTTAGCCATTATTGAAACGTTAGAATTTACAATATACAAGTAAATCTCAATAAATTAATATCCTTGAGACCATAAAAATTTATTAATTAATCGATATATTATTTAATCGTATAAATTAATAAATTATTATTTTTTTAAGGCATTTTTTTATTTTATTTTTCTAAAACGTTGAATTTAACGCATTTACATATAGTGTATAATTAATGTGGTGTAGAGAATTGGAAATAACATCACCAGCCTAGCTTATAGCTCATAGTTAATATAGTATAGGGAAAAGCTCAAAGGCCTCCTAATTGAGTCATGTATATATATATAATTACGATGTATAAAGAGATTATTAATTTATATATCAAGTGGTACGTATGTGTGTTTTTTTTAAATGTATTATCTTATAAATTTAGCGAATTATTAATTTACCACATTGGTCTTAAGTCAGGACTGACCAAAAATATTATTTAATCAAGGTTATTAATTTATTGAGATTTAACTCTAATGGGTTATTAAATATTTACTTACTTACCCCTCTACCATTTATTTTAACACCAAAAATTTAGGGGATTTATGTTATTTTTATAACTATAGGGCGATTTTTCTTATTTCGTTATACCTCAAGAGAATTATTTATTAACCCACTGATTAATACTTTGAAGTCAACATATGTATGTCTATAATTTCTTGGAAATGCTTCTCGGGTAAGAGTTTGAATGTTCCACTTTAGATGTTTAATTAATTAATTTCTTATATAGTGGAGATAACTTTTCACTTCTATTGGAAGATACTGTCTAAAAATGATCCAGCGAAAGATGAAAGAATAGTTCCTCCATGGTCTGAGCTTACATTCATAAAATGCGCAGGGAAATGAGTGGGAAAGTGTTAATATAGAACTGAAAATTTGTTGCTGAAACAAAGAAGAAAAGTACAGCTAAAACTGAGAAAATTTAGCTGGCCGGCCATCCCAAGTTTGGATTTAAAAAAATGGCCTTGAAACTATTTACCATTTTTTTTTATTTAGAGAAGCTGACGTGGCACAGTTAGGATTTATTAAACATGTAAAATGGGTTAAAATGAAAAGATTAAAACATATAAGGACAAAATATAATTAATGAAAGTTTTTAAAATTTGAAATTTACAAAAGAGCCCCAAATATTCAAATTGCTTAATCGAAACCAATTAAGGCAAAAATCGATATCTTCAATCCCTAAACGCATCTTAGCAATTTCCGCGATAATAGTCCACATTCCGGCGAATTTTCACACCTAAATTCAATCCTAAAGCTTCTTCCTTTCTTAAAACTGTGGCTGACATTAACAATGAGGAGGAAAACCCAACACCTCTTCGAATCGTAGAGTCCAGCCATGCAAGCAATTCAATGGCTGCTCCGGTGGATCCTCTGATCAGTGAAGGTGTTCCAACGAATGGAGCAGCGGCGGCACAACAAGAGAGAGAACAGGAGCAAAACGGTTCTGGAGAGGAAGAGGACGTCGGGCAGAATTCAGGCCAGGGAAGAGGAGTCCAGCAAGAGTTCAGAGGAGGAGGAGGAGGCCGCGGAGGAGGAGGCCGCCAAAGAGGAGGAGGCCACCGAAGAAAAGGTATTTGTACTTGCCGAGACCTAAGATCGCTTAAGCGATCCTTTGTATCGCTTAAGCGATTGATGGCTTTTACTCTTGGTCGCTTAAGCTATTTTGGATTGCTTAAGAGTAAAAGCGATGAATCGCTTAAGTAATATAAAAGATCGCTTAAGCAATCTTAGATCTAGCAAATGTTGATTCTACCTCGTACAAGATCTCTTAAGCGATCTCTTCCGAGGCGGAACCAAATCTGCCCAGATCTATAATCTCTTAAGCGATTTGTATCGCTTAAGCGATTTTAGATCGCTTAAGAGATCTTGTATGAGGCAGAATAATCTGCCCATCACTTAAGCGATTCTTACGGAGTGTATTTTGTTTATATTTGATTTGGTTTAATTTTTTTGCTGATATTTTGTTTATATCGATTGTGCAGATTTTTCGGAGCGTAAACTATAGAGAGTACAGATTGGAGGTTGTAAGCGATATGGTACCATACTTCCCTATGAGGGTGACAGTGAGGTCAAGTTGGGATGTTTTAACGAGAATAATGGGGATTTTAGGGACAGTGAGGAATGGTGAAAGGAGATTCAAAGAGACTTGTTTCAGTCATTTTTGGGATATGGACACAAAATGGAAAAAGACATTCTGGGAGTCGGGAGTGCATTATATGTTGCTGCACTCAATAAAAAGCAACAAAAAGCACGAAATGTGGTTCATGGTGGATGGAAAGCCAATACGTTTCGGGATGATGGAATATGCATTGGTGCCTGGCTTAAGATATGGGGAATTGCCAGGTGAGGTTGAGGAAAAAAGAATAACAAACAATACGGGAGCCAAAAGGTTGGCTAACAAGGTTTTTGCGGGGAAGAAGTCTATTAAGGCATAGGAATTAGAGGACAGGTTAAAAGATGGTGAGTTTAACGATTCAGAGACGTTCAAACTGTGCTTGGTATTGTTCTTACATTCGATCCTAATGGCTAGTGACTCAACAAAAGCCATTGATATTGATTGGGTGAAGTTTGTAAGCAACTTGAACTTCTTTAATGCTTATCCGTGGAGACGGGTATCATTTAAGCGAACCATGGAGTCCCTGCAAGCAAAAGACCTGGCATTAAAGCACTCCCAATGGGCCCAGAAGAATAGACCGGCAACGTACAATTTGTTTGGCTTCCCATGGGCAATGCAGGTAAATATTAATAGCTTTTTGTTATATTTTTTTTAATATATATGTTTGAATTATGATATAGACTGTTTTTTTAAAATGTAGGCTTGGATGTATGAGGCCATCCCTATCCTAGCTAAGGTAGGAGGGAGGATTAGGGCTTCGGTTGTGCAACAGACATTTCCTAGGATGTTGTGGTGGCACGACCAGAAGTGTACTCATTCAGATTATGAGCAAATAGAGATTGAAATTCAATCAGCTCGGGTAAGATTAAAGGATTAAGCTTGAACATGCATTTGCTTTAAAATGTCGATTAAATCTGATTGATTTTGTTTCTTATTACAGGGGGTTGTCCGTCCCTTCCTCACCGCTACTAGGGGTGAAGTGCAACAGCACTATGTCACATCTTTCCGAGCACTGAAGGATCAAAGGGATGAAGGGATAGACCGCCTGACGCGGGACCTATAAGGGATCACACATGTGAGGGCAGTTGTAGGGCCACTGCTTGAGAATGTGGTTGACGTCGAGGAGGATGAAGGCGCAATCGGTGGGAGGGGGGAGGAGGGGAGGGAGTAAGAGGTTCGTATGCCTCAGCAAACTGGTACAACAAATACCACTTTGCCGAGGCGTCAGGGTCGAGAGAGTGAGGTGGTTGACCTCATAAAGAGTTTGTTTGATAAGATGGAAGAGCAGTTGAAAAGGGTGGAGGAGAAAGTGGATAAGGTGGCAGAGAAAGTTGTTAGGGTGGAGAAGGAAGTTGGTAGGGTACAAGAGGAAGTTGGTGGAGTATTGAAGGCGGTTAAAGTGTAACTGGCCCTTTGAAAAGAGAGAAAGAAGCGAGTTTGTGAAATCGCCTTACACCGTACTAACACGTGGAATTAAGAGGAAAACTGTAATACCCAAGATATCAAAGGTATGTTCCTAACTCAAAATAGTCCTTTAGATGTTAATTTTATGTTAAAAAGCATAAAATCTAACTAGGGGCAAAATAGTCAATTCATTTGGAACGGTATGAATCAATTATCCACAAAGAGGCTTAGGGGCAAAATGGTTATTTTGCCTATGGATAAGCATTGAAAAAGTCAAGGATGAGTAGGCTTCATTGCATTTAATGGCATTAATTAAGTAATAATTATGTCTAGAGTGAATTGACCAAAATGCCCTTATATGAAGAATTAAGGACTTATGAGTTATACAATTAAACTAATTGGGCCAATTGCATAATTTTGGAAAATAAATGAAATATTTTCCTATAAATGAGATGAATTTCGTTCAAGCCAAAGGAGAGAGCATTTCTTCAACATTTCTTCCATTTTCTCTCAAATCTTCCATGAAACAAGCTTTCTTTCTCTAGGTTTTCAAGGAGTTTTGCATAATTTTTCAAGGAGAACAAGATAGGAGCCTTGGATCTTCAATTTGAAGGGTTTAAGGTAAGGATTAAAAACTTTAGTTTTGATGTGATTTGAAGATTTGAAGTAGATATTAAGGTATAAAGAAGTCAAAGGCAAAGGATTTGTTGGAGGAAGTCTTTAAAAAGGTAAGGAAGAACCTCCCATGACTTTAGGGTTTATGCTAGGGTTTGTAGATTTTTATGAAACCTTAAATTAAAGCTTTAAGGCATAGAATTAGTTGATGGCAAGTGTAGTTGAACTCATTTATTCTACTTATTGCCTTGAATTCATTATACATGAAGTTATGGCTATTTATGTTTTATGAGTTGTTATGTTTGATTGAAGAAAATGAAGTGTAGATGCTGATTGTGGCAAAACTTGTAGTATGGAGGCCACATGGTGTTGAATGGTTGCTATTAGAAGTGTTGATGTGTTGTTTGCATTAGCTTACAATGTTATAGCAATAATGGATGGTTATGGGAATGAGATTTTACACTTCCTTTAAGATGTTAAAGACTATTAAGGGGAGGTTTATTTGATCTATAAGTTAACCTATTGGTTAATGTCAATAGGAATTGATGTGGCATAGTTAATATGAAAATTCGGATTTAGTGAGCTTGGAGGTTTTGTTAACCCTGCTTCTGTATTTTGACCATAACTTGAGTTATAAATATCAAAATGAGATGATTCTTAAAGCATTAGAAAGCTAAGACACAGACCTATAACTTTTATTTTTATGCCAAGAGCCAATTCGTTTGAGAAAAGGATGGAAAATGGCCTGAAGCATAAACTGGTTATTAAAGTTTAAGATTTAACATAATCAATTCTTATGATTATGAATTGATTATTAATGTATTATTGTAATTATGCCATGTACTAATGTTTACCCATTAGTTAGATGATCTTTGAAAGATATACATGGTCATGATGTCAATGCATGATTAATGTTATGAAATGGCATGAAGATGCAATATAATACATGTTTTAAGATGATGTATGTGAGCAAGAGGTAATGTAAATGGGTTGATAATTCATAAATGAATTAAAAGTATTAAGCTCACCAAAATATGTATTTACATGCCATAAGATGTTAGAGATGCAAATTGACATGATAGAGATGCATATAGACACGATGGAAAATGCGTAAGCATATCCTCGTATACCGGTTGAGGAAAGATGAATATATGCTTTAGATGCTAAATAACGCGTAAGCACACCTCCTGATGATATGAGCTCTAGATGAAATTTGAGGCTAGATGATATGAAGTGCTTAAGATGCTAAGAAAAGTCCGATCGGCTAGACGTTAAATGTTTCATATGCATTTAGTTGCATTACATGAGTTATGATGTTATTTACATCATGAGATGATTTATACTCATGTTAGATGATTTTAGATGTTATGTCATGACATGTGATGTGTGTGTACTATGTTTACATACTTATTTGTATGTGTACACATTGATGTTTATCTAGCCATGGGATAAAATGATGAAAAGCATATGACTTAGTAATAAAAGGGGAAGTATCCCTAGATGTAAAAGATAAGTGATGTGTTAATGAGATATGTTTAAATAAAGATCAAATAGTACATTCGAATGAAATAGATCATTCCCTTCTGAGCGATTAGCGCTCACCCTTTCATTGTTGATTGCTTTGCAGGTAGACTAGACACGAGGGATGCTAGAGACATCGGGACTACACGTGAGGGGAGATGATTTATTGTCATCTCGATGTTTTTATCTTGATGTAAATAATGTAAATGATAAATATTTGAGAAATACCTTTGGAAGCTTCCACCCTATAAATATGTTTTGATTCTGTAATTTCTTAAAGTTTGTAAATTATAAGTTTAGATCCTGCATGATATTTTATATGCATGTTTTGGATATTATTATTATTATCCTTATACAGATTTTTTTTTTTCTAAATACAACTCGTTCTCCAGACATGTATCCTCGGGATTCTCATTGAGGGATATTCAGAGGATACCTGACTGGAGGGGGGTTTTACAAAAACAAAGAAACAAATTGAGGAAGAAGCCAAAATTGAGGGGGTTAAAGAGGTTTCTGGAGGAAGTGGGGCAGTTATAATGGAGGAGGTTGAGGCAGGAGGCGAAGGAAGCAGGGATGTACAAATGGAGGAAGGGGGAGGAAGCGGGCAATCAAAAATGGAGTCCACTGTTGATTTTTATAGGCCAATAGAGGAGGAAAAGAAAAAACCCTTCTATGCCTATTACAATGAATCCGGAAGTGATGCCCTTGTAAAGTGTAAGACCGGGGATTATTCTCGGGATTGGTTTGAAAAGATTTTAACAATAGGCAACTGGCTTCACGACTCGGTGAGTTATTTTCGCTTAATTTTTCTTATTTTTGCTTATATTTTCCATGAGGTATTGTATACTTATCATGTTGTTTTTATTTGATGCAGCACATCGATGAGGTATTGGCACTGATGAGGTTGTGACAAACCAGCAATGGTGATCTACTGTATCCCGATTGTGCCATCACCGATGTGGCCTTTGGCCAAACACTGGTATCGACATATTGCAATTTATTGAAAAAGGCCATTGGTACATCTGTAGCAAAAAGAGCCAAGCGAAAATGATTGGGCACAGAAGACTTGGACTGCGTCCCTAATGATTTTAAGTTTGATGATAGGATGATGCAGTATGTAATGGGGGACAGGCCCAAATATGGCCACAGTTGGGCAAAGGTTAAAAGTGTCTACTGCATCATCCTGGTCAAGGAAATGCACCTGGATAGCATCGCCGCAGAGGAGAGGTTGTGAAGATCGTTGATCGCAACCCAACAATTTGTCGAGACAAGCAGTTAGAGGCCCAGTTGGAGGCATTGTCCGTGTTGTTCCCGCGGCTGTTATGCGAGAGCGGGATGTTTAAGCACCTCGGTGATGAAGCATTGACGGGAAAATGGCCACTCAAGCACGTTCCCGTCCCAACAAATGATTCAAGGTAAATTTTCTATAAAACTAACTTACATAATAAAATTGTTCTATAAGCTGATTCTAATGCTAATGTCATCTTCCTATTGCAGTGCTGATTATGGGGCATATGCCTTGAAATTTATTCAGTTTGACATGACCAACAGCCCGATGGACGGATTGAATGACGAAACAATGAGCATCTTTCGGGAGCGCTGGGCTGTTGAGTGCTTCCATGGGGAAATAGATCCGTTTTGAGTGACCACAACCCAATGAAAAGGTTTGGAACTTGTACTTTTAATTTTGTAGTTTATGTGATGTTGATGTTGATACTTGGGTTGTGGTGCGTCTGCGGTGTCATGCTTATACACAGCTTTACTGAAATAAACGGACTCAGTGAACTTTTCAATCTTGCACTCCATAACTTGGGTTCGTAAAGAGAGAAAATTTTACTCCCCGGACATCCCAACTTTCCATTTAACAAATTGGCCCTGAAAAACATTTTGTTTTATTTAGAAAAGCTGACGTGGCTGCAGGTGTGCCGGATAATTTTGCAGGTTGCTGGCAAACAATGAGAGGGAACTCCTCAAACTGGCTTGGGCTGTCAGAGTAGGCTACCGGCAAGGCATCTGCAATCAAGGCTGGTGGCCAGGAGGAGGCATTTGCAATCAAGGCTGCTGGCAAGCCATGGTACCATGAAATGATCTCGGACAGTGATTATACCAAATTTGAAAACTTCTCATAGTGGCGGCATCTGCAGTCAAAGCTACTGGCAAGGCATGGTACCAAAGAATGATCTCAGACAGTGATTATACCGAATTTGAAAACTTCTCATAGTTGCGGCATCTGCAATCAAGGCTGCTGGCAAGGCATGGTACCAAAGAATGATCTCAGACAGTGATTATACCGAATTCCAAAACTTGTCAAACTGGCTTAGGATTTATTCATTTTTGGCACTATTATGAATGATTTTAAGGATAAACTTTCAATTACATTGATGTCTCTTATATTTTGATATGTGATGGATTTGATTGATATAAATGACTTCATTTTGCTGCTTATTCTTTTCGTATTTGTGAGGAAAATGAGTTATAAATGACAGATTATTACATAATACAGGAGAAATGTAGGATTCTTTTTTTTTTTCATGATCGCTTAAGCGATATATGAGCGACCACAGATATCTCTTAAGCGACCAAGATTTTTTCTCAAATGATCGCTTAAGCAATCTACAATCGCTTAAGCGACCAAGAGTGAAAGCGAAGAATCGCATGAGATACCAGAGGATCGCTTAAGCGATCATAGATCTGGCCAGATTTTATTCTGCCCCAAAAGAGATCTCCGAAATCGCTTAAGTGACCAAGAGTAAAAGCGACGAATCGCTTAAGCGATAACAGAGGATCGCTTAAGCGATCATAGACTTGGGTAGATTTTATTCTGCCTCAGAAGAGATCGCTTAAGAGATCCTAAATCGCTTAAGCGACCAAGAGTAGAAGAGAGGATCGCTTAAGCGATCATAGATCTGGGCAGACTTTATTCTGCCTCGGATGAGATCGCTTAATCGATCTTAAATCTCTTAAGCGACCAAGAGTAAAAGCGAGGAATCGCTTAAGCAATACAAGAGGATCGCTTAAGCGATCATAGATCTGTGTAGATTTTATTCGGCCTTGGAAGAGATCGCTTAAGCGATCATAAATCGCTTAAGTGACCAAGAGCAAAAGCGAGGAATCGCTTAAGCGATACAAGAGGATTGCTTTAGTGATCATAGATCTGGGCATATTTTATTCCGCTTAAGAGACCCTAAATGGCTTAAGAGACCAAGAGTCAAAGCGAGGAATCGCTTAAGCGATCATAGATCTGGCCAGATTTTATTTTGCCTCGGAAGAGATCGCTTAAGAGATCTTAAATCGCTTAAGCGACCAAGAGTAAAAGCGAGGAATCGCTTAAGCGATCATCTATCTGGACAGATTTTATTCTTCCTTGGAAGAGATCGCTCAACTGACCAAGCGCAACTAACTAAACACGTAAGATGGGTTAAAATGAAAGGATTAAAACATATTTGGGTCGAATAGACAAATTTTTTTTTTTAAAATTTGAAATTTTTCAAAACAAGCCCCACTAACTGTTCACCTCGCTTAATCGAAATTCATTAGGGCAAAAATCGATTTCTTGAACCAAAGGGAGACTGGCGATTTTTGATCCAACCTCGCAAATTTCCACACCATATTCAATCATAAACTCAATTTCTTGAACCCTAAATAGAATATAGTGGCGATTTTTGGTCATAAGTCACGATTTTCTATCGATTTCTTGAACCCTAAACGGAATATGCGCGATTTTCGACGATACAACCCATATTTCCGATCCAAACTACAAATTTTTACACCAAATTCAATCCAAAACCATGGCTGACACTCACAATGACGAGGACAACCCAACGCCACTTCGAATCCTAGATTCCGGTGGTGCAAGCAGTTCAATGGCTACTCCGGTGGATCATCCGATCAGTGAACATGGTCGATAAAGAGAGGAGCACGCCGTACGACGAAGGAAGAATCATCCAGCGGTTACGAAGTTCAATGCAGAAGGCGAAGAATCATCCAACGGTTCTGAAGACGAGGAGTCGGGCTATCATTCAGGCCAGAAGGAGGATTAAGAGCGAGTCGGGCGGGGAGAAGTCTTACGGGGATTGCGCGAGGAGGAGGCCGAGAACAGCGAGGCCGCCGAAGAAAGGGTACATTCTTAACTGTCGCTTAAGCGATCATTTGTATCGCTTAAGTGATTAACCTCTTTTACTCCATCTGCCCAGATCTAAGATCAGCTAAGCAATCCTTTATATCGCTTAAGCGATTGATTAAGTTGACTCTTGGTCACTTAAGCAATTTAAGATTGCTAAAGCGATCATTTCGAGTTAGAATCATAGATATAAAATCGCTTAGGCGATCTTGCACAAGGCAGAGTCAAGATCTCTTAACCGATCTGACATCGCTTAACCGACCACAATCATAATTTTTTGTTGCTGATATCTTGTTTATTAGTTGTTTAGGTTTATTTTTGTTGCTGACATTTTGTTTATATCAATTATGCAGATTGTGCAGGCCGTAAACATCACAGACTACAAGTTGGACCTTATAAGCGATAAGGTGCCCTACTTCCCTGCAAGGGTGCCGGCAGGTCCAGTTGGGAAGTTTTTGACAGAATACAGGACATTTTAGATGGAATTAGGAATGGTAATAGAGATTTCACTCAAACTTGTTTTGGTCAGTTTTTAGGACTCGGAAATCATTGGAAAAAGGCATTTTGGGGGCAAGGAGTGCATTACATGTTGCTACACTCAGTAAGATGCAAAAAAAAAAAAAAAAATGTGGTTTGTGGTGGGCGGAAAGCCACTACGTTTTGGCATGATGGAATATGCCCTCGTGACGGGCTTAGGATGTGGGAAAGTGCCAGAAAAGAAGGCAAAGGCAGTAAAGAATAGTCGGGGAGCCATACAGTTTCATAATAAAGTTTTGCAGGGGGCTAAGTCTATTATAGCACAGGGTTTAGAGAAAAGTCTAGAAACAGTTGAATATACTAATAAAGAGAAGATAAAAGTGTGCTTAGTTTTGTTTTTACATTCGATCTTATTAGCTGGTGACTCAACAAAAGCTGTTGAGAAAGATTGGTTGTTGTTTGCAAGCAACTTGAAGTTCTTTAATTCTTATCCATGGGGACTGAAATCATATGAGCGAACCATCAGCAGCCTGAAAAAACTAGACATGGCTTTAAAGCAGTCCCAATGGGATATGTCTATGCTAAACATATAGGGTTTACGATTCGTCTTTGTGGACTATGACCGTTATTATATTTATATTAAACATATAGTTCTTTTACGTCATTATGAAACATATAAAGTGTAGAATGTATACGTCTATGCTAAACATATAGGGTTTACGATTCGTCTTTGTGGACTATGACCGTTATTATATTTATATTAAACATATAGTTTTTTTACGTCATTATGAAACATATAAAGTGTAGAATGTATACGTCTATGCTAAACATATAGGGTTTACGATTCGTCTTTGTGGACTATGACCGTTATTATATTTATATTAAACATATAATTCTTTTACGTCAGTATGAAACATATAAAGTGTAGAATGTATACATCTATGCTAAACATATAGGGTTTACGATTCGTCTTTGTGGACTATCACCATTATTATATTTATATTAAAGGTATAGTTCTTTTACGTAATTATGAAACATATAAAGTGTGGAATGTATACATCTATGCTAAATATATAGGGTTTACAATTCGTCTTTGTAGACTATCACCGTTATTATATTTATATTAAAGGTATAGTTCTTTTACGTCATTATGAAACATATAAAGTGTAGAATGTATACATCTATGCTAAACATATAGGGTTTATGATTCGTCTTTGTGGACTATCACCGTTATTATATTTATATTAAAGGTATAGTTCTTTTACGTCAGTATGAAACATATAAAGTATAGAATGTATACCTCTATGCTAAACATATAGGGTTTACGATTCGTCTTTGTTGACTATGACTGTTATTATATTTATATTAAACATAACGTTCTTTTACGTCAGTATGAAACATATAAAGTGTAGAATGTATACGTCTGTGCTAAACATATAGGGTTTTTGATTCGTCTTTGTTCAGAACATAAAGGGTGCGTTTGGTTGAATATTCGTATAAATTTTATAAATCCTATTTCCATAATATTTCTTTGTTTAATTATTTAGCAAATATAAGTATTTTTTTAATAAATTTTAGACCCATTAACTGAATTAATTTCATTAATACCACCTAAAAAAGTTTCAAAAGTAACAAAAACACCCCCACCCACCAAACTTCCCAGATTTCGGCACCACCGACGGCTACAAACGACAGAAAATGGCTAGTAATTCACAGATGTGACATTTTTCAACCAGATCTACTGTGGATCTGGTCGGAAAAGGCCATATTGGGCCGTCATCGACTTTCAAATGAAATGGTTGACGTTGACGACCAACGACGGCCAAATCTTGGGCATCGTTGACCGAAAACGACGACCATATCTTTGGCCATCACAGACAGTCAAATGTCGTATTTTTTGTCCGTCGACGACCAGATATGGCCGTGATCTGGCCTTTTCCGGCCACATCTGTGGTCGATGCGGTTGGAAAAGGCCATACGATGCCCTATCAGCCTGATCCAGCTGCAATGCGTCATAACGCCCTTTCCCGATAGGTTTTCGACGGTGGTGGCGGGATCTGGGAAGTTGGGTAGGTGGGGGTGTATTTGTCAAATTTTTAAATCTTTCGTTGGTCGATTAAGCGATCGTAATAAAAGGAACTTCGTTTACATAGGGTCGCTTAAGCGATAATAGATATTGCTTAAGCGATTCTTTACTTTTTCAGTTGGTCGATTAAGCGATCACGTGATTGGCAGAATCAAATATGCCCAGGTGCATGATCGCTTAAGCGATTCTTCTCTTTTTGTCTTGGTCGATTAGGCGATCGTAAATCGCTTAAGCAATCGCGCACCTAGGCAGAATCAAATCTTTCCAGGTGCACGATCACTTAAGCGATCCGAGATATCGCTTAAGCAATTCTTGTCTTTTTGTCTTGGTCGATTAAGTGAACATGGATCACTTGGGAGATCGTGCCCCTAGCAGAATCATCTGCCCAGTTGCACGATCGCTTAAGCGATCCTAGATATCGCTTAAGCAATTCTTGTCTTTTTGTTTTGGTCGATTAAGCTATCGTGGATCGCTTAAGCGATCGTACACGTGGGCAGAATCATCATCCCAGGTGGACGATCGCTTAAGCGATCCGTGATATCGCTGAAGCGATCCTGTTTGAAAAACCCTTGGTCGCTTAAGCGATATGCTTAGTCGCTTAAGCGATCATTGGTGATATATACTTGTCCTGCTTTTCTCCTGAATTTTGACAAACTAAAATTACCAACACGTATTAATTCCATACTTTCTCCTCAATTTGACACCTAATTCCAAACTAAAATCAACAACAAATATTTAGGCCATGTAACAAGAAATATAAAATTTATAACATCAATAATTGAAAACAAGAAGTCATCAACGGTTGGCCTTGGCAACTCCCTGAATTTCATCCTTTTTCGAACCTAATTTTCTGGATGTGCATGTGATTGCTTTTGGCAACTGCTTCTCTTGTGGTCAGGTTGCTTCATCTTCCGCAGAACCTCAAAGGCAAATGGAATACGCTTAACTCTTTTTCTCCCTTTTGCTGTCTTCTTGAATGGCGGGTGGATGATAATGTTAGCCACCTCTGGCGGCACTGCCCACTCCTCTTCTGGAGGCACCAGATATATCGTTTCTGAATAAGCTAGCATATAGTGATCTGTCATATAGAGAGGGGAGCAAAGTTCCATGTAAATTCTTGAACAAAAATCCGGCTTCCGTTGGTGTTTCAGTGCTGCTAGTGCATGAGGACAAGGTAAATGTTGAATGTCAAACACTTTACAGCTGCAAGTTTTTCTAACAAGGTTAACTAGAGCATCCGAACCATAGCCACACACAGTGAACTCTTGAGCATTAAGAGGATAGGCAAATAGTGCATTTGACAGTTCTATACGTTCTCGCAATAATTTTTCAGTTGACGGAACAAGGGTTGTAGTAAAATTATCTGACTCCGTACGATGCTTATGGAACCACCGCGACAGTGTCGTTTGGATTGCATCAAAAAGTGCAACTATTGGAAACTCTCTTTCTATTAACAACTTCGAATTTATGGACTCGGCTATGTTCGTGGTCATGACATCAAACCTTCTTCCAGGAAAGTAAGCTCTACTCTATCGCTCAAAACCAACATCATGCTCAAGATACTTAGCAACTCTATCATCCTTGATTCGGATTTGCTAGAACTGCTCCTCGAACGCATCAACCCGATAAGCTTTTGCTATCATGTAGTATGTCTGAAGGAGATCAGCACACTTAAACTTTTGTTTTATGTTCTCACCAAGGTGCCTCATACAGAATCCGTGGTGTGCTTGACAGTAAATAGTGGCAATCCCCTTCTTTATAGAGTTGTGCCTATTGGATATTATGCACAACTCGTCCGTGTCAGGCACTATCGTACATAACTGCTGAAAAAACCAAGTCCACGACTCATCATTCTTAGAGTCAACCACACACCATGCAACAGGATATGTGTGATTCTCACTGTCCTGTGCAGTGGCCACCAACAATGTACCTCCATACTTTCCTGTCAGAAAGCAACCATCAACAGCCAACACTTTTCTCATGTTTACAAAACCCCTTATAGCAGAACCGTAAGCAAAAAAAAAAAAAAATATTTAAACATCATATTCCTGTCCCACTTCAAAGTCGTCTTGCTACCTTCGTTTGTCAACTCAAGCATATAACGCTACGCTTCTAATATTGCGTACCCGTGCTCTGGCGTGCCCCTAACAAAATCTCGTGCATGTTGTCTCCCTTTCCAAGATTTCCAAGAACTAACAAGACATCCCAACTCTGCGCACAAGTCTCTGAATGTCTTTAGGAGATGGACCTTTTCCTTCAACGAACCGACTTTTGACAAATTGTCCAATAACATCAGCGGACGCTTGTCGATGCTCACCTGAAATATGTCCCAAACCACAAGTGTGCTCACGAGTATATGTGCTAAGCATAAATTTTTCCGACTCCACCAACCTTCTACAATAAATCTGCCACTTGTACTTTCGGTCACGACATGCAACTGTCACAACCAATGAATTTGACTTTTTGGTGATGAACTCAAAATTACCTCTCACGGCAACAAGTTTTAGCTTCCTCACCACTTCCTTTTTGTTGTCAAATAAATACCCTATGTGCAACTCCGATCCATCCGTAAAAACATGAGCTGATTCATTATTACCTCCAATTGCCCTCTCTGAACCTGCATAAATGACCATGGTGTTCTCTTCCTCACAATCTACGCCTTCTGCATAATCTGTATTTCAAGGAATCTCTACATCTGTGGGAACATCTACGGGGTCCTCCTCCTCAACATTTTCATTCGGCCCCCCATCACCAACCTCTTCTACAGTCTCCTCCTCACCACCTAATTGACCGTCTACTCTTGATTTTTCAACTAACAAATCATTGGCCTTGTAGTTCAAATTAAAACCAGGCAAATCTCCGCCTACTTCCTCGTTATCCCCTTCCTTTGAACCAACTTCGAACGGTTTTTCTACAAGAGAAACCCTTAAAATCGGCCTTGAACCATTATCGGCCACATCAATCATATATAACTTCACACTTTGATCCGACTTTAATATAACAGGAGGTACCTTATAATTTTCAGGAACTCTGCTTAAAAGATACTTCACAGCTATATCACTACGCGAGCAACTCAAATTACCTCTTCTAATTATTTCATCAATCAACTCATCAAAACTAACCTCTGTGCTCACAGCAATTGGTATAGCTTATTTGCTCTTCCCAATCCAATACCAGCTATGTGCTTCCTCCACCCACTCACCAAAATATTCAACACCCAAAACAACTTGTCCCATGTGTAATAATAGCCAACTACCTGTAATGCAAGAAAAAAAAAATTCTTAAATGTTGTACTAAGGGTTCAAATATTTTAAAAAGAATATGCACAGTGCTTATATGGTCTCCTGTATCGCTTAAGCAATCTTATGCCATTTACTGATCGCTTAAACGATCTGCTCCTATACACCAAACTTTTACCAGATCGCTTAAGCGATCTATCTCCACATACCTGATCGCTTAAGCGATCTATCTGCAGCATTACCAGACCTACCAGATCGCTTAAGCGATCCATCATACCCAAAACACATTTTCAGTCATCTCCACCTATAATCGATTCCATCATACCCAGAACACATACCCAGAACAAATTTTCAACAAATTTCACTCATTTCAACTTGCATTACATCAAACACAACCCAACAACCTAAACAACTAAATCAAAATCATAACCCAAACTCCATCCATTATTAAATCTTTGTAAATCTAAATATAAAATGTAAAAAGGACATACACATACTTAGAGGAAATGTCAGGAAGAGGAGAAGGAGGGGGATCTTTGACAGAGAAGATGTTAATGGTGGAGGAAGAATAAAGTGTTAATGGCGGAGGAACAAGAAGATATAGAGGAATGAGGAAGAAGAAGATGTACAGGAATGAGGAAGAAGAAGAAGATGCAGAGGAAGAAGAAGATGTAGATGAAGCTAAGAAGAAGAGAAGAAGATGCAGAGGTAGAGATGCGTTAATGGCGGGAAGGTGTTTGGGTTTGTTTGCAACAATTTCAGGTTTGTGGGAATATAGTATAATTTTGAAAAGATTACATAATACTTCATTAATCCTAATTAAGCACTAATTACCCTTAATCAATAATATGGCTATTTAGTTAACACTTTAAAACTTGATAGCCTTTTAATTAAATGCAAACTTGAGATGTCCTTTGAGTAAACGGCCCTGCTAAAACTAAGGGTTTTTGTAACTTTGCCATTCATGGTCGTAGCCAAAGTACACTCATTGGGGTCACTTGACCCCATTGAAATTATGAAATTATTAAAAAAAGATATATATATTTTATAGTAATTAAAAATTTTGACCGTACTAAAATTATTCATATTTCATCAACCCCACTAAGGTATTTCTATACTTTATTGATCTTGGGATTTGAAAATACCCATATTTGTTTCACGTTTTCTCTCTTCCTTAGTTCCTCTTCTCTTCGCTCATACTTTTTTTTTTTCCTCTGGTTGAATTAGTAAAAAAAAAAAAAAAAAAGGACTACTCCTTCGATAACATTGTCAATGAAACAATTATACAATGTTTTCCGAATATGAAAAATCATCGAGGACAATTATAAAATTGATAATTTTGTATGTATAACTTTTAAAATTAAATTTTTAGATTACATTTTTATGCTTATTACTTCAGTGTATATTTTATTGTAAATTCATCAACTTAGATCTTTTAACCTCATTGACTAGAACTAATGCCATTCTAAGAAATTACAGGAGACAATTATGTGTTGTTGACAAGGTTTGGGAAAACCAAGAGAAAATTAACAAAGGAAAAAAAGTTTCTTAATATTGTATATAAAACAATATTAAGTGGAAGGCTTAGATTGATTTCCAATGTGAAAGCTCTGAGGTTTCATGGCAGAAATAGTATTCCCCTAACCAGTATGAGAGTGGCACCTTAACAATGATAATATTTGTTGAATATTTTGTCATACTTATATGGTGTGTGTGCACAATTTTCTCTAAATTGCCTTTTTGCAATTTCATTATGAGTGTGTGCACACATCGTTCTTTTGTGCAAGCATCTGTTGTCTAACAAATTTTGCCAAGTAACATTTTCTCTTTGTTGTCTTGCCCATCAAACTAATTTTGACTCATGATATTCTTATGTGAGCTAACTTTATAAGTGTCACAATTTCTTTATGTGATCCTAAAAGGTTGTAAGGCTTTGTCTGCGGTCCCGGAAGAAAGAGAAAATATATGTTTGTGGTCCAACAAAAAGTTGGAATTCTTTTTGTCCTCCACGTGTTTAACTATGTCAGACTTATGCCTTTTGCATTTTCATTTCATGTATGTGCGCAGTGGATGTGTGCTTGCACACTTATGTCGGACATTTGCTTGTTACATTTTATTTCGCGATTTACTTCGAGTGTGCGCACACTTTTCTTCTGTGCTAACATCGCATGTCTGACTCACTTTTCCACAAGTTGCATTTTTATCTTTATCAACTAAGGTATTTTTGTCCATCTGTTATGCTGTCATGAGGACCACCTACAAGTGTCCCAATATCCTCTAGTGGTCCAGGAAAATAAGTTTTTTCCCTTTTTGATTGTGGTCCCAAAATATTAGTGGATTCTTTTCCATTTTTGGACCAACATATGTCAAGCCTTGTTTGCTGACTTGGCAAGAATGAGGGAGCATGAAATTGGCCTATATCATCTTCATTCTTGCTCATTTGTAAAGCTAACCTAGTTATTCATATTGCTTGTGCTCTGAACTTTTCAGAGAGTTTATTCCTTAACAGGTTCTATTTATGTTTTGGTGCTAAACCTTCATCATCTTTCATCTTTGTTGAATGGCAGTTGGAACTTGGTTCCATTATTGATGCTGGAGAGTGGATTCGGTGTGTGAAGCTTGGGTGGAGCTCAAGCGTTCTCCGAGAGTGATCCCGGTGTGAAGTGATCATTGAAGTGATCAAGCATTAGAGATTCAGAGGGTGATGTTTAGTGTAACATAGAACAGGGAGTTCTCTTTACTATAGCTAAAATCAACTCTGATTCATATCTTGTGATGCTTGTTGTTATAGTGGATTAGCTTCGATTTGGACGAGGTCCCATGGATGTAGGCTAAAAGTGGTTTTAGCCGAACCATGTATATACTTGTGTGCTTTATCTTACCACTTGTGGTTGTTGATTCATGCTTAACTTGGCATAGCCATTAATCAACTTGGTAAAATCTTCCGTTGCACTTTAAAAATGGGTATCCAACCTTGACTAGAATTCACCAACCCT
The DNA here is from genome assembly GCA_026225825.1 of Pistacia integerrima. Lineage (NCBI taxonomy): Eukaryota > Viridiplantae > Streptophyta > Magnoliopsida > Sapindales > Anacardiaceae > Pistacia > Pistacia integerrima. The sequence goes on from CM047748.1 coordinate 30,017,421, forward strand.
AATCAATGGTATCAGAGCTTATTTTGATAAGTTCTTTTAGTTGATCCTTACCCATTTTGCTTGCTTTCGTGTGCATCTGATTGCTTTTTTGTTTGGTCAAAATCTGGTTTGTTAATGTGTTCTGTTTTTGGGTCTAATGTTCATTCGTGTGTGTACATCTATTTGCTATACTCGCATCTGCTGTGTTGGCTGTCATGAATTTTTTTAGTGAAGGAGGGTCTGCTAATAGACCACCCGTGTTAGAAGGTTTTAATTATTATACATAGAGACATTGAATGTGTGCTTTCTTAAATTACATTGATGAAAGAGTTTGGTTCTCAGTTGTGAATGGTTGGACAACCCTGGTTGTTGTTAAAAATGAAGTGTCTAGACCAAAACCTATTGATGATTAGACTAAAGTTGAGTTAGAACTTGCTAATTTTAACTCAAAAGCCATCCATGTTATCTTCAATGCTGTAAATATGAATCAAATGAAAGTCATAGCCAACTGTGAGCTTGCCAAGGATGCTTAGGATAAGCTTCAAGTAAAAAATGAAGGAACCAGTGCTATTAAAAGAAACAAACTTAGAAGGCTTGTGACTGATTTTGAAAATTTGGTTATGCATGAAGATGAAACTATAACTGACTTTCATGGTAGGATTTGTGATGTGTCTAATGAGTGTTTTGCTTTGGGAAAAATTTATATTAACGTTGAACTTATCAGGAAAGTTCTTTGCTCTCTTCCTAAGAGATTCATGTCAAAAGTGACGACCATAGAAGAATGTCGTGATGTGGACTCTATAGACATTAATGAACTCATTGGCTCTCTTCAAACCTTTGAGCTAAATCTGAAAAGATGGGACAATCAGAAACTGAGCAAAGGTTTGACTCTCAAACATGAGGTAGATTTTGAACCTTTTGAAAATTTTGATACAAGTAGCTTGGATGATGAAAAATGTGTTTTACTCACAAATAATTTTGCAAAGTTTTTGAAGAAAAACATGAAAAAGCCATTTGAGAATGGAAATAGTAAAAAACCTTTTGTGAAAAAGTTTTATGACCAGTCAAACCCCGTTACCTTTTCAAAAGAAAAAGAAAAGAAATTTAAGGATATCAAGTGCTATGAATGTGAAGGGTTTGGATATATCCAATCTGAGTGTGCTAACACACTGAAAAAGAAGAAGGGTAAGGCAATAGAAGCCAATATGATGAGAGTGACCAAGATGAGACTGAAAGTGAGCAAGATGAGTCCATTGATTATGAAAATGTTCTAGCCTTTAATGTGAACCAAGAAGATGAGAAGAGTGAGTCTTCTGATGACTCCAATGATGTCTATGCTGAACAACATACAAAAAACAAATGACAAAATATATGATTAATGGTTGAAGGTTGTTAAGAAGTTGTAATCTCTTGGAATTGAAAGTGCAAACTTGATGAAGGAGAATAAAATTTTGTCTAAAAAAATTCTGGTATTTACTATTGAACTAACTAAGACTAAGACCATTGTTGAGAAATTTAATGCAAGTTCAATTAAGCTTGATGAAGTCCTTGGACAAGGAAAGTCATTTGGAGAAAAGTATGATATGGGATTTGCTCTTGATGCTAGCACATCAGCTTCTAGTGCACGCACTCGTTAAATCCACTGAAATTCCTTTTGACTTTGCTACTGGAAAACGAGTAATGAAAGTAAAGAAATTCATTCTCATCTGTTATTTTTGTAACAAAAAGGGACACCTTATACCCAAATGTTTTTAAGTTCATTGCTTGTTTAAGAAAATGTCTTGAAAACCATGATTTCCTCTCTCATGCGAACACACATGCTAACAATTGGTTTTCTTCCAAAAGGGTGTGGAAATCCAAGTCTAATGTGAACTATTTTGTGTCTCATACCTCATTACTTGCATTTCAAAATGACCTTTGGTATCTAGATATTGTTGTTTTAGACACATGACAGGAAATAAATCTTTACTGTCTAATCTTGAGTGCATTGATAGTAAACATGTTACATATGGTGATGGTAAGAAAGGCAAGATTCTCATAAATTAACAAATGTAAGTAAAACCAACCTATTTTCATGTTGTAACTGATCTAGTCATTCAAATCTCACTTGTGTCCAAACATTCTCTATTTATTTACTTTCTTCAGGCAGTCAAAGTAAGAATTCAGATGTTAAGAGATTGGAGATGAAAAATTAAAAGCAGGAAAAGTTCACAAATGTAAGCTACTGTTTCCTTTCTTTAAGCCTGTGCAAATCTTATTATTTCGATTTTGTATATGTTTAACTCCAGCGTAGACCACTTGTTCGATGAAACAACTAAGAGAAGAATAATAGTGTTATACTTATTTGTCTGGTTACCTCTCTTATTTGTCTAGTTGGTTGCTGAGAAAATAGGATTTTCAAAGAAGAATTTCACAGAGAGGTTTACTTGTGAATGAAATGTGTTTTTATTTTATTAAATATAGGGGTTTATACATTGGAAAATGAAGATTTGAAGCTGCTTTGTCTTTTCATTTTCCACTTTCCTTTGCGTTCTTGGTCTTCTTGTTTTGGCCTGTTGCCGTTGGTGTTTTTGGGCTTGGGTCCATGGCATGGCTTGTTGGTTTGGTTTTGCTCTGTCCTGTGAGTGGTGTGCTGTTGGTTGTGTTGATTCTTGGATGGCCTGGTGTTGGTTTGCATTGGTGATTGTGTTACTATGAAGCATTTAATGAAGAAGTCAAATTGGCGAAGCTCTTCTGAAAATAGTTCTTAGCAAAAAACTGATGCGATGGATTAACTATGATATGCTTTTGGCTGCAATCCGGGTTTTTTTTTTTTCAAATAGGCCTCTAGCAGCCAAAAGCCTAGTTAATAAATACGGGTACGGCAAAAAAAGGGTACAGGAATTTTACAGGTATAATACGGCAAATGGTGAAAAATATGTTTGTAAAAATTCGGTCATAAAATTCGGATACGGAAAAAATACAATTCGGATATATACGGGTTTAATACGACACATTGTCAATAATACGTTTTGAAAAATACGGCAATAGCAATCTTGGTTTTAGCACTTTTCAAAACATCCCAATTTAAATAATCCATTGTGGTCGACCCTACAATTTATTTTCCTTTTTATTTAAAGTATATTTGAACAATAACTAAGACTAGTATTTTTATTCGTAATTTTATAGCTACGCATACAAAATTTGGATTCCAATTAGTATAGTTGTTTTATTTTCTGAATTTTATGTTCTGAATTTAATTGGATAGTGCATTCAAAGGTCAAATAATAATAGTGTTATGAAATCTAAAAACATGACAGAGTGCACATGGGTTTACAATTTGCAGTTGGCGTTGGTTGCAAGTTGATGGTTTGTTGTTTTTTCTTCTTCTTTAAGTATCTGCCAATTCCAAATCCAAGCCCGACAATATTATTTTTATGAATTCATGCTTTTTTTTGCAGTTTTGCCTTTACCTTTTGCTTTCATAGACGATCTTTAGTTTTTTCATTTTGACCCATACAACACAAAACAACAGAACTAAATGAAATATTATGTTAAAATAGATATCAAATATAACTCTCACAAGCATTTCATCAAACATATTTCAAACAAATCTATCAATCCACCAACATAACAAATCCATCAATCCACCAGCCACTATTACTACTACTCACACACCAGCACAGATAGTAGGTACTGATGAAAATGTGGGGTGCATGCTTTCGTTTTTTATTATCAACACATGGTAGTGCATTTTGGATTTTTATTGCTCATCATGCACAAAAATTCATGTTTGAACTATTAATTTTATATGCAATGAAGATATTTGATGTTATTGATCCAGATTTTTATATTTTGTCACTCTTATTTTGTTGATGTTGAGTGTATAAACCAAGTCAATTACAAAGAGCAAAAATAATGCTCTTAAATGTTAACCAATTAGCGATTGAAGTATTAGTTGCAGAAATAATAGACCACTCAGGACTAATAAATAATAACTAACTAAATAATTAGTTTCCAAAACTCATATACAATCGGTTACTATATTATTTAGATACAAAAAGATAATTTTAATAACTAAATCATTAGTTACTAAGAAACCAAATTGGGCATACACATTGACTAACTAAAAACAAAATGCTTTTACAACTAATTTTTTTCCTCATAAAAACACACATTTTACAACTAATTTCATAGTAGCGGAAAATAATTTACTAGATTTGAGTTCAACATTCAGTATCTAAAATTATTGGAATTTACCACTAATTTTTTGCTCACTGAACTCAAAAGTAACATAATAAAGATATAAAGGAATATTGATGCCACCTTTTCTTGCATCTCAGGAATTTGTTCATAGCCTAAACCCTCCTCTCCTTCAGAATCAGTCATCTCCTCACACTCAAACTCAACATGTTCTTCGATTTCTTCATCATAGTCACTTAATTCTTCCTGTTCCATCACAATCCCAGATTGGAATGATCACCGATATCATCAATGTTTCTAGTACTTGGTAAATCTGACAAATGGCCACTTAAGACGGCCCTGCCATAATTTTCGCCATAACGATAATGTATACTGTTAGTATGTTGAGTTTCCGTTCTGTGTCCAGAGTTTATAGCATTATTTGCTGACCACATAAGATTCTGTGTAGTCATATCCCTGCTTCCTAAAGCTCTCTTCTTTGTGGATGAAGAACTTAGATGGATCTCCTAGTCCAGTTCATTAGCTTTCTCATTAGATTTGCTTGCAGTTGAGGGTGCAGTCACTGAGTCACCATTTGCATTCTCACTTCTTTTCAGAAGTAAGTGGAAATCAATGGCAGATGACGATGTATTGGAGGACTCTTTGGTATTCAAAGATTCATTAAAGAAACCAACACGACTGACTTGGCGGGGATTGTGGAAAAGACTCAGATTAAGTTGAGGCTGATTTGCTGAAAAGAAACTAAAAGAACTGGAAGTCCGAGTGCCAGTGTTCAGAGGATAATATGGCAGACGTCCATCTTCAGAGGCCTCGAAAAATAAAGGATGCATCTCAAGATCTGACTCAGCACCTCTTTCGTCCTCAACAACATGAGATTCTTCTAGGTGCAGATTTCTGACATTTTCTTTCACTGAATTTTTTTTATCTCTTCCAGTTTTTATTAAATGCAGAGTTCCCAACCTTAGAAGATGAGATATTAGAGGAGCTGTACTTTTTTGTTCAGAACAGCCAACAGCACTGCCTAGGGCTGTAGAAAAAAAAACTGAGAACCGAACCAAACCGGAAAACCGGACCAAAACCAAATTGAAAAACTGATTTTTCAGATTAATCGGTTCGGTTTCGGTTTTCAAAAATGATTAAACCGAATTTTCAGTTCAGTTAACGGTTTAAGGGTGATATTAAACCGGTTTTGAAAAAAAAATATATATATCCTTCTTATTTTTTCCCTCAATTTTTCTTGGTATTGGGTATGCAGAACTGCAGACTATAGTCTGCTTCTCTGCGCATTTTCTTGGGTTTGCTTCTCCACTCAAATATTTTTTTTCGTCTTCTTCTCATTTCACTACTTTCTCTGTCTTCTTCTCCTTTCACTGCTTTCTCTTTCCTTTTTCCTTTTTTCTTCACATTTTCGTCTTCTTCTCTTCCTCTGCTTCACCAATTTCTCTTTCTTTTTTGTCTTGTTCTCTTCGTCTCCTTCTCCACTTTTCCTTTTCTTTTTCGTCTTCTTCTCCTTTCACTTTTCCGTTTCTTTTTCTTTTTCGTCTTCTCCATTTCTTCTCTTTCATTGCTTTTCTGTTTGGATTTGGATAAGAGATGAGAAGAGAATGCCATGATTGGACTTCAGCCTTCTTCTTCTTCGATCGTTTGGTAGATTTTTAGCTTTAGGGTTTGTTTGGAAGCTCTGCGTCTGCGTTTTTGTTTATGAGATGTCTCAATGAGACTAAGTGAGACTGATTTTGTGCGTCTCTTCAGGTGTTGGTTTGTGTAAGCGCTGGATTTTGATTTGGGGTATTTGAAATTGACGGCTGTGAGGCACCCATTTGATGTCTTGCTATTCTAAAAAGGACAGTTTCAAATTTTATTAAAATCGGTTTATAAACTGGTTAACCGATAACCGAATCGAATTATCGGTTCGGTTAATAATCGGTTCAAAGGATAATTAGGTTCGGTTTCGGTTCGAATTATCCTTTGAAACGAAAAACCATTTCGGTTTGAAAAACGTGTAATCCGGTTCGGTTAACTAGATTTCCACACCCCTAGCATTGCCAGTGATAGAGACATTTGCAGATGATCCACATTGGACACTTTTGAAAGCTGACTGCGAGAATATACGAACAGATGGTGGGAGATTAATAGGAGGAAAGTCTAGTAAGTGTGCCTTGTTGAGTCTACGAGCCCTATATGGTGGTAAAGAGAGACCTGAGACTTAATCGTTCTGAATGGATGGTTTGGTTGCTGTCTGGACTGTCACGCCCCCTCTCGGGTAGACCTGGCAAAATGCGTGGGTGGGTCGAGTATGGTCTGGGCCCAGTGGCTACAGGCTAATGGGTGGCTATTGACTAGACCTGTCACGCCCCCTCCCGGGCATGGTCTAGGCCGAGATGGTTTATCTTCTTCTCTTTTGTCGTAACTTCTCTCTTCGTTTTTTCTCTCATTCGTTCTTCTCTCTTCTTCTTCTACTCTCATTCTCTTTCCATTTTCTTTATTATCTCATCACCCATGGCTACAAATGCTGCCATGAGAGCATCAATGTTGGCCAGATCTAGCTGGCACCTATCATTTTGTTTGGTTTGATTTGAATTTTTGCTGGCTATTTGAGTTTATGTGGGTGAACTAAGATGGGATTGGGACGGATGGTGACCATGGATCGGCTTTGAACAGCATTATATGATAGAATTTAAGGTGGGCCTGACTCCTCACCCAATAAGGTCTTTTTAAATGGGAGGATTACCCCCTCTTATAAACCAGTAGACTTGAGTGTGCGTAGTCAGTGTGAGACTCCAACACTCTCTCTCACGGTCAAGCCCATATGTTGGGTCATGCCTATTGATAGAGGTAGTTGTAGGCTTTAACTCCTCACCCGCTGGTCAAACACTCAGCTCAACTGAACCTGGGTTTTGATACCATGATAGAATTTAAGGTGTCCTGACTCCTCACCTAATAAGACTATGACCTTAATAGTTGACAGAATCTTGGCACTCATGGCCTAGTGGCTTGCCTCACCAGTCTTTGTGGTTGCTACGTGGAGGTGATGAGGAAGATAACAAAAATTTGGTGCTTAAGGAAAATTAAAAAAATTAAAAAAAAAATTTGTGTAGAGAATCGTGAAAGAAGTAATGGGGAGAAAATATGAATGGATGATGATAAGAAAGGTAGCAAAATTTTGGATGGGGCTGTGGAGGAAGTGCCGAGGAGGAAGATAAATCTAGGTGTATTTGGGTTTGACGAATCCACGCATATGAAGACTTTGAATGTCAATGAATTCTAAAGCACTATCAATGACCCAATGAGCAATTGCTAAAGAATAAATTTAAACATTCCGAAGCATATAACCTTCAAATACCCACAATGCATGCCTATATTTCATTCCAAAACACACTTAATATCTTGATAACCCAGGAAACTCATATACCCAACGAGCAGCCAACATACACCACAAACTTAAATATATTAACAGATATAGCTTAGATCCACTCATATGAAAACTGGAGATGCATGGGTTGTGAATGGGTTTACTATTCCACTCATCTCTCAGCTCAGTCGAAGCTCCCTCCACTCTTCTCTTCTGATCCTAGCATCAAGAACAACAATGGTTAGTTTTTCTCTTGGATTGATTAAGAAATGATAGATCTACCTCCCAAGCTGCATGCATGAATTACCAGAACTTGGATTACAACCGGTCTGCTCTTCTTTTCTCCTCCCACTCTATTTCATTTCATCTCCTCCATTTCTCTCTCACTCTACCATTTTCGGCCAAACCCATTCTCCTCTTTCTTCTCTTCTTCTTCTTTCTTTCTATCTTCTCTCTCTTTTCTTTCTTTCCCCTTTCCCCTTTCCCTTCTTTCTTCTCTTCTTTATCTCCTTTCTTCTTCTTCTTCCTTTCTCTTCTTCCTCTCTTCTTCTCGACTTTTTATTCCTTCTTCATTTGGGTGACAGCCCCTGACATCTCTTTTTCTTTTCATTTTTACCCCCAACAAAACTTTAAACAATTGCATTATAACAACCCCACCCCCTCCCCCCCCAACGGGGGGCCCCACCACCGAAAACACCTATTTAATTAACAAAAATTCCAGAAAATAAATAAACAAAAAGGTGGTCATTACAAGACCCAATAGGAAGAAGTTTATAATCTCTAATTTGTAAACATGAACAACATATTTAATTATTATGTAAATAATAATAAATGCCCTCTCGCATTTGCCTTCAACCACAAATAGAACATAGGGCATAAAGCTCTTGGAACCTTTGCGATAAGAGAAGTGGCTTTTTGTTGTAAAGATGGACTATCATATTATTGTTTCTAAACTCAATATGCTTTACATCGAAAGATAAATAAACTAGTATTCCAAAGATATATAAGTGTACAATAGCAAAATATAAAGAAAAGTCTCATAATTTTACAAGAATGAAAACTTTGTAAATCCTTTATTGTGTGAAATGAAATGGTACACGTCTATTGAGAAAGTGATAGCATCAATAAACTATCTAGTAAAGGATTAACTATTCACAAAGGAAGGAGTTAAATCACCGTGAACAAAATTAGTCTCTTCAATATTGACAGTGTGCATTCTTGAAGCACATCTTGAAGCTCTGATCCCACCCAATTCGATTGCTACCTCTCGCATTGTAGGCCTATTTTTTCCATTTAAGTCCAGACATTTTCTTGTAAGATTGGCAATGGTTGCGATCTCTTCTGTTTTACCTTCTTTCATAACTCGAGCATCAAGAATTTCAAATAGACGATTCTCTTTCATGGCACGTAGAAAATATGCAGAAAGACTTCTATCTTCCTCAATATCAGTTGAACGAATTGGCTTTTGTCCAGTTAAAAGTTCGGCAAGAACTACTCCAAAACTATAAACATCACTTTTTTCAGTAAACTGACTTGACCAGAAATATTCTGGATCAAGATACCCAAAAGTCCCTTTTACTTGAGTGGTCAAATGAGTTTGATCAATTGCAATAGATCTTGAAGCTCCAAAATCCGACAATTTTACTTGAAATTTTTCATCCAGAAGTATGTTTGTGGACTTAATATCTCGATGATATATAGGTACAGAAGCAGTTGAATGCAAATAGGTTAACACACTTGAAACTTCAAAAGCAACCCGTAATCGTAGTTCCCATGTGAATGAAAACTCCTCATTTTGGTCATGTAAATGTTGAAATAGATTTCCATTAGAAACAAACTCATAGACTAAAAGAGGCACTTCTGTCTCCAAGCAACACCCTACTAGTTGAACTATATTTCTGTGACTAATCTGTGATAGTAATATAACCTCATTAATGAATTCTTCAATTTTACTTTCATCCACTCTCTTGGACTTCTTAATAGCTATAATTCTTCCTTCTGACATCCCTTTATACACAGTGCCTTGACCACCTTCACCAAGAATTCGATTGGCATGATAATTGTCAGTGGCTTTTTCCAATTCCTTCGAGGTAAACAATTTTGTTTTCTCAATGTTCCCACCATTTCTTATAAATAACTTTTGCTTCAGTTTGATTGCTTTCCGTTTTTGTACGAACTTGTACAACCACCATGTTACAATGATAAGTAACACCATTCCAAGCCCAGCACTGAGACCTGCACAACTCAAGGAAAGGAATACATCATAAATATTTGCGAGTTTTGCGTCAATGGTACTAAGGAAATGTAAAGTATGTTGAAACAGAAGGACAAGGATACCTATGCCAAATAAATATTTGACTGGAGTTTTTTTAATAAATATAGCATCAGAACTTCGTGAAGGAGAGCACAATGTTTTTCCATCTTCACTTTGATAAGGTTCATAATCATAAGGACATTCGGAGCGATAGCTATCGTTCTTCGAAACACAAAGCAAGCGGCCTACACAATGTTGAAAAAAAATAAGTTACAAGTAAATGACTATGACAATAAACATAATTAATAGAGAGTACCTGTACCTTTGCATCCTATATAGCTGTCAGATTTTTTATTGTCGCAAAGACAAGAACAGTCTGAGTTTAGTTTTATGACGCAGTAATCATCTTTGTTGCATTTTGTTGTGTGTGACTTATATAGGTCCACACAATAACCTCCATATTTTCCCCATTCCAGAATAGCTGGAACGACTTCTTTATCTTTCAAAACATAAGGATTTTTTAGGTAGTTTGACTCAAGCCAAGCTTTATGAACTACGAAGGCAGAACTGCATTCCCTGGGAAAACTTTCAGAATAAATTTCTGATATGTTTAAATTGTCAACCTTACGGTTTCGAGTAAGGTTGCATAGGAAATCACCGCAGCCATCATTTTGCGTAGGATCCCAAGTACAAAAAGAGTGGCAGCGACTCAGGATTGAATCTTTCCGACTGAGATTGAGGTAGTTTTCGCAACCAATGGCAGTGAATACATTGTCTGTATTCGAAAAGGAAAACGGGCTTGCAGACAGGTTGATGCTTGAATTGCGGGGGAAGTTGACGATAACAGAAGAATAAGGATGGCCAGTTTCGTTTAATTCTAGATGGACGCTGTTTAGGAAAGCTCTTGGAGTGCCAGAAGAGCTGTCGCAAGTTACTTCAAACCACTTATCCAAGTAGCAGCCTTCACCGATTCCGAAAGGGTATGATAGTTTGACATTGCCACAGCTATTTGGACATAAATTTTGTGATGCTTTGATTTGCCAAAGTAAGAGATTGATGTGAAACATTAACACCAGACGATGAGGATGGACAGCCATTATTGATTCTCTTTAATTTCTTAATGGAAGATTAATGGAGATTGAACACATATTTATAAAGTCCCTGCTGCAAAACAATTGGCTATAAGTGCGCAGTGCGCTACCGCCAGACTTTTGAGTTTCTTGTAAGACTTTTGTTTTCTTTCTCTACGATCAATTTCTCTTTAGGAAAATTAATGGTAAAATGTTTGCAGAAAAAATTTTCTTTGGGAAAATAAATAGTAAAATGTCAAGAGATAACATTCTCTTTGGGAACATTGTAAATTGTTCAACACTTGAGTGAATGTGAGCTCTCTAATTTCTATATGTAAAATCATGCACTAATCAAACAAATAAATTTTTTTAGAAATGATTTAATGCATATATCAAATATCTAGATTAATAATATGTAAAATAAATCATAAATTGTAAGAGAATACAATAATTTAACGTGAATCATTAAGTTACGAAAGATGATAATAAAATATGATAAGTATGAAACACGTTTTGCTAACTTGGTTAGTATATAAGAGATCGGTGCACACAATAGTCAACCAGAGATGCTCATCTCCCTTGTAAATAAAATATGGGTCAAAATGGACTCCCTGAGATATGATATAATAACCAATTACCCCTTAAAGTTTATGAAAAACAGAAAAAAGTCACCTACCATTAAATGAACTGTTAGTAAACTGAAGTTTATACGGTTCTAAATTAGTAAATACTATCAAATTAGCCTCTTATCATTTATTTTAATACCTAAAATTTAACAACAATGGAATTTTTGTTACTTCAAAAACCCTAAGGGGATTTTGTTAGTACATCATATCTTAGGGGGATTAAATTAACCCACATAAAGTGGCAGACCAAGATTACATTTAACGTGAATCATTAAGTTACTAAAGATGTTAATAAAATATGATAAGTATGAAAAACGTTTTGCTAACTTGGTTAGTATATAAGAGGTCGGTGCGCACAATAGTCAACCAGAGATGCTCATCTCTCTTGTAAATAAAATATGGGTCAAAATGGACTCCCTGAAATATGATATAATAACCAATCACCCCTTAAAGTTTATGAAAGAACAGAAAAACTCACCTACCATTAAATGAATTGTTAGTAAACTGAAATTTATACGGTTCTAAATTAGTAAATACTATCAAATTAACCTCTTATCGTTTATTTTAATACCTAAAATTTATCAACAATGAGATTTTTGTTACTTCAAAAACCCTAAGGGGATTTTGTTAGTACTTCATATTTTAGGGGGATTAAATTAACCCACATTAAGTGGCACTGTGGCAGACCAACATTAAATTTCTCTTATTTAATTCCTAGCTTGTGCTGTATTCGTTGCATGCAATAATAAAGTATTATCATTTGCCTAACTTTTAAATTCTGTCTAATTTCGTTCCCCCACCCTCAACTTTCTTTGGGAAAGTTAGCAAGACTCAATCCACAAAGCCATGTATTTGATCAGTAAGAAGAATTAATAGTTGCAAAAGTCTTTGGCGTGTGCAAACGCCAAAGAAATTGTTTTAAAGTTGATAATACAGTCTAGTAAAACCTGCGAGAGATGAATAATATATTGATAATTGGTTTAAACTTTCCAATTTGTGAATTGATCGTGTTAATGACTATTGGACTAAATATAATGTTGAGCTCGTACCCCTAAATTGGTTACATTTTTCTTAACCAGTTTACAGATGTGTGTTCTTGGGGTAGTTGGTTTGACTTTGAGAGTACATGCTTATCACTGTATTTACTATGAAATTTGTGCAATGAAAACTCTTCAACTGAGACTTTTTACACCAAAAATATTCTTTGAAACAAGGGTATTTGTGTTTGGACAATCCGTGGCTCAAGATCTACCTCCATGAAAAAAATAAATACTAAAATACAAGAATAGAATACTAAAATAGTGTTAAAATAAATAAATAAAAATGTGCAATCACCCAAACCAATGTCTCACAAATAAATTCCAATCAATCAAATGGATAGGTAGGCCATCTGTAAGCATTGAACTAATTATCATTAGATGTTTGATATATTTTTCTCGTATTAATTATTTACCTCATCAAGTACGTCATATTCATCCATAGCTAAAAATCCACGACATTCTAATACATTATTTTATTTATAACCTATCAAAATCCAAATCAAACACGTCGTTCTAATCTCTCAAGTCTTTTCCTTTTTTTCTCCAGTCTCATTTATCTGCTTCCAGAGAAAGAATATGTTTTTATATTAGATATAAGCGAGCATGATTATTTTGTTTACACACTAGACTGATTAAGTGGTTTTGCCTTGAACACCCTGAGGTTTTTTTCAGAAAACAAAGGTTCCCTAAGATTTCAAAATAACAAAAATCCCCCTGTCATTAGTTAGCTGTTATTGAACCATTAGAATTTATAATATAATAGGTTAATGAATATTTACTTAATTGCTCCTCTGCCGTTTATTTTAACATCGAAAAATTAGAGGATTTATTTTATTTCTATAACTATAGGGGGACTTTGTAATTTGGTTATATCTAAGGGGAATTATTGTTATTAACCCACTGCTAATACTTTGAAGTCAACATATATATGTCTGTAAATTGTTCGAAATGCTTCCTAGAAAAAAGTTTTGAATGTTCAACTTGAAAGAAGTTTAATTAATTAATTTCTTATATAGTGGAGATAACAGATTATCAAGTTACCTAAAAGTGATCTAGCGAAAGATGAAACAATAGTTCCCTCATTGTCTAAGCTTACATTCAGTGGCAAACCCAGAATTTTTGCCCGGGAGACTTCTACGACTCCGCCATTGTTTATCAAACAACTAGTGAAAACTTTTAAAAAATCATCAAATCTTAAGCAATGAGAATAATACAATATCAAGAACCTGAAAGGAAATAATACAATAATACAATACTTTCTTAATTAAATAAATCTATGAGAGGTAAAACATAGATAACATAGATGTTAAAGTATGAAGCACAAAACGCTAACGTTTCAGCATTCTGAACTTATCAATGCGCTGCCATTTAATACACATGTAAGACAATCCAAGCTATTGAAGCAAACGACATCCAACGACCAGAATTCATCTAGCAAGTCAACCATATATAAACAAGCATCTTCTATAGAATAACAACTCTCTCTTCTTCATGCGATTAAAAGGTTCTTTGTGCTTTGTAAGGTTTTCTTCAATCTTGTCTCAAATTTGTATAATCTGGGTTACAATCTATGTAATTGCAAGGTGAGGGTAGTGTTTCCTTCAGGATTAGAGAGGCTGGTTCAGGTTTCTCTAGAGATTAAAGGTTTGAGTGATTGTTCAAGATTAAGAGTTGTGTGTGTCTTTAAGAATCGTTGTAATCTGTAAGCACTCTCTATTCCTAGTGTAGTGAGCCTCAAAAATTCTTGGAGCTCAACATGGATGTAGTCTTTCCAGTTTTTGGAGAGGCGAACCATGGTAAATCTGGTTGTTCTTGTGTTTCTTGATCTTGTGTGTGTGTTGATCTGTTAGTTTGTGTGTGATTAGGGGTTAATTGATCACGAATTGGTATAACAATAGATAATGATTCAAATTTCTTTAATAATTTTGAGTAACTAAATAGTTACGTTTGAAATGTAAAAAAGTTGTGGATGTAAGGTGAAGAATAACGTTCAGTAAAATATAGTTAAAGTTTAATTTGGGAAAGTAGAAACATTCTTAGACACAAAACACAAAACAAATTCACAAGATCCATGTCTTTTTCCATCAAATTAGAATAAAAAAACCTCCAAAAAAAAAAAGCATGATTCAACCCTAAAATAAACTAAATTGAAATGAGCAATACACATACCTAAAACTAATAAAACAAAAAGCGGAGCTAATTGTGGCACCTTGAGTAGTGAAAGCTTTAACAATATCAGTCTTCAAAAGTTTTTAAGAGTGAATAGCATGAGAAAGAGAAAGAGAGAATGAAAGAGTAAAGAATTGTGGGGATAAAATCATAAAAAACAGGTGGAGCCATGGAGAAGAGTGGAGAGAGTTTTAAACTTTTAATATGATGTGGGCTTGAAATATATATATTAATAACAAGTTTTTTATGGGTATGGATATATGTATTGTGAGAGGTACGAAGAAAAACAGGGGAGAACAAAGAAAAAGAGATCTGAAATTCTTCTGTATATTCAACTTGATGATGAAATGTACAGTAGCGAAACATTTATAGTAAAACAGAGCAAAACAAAAAACTATCAGAATACAAACTGTTACAGCAATAAAACATAATTAACAACTTTAACAAACTAATTAAACTGAATTAACAACTTTAACAAACTCATTAAACAGGCCAATATTGGTTTAACACTTTACTAACATCCTCCCTTAAACTAAACCACCTTAACTACCACTAAGTACTTTACTGACATCCTTCCGTAAACTAAACCACCTTGATGTAACTCTTGCTTTCTGCATATTATTATTGAAATGCAGTATTTCTCATTATTATCACTTAAGCTGATTCATCAGCTGATCCATCACATAACAGCAACAGTTCTAATACTATCAAATCTGATGAACTGATTGGCATTATTCACATAAGACTAATTCTCCACACGACAGGAACCAAATTTACTAATCATCACAATCAGCAGCAAACACATTAACTTCTAATTCTCCACACAACCAAATTTACTGATCACCATAATCAGCAGCAAACACATTAACTTTGATCATGCACATTAATCCAATTCTAAGTAATGCTATCAGAAGCACTCTCATTAAACTAATCTGACACAACTGATCCAACAACACTCTTAGTAAACTGATCTGATGCATTACATCGGCTAATCAGTTCCTTTACATCTGCTAATCATAAGGAACTGATCCAAATTCCACTAATGAGCTGATCACCACTATCAGTAGTACTTATCATTCCTACTAGCATATAAAAATTCTCAGTAACAAGAACCTGATGAAACACCAGTATTATCTCACAGAGTTAATCTGCAGAGATTTAATCGAACTGTCAATGTTGTACAGAGAAAAGAAGCTTTGGTAGAAACTCAGATTTCTTGGACAGGGGAGATGACTTTAGAATCTGAGGCTTCCTGTATAAGAGAGGAAACAACCGTAAGTTTAAATCTGAGAGCTTAAAATCTCAAAGTGGACAGAGACTTGGTGAAGATGTCTGCAATTTGGTGTTCTGTAGGAACATAGCAGACTTTTAAATTTTTGGTTGCAATTTGTTCTCTAATGTAGTGCACATCTAACTTAATATGCTTTGTTTGAGCATGAAAAATTGGATTAGATGCAAGTGAACCAACTCTCTGATTATCACACCATATAACAGGAATTTTAGGAAGGTGCAGACCCATTTCAGTGAATAAACTACGGAACCAGGCTATTTTTGTGGCACCTTGAGCAAGAGCTCTATACTCAGCCTCAGTAGAAGATAGTGCCACTACTTTTTGTTTCCTAGAGCTTTATTGCAGCAAGTTAGATCCAAGGAATAAGCAGCGGCCGCTAGTTGAGCATATGTCCTGAATACTTCCTGCCCAGTCAGCGTCAGTTGAAGCATTCAAGATGAAATCTTTGAATTTTGGTGAACTTGAC
Source organism: Pistacia integerrima (assembly GCA_026225825.1). Classification (NCBI taxonomy): domain Eukaryota; kingdom Viridiplantae; phylum Streptophyta; class Magnoliopsida; order Sapindales; family Anacardiaceae; genus Pistacia; species Pistacia integerrima. The sequence goes on from CM047748.1 coordinate 30,033,850, forward strand.
ACCAAAGTTTGAAGTTCCTTTAAGGTATCGAAGAAGTATTTTACATGCTTGCCAATGAAGTTGAGTGGGAGCTTTTAGGAATTGACTTAATCTATTGACAGAAAATGCAATATTAGGCCTGGATAATGTGAGATATTTTAGTGCACCAATGGTACTCCGGTAGAAAGATGGGTTGTCAAATGGCTCACTATCCTTAAATGTTAATTTGCTCCCTAAAGCCATTGGAGTGGAGCATGGTTTGGAGTCTGACATTCCAGTTTTAAGCAACAAATCTCGTGCATATTTATCGTGACTCATATGTATTGCTGAAGCTATTCTTTGAACCTCAGACCCCAAAAAATACTTAAGAGAGCCCAAAGTTTTTAAGGCAAATTCAAGATTTAGTTTATGCACAATGTCTTGAACTAGTTTATCATCACTTCCTGTCAATAAGATGTCATCAACACAGACAACTACATACATAACCTGATTGTTGTGTCTGTAAACAAACAGACTAGGATGAACTACTGAACAGATAAATCCCCACTACAGGAAGGCGTTTTTGAGCTTCTCAAACCATGCCCGAGGGGCCTGCTTGAGTCCATAGAGTGCCTTTACCAATTTACACACATGAAGAGGATTTTCATCATCAATGAAACCTTGCGATTTGAGTCATGAAAACTATCTCACTAAGCTCTCCATTGAGGAAAGCGTTGTTAACATCAACTTGCTGGATATCCCAGCCATATGTGATAGCCAAGCTTAGAACAACTCAAATGGTAGAAGACTTGATAACAAGGCTGAAGGTTTCAAGATAATCAACCCCGGGGTTTTGTTGAAACCCTTTAGCAACAAGTCTAGCTTTAAATCATTGAATAGATCCATCAGAGTTATGTTTCACCCGAAAAACCCATTTACATCAAACTATGTTCATGTGTGGTTCAACTGGAACAAGTTCCCAAGTATGGTTGGATATTAAAGCATTGAACTCACTTTCCATGGCAACTTTCCAGGATGGATGAGATAGAGCTTCAGCTACACTCTTTGGTTCACTTGTATCTAGATGAGAATTAGAGGAGACTAACATGGATATAAGAAGTTTGGCTTTAGACCGAGTAACCATGGGGTGAATTTTTAATGAATGGGAATTATGAATTGTGTATCAGTGGTGGTGTGAGTGGACTGGTGTTTGGGAAAGGGTAGATCTACAACAAGATAAATGGATTTAGGAGAGTAGTCTGTTTGCAAAGGGGAGCTACTAGGAACTAAGGGTGATTGAGGTAGTGGTACTGCTAATGTAGTGGGAGAGTTTGTGAGAGGCTGAACAGAATGTTTAGTAGGTTCAGCAATTGGTGTATGCGAAGACCGTGGAGAAGATTCAATTAAAGGTGTAGTTGGTAATGTAGTAGGGGAATGTGAAACAATGGGTAATTTACAAGGAAAATGTGAGGAAGACTCTACTAAAGGATCAATGGTTAGTGTTTTATGTGAGGAAGATTGTACTAAAGAAGGAGATGGAACTGAAGTATTGGCAAATTGGGATAGTGAACTGGACTGTGATAATGGAGCTGCAAATGACCTTTGCTGACCAATTGGGGATAAAAGTGATGAAGAAGAAGAAGACAAGGAAGAGATGACTCTAAAGGAACTATCATCACAAGATAAGGACTTTGGAGACTGGTTTGTTTCAGGACAGAATCCAGTAGCTTCTGTAGGTGCAAAAGGGAAGTGATTTTCATCAAATTTAGCACTTTGACATATATAAATCTTGCCTTTAGAGTCCATGCATTTGTATCCTTTGTGATGCATGCTATATCCTACAAATGTGCATGTGGTGGTGTGAAAATCAAATTTGTGAGAGTTATAAGGTCTAAGGTAAGGGTAGACTGCACAACCAAAGCTTTAATGCACTTATAATCTGAAATTTGTTAAAACAAGGTCTGAAATGGAGACAAACCAGATAGTACAAACGTGGGCAGTCTATTTGTAAGGTAAGCAACAGTTTGGAAAGAAAGCCACCAAAATTTTAAAGGCATGTTGGCTTGAGCAAGGAGAGTTAGACCTTGTTCTACTATTTGCCTATGTTTTCTTTCAACCCTTCCATTTTGTTGGTGGGTATAAGGACATGGATGCCTAAAAACAATCCCATGATCAAGAAAATATGGAACTAAACTCCTATATTCCCTTCCCCAATCTGTTTGGACACCTTTTATGGTAGAGTTAAATTGTTTTTCTGCTAAAATATGAAATTGTTTGAAGATATGTTGAGTTTCTGATTTGTTGTTCAGAGGGAAAATGATGAGAATCCTAACCCATCGTGCCAATCACAATTGCTAGGGATTTCATTGAAGACTCAAGGGCAACATGATGATCAACATTCGGCCCAAGCATCACAAGCACTCAAGGAAGTTCACAAAATTGTCCAAGAGGTCCTAAGGTTCCAAGGCACGGTTCAAGCCCAATTTTATGGCCTTGGACGTGTTCAAGAAGTGGGAGCAAGTTCCATTGGCCCAAGCCCAAGTTTTGGGTGTCATTTGATTCAAAATTTGGAGGCAAAACCCTAAAAATTGTTGTTAAGGACAAGGGTCCTTAAATTAGGGGAAAGTTGCCCACTTGGTCATTAAATGGATATGGCTTATTTTGAACATGTGTGGTGGACTTTTGTTTAAGTATTTGAATGTAATATTTTAATGTTATCATTGTGTATTATTTGCTAGGGTAAATCCCTAATTTTTGTAAAGCCTATATAAAGGCCACTTGATCATTTTGTAAAAGGAGACTTTGAATATTAATGAATAGTGACTTGTCTTGAGAAAGGGTTTTCTCTTGTTTCCTTTACCCAAGTTCGGCCAAACTTGGTGGTGGAGTTTCTTTCAAGCTGGTGGAGTTTCCTTTAGGCTTGATTGAGTCCTTGGTCATCTCTTATGTAAGTTGTATTCCTTTAGTTTTCTAATAGACTCATTTTCCGGATTTTGTTTTACTTGTTGTGTATGATTCCATTTGTGTGCATTTGAACATAAATGATTTGGTGATTGACTGGAACTTGTTGAAAGGAGTTGTTGTTAAGCATTTGATGGTTGTGAAAGTGCATGAAGGGTGATAACCGAATGGTCATAAGAACTTGTATGAAAACTTAGCCTAGATTGAGTTAAAAATGGTTGTTTTAGGGTGATATATGAATTGAGTTTGTAGAAATTCATATCAATTGGTATCAGAGCTAAGGTTGAGGATTGAATTTGTGAAGATTGAGGTATTGATTGATAAGAAAACATTTGGAGAAGTGTTGAGTGTGTGTGTAGTTCGGCCAAACCCAAACCATTGTGCATTTTCTCTTTTTCTCTTTCATTGAACACTATTCCAAACACCAACACTAACCACCCACTTGACATCCCATCCAAACCAAATCAATCCCTTCCAAATTCATCTAAAACCCTAAACCCTAACCATAATTTTTTCTTACACCATTTCCTAGCCTAATCCCACTTCACTATTCACAGTTTACTATTCACAGGTTACTATTCACAGAATACTTACACTTAACCAAAATCACCAAAACTCATACAATTAACCTTTCCCTCCCATTTTCCATTTTTCTTTAACTTGCAAAAAGTTACTGTTCATCCGAATTACTGTTCCACGTAGCCAATTTTCCCTCCCATCTCCATGGCAAACAAGAGCACTTCCTCCCCAACTTCACCCCAACCCCCATGGGAGAGTGCCAACATGAAAATTCAAGAAGAACTTGATGATGTTAAGAAGAATGTGTCAAGTATTATGGAGTTGATGGTTAGCATGTCTAAGGACATTGCTAATCTAACCCAACCAAAACCCGCCTTTGAGGAATCCCTACAACCGCCCAAACGGGAAGGTCGCCCGCATTACCGTCAAAGAACCATAATTCAGACCCCACTGTATATGGAAGATTTAAGAGATAGTAGTGCATCCTCTAGTGGATCCGAGGCTCCTAGGAGGAGAAGAATTGATGACGATAGGGGAATCAAAATAGACTTGCCCGAGTTTGAGGGTAGCCTAGACCCTAATGCTTTCCTAGATTGGCTGAGTGATATTGAGAGAGTATTTGAGTTTAAGGGGTATACGGATGAAAAGAAATGTAAGGTGGCTATTCTGAAGTTTAAAGGATATGCTTCCTTGTGGTGGGAAAACACTAGAAAGAAGAGAGAGAGAGAAGGGAAGACTAGAGTGAGGTCATGGGAAAAATTGAAAAGAATGTTGAGAAAGAGGTTCTTGCCCGACAATTACAAGCAAGATCTCTACATGAGTTTGTATAATCTTAAGCAAGGAGATAAGAAGGTAGAGGAGTATATAAGGGAGTTTGAGGGCCTTATGATGAGAAGTGATGTTCCGGAGGAAAAGGAGCAAACCATCACTCGGTTTTTGGGAGGATTACAAAGGGAAATAGCTCACAAAGTGGAATTGCAGCCTTATCATTCCTTGGGGGATGTATGCAAGCTAGCCAACAAGGTTGAGAAGCAACTCCAAAGTCTGAAACTTTCAGCACCGAAACCATATTTCAAGGGCAGCAACTCCTACAAAGGATCCCCATCTTATTCCAAACCTTATGTCAACTACAACAAAGACAAGGGCAAGGAAAGAGTGAATGAAGCACCTAAGGAGAAACCAAAGTTTGTGACTCAAGGAGGCACCCGAGGGGATTTGAAAGACAAGAAGTGTTTTAAGTGTCATGGCTATGGACATTTCCAAGCCAATTGTCCCAACAAGAGGGTAATGTCCCTCAAAGAGATACAAGAGATCGAGGAGGCGGTCCAAGAAGAAGAAAGTGAAGAGGAAGAACCCGAGAGTGGTGATGAGATTGTTGAAGAAGCTGATGTTGGTGATGCATTGATTTTGAAAAGGGTTTTGCATGCACAAGTTGACTCCACCGAAGAACAAAGGGGAAATTTGTTCCAAACCCGTTGCACCATCAAAGGGAAGGTATGTTCGGTTATTGTTGATAGTGGGAGTTGTACCAATGTAGCTTCCACCACCCTTGTTGAGAAATTGAAGCTTCCTACCCAAAACCGTAGCCACCCTTACAAATTACAATGGTTGAGCAATGGAAGCACCCTTAGTGTTACCAAACAAGTAGTGGTCCCTTTTTCCATAGGTAAGAGATATGTGGATGAAGTGTTGTGTGATGTAATACCAATGGATGCTTGTAATTTGCTGTTAGGTAGGCCTTGGCAATTTGATAGGGAAGTTGTCCATGACGGGAGGAAGAACACTTACACTTTTAGGTTCAACAAGAAAACCATTACCTTGAGCCCTTTACCACCCCATCAAACACTTTCCCCACCATCACCAACCAAGACCGAAAACTCACAAAAGAACCTTTTCCTCAATGGCAATCAAATAGAAAAGGCCATCACCAAACACAAACCCATCCTAACCTTGCTTATTGCCGAGAGGAGAGAAGTTGATGCTAGCACACCCCATTCCCTAGTCCAACCGTTGTTGCATGAGTATGAAGATGTTTTCCCTAATGAGTTACCACCCGGGCTGCCACCTTTGAGGGGAATAGAACATCATATTGATTTGCTACCCGGGGCACCTTTATCAAACAAACCAACCTATAGATGCAATCCGGGAGAGTCCAAAGAGTTGCAACGACAAGTGGATGAGCTAATTAGTCAAGGGTATGTGAGGGAGAGCATGAGTCCTTGTTCGGTTCCAGTCCTCTTGGTACCAAAAAAGGATGGAAGTTTTCGGATGTGTGTGGATAGTAGAGCTATCAATAACATTACCATCAAGTATAGGTTTCCCATACCGAGGCTTGATGACATGCTTGATGAGTTACATGGCTCCTGCATCTTCTCCAAGATAGACTTACGGAGTGGGTACCATCAAATCCGAATGAGAGAAGGGGATGAGTGGAAAACAGCCTTCAAAACCAAGGGAGGGCTTTTTGAATGGATGGTCATGCCCTTCGGCCTCTCCAATGCACCAAGCACCTTCATGCGATTGATGAATGAGGTACTTAAACCTTTTTTGGGCAGATTTGTTGTTGTTTATTTTGATGACATATTGGTGTATAGTCATAGTGAGAATGATCATAAAATCCATCTTAGGCAAGTGTTTGAAGTGTTGAGAAAACAAAAATTGTATGCTAAGATGGAGAAATGTGAATTTTTTATGGAGAGGGTAGTCTTCTTAGGCTATGTGGTTTCGGGAGAGGGGATTATGGTTGATCAATCTAAGGTTGAAGCAATTAAGAGCTGGCCCGAACCTAAGTCTATTAGTGAAGTAAGAAGCTTTCATGGTTTAGCCTCATTTTATAGGAGATTTGTGCCCAACTTTAGTACCCTAATGTCACCAATCACCGAACGCTTAAAAAAAGGGAATTTTGAGTGGACAAGGGAGGCAAAAGATGCATTCGAAGTGATTAAAAGGAAGCTTTGTGAAGCACCAATTCTAGCTTTACCCGATTTTTCTAAGGTGTTTGAAGTGGAGTGTGATGCTAGTGGGGTAGGGATAGGTGCGGTCCTTACTCAAGATAAAAGGCCATTGGCATATTTTAGTGAGAAACTCAATGATTCTAGGAAGAGATATAGCACTTATGATAAAGAGTTTTATGCCATTATTAGAGCTTTAGATCATTGGAGTCATTATTTGAGGCCTAGGCAATTTGTGTTGCATTCGGATCACCAAGCTCTCAAGTTTATCAATGGGCAACCTAAGTTGAATTCAAGGCATGCCGAATGGGTTGAGTTCCTTCAATCCTTTTCATTTGTATCCAAGTACAAGCAAGGGAGTACTAATGTAGTTGCGGATGCATTGTCAAGGAGGTACTCCATCCTTTCCATTTTGGATGCAAGAGTACTTGGGTTTAGCATGATGAGGGAGCATTACAAAGAGGATGAACAAATGACCGAAATTATGGCTAAGTGTTCAAAGGGCAGCTTTGAGGATTATGTGGTCCAAGAAGGGTTTTTGTTTAAGGGGAACAGGTTATGTGTACCACAAGGGAGTTTTAGAGAATTACTTGTAAGAGAAGTGCATGGTGGAGGGCTTGCGGGTCATTTTGGGGTTACCAAAACAGTGGAGATTCTTAAGGATCATTTCTTTTGGCCTAAGATGATTGGAGATGTCCAAACCATAGTGGCAAGGTGTGGGGTTTGTCATAGGGCCAAGAGTCATTTCAAGCCGGGGATGTACACTCCATTGCCCATTCCTAACCAACCATGGGAAGACTTGAGCATGGATTTCATTGTGGCATTGCCGAGAACCCAAAGAGGTAAGGATTCCATAATGGTTATTGTTGATAGATTCTCTAAGATGGCACATTTCATTGCATGCAATAAAACCAATGATGCATCACATGTGGCTGAATTATTTTTCAAAGAAATTGTGAGATTGCATGGTGTACCAAGGAGCATAGTGTCGGATAGGGATTCAAAATTTCTTAGCCATTTTTGGAGATCTTTGTGGAGTAGATTGGGTACCAAACTTTTGTTTAGCACTTCCCATCACCCCCAAACTGATGGTCAAACCGAAGTCACCAATAGAACCCTAGGAACCATCCTTAGAACCTTGGTGAGCAAGAGTTTGAAAGATTGGGACAACAAGTTAGCCCATGCCGAATTTGCCTATAATAGGTCCCCTAGTGCTACCACTAACCACTCTCCTTTTGAAGTTCTTTATGGCCTTAACCCTATCACTCCCATAGAACTTAGTATCCTACCCCTTGATATCCAATTGAGTCTTGATGCTAAAGAAAAGGCCAAGTCCATGAAGAAGCTACATGAAACAATTAGGGCTCAAATAGCAAAATCTAATGAAGCCTATAGGAAGAAAGCCAACAAACATAGGAAACCCACCATTTTCCAACCGGGTGATCTTGTATGGGTTCATTTAAGAAAGGAGAGATTTCCTTCCAAGAGGAAAAGCAAGTTGGCACCTAGGGCCGATGGCCCCTTTGAAGTCCTTAAGAGAGTTGGGGATAATGCATATAAGATTGATTTACCCTCTGAATTTGGCAATGTTTCGGCTACTTTCAACATTGGGGACTTGTCTCCATACTTAGAAGATGGCATACTTTCGGATTTGAGGACAAATCCTCTTCAACCCGAGGAGGATGATGAGAATCCTAACCCATCATGCCAATCACAATTGCTAGGGATTTCATTGAAGACTCAAGGGCAACATGATGATCAACATTCGGCCCAAGCATCACAAGCACTCAAGGAAGTTCACAAAATTGTCCAAGAGGTCCTAAGGTTCCAAGGCACGGCTCAAGCCCAATTTTATGGCCTTGGACGTGTTCAAGAAGTGGGAGCAAGTTCCATTGGCCCAAGCCCAAGTTTTGGGTGTCATTTGATTCAAAATTTGGAGGCAAAACCCTAAAAATTGTTGTTAAGGACAAGGGTCCTTAAATTAGGGGAAAGTTGCCCACTTGGTCATTAAATGGATATGGCTTATTTTGAACATGTGTGGTGGACTTTTGTTTAAGTATTTGAATGTAATATTTTAATGTTATCATTGTGTATTATTTGCTAGGGTAAATCCCTAATTTTTGTAAAGCCTATATAAAGGCCACTTGATCATTTTGTAAAAGGAGACTTTGAATATTAATGAATAGTGACTTGTCTTGAGAAAGGGTTTTCTCTTGTTTCCTTTACCCAAGTTCGGCCAAACTTGGTGGTGGAGTTTCTTTCAAGCTGGTGGAGTTTCCTTTAGGCTTGATTGAGTCCTTGGTCATCTCTTATGTAAGTTGTATTCCTTTAGTTTTCTAATAGACTCATTTTCCGGATTTTGTTTTACTTGTTGTGTATGATTCCATTTGTGTGCATTTGAACATAAATGATTTGGTGATTAACTGGAACTTGTTGAAAGGAGTTGTTGTTAAGCATTTGATGGTTGTGAAAGTGCATGAAGGGTGATAACCGAATGGTCATAAGAACTTGTATGAAAACTTAGCCTAGATTGAGTTAAAAATGGTTGTTTTAGGGTGATATATGAATTGAGTTTGTAGAAATTCATATCAGAAAATCCAAGTGAATCGGCTATAGTCATCTAGGAATTGAATGTAATATCGAAAACCTTCAGGTGAGGAAATGGGAGATGGTCCCCAAAGGTCTGAATGAATCAGTTCTAGGGGTTGAGAGGCTCTTGAATTAGTTTTAGGAAAAACTTATTGGTGAAGCCTACCAAATTGACATGCAGTGCAGAAATCAAAAGTGTGTGAAACAATGTTATTCAGTTTTAAAATGTGCAGAATTTTGGAAAGAACATTTGCATTGGGATGACCTAAACGTTTGTGCCACAACAACCCATTGGTTTTGGCAGCAACAAGTAATTGAAATGTGTGTGTATTATTATCACTAGTAGCATTTACACAAAAGGATACATCTGCAAGGGAATTTAAAGACTCATTATTATGAGTTAAAGTTGCAAGTTCACATTCTTTATTATTACAATCATCTGAAAGCACAGAAGATGAAGGTTGGGGCTAGGCAGACTGATCCTGGTTAAATGTTCTAGTTGAGGAGTTGAAGGCTGTGGCTGTAGGTTTTGCGGAATCAGCAGGCAAGGTGGATTTTGGAGTGGCTGGGGTTTGAAGTTGATAAAGGCCATCCTTAAGTCTTCCTTGAAGAAGAACTACCTTGGATTGTTTGTCCTTAACAACATAATGGTCAGCAAAAAATTCAACTATAACACCATTATCTTTAATAAATCTGGATATACTTAACAGGTTTTTGGTGATACTAGGGACACGCAAGACATGCTTAAGATAAAGAGACTTAGATTGACATGGTAAATAAGTAAAACTAGTATGAGATATAGGTAGAAGCTCAACATTTCCAACCTGGAGTTGCTCATTTCCAGTGCAATTAGAGTTGATAGTAAGTTGAGAAAGGTCAGTTGTTACATGATCCGTAGCACCTGAGTCCATGTACTAGGAGACATCTTGGACAGTGGACGGTGTAGCAACATAATTGGCAACAGAGTTGGTACAGTGCGGTGACTATGTTTGAGACAAAAATGTCTGTCTGGAGGAAGTATGTGGTACAGTTGTGGATGATTCATGATTTGTTTGAATCTGTTCAAAGGATCCTGCGGGAAAGTTAACTGAGGTTGCATTATGAGCTGCGGAATTGGTGTAAAATGGCGCTGAAAAACCGATTTGTCCAGGCATTTGGTTTGAGTGGACACCAGTTGGTATATTGGGATTATAAGTAGGCTGAGATGTGTTTTGAGGGGAGTATGGTGAACCTTGGTAAACAGCTAGTGGCCTGGGGTAGTTAGGAATAAAATTCTGTCTGATCAGTGAGTTGGTGCCTCCTGTATAACTTGTGTCAAACCTGTGATAACAATTTAGAGCCAAATGTCTAGTTTTGCCATACACTTGACATATAAATCTGCCTCTACAAGACCCACGCCATCTTCCTCTGCCACCAAACTGTGGTGAGTAAAACTGGTGCTTTGGAACTGAGTTAACAAAATGGTTAGATCCAAGAGCAGCTTAAGGAGTATTTGAACTGTGGGGTGCAAAACCAAGAGGTGGCATAGGTGTAAGCCAAGATTGTTCACCGTTGAAGGGGTGATGTTCATTGTGATATTTCTTATGACTCTCACCAGTTGTAAGATTGGCAAGATTAACAGATCCGCCTTGGAATTCCGTGTTAGCAATTGAGTTCATTACCAGATTAGCTTTTTCTAACCTCAACTCATACTTTTGTAGAATTATCTATGCTTCCTTAACAGAGAGTGGATCAAGCCTAGACTCAAGTCTAGCGGTAATGTTAACTACTACAGCGTCGTATTCAGAACTTAGGCCATCAAGAATGTAGTTTAACAGTTCTTCATCAGTGTCTGTTATTCCACTGGATGATACAACTTCAGCAAGTCCTTTCATTCGCATGAAGTAATCGTGAATACTTAGATTATCTTTCCTTGTACTTTGTAATAAGTTCTTGACATGTAAAGTTTTAGATCTTGATTCAGTAAGATATTCTTTTTCTAAAGCAATCCACATTTCGGCAGAAAATTGACACTTTGACACAACCGAAAACATTGATTCAGATGTATATCCAAGAAGCCAACTTACTAGTGATTTATCTGTCTTTTTCCACTGAATATAGGCTGGATTAGGTTTCTTTTCTGTAACTCCATCAGAATCTTCACTTTGAATCTTGATAAAGGGGGCTGGACATGAAACCAGACCGGTGAGATGTTCCTCCAGGTCATGAGAACCTGCTACAAATAGGATCTACGATTTCCAGAACCTATAGTTATCTCTGGTCAGTTTGGGAGAGATAACAGGTGAGGTTGAAGACACCATGGCTGGAGAAATTGAAGAATTTTCAGGTTCAGAGGTCAACTTGTGACCTGAGGTATTTTGATTGAGGGAGAATTGAGAGAGATCAACCATTTATGACGTTTGTCAATGGCTCTGATACCATGTGAGAGGTACGAAGAAAAACACGGAAGAACAAAGAAAAAGAGATCTGAAATTCTTCTGTATATTCAACTTGATGATGAAATGTACAGTAGCGAGACATTTATAGTAAAACAGAGCAAAACAGAAAACTAACAGAATACAAACTGTTACAGCAGTAAAACAGAATTAACAACTTTAACAAACTTATTAAACTGAATTAACAACTTTAACAAACTCATTAAACAAGCCAATATTGGATTAACACTTTACTAACATGTATAATAGTTCTTATTTTTTAAAAATATGAGGGTAAGCCTAGGTATATATATTAATAGCAATTTTTTGTGGGTTTATATATTAACATTTCTTTTTAAAAAAAAAAAAAAAAAAAAAAAATCTGAGGCCTACCCTCAAAGGGGCTCGGTCCTGCTTACATTCATAAAATGCGCAGGGAAATGAGTGTGAAAGTGTTAATATAGAACTGAGAATTTGTTGCTGAAACAGAGAAAAGCATAGCTAAAGGTTTTTGTAACTTTTCCATTCCAAGAAATTACAGGAGACAATCATGTGTTGTTGACAAGGTTTGAGAAAATTAACAAAGGAAAAAATGTTTCTTCATATTTTATATAAAATAATATTAAGACGAAGGTTAAGATTGATTTTCAATGTGAAAGCTCCAGGGTTTCATGTAAGAAATAGTATTCCCCTAACCATTATGAAAGTGGCACACCTTAACAATGTTAATATTTATAAAACCTTATATTTATGTTGAAAGTTTGACCCACAAATCCAATCTGCATATAAAGATGAAGTTTTCAAGGATTTGACAAAAATCAAGATGTTCAGAAAATAATGAGGGAGGGTGTTGAAAGCATACATATATCTTATAATTAGTTGATTGTATATACATCCATTGTATGAATGACTCTCTTCAGATGATAGGTTTGACAACCAGAAATTATAGATGAGAATAGTAATTTAGATAAGCAAAAGCTGTTTGACAATCTCTTCAGGATACCATATTCCAGAGGGATAATCCTTGCCTCCATGATAGTTTTCATTTCAATAGTTATTGTGTTGGTTCTCCTAAGGCTGCTTCTTATTATTCTTGCTATTGGATATAATTATCAAACTCATTTTTCTCACAGTTCCAACATACTATAAGGATTGGTTATGGTCCAAAACTCGAGTCCAAAACCTACCACTCACTTTAAGTCCTGCAGTTATTTTTTCATTGCTGAAGCAGATAAAGTGGGTTACCAGTCTTGTACTATCAGAAGTCTTGATATTGAAGAGAAGTTGCAAAAGATTTTCCGAGATGAATTCATTTCAGGCCAACAAAAATGGGACTACTAATGCAGAATTTATGAGCAAAATGTAAGTCTGTACATTATCTTCACTCATCACATTTGCTTTTGACTCATCCCTTAAAAACTCAAATATAGACAAAAAGAAGAAGACCTTTATAACCTAGTTAGCAGCTATATGAATCCAATAAATCAAAATAAGTTAGTGAAAAGAGATCAATCATCTCTGCCTCTTCAAGTACTTGGACTTTGCCACCAATTACTCATTTGCTTATTGGGAAAGATGACAACAAAGACCAGTAGATGGTATCCAAACAGCTTCATTTAACTTCACGGTGGAGGTTCTCGTAGTTGTTCCAATATTCAAACTTGTTTTAGTTTGGCCATAGACGCATCCTTGGCTTCCTCCAGTTGGACTCAGGCTGAGTTGTGCCACGTCTGTGGTATCCTTCTGTTCAGCAACCTTTTTCGTGCTAGGAGTTGTCTTCTTGAAGGATCTGTTGGTAGAAGAAGCAATATCTTCAGCAGCAGGGCCTTCACTGATTGTGCCCTCCGTATTCTTATGTTTTGTGCGCGCAGGATGACCTGGTGCACATGAATTTAAACTTTACCATGAACTGCTTGTAGTATCCTTCCCCATGGTAATCAATCCCAACTTTAAGAAAGGAGGAGAGCCGTTCCTGGGGACCAAAACACTGCCCTGCGCAAGAGAAGGGCTCCTTGATTCATGTCGTTGATCATTACCATCACGGTCTCTTGCATTTTCCTCCAAAATACCACAGACCTCCTATGAGCAAGCGAAAAATCAAAGTGAATATATATATAAACCAAGGGTTAAAATTATATGGTAAAAGGAAATGCAAATATTAACCCTTTTGATTATTCTGGTCCTTTCTGGACATGTCTAAGCTTCCCTCCAATCACTCTTCAAATACCAACCACAATTCATATCACAAATAGCCATCCTTCTACTATAAAAAATAAAGCCATTCAAAACATAGCTTACAGAAACATAACTCTCTGAAACCCAAAGCAATTCCCACCCCAGCTGTCTTAATTCCCAGCATTTTTAAAACACAAAACAACCATCTCACAACAGTATTCCAGCAACTTATCTATTGAAAACACATCTTAGTCTTTTCTTTAACATGTTGTCCAGTCAAGTATCAGTATAATACCCAGCAATAATTTCATCAAAAACACAAGTCAAGCATCATCCTACCCAGACGAGTGTGTATAGTTACAATTAAGAAGCAAATGCATCCCACTTAAAAACTCAATCAAACACTTCAGGGATTCATCCAAAAACATGTAAAAGAAAACAATTTAAGCAATCTTCACATCTAGCTCAAATATCATCAAAACATTAAATTGGGAAACCACAGTAACATGCAAGCATAGATCTGAATTTTTTAAGAAAAGTATTCGTTTAATCCACTCACAAAAATTTCAGCTCAACCCAAAATGCCCAGTTGCCTCAAGCATCATCCCTCTCCTCTCCACCTCATAACCCAAATTGACAAAATTGAATTAGAATTACACAAATTGAAGAAAATGGTGAAATGACTCACTCTAAAAACTACATGCATGATACAATTTCTACAAAGATTCGTGTGATCTCCCTTCATCATTACTTGGCCAACACTTACCTCATTTTCTCTCCCTCATTTCCTTGCTTCTTTCTCTCTTCTTTTCCTCCTCTCGGCTTTCTTCTTCTATCGTTTTCGGCAAAACCGCCCCTTTTATATATTTCAAACTTTTAAAAATTCAAACGTTCCCCTGAAATTCAAGTAATTTTCTTAAACCCCCGTCACATCAGCTTTCCCTTGAAAAACCTCCAGACTTTGTCCTCTTGATACACGCAAACCTGGCCGCTTCCATTTACTTCATTTTCACCCCCAACAAAACTTTGAAGAACTGACAGAACAGTCCCTTCTTATAAACTAACCATAAAAATAAAAATATGCATACTTATAAAAAGTTAGAATGGGGTCTTACAATCACTGGCACCTTTAGTGTGCAAGAGGACTGAAAATTCAGGCATAAAAGAATTACAGAAAAGTGTTGATAGATTGCTGCAAAAATCTATTTTAGCACAATCAAATAGTTCCAGCATTTCCCCAAAAGTGACAAAATCTTCTTTGCAAAAATGTATAAATGGGGACACTAATGAAGCCATGACAAATAAAGTAAGAGAATGATGTGAAACATTAACACCAGACGATGAGGATGAACAGCCATTATTGATTATCTTTAATTTCTTAATGGAAGTTTAATGGAGATTGAACACATATTTATAAAATCCCTGCTGTAAAACAATGGCTAAGTGCGCTGCCTTGTAAGACTTTTGTTTTGTATTTTTTTTATAATTATTATTATTATGAAGCGGCCCAAGCCTAAAAACTAGCTCACGTTCGACGTGCATGGTTAGGTCCAAACCCAAGATCCACCTCCTTCACACTCAACGTGTTACACCAAGTCCAAACCCATAACCCACCATCACCCCAAGCAGGGACATAGCCAAAAATAAAATATAAGGATGTCAAAGTTGGAAGAATAATACAATTTTAAATTAAAATAAGCATACGTAATACCATCTCCAACTTATTGCACCAAATTGGTGCAAGTTTCACACCAAATTGGTGTAGTGGGTTAGAGAAACACTATTGCATCTCTAACCCACTGTATCAAATATTACACCAAAAAGAATATTTTTTAGAATATTTTTTTCTTTTTCTTTTATTGTAATAATCAACCATTAATCTATTTCACTCATTATTTTTGTATATATTAATTAAATATTGGGAATGATATTTTTATTAAATAATAATTACTTTTAAAATTATACTAATTTAATATAATTAAACATTTATTTAATCAAATAAACATTACATTTAATATAAAAAAACATTACATCTAATATAAAATAGTATCCACATAAATTTAAGGTTTTATAAACATTAACATTGTTAAGGTGTCACTCTCATCATGTTTAGGGGAATACTATTTCTTCCATGAAAGAAACTATTTTCCCAAAACCTTGTAAACAACACATAAGTCTCCTGTAATTTCTTGGAATGTCAAAGTTACAAAAACCTTATCAGTTTAGCTATGTCTTTCAAGTTGAACATTCAAACTTTTTTCTGGGAAGCATTTCGAAGAAATTGCAGACATATATATGTTGACTTCAAAATATTAATCTGTGGGTTAATAACAATAATTCCCCTTAGGTATAACCAAACAATAAACCACGCCGGCCCCCACCCCCCCTCTTTTAGTGATAGAAAACAACATAAATCCCCTATTTTTTTTAGTGTTAAAATAAATGGTAGAGGGGTATTTAAGTAAATATTCATTAACCTAGCATATTATAAATTCTAAAAAAAGAGTTCAATAATGGCTAACTAAAGGTAGGAGGATTTTTATCATTTCTAAAATCTCAAGGGAACCTAATTCGTTGATTAAACCTCAGGAGTTAAAGGAAAAAAACCACTTAATCAATCTAGTGTAAACAAAATAATCAGAGATTAGAATCAGAGGTTTAACATCTTGACAATTGATGACATGTTTGACTAGGGTTTTGATGGATTATAAAAAAAAATGCTTAGCCATCTTAATGGGTAAATGTTATTATTCTTTTAGTTATGTAACATTGAAGGAAATTTGATGGAGAAAGAACTTTGGCAATATGGAATTATAGACAAGTGGGTGTGTATATATATATAGATTGTCTAAATATCGTTTTGATTGATTTGAATTATTTAATTTGTGAGAAGTTGGTTTGGGTGATCTGAGAGACTCAAGATTCCGAGAGGAGGGTGAGTATTCAGAAATGTTTTGTAAGATTCCAATTTTTGAAAACAAAATTAATATGGAGATCAATATGAACTGCATAGAAATCTAAATCCCAAAATACAACCAAATGAGTTCTAAAAGCATAAATACATAAAATTAAAGTTCTAAACTAGGGTTTCGAAAAAAATCTAGTTCCAGAAAAATAGTATCAGAGTGCACTAAAGTTTGTAAAACATGCTGATGTTCATGCGTCGATACCAACCTAGAGCATAGAGTACGCTCCGCACGAACCCGGTCTACAATCCTGACGGGGGAGGACATAAAACAGTCAGCTAGGGAGCCTGTAACACCCCACTTGAAATACGTAGCCATTGTTTATGGTATAGCCTAAAGGATTACTGAATTGCCCCTAAATGAGTTTGTATATTGCTCATGTTGTTTGGTTGGCTTTTGGTTGAGTTGATGTTTTGGGTTTGATTGAGTGTGTATCATGGAATTGATCAAGACTTGGCGGATTTTGGAGTTACAGCCTTCGCCGGGGCGAGGAAGAAGCTTCGCTGCGGCGACGTTGGTTCTGTGTTGGCGGTGTCGGTTTTGGAATGTTTCGCCGGGGCGACAGGAAGTTCTTCGCCGCGGCGTCAGGACGGCAGAAAAGTTCCTTGAGTTTTCTAGAGAATTCTTCATAGGGGTAAAATGACCATTTTACCCCTAATTAGCAGGAAAAGTGGGGAGTAAAATGTAAGGAAATTTCATGGAGAATAGTGTTAAATGGGGGTGAGTTTGTAAAGAGTTAAAGGATAAAGGTGAAATTTTTAAGAAAGAGTAAGGGCAAAATGGGAAAGAGTGTATATTATATGAGCTAATAAGGGTTGAGTTCTCTAAACCCATTCATTGCACCCATTTCCACCGCCTCTTCATCTCCCATTTTCTCTCAATTCCTCACTCAATCTTCTAAGGGATTTTTGAGAGTTTTGAGTTGGAATTTGACAAAGAAGTGATCCTAGGCAAGAAGAGGTAAGAATCCCTACTTTAGAGATGAGTTTTATTCTTGTAAGGGTTAAGTTCTTACTAAGTTTATGCTTAGGAAATAAGGGAAAGCTATGGTCCAACAAGAGTAGAGAGCTTTAGTGGAGACTACTCAAGTATGAGGTAAGTAAATCCAACTCAAGCTAAAGTTTAAGAAATTCTTAAGTAGAGATTTATTTATGCATGTATATATGATGCTTATTGAGAAATTGAGTAGAGATGTATGTCTATTTGTTGAGGAATTGAGTTGAGAAGAGTATTTATGTTATGTTTGTTGGATATTTCTTTTATGGGAAGTGTTAGTGTGTGATGAGTTTGAGATGAAGTTGGAGGAGATTGAGTAGATATTTTGGGAGTGTTCTTTTATGATAGGAACCATGTCCATAGAAGGGAGTCTCTTCCCATTTTGGATGGTTAGAAAGAGAAGGAGAGTGGTAGTTAGAGAAGAGTTTTTGTATGCACATGAGTTGTTTGATGAAATGCCTAAGTGAAATCTGCCCTGTCACAGCCGTGACTGTCTAAGTGATTTTTGGGCATTTTACGGATTGAAATGGGCTGAGACCAAAACATCAAAGTTGTAGCCCTGTCTCTAAGCTTTAAAACGAGACCAAAACCGTAGCAATCTGAGGTATATAACGCAAGTTATGACCTTTTTAGTGTGACCTATGCAGGATGACTGTTTTGATGAAATATTGCATTTGGCATTTCATAAGTGCATTAATGAGTATGAACCATCCATATGCATTAATTGTGCATTGAGAAGTAGTTTGAGAAAGAATAGAGAATGTTGAGTATGAGCTGCCTTATGAGTACTAGCTTAAGAGTAGAGAATTTTGAGTATAAGCTATACTATGAGTAATAGTTTGAGTGAGAAAGAGTAAAGGATGTTGAGAATAGCAATTCTTAAGAGTAAAGAGAAAGAGAGATTGAGCACTAGCGAATAAGAGAGAGAAAAGTGCTAAAAAAGAGAATATAGTAAGTTGTGCGATAGGGAACCTGTGAGTGATGAGTAGAGCCACGAGAGTGGGTGCTTTGTGATCCCCAACCGTGCCTCCGGTCAGATGAGGCCGTAACCGTCACATAGAGTGGAACATGAGATTCCAGCCGTGCCTCCGGTAAGAAGGGGTCATGACATTTGAGAGAGGTAGAGAGAAAGCATGTACACTCACATGGCCAAAGGTACTGAATCCATGCATGACTAAATCCGATCGGTAGAGAAATGAGCGAAAGTTACGTAGAGTGGTAGCGCCAAGCCGTGCCTCCGGTCAGATGAGGTCGTGACATTCCAATGAGTAAGAATGAGAAAGAACAGAAATAGAAAGAACAGAGATGAGAAAAGCTAAGAGTTAAGTTATATTATGAGTACTAGCTTGAGTATGAGTACTAGCGTGAGAAAGAGATGAGCAAACATGAGAAAGAATAAGAGAGAGATAAGAGCATAGAGTAGGTTATGCGATGGGGAACCCGTGAGTAATGGGTAGAGTATTCCCGCATGTACGCCGCATTGAGAGAGCAGCATGAGTATGAGAAAGAGAAGTGGTGTAGCCTGTGAGAGTACATGCGGATGAGGGCTATACCCGAGTACCCGAGAGAGAGATTATACACTCACGTGGCCAAGGGTTCCAAATCCATGCATAACCGAGTCCGATCGGCTAGAATCAGTAGAAGTCACGTAGAGCGAGAGAAGTCCCGGCCGTGACTACGGTAAGACGAGGCCGTGACATTTAAAGAGCGAGTTAGTATAAATGAATTATGAGAAATGAGAATGAGATAATAGAGAGAATTAAAGAATGAGAATGAATGAGAAAGCTTGAGAAAGAATGAGATAGAAAGAGAGAGAGAGTATGAGAAAGAATGCGGAAGTTTGAGCTAATATGAATAGAGAGTAGAAGAAAGAAACATGCAGTTCTTTTGTATTAATTGCATTTAGAGCTTATACAGGCGAGAACCATGATTTTTCTTTCATGGTGAGTATGATGAGAATAAGAGAAAACCATGATTTTCCTTCATGATGAGTAAGAGTAAGAGAAAAAGAACAGAGAGAAAGAAAGAAAAAGAGCAGAGCAGAGTTAAAGGAGAATAACAGTATTAGAAAGAAAAAGAAAGACAGTGAGAAATAGAAATAGAAGAACAGTAGAGTGAGAAAAGAACCAAAGAGTGAGTTGCGGGGACAGGTAGTAGAGGATTTACTTACTGAGCATTGTTGTGCTCACCCCGTTGTTCTTCTCTGTTTTGCAGGAAATAGGAGCAACGGTCGGATGGACGTTGAGGAGCGAAGAGTATTGGCACCACTGTCTACCAGTCATGATATTTTGTATTAATTAGAAAGTTTTTAAATACATAGTCTTTTGTATTTGTAAAGAATTATATTTTATGAGTAAAGAAAAATTTGAGCCCACTATCTTTCGTATGATATACATCTCTATATTTTACATAGTATGAACTATAAGAATAGTAGTTGAGAGCAAGTGTTACAGAGCCCAATGAGTGGATAATACATTTTATATTAAAAGCCACACAACACCAATCCATCACACGATACAACATTAATCACGATATAATATTTCCAGATGCCATGGAATCACATACCAAAATCATATAAAACAAATCAATCATCACCACTATACCAGTAACCAAGGACCTAAGTCATAACTCTCACAAGTCTGTTCCAACATAGACATGTAGTTACACCACCCACAGTCTAACCTCGGGGTGGTACCACCCATACTCTACCCTCAGGGTGTACCATCCACAATCTATCCTTGGGATGGTATAATCAACACTAGATAACACAAAATCGACCACAGTCTACCCTCGAGGTGTCATGATATAGTATCAAATGGAATCCCATCCACGGTCTACCCTTGGGGTGTCAAAATCCCACACCAGCCAATACCAGTCTGGTGTAATCCCGCCTAGAGCTCATTAGATGTCTATCCTGTCTTGTTAGGATATCATAATCGTTCGATAAGACAGACCATCTCAATACACTCATGAAGCTAAATATAATCTGCTAGTTGATGATTGGAGGGGACGAGTACTATAAAAGGTCATCTCAATCCAAAGGATGCATCCACACACACACATGGCATCCAAATATCGAAACATGTAATGAATCATGTAGGCCTTCATGCAGATACGTATAAGTAATAATATCATATAATACTTGTTTTCGTTCAAACGGACATGCAAAATCCGAGTGCAATGCTTGAAATATCATTATAAATCATCATGTAAAATATCCATTTACCACTTATATTTTTCACTCTCCGTTTAGTCCCAAACATTTTATATTTTGTCAACCCCCTAAACTTTTGAATTTTGCGGTGAACCTCCTATACTTTTAAATCCTTGTCAACTTCCTAAACGTTTAAATCCTTACAAACAACCCCCAAAATTATAACTTCCAAACATGACAGTTACACTCCTTGTTCTAGAATGCATAATAAACTAGTAAACTCCAACAATAAATAAATTTAAACATTCCAATTTCCAGCAAGAATATTCCGAAGCATATAACCTTCAAATACCCTAAATGCATGCCTATATTTCATTCCAAAACACGCATAATATCTTCGTAACCCAGGCAACTCATATACCCAACAAGCAGCCATCATAAACCACAAACTTAAATATATTAACAAATATAGCTTAGATCCATTCATATGAAAACTAGAGATGCATGGGTTGTGAATGGGTTTACTATTCCACTCACCTCTCAGCTCAGTCGAAGCTCCCTGCACTCTCCTCCACTCTTCTCTTCTGATCTTAGCATCAAGAACAACAATGGTTAGTTTTTCTCTTGGATTGAATAAGAAATGAGAGATCTACCTCCCAAGTTGCATGCATGAATTACCAGAACTTGGGTTACAACCGGTCTGCTCTTCTTTTCACCTCTCCCACTCTATTTCATTTCATCTCCTCAATTTCTCTCTCACTCTACCATTTTCGACCGAACCCATTCTCCTCATCTCCTCCATTTTCAGCCGAACCGGGCTGCATGAACAATATATTTAATTTTTTCCTCCAAATTTAGTTGCACCCATCCTCTTGCGCTCTAACATTTACGAAAACCAAAAATTGTACGTAAATAACAATAAATGCCCTCTCTCATTTGCCTTCAACCACAAATAGAACATAGTACATAAAGCACTTAGAACCTCTGCGAAAAGAGAAGTGGTTCTCTGTTGTAAGGATGGACTATCGATCATATTATTGTTTCTAAACTCAATATGCTTTACATCCAAAGATGAATAAACTAGTATTCAAAAGATATTTAAGGGTACATGCAAAATATAAAGAAAAAGTCTCGTAATTTTACAGAGAACGAAAACTTTGTAAATACTTTATTGTGTGAAACGAAATGGTACATTTCTATTGAGAAAGTGACAACATCAATAAACTATCTAGCAGAGGATAAACTATTCTCAAAGGAAGTAGTTAATTCGCCGTGAACAAAATTAGTCTCTTCAATAGTGATATGGTGCATACTTGAACCGCATCTTGAAGCTCTCATGATCCTAACCAATTCGATTGCTACCTCTCTCATTGAAGGCCTATTTTTCCCATTTAAGTCCAGACATTTTCTTGCAAGACTGGCAATTGTTGCGATCTCTTCTTTTTTACCTTCTTTCATAACTCCAGCATCAAGGATTTCAAATAGACAATTCTCTTTCATGGCATGTAGAAAATATGAGGCAAGACTTCTATCTTCCTCAATATCAGTTGAACGAATTGGCTTTTGTCCAGTTAAAAGTTCTGCAAGAACTACTCCAAAACTATAAACATCACTTTTCTCAGTAAATTGACTCGATCGGAAATACTCAGGATCAAGGTACCCAAAGGTCCCTTTTATTTGAGTGATCAAATGAGTTTGATCAATTGTAATAGATCTTGAAATTCCAAAATCCGACAATTTTACTCGAAATTTTTCATCCAAAAGTATGTTTGTGGACTTAATATCTCGATGATATATAGGTACGAAAGCAGCCGAATGTAAATAGGTTAGTACACTCGAAACTTCAAAGGCAATTAGTAATCGTAGTTCCCATGTGAATGGAAACTCCTCATTTTGGTTATGTAAATATTAAAAGAGATTTCCATTAGAAATGAACTCATAGACTAAAAGAGGCACTTCTGTTTCCAAGCAACACCCTACTAGTTGAACTACATTTCTGTGACTAATTTGTGATAGTAATATGACCTCATTAATGAATTCTTCAATTTTACTTTCATCCACTATCTTGGACTTCTTAATAGTTACAATTCTTCCTTCCGACAACATCCCTTTATACACAGTGCCTTGACCACCTTCACTAAGAACTCGATTGGCATGATAATTGTCCGTGGCTTTTTCCAATTCCTTTGAGGTAAACAATTTTGTTTTCTCAACGTTCCCACCATTTCTTGTAAATAACTTCTGCTTCATTTTGATTGCTTTCCGTTTTTGTATGAACTTGTACAACCACCGTGTTACAAAGATAAGTAACACCATTCCAAGCCCAGCACTGAAACCTGCACAATTCAAGGAAAAGAAATACATCATAAATATTCACGAGTTTTGCGTCAATGGTACTAAAGAAATGTACAGTATGTTGAAACAGATACATGTTACTGATTAAATATTTGACTGGAGTTTTTTTAATAAATATATCATCAGAACTTCGTGAAGGAGAGCACCATGTTTCTTCATCTTCACTTTGATAAGGTTCATAACCATAAGGACATTCGGAGCAATCGCTATCGTTCTTCGAAACACAAAGCAAGCCACCTACACAAAGTTGAAAAAAAAAAAAAGTTGGAAAAAAAAAAAAGAAAAAAAGTTACAAGTAAATGACGATGGCTATAAAGTACCTCTACCTTCGCATCCTACATGGTTGTTTGATCTCTGATTATCGCAAAGACAAAAATAGTCTGAGTTTAGTTGTATTACACAGTAATCCTCTTTGTTGCAATTTGTTTTGTGTGACTTATAGAGTTCCACACATGAACCTCCATATTTTCCCCATTCCAGAATTGCCGGAACGACTTCTTTATGTTTCAAAACATAAGGGTTTTTTAGGTAGTTTGACTCAAGCCAAGCTTTATGAACTATGAAGGCAGAACTGCATTCCCTGGGAAAACTTTCAGAATAAATTTCTGATATGTTTTCATTTTCAACCTTACGGTTTTGAGGAAGGGTGCATAGGAAATCACAGCAATCAACATATTTCGTAGGATCACAAGTACAAAAAGAGTGACAGTGACTCAGGGTTGAATCTTTCTTATTGAGATTGAGGTAGTTTTCACAACCAATGGCAGTGAATATATTGTCTGTATTCGGAAAAGAAAACGGGCTTCCGGACAGGTTGATGCTTGAATTGCGGGGGCAGTTGACAATTATAGAGGAAGAAGAATGAAGAATTCCGGTTAATTCTAGATGGACGCTGTTTAGGAAAGCCCTTGGAGAGCCAGAAGAGTTGTCGCAAGTTACTTCAAACCACTTATTGAGGTAGCTGCCTTCACCGATTCCCAAAGGGTATGATAGTTTCACATTGCCACAGCTACTTGGACATAAAATTTGTGATGCTTCGATTTGCCAAAGTAAGAGAATGATGTGAAACATTAACACCAGACGATGAGGATGAATAGCCATTATTGATTATCTTTAATTTCTTAATGGAAGTTTAATGGAGATTGAACACATATTTATAAAATCCCTACTGTAAAACAATTGGCTAAGTGCGCTGCTGCCTGACTTTTAAGTTTCTTGTAAGACTTGTTTTTGTTTTTGATTTTGTTTTATTATTATTATTATTATGATAAAGCGGGTTCAAGCCTAAAAACTAGCTCACGTTCGACGTGCACGGTCAGGTCCAAACCTAAGATCCACCTCTTTCACACTCGACGTGTCACATCAAGTCCAAACCCATGACCCACCATCACCCCTAGCAAAGACATAGCTAGAAATAAAATGTAGGGCGGTCAAAGTTATAAAAATAATACAATTTTAAATTAAAACAAGCATACATAAGGGGGTTAAAGTTGGAAAAACAATACAATTTTAAATTAAAATAAGCATTTGTATGGATAAAGAATTAGAAATAAAAGAATAGGTATTACTTAACCAATATAACATGCATAAGTATAACTTGACAAATTGAAAGAACAATACAATTAACAGTACAAATATAAAATATATTAATATTACCTGATAAATTGGAAAAAAATGGGCTTGTCGGCTTGATAGGTAGGAGAAAATTGTATTTGTATGGATAAGAATAAGAAATTTAGGAAAAATTTTGAAACCTAAGTAGTTGAATCACTTATGGGCAATAAAGAAAGATGGGTTTAGGAAGTAGAGTTAAAGAGGTCTGTTTTGACAGCCCAAAAAGAAAAAAAGTGACTTAACTTATTTGATGGATTTGGGTTTTTTTTGTAAATTATTTTTCATTTAAGGGTAGATTTGTAAAACTAGTAAAAGTATTTCCACACTATGATAAACAAGTTTGAGTAAAACTCACTCCTAAAAGCTAGCTCAGGGAAGAAGAGAATTCAATCATATATATATATATTTAACAATATGGAAAAAAATTCAATTTTTAACATGCTAAGATCAAATTCTGAATGGAAAATTAAAATTAATAGTAAAATGTGAACAGATAAAAGTTTTCTTTGGGAAAATAAATATTAAACGTGAAGAGATAAAATTCTCATGAAACACGTTTTGCTAACTTGGTTAATACATAAGATGTCGGTGCGTGCAATAGTAAAAAATGAACTTCCCAATTGAGCAAAATCCACAGTTTCATCTATCTTGCAAATAAATATTGGGTCAAAAACATAGACCCCCCTGCAGTATGATATAATAACAAATTACCCTCTGAAGTTTCTAAGAAAACAAAAAGTCACCTACTGGCTACTGTTAATGAACTATTAGTGAACCATTAAAATTTATACTTTTATGAGTTAATAAATATTACTTAATTGCCCTCTTATCGTTTAGTTTAACACCTAAAATTTAACAATAAAGGGATTCTTATTAGTTCAGAACCCTAGAGTGATTTTTGTTAGTATATCATATCTTAGGGCGATTAATTAGCCCGTAAAATATTAAGGGTCCGTTATTTAATTCCCAGCTTGTGTTGTATTCGTTGCATGCAATAGTAAAATATTATCATTTGTGTAACTTTCTTGAATAATATTTATGGGTCACAGCTCTTGAATTCTGTCATTGATTTCTTTGCCCCATCCTCACCTTTCTCATCCACAAAGCCATGTATTTGATCAGTGAGAAGAATTAATAGTTGCAGAAGTCTTTGGAGTCGGTGCAAATGCAGAAGAAATTGTTTTGAATTTGATAATATAGACTAGTAAAACATGGGAGAGATATATAATATATTGATAACTGGTTTAAACTTTTCAATGTGCGAGTTGATCGTGTTAATGACTATTAGACTAAATATAATGTTGAGTTCAAACCCATAAATTGGTTACATTTTTATAACCAATTTATGGATACGTCTTCTTCAAGTAGTCGGTTTGACTTTGAACCGATATTGTTGATGCGTGATTTTTGGCACCAACTAATCGACATGTGCGTAACGTTGATTGGTCAAGAGACACACGTGATTATGGGTAGGTTGTAGAGTAAATGCAATGAGAGCCTTTTAAAGTGGTTCGGATGCTAAGGTAGCAAGTCCTACGTCCACTGATTTGTATTAATATAGTGGGTCAAGTCGCGACATCGGACTGACTTACACATGATTAGTAAAAAGTAAATACAAAGTTATCAGAGAGAGAGAGAGAGAGCTAATTCCAAGTGTAAAATAGTTGAATCCCCTTAATGAAGGGGTCTTCCTCTTTTTATAGTGAGGTGAGTGCAAGTAATCATCATTAAATCCATGGGTTGGTGTGAATGTCAGGATTAAATCCGGCTTTATGTCACATTTCCCACCTTCCAAACTGATTTCACGCGATTTGGAGCAGGAAGATGGACACGTGGGAGCTCCGTAGCTATTGGCAGGCCTGACGTATGCTTACCGTTCTGACGGGAGCAGGTCACCTCCCCCCATCACGTGATTTCTTATGTCAGCCCTTGATTTCCCAAGCGTAACAGATATGTTTATCATTTTGTTTACTATGAAATCCATGTAACGAAAAATCCTGAATTGAAACTTTCTACATAAAAAATATTATTTTAAACAAAGGTATTTGTGCTCAGACGGTTCGTGGCTCAAGATTTGCCTCCATGCAAAAAAAACTAAAAAAACTAAAAAACTAAAATAGTGTTAAAATAAATAAATAAAAAGTGTCATCACCCAAACCAACTTCTCACAAATAAATTCAAATAAATCAAAACGATATTTAGGCAATCTGTAAGCATTGCACTATATATATATATATGGATGCGTGTTCTTGAAGTAGTTAGTTTGACTTTGAACTGATATGTTAATCATTATGTTTACTATGAAATCCATGTAATGAAAAATCTTGAATTGAAACTTTCTACACCAAAAATATTCTTTTAAACGAGAGTATTTGTGCTCAGACGGTCCATGGCTCAAGATTTTCCTCCATGAAAAAAGTTTAGTAAAATACATGAATAAAATACTAAAATAGTGTTAAAATAAATAAATAAAAAGTGCGATCACCCAAACCAACTTTGTAATAGCCACTACTACTCAAAAGCTTATAATGAAATACATATAAAATAACATAAAGAAATTGGGCCCAAAATTTTCTTTTATTAAATATATTTATCTATTCTACAAACATATACATTTTTACATAAAATGTATAACATATACAAAAGTCATCAAAAACATATGGGACAGTGTAACTGCTTCTTCTCGAACGCCGACATCCATCCGACAGTGTCCTCACCTAGATGCTGCAAAACATAAGAAAACAACAGGGTGAGCACTAAAATAATGCTCAGTAAGTAAATCATCTACTCATCTATCCCCGTAATTCTTTCTCTAATTCTTTCCTTACAACTTCTCATACCATTTCTCTTTGGTACTTCTCTTTCTCTTTCTCTTAGAACTCCTTTCTAGTAACTCTCTCTCTAATAAGTCACGGCCCCATCTTACCGGGGGCACGGCCGGGACTCACTCCCACTCTACGTGACCTCTACTCATTCTAGCCGATCGGACTCGGTTATGCATGGATTCGGAACCCTTGGCCATGTGAGTGTATAATCTCTCTCTCGGGTACTCGGGTATAGCCCTCATCCGCATGCACTCTCACGGGCTACACCACTTCTATCATATGCGCTCATGCACAGATACAGTGTCATCGGGCCACTCTATCGATACTCAGCCGCTCTCAATGCGGCTGCATATGCGGGAATACTCTACCCATTACTCACGGGTTCCCCATCGCACAACATACTCTATTCTCTTTCTCTTAACTCTTAAAGTAGCTTATACTCAAATTCTCTACTAAATCTCAAGCTACTTCTCAAGTGTATAAACAAAAGTGTAGAGCTAGCTCATGCTCCCTAATGCACTAATGAAATGCCAACTACAAGATTTCCTCAAACCCGTCATTCTGCACAGGTCACACTAAAACGGCCATAACTTGCGTTATACACTTCAGATTACTACGGTTTTGGTCTCGTTTTAAAGCTTAGAAACAGGGCTACAACTTTTCTGTTTTGGTCTCAGCCCAGTTCAAACCGTAAGATGCCCAAAAATTACCTAGAAAGTTACGGCAGTGACAGGGCAGATTCCTCCTAGGCATTTCATCAAGCAACTCATGTGCATATAAATACTCTACTAAAAGTAATACTATACTTCATTCTCTAGCCATCCAAAATGGGAAAAAAACTCCCTCAAACAACCATAATTCCCTGTCAAGAAAAGCACTCCCAAAAAGCTTCACACAACATCTCTCAAACTTCATCTGAAATTCCATTCTCAATACACATCAACAACACTTCTCATACATGGAATCTATCCAACAACTACAAAATAGCTACTCATCTCAAATCAATTTCTCATCAAGCATACTACATACTGATCATGCATACATCTCTACACAAAAAGCTTGTTTAAAACTCAAGTTGGTAGGATTTACTTACCTTGTGCAAAGATGACTTCTTTAGCACTTTTCCTTCCCTTTGTGGTCTTGTCTCTTCTCTACAACTCAAAACAACCACAAGGACAGCAGCAACCATATAAGACTTCACTATAATTATAAGAAAATTCACATCTAAAGCATGAATCCTTACCTTAGGATGCTTTAGATGAAATCTCTACTCAAACCCCTCTTAAATCCCTTAGAAAACGTGGAAGATTGGATGGAGAAATTGAGAGAAAATGGGCAAATGGAAGAGGCGGTGGAATGAAGAAATAAAGGCTTTCTCTACACTTTACTTCTTTTTAGTTCATATTATAAGCATCTTTTCCCATTTTGCCCTTACTCTTCTTTAGAAATTCCATCTATATCCTTTGATTCCTTTCAAATATACCCCCATCCAAACACAATCTCTACTAAATTTCCTTTCATTTTACTCCCCACTTTTCCTACTAATTAGGGGTAGAATGGTCATTGTGTCCCAAAAGAAGAATTCTCTAGAAAACTCAAGAAACTTTGTATTAGGCTGCGGCGAAACAGGGCAGAACCTACCCGTGGGTGCAACTCCTCCTCCTCGCCGCGGCGAAGATTGGATTTCCAAACTTCACCAAAATTCAACCAATTTCAAGGTAACCAATCAACCAACTCAACATACATGAACAAATAAACTCAATTGAAGCTGAAACAGTAAACTTTTAACTAATACAGCAAATCTTAAATACGTACCTCAAGTGGGATATTACAAACTTCTCACAAATTAATTAATTCAAATCAGTCATATATATATATATACACCCACTTGTCCATAATTCCATATCGCCAAAGTTCTTTCTCCATCAAATTTCCTTCAATGTTACATAACTAAAAAAATAATAACATTTACCCCTTGAGATGGGTAAGCATTTTTTTTATAATCTATCAAAACCCTAATCAAACACGTCGTCAATTGTCAAGATGTTAAACCTCTAATTCTAATCTCTAATTATTTTGTTTACACTAGATTTAATTAAGTTGTATTTTGAACCCCCTAAGGTTTAATCAACAAACAAAGGTTCCTTTGAGATTTCAGAAATAATAAAAATTCTCCTACCTTTAGTTAGCCGTTATTGAACCCCTTTTTTTTAAGAATTTATAATATGATAGATTAATAAATATTTACTGAAACACCTCTCTGCCATTTATTTTAATGCCAAAAAAAATATATATATAGGGGATTTATGTTATTTCCTATCACTATAGGGGGATTGTTTGGTTATACTTATACCTAAGGGGAATTATTGTTATTAACCCACAGATTAATACTTTGAAGTCAACATATATATGTCTGCAATTTCTTCGAAATGCTTCCCAGAAAAAAGTTTGAATGTTCAACTTGAAAGACATAGCTAAACTGATAAGGTTTTTGTAACTTTGACATTCCAAGAAATTACAGGAGACTTATGTGTTGTTGACAAGGTTTTTGGAAAAATAGTTTCTTTCATGGAAGAAATAGTATTCCCCTGAACATTATGAGAGTGACACCTTAACAATGTTAATATTTATAAAACGTTAAATTTATGTTGAAAGACATGAATACATTTCATAGTAACTAGGGGTGTTCAAAAGAACTGATTGGAGCCAGAACCGGCAGGTATCTGGAGTTTGGTTCCGATTCCTACCCGGAACCAGCTGTCAATAGGTAGGTTTCGGTTCCAAATTTTTGGAACCGTTATTGTGCGGTTCTGGTTTCGGTTCCTATAGTTAGGAACCGGAACCGTTCCGAGACTAATATAAAATAAAATTAAAAAGTAGGGTGGTTAATAAAAACTTTTGTAAAACAAGTAATGTGAATATATTTATATTTCATAATATTTAAAATAAGTTGGTTTGACTTTTGAGAATCTACCTTTACAAAGTAATGGAGTTTGTAATTTTGAATTTGTAATTTTATTTTTGTTAACAAGCGCCAGTTGGGGGGGTATTTGTAAGTTTTTAAAGGCTTTTTTACCATTTTAAAAACTCTTGGGGGTAATGAATTTTATAGGGTACCCAGAACAGGAACCGGAACCGTTGTTACAAGTTTCGGTTCTGGGTATCTAGGAATCGAAACCTTCGGTTTTGGTTCTAGTTCCAAATTTCAAGGAACCATCGGTTCCAATTATGGTTCCTTCAAAAAATACAGGGTACCGAGAACCGAATATCCCTAACTTTGAGTATTGGTACAGATAAGCACAAAGTCTTTGTCCAGGATCAACGTCATTATGTGGGCAATTTTGAAATAAAAAGCCATTTTTAGGATCTTGAAGATGGCTTTTCTTAGCTGTCTAAACTTTGAGTTGAACCTTATTGGAAGTTTAATAAACGGCTCAACTGTGATGAAATCCTATTGTTCCACATGATTCTGCCCCTTCTTGTATTTTCCACCCATGGTTTATGTGCTCCTAAACGTCCATGACATAAGACGTGTGTCGGTAGGTTCACAAAAATTTTCTGCTCCCAGGAGTTTGTAATTGTATTTGATTAATGATCTACAAATTGGGCGGTCTTGGAAAATTCATTTCATATTTATATTTATATTTATATTTCATAACATTTAAAGTAAATTGGTTTGACTTTTGAGAATCTACATTTACAAAGTAATGGTGTTTTTAATTTTGAATTTATAATTTGTAATTTTATTTTTGTTAACAAGTGTCAAGTGGTGGGATATTTGTAAGTTTTTAAGAGTTTTTTTGCCATTTTAAAAACTTTTGGGGGGTAATAAATTTTATAGGGTACCCAGAAACAGAACTGGAACCATTGTTACAGGTTCCGATTCTAGGTGCCTAGGAATTGGAACCGTCAATTCCGGTTTCAGTTCCAAATTTCAAGGAACCATCGGTTCTTGTTCCAGTCTTGGTTCTTTCAAAAAATATAGAGTACCTGGAACCGAACACCCCTAATAGCAAACTACTGGCATGAGGTTTAACCTACACATCCAATTTGCTTATAAAGATAAAGTTTTCAAGGATTTGACAATAATTCAAGATGTTCAGAAAATAATAAAGGAGGGTGTTGAAAGTATACATATATCTTATAATTAGTTGATTGTATGTACATCTGTTGTATGAATGACTCTCTTCAGATGATAAGTTTGACAATCAAAAATTTTAGATGAGAATAGTAAATTTCGATAAGCAAAAGTTGTTTGACAATCTCTTCAGGATACTATATATCTGAGGGAGATAATCCTTGCCTCCATGACAGTTTTCATTTCAGTAGTTATTGCGTTGGTTCTTCTGAGGTTGCTTCTTATTTTCTTGCTATTGAATATAATTATCGGAACTCATTTTCTCACATTTCCAACATATTATAAGGATTGGTTACGGTGCAAAACTCGAGTCCAACAGCTACCATCCACTTTCAAGTCCTGCAGTTATTTTTTCATTGCCAAAGCAGATAACTTGGGTTACCGATTTTGTACTATCAGAAGAGTCTTGATATTGAAGAGAAGCTAAAATGAATTCATTTCAGGCCAACAAAAATGGGACTACTAATGCAGAATTTACAAGCAAAATGTAGGTCTGTACATTTTCTTCACTCATCACATTTACTTTTGACTTATCCCTTAAAAAAAAAAAATATATATATATATTCACAAGACAAAAAGAAGAAGACCTTTTTTATAACCTAGTTAGCAGCTATATGAATCCAATAAATCAACAGAAGTTAGTGAAAAGAGATCAATTATCTCTGCCTCTTCAAGTACTTGGACTTGGCCACCAATTACTCATTTGCTAATTGGGAAAGATGACAACAAAAACCAGTGCACGGTACCCAAACAGCTTCGTTTAACCTTACGGTGGAGGTTCTCGTAGTTGTTCCAATATTCAAACTTGTTTTAGTTTGGCAATGTACGCTTCCTCGGCTTCCTCACAGTGGGACTCAGGCTGAGTTGTTGGGCCACGTCTGTGGCATCCTTCTGTTCTGCAACCTTTTTCGTGGTAGGAGTTGTCTTCTTGAAGGATCTGTTGGCAGGAGAAGCAATATCTTTAGCAGAAGGGGCTTCACTGATTGCGCCCTCTGTATTCTTATGTTTTGTGCGCGCAGGATGACCTGGTGCACATGAATTTAAACTTAACCATGAACTGCTCGTAGTATCCTTCCCCATGGTTATCAATCCCAGCTTTAAGAAAGGAGAGGCGTTTCTGGGGACCAAAACACTGCCCGGGGCAAAAGAAGGGCTCCTTGATTCATGTCTTTGATCATTACTATCTTGGTCTCTCGCATTTTCCTCCAAAATACCACAGACCTCCTATGAAGAAGCAAGAAATCAAAAGTGAAAAGCAGAAACTAGGATACAACAGCTCAGAATTCAGAAATCATTAACTTCACCGTCGACCAAGACTCCAAGGGTATAGGTATTCATCGACTAGTCAAGAAACCAAGGAAAACAATGAAAACCAAGGTACCAGATCAACCACAATTAATATAACAAAAAAATCAGTGACGTCTCATTATCACTGGCACATTTAGTGTGCAAGAGGACTGAAAATTCCGGCATAAGAGAATTACAGAGAAGTGTTGATAGATTGCTGCAAAAATCTGTTTTAGCACAATAAAATAGTTCCAGCATTTCCCCAAAAATGACAAAATCTTCTCCGCAAAATGTATAAACAGGGACACTAATGAAGCCATGACAAATAAAGTGAAAATACGTTAGTCTCAGCACAAATACTGCACCCTTCTTAGAACTCAAAAGTAACATAATAAAGATATAGAGGAATATTGAAGCCACCTTTTCTTGCATCTCAGGAATTTGTTCATAGCCTGAACCCTCCTCTCCTTCAGAATCAGTCATCTCCTCACACTCAAACTCAACGTGTTCTTCGATTTCTTCATCAGAGTCACTTAATTCTTCCTGTTCCATCACAATCCCAGGATTGGAATGATCACCGATATCATCAATGTTTCTAGTGCTTGGTAAATCTGACAAATGGCCACTTAAAACGTCCCTGCCATAATTTTCGCCATAACAGTAATGTACATTGTTAGTATGTTGAGTTTCCGTTCTCTGTCCAGAGTTTATAGCATTATTTGCTGAGCGCATAAGATTCTGTGAAGTCATATCCCTGCTGCCTAAAGCTCTCTTCTTTGTGGATGAAGAACTTAGATGGATCTCCAAGTCCAGGTCATTAGCTTTCTCATTAGATTTGCTTGCAGTTGAGGATACAGTCACTGAGTCACCATTTGCATTCTCACTTATTTTCAGAAGTGGGTGGAAATCAATGGCAGATGACGCTGTATTGGAGGACTCTTTGGTCTTCAAAGATTCATTAAAACAACCAACATGACTGACTTGGCGGGGATTGTGAAAAAGACTCAGATTAAGTTGAGGCTGATTTGCTGAAAAGAAACTAAAAGAACTGGAAGTACCAGTGCCAGTGTTCAGAGGATAATATGGCAGACGTCCATCTTCAGGGGCCTGGAATAATAAAGGATGCATCTGAAGATCTGACTCAGCACCTCTTTCATCCTCAACAACATGAGATTCTTCTAGGTGCATATTTCTGACATTTTCTTTCACTAAATTACTTTTATCTCTTCCAGTTTTTATTAAATGCGGAGTTCCCAACCTTACAAGATGAGATATTAGAGGAGCTGTACTTTTTTGTTCAGAACAGCCAACACCACTGCCAGTGACAGAAACATTAGCAGATGATCCACATTGGACACTTTTGAAAGCTGACTGTGAGATTATACGAACAGATGGTGGGAGATTAACAGGAGGCAAGTCTGGTGCTAATTTCACCAAGTGCGCCTTGTTGCGTCTACGAGCCCTATATGGTGGTAAACAGACTTGAGACTTATTGATTCTCAATGGATGGTTTGGCTGCTGTCCGGACCCATTAGGAAGAAGTTTATCTCTAATGTTTAAACAAGAACGCCCAGAAAACCTGCTATTGGGACCACCCGGTCTCCAGTCTGCCAAAAATGCCTCATGAACATAACCTTCATCTGCATATTCTATGTAATCATCTCCACTATTATTACCTCCACCAGCATTTTCACCCTGAGGTCAGCAAAGAAAATAAGTACGTAAAGAACATCTATGAGAACATATCCTCAATGACCAATCAATTAGAAAGTTAAATTATATAAGGCAAATAACCCAATTCCTAGCCCCAAGCCAAACTCCTTTAACTAGATACTAAACATTTTCACACTCACAATTTATCTCTGCAGTAAACTCAAACCAGATACTAAACATTTTCACACTCACACGCCAAGGTATGAAAGCAATATAATTAACTCATAAAAAGCCCCACATTTGGTAGCTTTTTCTTATTATTGTTATTACAGAATTCTCAGAATATATAACTCATGAACTTAATGCTCATTCTACTCACTGTTGCTATTATACTTGAGTTTATAAAATCATTAAAACATGATGAGGCAAGATCAAGATCAAACCTAGCTGGGAGAGGTCAGCTACTCTATAGCCCAAGCAACAAATATGATGAATATAATATGAGTGTGCAAATGTCTTTTATTCTTACAAGACACAAACATAATTAATTGTTTGACATATCAAAACTCTTAAATACAGGGTATAAAAGAAACATGACTATATGAGTATCACAGGAAGATGTGAAGGATCAAAAGGCAATTTAAAAGTTCCTTTACTTCAAAAGGTAGACTAACCTCCTTATCGCCAAGATGCCAATTGGCCAAATCAGCAGTTCTGCACCTTTTCCTTAATTCATACAACCGCCTTTTCTCCTTTTTAGCAGCATCTTGCTTATAACACCTCTGAGTTCCAAGGGCAATACGCCATTGCCGGCGTAACAAGGCTGGATCCCTATGCGGGACAAGAAATTTCCATACAGACACCCAATCAAGTTTAAAAACCTTCAATCCCTGGATAAATTAAAGTTGCATTAAATTCACATGACTCTGAATAAGGATGACAATCAGAAGACTCCATAGAAAAAGAAAAAAGCAGATTAACAAAGGCCCAATAAAATCACCTCCTGAATACATTCGATCTCTTTTGCAGTCAATGGAGAGGTTTTAAACCTTCGAACATCCTGCATTGAATAATCAAGAGTTTAAAAACATTTTCACCAATCAAAATTATTGCCCAACTGCATATATGATGCATAAATACAGGTTCAGTTAATGCCAAACCCTTTCAGCCAAAAAATCTAATTAACCAGTCACTACTTGCAATATTGTACAGCATAACAATACCATCAGCATTTACAAAAATCATCACACCAGTATTGCCTTTTACCCATTCAACATGCTAGATGATTATTCAACTAATTAAGCAGGCAGATCCAATCAGGCTGCTTAGAATTAACAGATTATGACAATATATCATTTCATCACTGGTATCTTTTGGAACAGACTTGTTTAAGTTCAATAGATAACAGCGGTATAATAAATTTTTGGTAATCATGATGTTCTTTAAAACATATGAAAAGAAATATATGAAAGTACGAGATAGAGAGAGCGATACACACAAATTGAGTGAGAAAAGGTTACCAAACCTAGTGTACTTAAAAGAACTGAGATAAGAATAGATTAATTTTTTTCTTCTAAGCAAGATATTATTTATATACCTTAATGGGATTTTCTGGTGCTTTAGATGAGCAACGATTTTTCTGCCTAACAAATATCTGCCAAACAAAAGGACATGTCAGAGTAAATACAATTATCTCCTATTTACAACAGTAATTCCCAACATTAATTCAATCCCAAGAACACTACCTTCAGAATACCATTCGAAGAATATTAAACTGATAAACAATGCAAGTCTTGATCAGCAAGACATTTATAAAAGCTAAGAAGATCATAGTCCAACAACATCCATAATGGAAAAATGCAGCATGGAGTGACCATATCAATCCAACCCAACACAAAAACTAAATTCCCTAAAATTAAAGCTCAACCAGAACATTTTACTCATCACAAAGAAATCACACCTTAACCACACATGAAGAGATAATCAGCATTTATTAATTATTACCAAGGTAAAATACTAGCTCTCATAACTCGAATGGCATACTCACAGTTCTGGATCAACTAGAACATGCTATTTCACTCACTTTTAGTTAACAATTGTAACATCTCTTTACACGTAGACACCAAATCAATATCTCAAAAGGAATAATATACAGAATGTCACATTATATCAACAAGGAGTTGTGAACCACAGGGAGGGTTAGCAACATTCAGTATGCCATAAATGTCAATGTCCTCTACTCATTAGACAACAAAGCAACAACGAAAGCAAAATGAGAGTTTCTCTTAATTATTCACAGCAAATGCTAAGGCTTTTCAAAGAAAACTTTCAAATGTATCACTGCAGTAAATTTAATCCTTGAGTAGAGGAAGTACCACATCTTTTAATGGATGAAAAAAAAAAAACAATAGTGAGACCTTGAATGCTTCTAGAAAATAAATGTTCATGAAATTTTAACTAGGAAGGGTCTTATAAAATAGTACTATATATATACATATCATAAGCCACTAGCCAAATAATATTTTAGAAAGCTAGTCACCAGAACACCCCATTTCAGAAGTAAATACTACTTTTCTATACATATAGCAGTTTGGAGGGGGGGAAAAAAGAGTGAAGGCGACTTGCCTAGTCTTTGCTACAGCATATTATTCCTTTATTCCTTAGCAGAAAGTGCATGACTTATGGACAAGCACATGAAATGACAAGTTTACAGTTTTTTTATAAATAAAAATTACCAGGAAATGTTGTACTTGTTATACAGAACAAGGTATAGCTACCTGATGTTTAGTTTTGCAAGGAAGAAAGCGTTGCTGAATTGCCTTCCAGTCTGAATTATATTCCATCATCCCCAGTGCCAACAATCTGTATTAAATTTCAATATAAACAGAAAAATTAGAAGAAACCGGTTTAGCGAAGAAGTCAGTCAATCACCAAAGAAAGGCAAAGAAGCATGAAACTCACTCATCCTCTGCATCAGTAAAAAGCACCCGATTTGCAATGGCCATAGAGGGTGGCTTGTGTGGAAATAATGATGGATTAAAAAAGGGAAAAAACCTCTGCACTAACTTGGAAATTTCCTTAGGGACTAAAGCAACTGATTGCTTTTTTGTACTTTCGACAAGTGCAACTGCCAGTGACTTCTTTGTTGGTTGCTCACTGGGAGAAGATGGTACTGTGTTGGTAGATGAGGGAGTTTTTTCTTTTGAAGCTTCAGCATTAGCTTGAGCAAATGATGTAAAAGGAAAAGGGAACAAAGGTTCTCTTTCAAAGCAAGTATCAGAACTGAATTCCAAACAACGTTTTCGATACTCTTGGATGGCTGTCAGAAAAATAATTAATCAATGATAACAATTTCAAAAGTGAACCTGACAAAAAGCAAATCATTGCAAAATCATGAAGAATAAATTTGATACTTCTACATGACATACCAGTATAAACTTCGTCCATATATTTTCCAGCTAATTTAAGCGGAGCTACATCCAGAACAGATAGAACCGGACCACTTACTGATGGCACCCAAAAATAGCCCTTTAAAGTTTGAGAAGATGAATCAAAGGCGCTTTGTCCTGGGCCAAACTGGAGGACTGTATCTGGCACAGATGAACAAGTGTAAGGAGGACGGAAGTAAATATCAGGATACGGCTCACTTCTGAATGCTATTGCTTCATCACGTTTGTGAAGCATCTCAAAAATCAATCCTTGAGCTTGGGAGGCAATATGCTGGCGAGAAGAATCAAGAATAGAAAGTGAGAACACTTGAATAAGAAGTTGCACATGCTCATGCATTAAACAGTGCAACTGGGCTATCTGATGTGGAGTGAAGCCATTGATTAAAGTATCTTCCGCTGTGGAAGATATGCAGGTTGGAGCAGGCCCAGGTATCAAAGTTTTCCCATTAACAGAAGGGAAAGGGACAACTGGCAGTACATTAGGCAAAACTGGTAAGAGGGGACGCAATGGCCTCTTTGTCTGTTCTAGAAGCTTCTTTTTATATTGTGCAGAGGCTTTTTGGCGTCTATTCTGCCTAGTCTCTGGCCGTCGTCCAGCGCAAACTTTTTCGGTTTTCTCTGTTATACCTTCATCATAGTCACTCTCAAGCATCTCTTCAAGCTCTATCTCAAAATCTGCATCATTATCCTCATCTTCATCATCAATATTTTCATTCCCTTGGGTTGACAAGCCATCACCATCTTCACCCTTCAATACAGCAGCAAGGAACTTCCGATACTCTTCTTCATCGTCAACATTTTGAAGGTCATCATCATCATCTGTTTCCTGAAGAAATGCCTCAAGCTCATCAAGTGTGAAACTTGCAAGTGAATACCTGGCCCTAGTGCGCCTACAGATGGCATCCTCATCATCTAAATCCATCATGGGCTTCAACAAGTTTGTAGTATTACCCAGATCTCCTACCATGCCTTCATAAACCTCAACCCCACTGCTTATTGAGTCATTCTCCTTTTCTCCAACAGCTTCTGCTTCTGATTGAGAGATTAATAAAGATTTTCTCTTCTTAGTTTTTCTAGGAACATCCATTCTGCGTTCAGTTTTTTCACATGGTCCTTTAGAAGAAACTTTCGCTTGCATCGTGATTTCCTCCTCAGCATGGTCAGAATCTCCAACAATTTCAGAGCTCAAGCTTGAAGAAGCTTCTGGTGAAGGAGTTCCTTTCAAAAAGGGATTAAAATCTACATCTTCTTCCTCATCCTCTTCTTCATCCTCATCCTCAGGATTCATTGGACCTATACTGGCATCTGGCGGTGTATCATGTTCACTAACACACCCAACCTCAGTCAATTGTTGATTTGCAGTCAAAGGCATTTTGGACAAAGAAATATACTAATAGCAGATAATAACTTCAAAGATGTCTATAATTGCTAACAGATGCAAGCATCCATGAGAAGACAATCAAAGCATCACTTGCCACCCTGAACCAAGTAAAGAAAGCATAAATGAACAAACAATTTGTAAAATAACACCAATTAACAATCAACGCTACCCATGCACGTGCACATCTTCATCCTAAATTGCACATAAATCTCAGTGACATCAACAATTTAAAAAAGATAATAATAATAATTTCCAATCAGCCAACTAATATTTCTACATCCAGACATAACCAAGAAATCCTCCAAACTCAATTAGCAAACTTAAGTTCAAAACTAGACCCAAAAATGAATCTTCTACAAATACTAAAAAGAAACCTAATTGAAATTTCCAATAATCAAGGAATGAAAGTCACTAAGCCCCACAACAATAAATATTTCAAATGGGTTCTCTTCCTAACACTCAGTAGAGATGTCAAAAACTGAACTTAATAAAAACCCATAAAAAAAAAAAAAAAAAAAAAGGCCAAAACCTTCAAATGTCCTCCTATTTCCAACCAATAGACAACAAAAAAACAGCACTCATACAAAACCCCACTAAAGTAAACACATTAAATCCAATAAAAAAACCATTATTCAAAAAACAGTTAGACATTGAGAGTTTTTATCTCGATCATTTTCCGTAACCTTTGAGGGGGAGGGGGAAAACACTGACATAAAAGTCAAGCCTTTGAGTAAAGGTCTTGTGCGTATTGAACCATAAAAATGGGAAGCTCACTTCGTCCAAAATTTTGGAACCTATTGGAACTAGAGTGAGAGAATTAAAAATCTCAGTTGTCACATAAAAACCACCTGAAGGAAGAGGGGTAAAACACTGACATAAAAGTCAGCCTTATAAGTAAAAGTCTTGTGCGTATTGAACCATAAAAATTGGAAGCTCACTTCGTCCAAAATTTTGGAGCCTAGAGAATTAAAAATCTCAGTTGTCACATGAAAAACGCTTGAAGAAAGAGCTTCAAATCTGCCCCTTTTCCCTCACTTTCTAAATTACCCCTGAATTATAATAATAATCAAACTATGTGCTGCCATTAAGAGAGAATGTGCTCTAAACCCCAATAGTCAAACGTTTAATATGCCCTCATTTTCACTCACTTTCTGGACAACAAAAAGGAAATTCACATAAAGAGAACAACTAAAATACACTAAATGCATAAACCCATAAAACCCCAAAAACAGATAAACAATTCCAATAATCCCTCGTCTCAAGCAATTCTAAAAGCAAACAAATACTTAACAGTTAAGAAAAATAAAAACCAGAAAAACACGCAAACTTCCCCTTGCAATTAAACTTTCCGCAAGCACCACGCAAGCAACTCCAGCAGACACCAATTTTCCGCTCATTTTCAGTAACTTTCTCAAGAAAAAGAGAGAGACAATGCTAGAGGAAAACAAAAGAATAAAATAGCTCACTCCTCCTTCAGAACCCCTCACAATTAACCCTAAACTAAACCACACTCAAACAATTCCAACAAACGCAAATTATCCCTTCCTATTCCGCAACTTCCTCAGAACACCACACATCCTCCACTACACCCAAAACATTCCGCACAAACCACCAATTATCCCTCTAACTTTCTCGGGAAACAAACAGAAACAGAAACCAAAAGCGGAGAAAAGGAAATGCTCACTTCTTCCTTAGATCCGGTGCCGTAGAAGGCCGCAACCGTGGCGTCAAGCAAGGCGACGTCAATCGGCTGGCTCAAATCTCGAAGCTTCTCGGCCGCCATGGCGGTGAAATGAAATCGATAGTAATCTCAGTTGCAAAGACAACACTGTCGAGAGAGCAAGCGACTGTCAAGTAGTAAACCATAGAAGGTGTACGGACGAAAGCGAAACCCTAAGAGAGAGAAAAACGAAAACAAAAAAATAAAAAGAGAGAAATTCGAAAAAGGAAAGACGAAAGATTTTGATTCGAGTGGTGTGTAGAGAGAGAAAGGAAGAGAGAGAGAGTGTTAAGGAAGAGTCCACAGAGGGTTTATATAGAGACAGAGCGAGAGAGGGAAGATATGGGAGAGACAGCTTGAAAATGAAGCACAGAGGGAGAGAATGAGACTTTGAATTGTGTTTTATTTACGATTTTGCTGCTTTTCTTTTTTTAAATGTTTTTTTAATTAATTAATTTTTTAATTTAGAGGAGGATGGGGGTTTTGGCCGGGTTTGAAGAGAATCACGGGTAGCGGATAGAATCGGAATCGGGGGTAGAACCGAAACTAGAACTGGTACTATACAAGTAGGTTCCGGTTTCAATTTTTTAGAACCGATATTGTGCGGTTCTGGTTCCGGTTCTGTGTGGAGAAACTGGAACCTGTAAAAAGGGTACCCAATTTTAAACCTGTAAGGGGTACCCAGTTTAGAACCCATTTTTGGAAACTGTTTTGAAACCTGGACTACAATGAAATATTTGTGAAATGTGAATAATAGAGGGTTTCTATTATTTTACATATAAAAAAATTTAAAATAGAAAAAGTTAAATTTTTAGAATAACCTAATTAAATAAATATACGAATACAATTATACTTATTACATATAAATTACACCATATTAAAAGCTTTAATATATTATAATACATTAATATTAAAGTTTTGATTAATTAAGTGAATAATTGGAATTATGATCCAATTAAAAGTGTTTTACATTTTTAATGTTATTAAAAGAATTATTTTTGAATAAAATAGTATATTTGATTGAGTAATAATATATTTAGTTATTTACTTCAATTATCAAGTTCTAAATATATCTATAATAAATTAGTAATTAATTAATTATATATGATAAATTGATAAACATTAATAAATTTAATTACTGGTTAAATATCATACTTAATCAATTATAACATTACATTATAGTTAAATGATTACTTAATTAATTATAATTTTATAATATTATTTAATTGATTTATAGTATAATTAATTATTGCATTACATTAATTGATTACTACTTAATTAATTGACTTATAAGTTATAACATTTAGTATATTACTTAATTAAATAATTAGAAATTTAATTAATTATAGCATTACATTATAGATTTATAGTATAATTACTTAGTCAATTATAACATTTTATTATAAATATTAATACAAACTTAATTAAATAATTAAAAATTTAATTAATTATAATATTACATTAAAAATTTATAGTATGATTACTTAATAGTTAATTCACTATAACATTACATTATAGTATGATTATATAATTAATTATAACATTACATAATTAAATGATTACTTAATTGATCATGACATTATATTATAAATATTACTAATTACTAATTTACTACATAAACATTAGCATAATACTTAATTAAATGATTAGAAATTTAATTAATTACAACATTACGATTATGTAATTAATTGTATCATTACATTATAATTAAATGATTACTTAATTAATTATAATATTCTATTATAAACAAATTAATTATAATACTATATTAAATACTTATAGTATAATTACTTAATTCATTGTAACATTTCACTATTTCATTATAGTATGATTAGTTGATTACATAATTAATTATAACATTACATAATTAGATGATTATTTAATTGATTATAATATTATATTATAAACATTAATTATAACATTATTACATTACATTATATTATATTATATTATATTATGATCACTTAATTAATTATAGTATTACATAGTTAAATGATTACTTAATTAGTTATAAATTTATAACATCACATTATAAACATTAGTAATTTACTACATTATTATTTATTACATTATTTAATTAAATGATTAAAATTTTAATTAATTATAATATAACATTAAAGATCTATAATCTGATTACTTAATTCACTATAATATTACATTATAGTATGATCACATAATTAATTATAACATTATATAATTAAATGATTACTTAATTGATTATAAGTTATGATATTATGTTTTAAACATTAGTAATTACTAATTTACTACATAAACATTAGCACAATACTTAATTAAATGATTAGAAATTTAATTAATTATAATATTACTTTATAAATATTTCATTATAAACATTAATTAAGAATTACATTATAGTTAAATAATTACTCAATTAAATTATAACATTATTATATTACATTATATTATGATCACTTACTTAATTATAGCATTACATAGTTAGTTATGAATTTATAACATTACATTAGAAACATTAGAAATTTACTATATTATTACATTGTTTAATTAAATGATTAAAATTTTAATTAATTATAACATTACCTTATATATTTATAATATGATTACTTACTTAATTATAACATTCCATTATAACCATTAGTATATTAATTAAATAATTTGAAATTTAATTAATTATAATATTAAATTATAGATTTATAGTATGATTACTTAATTCATTATAACATTACATTATACTATTATAGTATGATCATATAATTAATATAATATTACATAATTAAATGATTACTTAATTAATTATGACATTATATTATAAACATTAGTAATTAATTTACTAATTTACACAATACTTAATTAAATTATTAGAATTTTATTAATTATAACATTACATTATAAATTTATAGTATAATTACTTAATTAATTATAACATTCTATTATAAATAATATTACAATACTTAATTAAATGATTAACAATTTAATTAATTATAATATTACATTATAATTAAACCCTAAACCCAAATAGTATATTTGTTAGGGGTGTATTTGT
This sequence comes from Pistacia integerrima, assembly GCA_026225825.1. Taxonomy (NCBI): domain Eukaryota; kingdom Viridiplantae; phylum Streptophyta; class Magnoliopsida; order Sapindales; family Anacardiaceae; genus Pistacia; species Pistacia integerrima. The sequence goes on from CM047748.1 coordinate 30,077,974, forward strand.
AAACTTTTAAGGTATTTTTGTCATTTTTTAAACTAATTGGGGGTAATTAATTTTTTATAGGGTACCCCGGAAAGGAACCGGAACCTGCATTTTAGGTTCCGGTTCCTTGAATTGAAGAACCTGCACTACGCGATTCCGATTTCGGTTCCTTTTTTTGGGAACCTGCACTATGCGATTCCGGTTCCGGTTCCCTTGGAAAATGGAGGGTACCCGGAACCGCTCACCCCTAGAAGAGATGTTTGGTTGCAGATTTAGGGAGGTACATAGGGTAACGTAACCTGAGTTGTTAAATCTATTTTGGTCCATGAAGTATGGCCAAAGTACATAAGATCCAGTAAAATCTGATAATAACACTTAGGGCCTGTTTGGTAGGTTATTTAAAAAAATGTTATTTTGAAAAACTATTTGAATATGATAAGACATGATTGAATAAAATAGGACAGGGTTCTGAGAATGTGTTTTGTATAATATTTGAAAATTATGTCAGAGTTGGATAAAATGCTGAATAATTGTTTGGTATATTTTATGAAAACATTTTCTGAAAATATTTAAATTATTTTAACTCCCTATATTTATTAATTAGATAAACACCCTCACAATAAAACTTTAAAATTTAATAAAAACACCCCCATAATAAAACTTTAAAAATCAACCAACCCCCCAAAAAAAAAAAAAAGAAAAATAAAGTTGTCAACGACGGCCAAAATCTGGCTATCGTCAACGGCAATCTAGTCATCAACAAAGGCCAGATTTTGGGCCATAAATCTTGCCGGAAACTATAAGATCTATGCATAACCGACTAAATCCAGCCGATCGTGCATCGCTCTGGCGGTGTTTGTTGGCGGTCGTCAGTGGCTTAGGTGGGTGGGGGTGTGTTTTGTTAATTTATAAATTTTTTATTGTGAAATGTAATTATTTTTAGTTGAATAGAGTTGGAAAAAAGTTATAATAGGATAATAAAAAACAAGTCCGACCCACTTTTCATTTTCAATAAAAAAAATCTTATTTGATTCGGATTAATTTCCAAAATAATGATCACAATAAGTAAAAAAATACATATTCTTTTTTTTTTCAATCCAAATAGGATAACAGAAAAATGATTCTAAAGAGTGAAAAAACAGGGGGTTATATTATTGGAAGGTGGCACCTTTTTTCGTCTTTTCTAAAAGTCTAAAATACCCCTAATATTTTCTAATGTAAATGAAATTAAAATTAATAAAATTATAAAACAAATAAATGGCTCCTAACTGCAAATTTTGGTAAAAATTAAGAACAATTTCATTGATTTTAAGAAAAATAAAAATTAACAAATTAAGGATATGTTAGACATAAAAAAAATAAAAAATCAAAAGGTTTATATCTGATAAGAACCTAAATATTATTATCAGGTGAGTACTTAGGCTATACTTGAGGGATCAAAATGGATTTATTATAGTGTAAAGTTATTGTTGTATGAGATTAGAGAGTTTATAAAAATTTCCTCCTCAAGGTTTAGAGAAAGTAACAAATGAACCAAGGGTTTCCAAAGGTAATAGATGTACACAAAAAGTCAATTACTTTTGATCTCATAGTTCTTGGTTGTGAAGATACATTGTTAGGTGTTCCATTTTTTTTTTTTCTCATTGAGGTTGAATCTAAATATGTGCTCGAAAGATAGTTGTCTATATACTGATAAGGGATGTATGGATTATCGAGAAGAGATGAGTCGTGATGTTCTCCCTCAAACCAACTGAATCCCATGAGTGAATACAAAGTTAGATCTCACCTGAATCGTCCCAAATAAAAGCTCCAATAATTTTTATCTAATTATATATTTTTTTATTTTAATTATATAAAAATTTGAAAAAATAAAAACTAAAAAGAAGTTGAAACTTTGTTTCAAAAAGATTTTAACATCATTTATCTTATTATATAGAGGGAAGAGGTATAAATGACAGCTTAAAATTGAAGGGAGAGGGAAAGAATGAGATTTTTAATTGTGGTTTATTTACATTTTTTTTTAAATGTTATTTTATTAATTTTTAATTTAAGTATGAGGATGGTTTTGGGTTTGGGGTGTGTTTGGTTGCGGGTTTAGGGATGTACGTGGGGTGGCATAGGATTTTATGGGATTACAGTAGGCCAACGGGGATCTTTTTAGACTTTTTGGACGTTTTGTGGTGATTTAATTAATAGGAGAGAGAGTATTATTTAGTGTGATATTGACAAATGTTGGATGCTTCGATTCTTTTGGGAAAAGTAGTATTTGGTGCATTTGTATCATTATTTTGGATAGGATTTTGAGAATAGTATTGGGTAGTTGAATAGGGAAGTATTAAGAGGTAAAATTTAAAAATTTATAAAAAAGCCCCTATAACATATAAAATGACAAAAATACCCCTACCACCTGCAGTGCTAGATTTCGGCCACCACTGCCAGAATCTGGCCGAAAAATCGCGGTACGACATAGATCGGTCAGATTTATGTCGTAATGCGTCGTTATGGCCTTTTCCGGCCAGATCTAGCACGGATCTGGCTGGAAAAGGCCAAAACAACTGCCATCTTGATGTCGGCCGCATACCAAAGATATGCCGATCGTTTTCGATCAAGGCGATGGCCAAGATTTGGCCGTCGCTTCCGGCCAGATCTGACCTTTTCCTACCAGATCCACTATAGATCCTGGGCCGGAAAAGGTAGATCGATAATTCCGAAGCCATCTCTCGGTTGGTAATTCACGTTATGGCGTCTGGCTACCAGCGGTGGTTCTTGAATCAACAGCAAGTATGGGTCATGGGGGTGTTTTTGTTATTTTTTTAACTTTTTTAGGGGGTATTTAATGAAATTAATAACCTTATGGGGTCTAAAAGTAATTAAAAAAGTTAGGTAATATTTCTGGAATAATGTGTCAAAGATTATTTGGATAATAGGATTGAGAATATGGGCAGGAATAATGAACCAAACATGACCATTAGTATTCCCAATAAAGTTAAACAGTAAAATATCATTATTCCAAAAATATTATTCTATATTTTTTAATTTCTTTTAAATCTCTTAAATTTGTTAATTTAATTAAACATCCCCAAATATTTTTTTTAGAAATTACAAAAACACTCTGGCCACCATCCGACGGTGGTGGTCGGCTGTCCGTATTTAATGGGCGGGTTGGGAGTGTTTTTGTTAACTTTTAATATTTTATTATATGGGTGTTTAGTAAATAAACAAACATAAGGGATATTTTTGTTAATTTTCAAATCCTACATTGTAATACTCGCTTTATTTAACTTTTTTCAAAAGATTATTCTAAAAACTATCATAATAATAAACAAAACGGAACCGAAACTTTTATGAATATTTTTTAATATGTATTATTTACGACAAATTTAGCTGTAAACTCAAGTGATTACGAACTATATTTTTAATAAATAAATTTACCATTGTGTAATACTATATTTGATATTTTAGCATTTTGAGAAGGGATTATCCTATATATTTTTAATAAATATTAGACTATTTTTTCAACCTAATACAATCTAATAAACTTGACAACCACAGTGGAGATAATTATTTTTAATAATTACCCAACAATTTCTAAACCGTTAGATTAATAAATTCGAATCTACATATAATCAAATCTCGTGCATGGATTAAAACAAAATTATAAAAGTGTTAATAATTTTATGTGTTTGATAATACAGTTTAGAGACAGTATTTTAAATTAAAACAACTAAATACATTAAATATAATATAAAGTACTTTAAATGAAATTTATTGTAAGGCATTGAGTTATACATAATTACATAGCATGTGAGTTACATTATTTAATTAATAAATTGTGCCATATTTAATGTTTTACATAACGGTTCATAACCTGTAAGAGATTTACAATTTTATGACATTTATATGATAATTTATTTGTATTTTAAATTAATGTAATTAAAAATTTAAAAGGGTTCATTTTATTTTTTTTTGAAAAACAAAAAACAAAAATAATTTTTTTTTAATTTTAATGTTGGTGACAGCCAAGAAAATAGATTTGATTTGATGAGTCATGTAGGAAATTATGGAATGATTAAATATTATTTAATTCGCTTCATTTATTTACGGTTGTTAGGGCATCTCCAATCCACGCTATTTTGGTGTGAAAAATGCCAAAATAGCATGAAATACTGCTCCAATGCAGCACTATTCGTTGCACCAATTTAGTGTTGATGAACAGTATTTGGCGTGGCACTGTTCATCTGCACCAAATTGGCGTGATACTATTCATGTAGCAAAAAATTTTTTTTTTTATTTGAATTTAAGTTAATATGATTATTATTCATAATAATAAGTTCATAATAATGATATAATTCAAAAAATGATGAAAAATTAAAAACAAAACTTTATTCAATGCAAATATTAAACTACAATAACTCAAAATAAAAATTAACACTAATTTAAAAACACTAAAATTAAAAGAAAATACAACATAAACTAAAATAACAAATTAGTATTCCGGTAGATTAGTTTCGGATCCTGTAAGATCATCAAAATATTGGAAAGAACATAGGCTCACCATGCTCTTCGAAATGCATTAATTGATCATTTGTGGGAAGAACATACTAATTCAGAAAATTAAATTACTATCAATATGAAATTTTACTTTTATGTTGTTGTTGTTTTTTTTTTTTTGGTATCATTTTATATTATATGTAATGTTTTTTTTTTTGTATTAAATGTAATGTTTATTTGATTAAATAAATGCTTAATTTTATTAAATTAGTATAATTTTTAAAGTAATTATTATTTAATAAAAATATCATTCCTAATATTTAATTAGTGTATAAAAAATAATGAGTGAAATAGATTAATTGTTGGTTATTACAATAAAAAAAAAAATTCTAAAAAATATTCTTTTTGGTGTAATATCTGATGCAGTGAGTTAGAGATGCAATAGTATTTTACACCAAAAAATACCAAAAATCACGCCAATTTGGTGAATAGGTTGGAGATGGTCTTAGTAGCCGTGAGTCTGTGACCGTGCCGTGACTGTAGAAAATTATTTGCTGATTGACATTGGCGAACGTATAGAAAATATGGAAAATGATAGAGTTACCGAAAAGTTTACACCGAATTTGTGTACCGAATGACGTGATAAAATCCTGATCGTTGATTAATATTAACTGATAATAAATCAACGGTCAGGATTTTATCACATCATTCGGTGCATAAATTTAGTACACACCCGTCGATAACTGTAGCATTACTCAGAAAATATTCACTTTGGTCAACAAAGGAGATTCTAGATTCACGGGTTTTTGAAATTCGGATATGAGTTGTGATACCTGTCTCCACGTTATTGGATCCCAGATCATATTGAAGATTCAAATAAATTCAAAAGGGCACAAGAAGCTCAAGTCTTTCAATTAAGGCCCAAAACATAATGCCATGTAAGTGGGGTGTGGGTGTGGGTTGGATTCTGCAAAAGCTAACCTAAAGTCAGTATTATTATCCTTTCGAGGTGTGATAAAAAAAAAAAAAAAAAAATCCTATATGAGATTTTAAAAATTACAAAAATTTATTTATTATAAAGTTTTAAGGGTTAAAATAAATGGTTAGAGAGTAATTTAATAATATTTATTAACTCATCATAATATAACTTTTAATGACTTACACGGGGATTTATATTATTATATCATACCTTAAGGGGATTATATCTTTAACTTCTCATGTTATAATATTTTAAAGAGAAGTGAATTTTACCACTTGTCTGCTTTACTAGTATCCCTATTGCTAAATATACAATTTTTTATATTTTTGAAGCCCAATTTAATATTGAAAATAGCTCTTTAAGTTTAATTAAATATTTTGTTTACACATCTTTTCCCCCGTTTTAAATTTGAACTTACTTTTTCACTTAAAATTCATTTCGTTGTGTGATTAGCTTATCCAGGGTTTTAATAATATAATTTTGTCAAGCAAGCAAATATTTGAAATAAAACAAAATGTTTTAATGATTATATATAGTCTCTTTCTGTTGAAATATTTTATTAAATTGAATGAAAGTGATGGTGTAAGTTGAGAATTTGAAAGGTGAAAGGTTAGTGGATCAATGGAGCAAGTATTAAGAATTGGAAAGTGAAAAGATGAAAAATAATCGTGGAATTTAATGTTTTGTCCTGCCTTGAGTAGTATAAAAAAGTGTTCTTCCTCTCATTTCAAACACACCAAAAAATTTGAGAGCTTTCTCAATCTCTTATTTTCTTTCTAGTTTTTAAGGTTTTCTTTTATTAGAGTTAAGGCTTTATTCAGTTCGTTAGAATAGAAGAGTGGTGCTTCTCTTTCTATTCATCTGTCGTTGTATCCTGGGAAACAGACGTTGCTCAAATCCTTGTGCACCCGAATGAAGGAGGCGGATATGTTTTAAGGAAACTGTGTGTTACATAGGCATCGGCATTCTTCCTAAGGTTATATTCTCTAGATCTCATCCTATCATTCTGAAGGATTTCCTACACGCGATCAAGTTGTTGGTATTGTTAATTTTATTGAATTGTCTTTTTATTTTATTGACAATTAATTATTAAAAAGATTTATTATTTGCGGTTACCAATATAATAGTTGATTATTTTATAACAATCTTAAAATATATTTGACTTTATTAGTAATCGTAGTTTATTTTGTTAAAAACATTGTGTTTTGATATTCCCAAAGGTTGCAGTCCTTGTGTAGTAAAAGTGTAATGGTGAAATTTGAACAGTACGATTTAGAGAAATTATGTCTAAAGAGATTGGATTTTAAGAGGGACCTTTTGTGACCCTTCCAATGTTTCCTGGGAATTATCTTTTGACTATTGTTCAAAAATTCACATAATAATTTTTGAGTAATGTAAAAAAGTGGTGTAAATGTAGCATTTCTCATAATTTTTTGATTTGGATTTTTTAGAAAATGACATCTAAATCAAACCCTGGTGATGTGTCTAATCGAGTTGTGGCTTCCACACCAACTCATGTGGCATCGGCCTCTCTATTCCTATGAACCATGCAGAAAAACCAGAAAAATTCGGAGGAATGCATTTCAAGAGGTGGCAACAAAAGATATTTTTCTATTTGACCACCTTGAATCTTGCGAGACTCTTGATTGAGGATGTTCCTACGCTGAAAGAAGATGAGCACGATGTTCAAGTTATCAATGCTGTGGATGCTTAGAAACATTATGAATTTTTGTGCCGAAATTATGTCGTGAATTGTCTGATAGATTCATTGTACAGTGTGTACGCTTCGAAGAAAACGACCAAAGAATTCTGAGAGTCTTTAGACCATAAATATAAAACTGAGGATGTTGGGTCCAAAAAGTTTGTGGTGGGACGATTCCTCGATTATAAAATGGTGGACTCAAGAGCTATTATCACTCAAGTGCAAGAGATCTAGTTGATTTTACATGAAGTTCATTTTGAAGGGATGGTGCTAAGTGAAACTTTCCAAGTAGCTGCCATTATTGAGAAGCTACCTCCCGCATGGAAAGATTTCAAGAACTATCTTAAGCACAAGCGAAAGGAGATGAACCTTGAAGAACTCATTGTTAGACTTCAGATTGAAGAAGACAACAAAAGTTCTAGAAATAAAGGGTTTACTCCTGCAGTAGCAAAAGCAAATGTTATGGAGCATGGTCAGAGTTCAAATTCTAAGAAGATAGGAAAAAAGGCCAAGCTGGGGCCAAAAAGAGGCATCTCTAAGAAGCCAAAAAAGTTCCAAGGCAAGTGTTTTAATTGTGATAAGATGGGTCACAAAGCTTCCGATTGTAGATTGCCAAGAAGAAACCAAATCAAATAGACAAATGTTATGGAGAATATTACTCAGGATGTATCTAACATAAGTCTCTTTGCGGTGGTTTCAGAAGTGAATCTGGTTGGGTCTAATCCAAGAGAATGGTGGCTTGACACTGGAGCCACTCGACATGTCTGCTTAGACAAAAGACTATTTAATTCCTTTGAACCCAATGAGAATAGGGAAAAGTTGTACATGAGAAATTCAGCTACTTCAGAGATTGAAGGCCAAGGAAGGGTGGTCTTAAATATGACATCTAGGAAAGAGCTAAATCTGAACAATGTTCTGTATGTGCCAAATCCGTAAGAACCTGATGTTTGGTTAGTTGCTGAACAAGCATGGTTTCCGTATAGTTCTTGAGTCAGACAAAGTAGTTTTGTCAAAGAATGGAATGTATGTTGGAAAGGGTTATGTGAGTGATAGGCTGTTTAAGCTTAATATTTGTGTTGTAAAACCTAATAGCATTAATAAGAGAATTTCTTTTGCTTATTTGCTTGAGTCTTCCTATGTGTGGCATGGTAGACTAGGACACGTTAATTATAATACTTTGCGTAAATTAATTAACTTAAATCACATACCTATTTTCCAAATCGATTCCAAACATAAGTGTGAAACTTGTGTTGAGGCAAAATTGACAAGGTCATCATTTAATAGTATTGAAAGAATCACAAATCCTCTTAATTTAGTTCACAGTGATATTTGTGACTTAAAGTTTGTACAAACAAGGGGTGGCAATAAGTATTTTGTTACTTTTGTTGATGTTAGCACAAGATACTGTTATGTGTATTTGCTAAAAAACAAGGACGAAGCTATTGATAAGTTTATTCTTTATAAGAATGAAGTTGAGAATCAACTCAATAAAAAGATAAAGGTGTTGTGAAGTGACCGAGGTAGTGAGTATGAATCACCGTTCCGTGATTTCTGTGCACAACACGAAATTATATATGAAACCACAACACCTTATTCACCTCAGTCAAATGGAATTGTTGAGCGAAAGAATCGTACTTTGAAAGAAATGATGAATCCAATGCTAATAAGTTTTGGCTTGTCTCAAAACATGTAGGGGGAAGTTGTGTTGTCAGCTAATTATCTTTTAAATAAGATACCCCGAAAAAAGGAAGACAAAACCCCTTATGAATTATGGAAAGGAAGGAAACCTTCCTATAAATACTTGTGAGTGTGGGGGTGTCTTGCCAAAGTAGCAGTACCGACACCAAAGAAGGTGAAAATAGGTCTAAAAACAGTTGATTGCATCTTCATTGGCTATGCACATAATAGTAGTGTTTATCGATTTCTTGTGCATAAGTCCAAAATCCCAAACATACACGAGAACACGATAATAGAATCTAGAAATGCATCTTTCTTAGAACATGTATTTCCATGTAGATCCAAAGAAGGATCAAGTTCTCTAAACAAACATATGAGACTATGGTTGAAAACAGTCAAGAAGTTGAAAATGGACCTAGATGTAGCAAAAGAGCAAGGACAATAAAATCCTTTGGTCCAGATTTTCTAACTTTAGAATATGAATCTCAAACATTTGAAGAAGCTGTGAGATCTTCAGAAGGACTTTATGGAAAGAGGCTATTGAGAATGAACTTGACTCCATCCTGCAAAATCATACATGGAAACTAGTGGATCTTCCACTGGGATGTAAAGCTCTAGGATCCAAATGGATTTTCAAGAAGAAAAAGAAAGTAGATGGTTCAATTGACAAGTACAAGGCTAGACTGACTTGTAATTAAGGGATACAAGCAACAAGAAGGCCTAGATTACGTTGATACGTATTCTCTTATGACGAGAATAAATTCCATTATGATGATACTCGCGATTGCATCTTTGCGAAATCTAGAAGTACATCAAATGGATGTAAAAACAGATTTTCTTAATGAAGATTTGGAAGAAGAAATCTATATGGAATAACCTGAGGGTTTTTCTGCCCCAGGGCAAGAAAATAAAGTTTGTAAACTGGTCAAGTCTTTATATGGATTAAAGCAAGCACCAAAACAATGACATGTAAAATTTGATAGTGCTATGATGGCTAGTGGCTTCAAAATCAATGAATGTGACAAATGTGTCTATGTCAAAGAAACGAATGATGGTTATGTCATTTTATGTCTTTACGTTGATGACATACTCAAAGATATGTTGAATTTAAGATTTGACATGAAAGATATGGGTTTGGCTGATGTAATATTGGGAATTAAAATTTCAAAAACTTCGGAAGGGCTTATTTTAAGTCAATCATGTTATATGGATAAAATTCTTGGAAAATTTAACAAAGATGATTCTAGCTTGACTAGAACACCTTTAATACTAGCCAACATCTATTGAAGAATAAAGGAGAGAATATTTATCAAGTAGAGTATTAAAGAATTATAGGAAGTCTGATGTACTTAATGAGTTGTACTAGACCAGACATAGCTTACACAGTTAGTAAATTGAGTAGATACATGAGTAATCTTAGAGCCGATCATTGGAAAGCAATAATAAAAATACTTAGGTATTTACGGTATACTCGTAGTTATGTGCTGCACTATACCAGATATCCAAATGTGCTAGAATAATACAGTGATGCAAACTGGGTATCTGATATAAAAGATTCAAAATCTACTAGTGGATATGTGTTCACACTAGGAGGTGCAACTGTATCATGGAAATCCTCTAAACAAACTGTTATAGCCAGATCCACTATGGAATCTGAATTTATTACTCTGGATAAGTGTGGTGAAGACGTTGAATGGTTAGGCCAATTCTTAGAGGATATTCCAAAGTGGCCAAAGCCTGTGCTAGCAATCTGCATTCATTGTGATAATCAATCTGCAATTGGAAGGGCACATAGCAATATGTATAATGGTAAGTCTAGACATATACGTCGTCGACATAATACCATTAGAGAACTACTCTCAACATGAATTATCTCTATTGATTATGTGAAATCAAAAAATAATTTAGCGGATCCGCTAACCAAAGGGTTAAATAGAGAAGTAGTTGAAAAATCATCAAGAGGAATGGGACTAAAGCCTATAAAATAAGTCGATATAATGGAAACCCAACCTAATTGACTGGAGATCCCAAGATTTAGGTTCAAAGAGACAACTTAATTATAAAGACTTAGATAGATCACTGTGAGAGGTACTCTCAGTCCGTTCCTATGATTAAATGAAACAGTGATGCCTGTAAGGAATAAGGTTAAGCGAAAGCTTTTAATGATTCTTATGCGTCGGGTTTCTGAGCAGAGTAATGCGGGTTACTCTTAAAGAAATCACCTATGTGAGAAAGAAGTATGGCTGCTTCTAAAGTGGATTGTATAGGGCTCAATTCTTAATAACTTCTCGCAGAACTAGGGGTATGTTCATGGCCAAAACGAACATAATAATGAGAATTGAATAATGTCAAGGAGGATTCTTGTGTGAACTATGTCATCATTTACATAAATGACAAATTAGTTCAAGGACATCATGTCTACTAAACAGTTAGTAAAGTAAACATACTTTCACAAGGGAAGGTTCAAAGGGTAACACCTATCTATCCTATGCAAGTCCAACCGTTTAAACTCCATCACCGCGTCTTGTGTCTAGATCTGTCAAATTTCATTCATGTGGGGGATTGTTGGAATATTTTATTAAATTGAATGAAATAAATGGGATGAAAGTAGTGGTGTAAGTTGAGAATTTGAAAGGTGAAAGGTTAGTGGATTAATGGAGGAAGTTTTAAGAATTAGAAAGTGAAAATGTGGAAAATAATGGTGGAATTCAATGTTTTGTCCCATCTTGAGTAGTGCAAAAATCTGTGCTTCCTCTCATTTCAAACACACCAAAAAATTTGATAGCTCTTTCAATCTTTGATTTTTTTTTCTAGTTTTTAAGGTTTTCTTTTGTTGGAGTTAAAACTTTATTCAGTTCGTTAAAATAGAAGAGTGGTACTTCTCTTGCTATTCATCTGTCATTGTATCCTGGGAAACAGACGTTGCTCAAATCCTTGTGCACTCAAATGAAGGAGGTGGATCTGTTTTAAGGAAACTATGTGTTACACAGGCATCGACATTCTTCCTAAGGTTATATTCTCCAGATCTCATCCTATCATTTTGAAGGATTTTCTACACGCGATCAAGTTGTTGATATTGTTAATTTTGTTGTATTGTCTTTTTATTTTATTGACAGTTAATTATTAAAAAGATTTATTATTTGCGGTTACTAATATAATAATTGATTATATTATAACAATATTTTTTTATAACACTTTCTTCAAAATTAGATCATACATATATAAGGATGGATGGGTAATTTTTATCGTCATTAAACATAAAATAAAGAGAGTTTGAAATATATCTCTCGATCCTTGACTATAACTTTAAATTATGTTAGACCATACAAAGATTAATGGTCTAACGTTTAACTAAGTCATTATAATACATGCTAAACTATACTAGATAAAATGACGCATTATTGTTATTGTTTTCCTCAATATATTTCGATAAGGATGGCAAAGTCATTCATAAAGTTTTATACGACGATTTTTGTCACTTAAATAAGATCTATTTTTATCGTTTTGAAATATTGGGAAGGCTACAACAAATTTTCTTATTCTTTAAAAATAGGATTAAAAATTTGATTTCTAAAGGTTTGATTAAATAACAAAATTCTGTTGAGGTATTCTAGAGTCCGTTTGTTTCCATCTTTCATATCCTATTCCCAATCCCATCTTAAAAAAAACTATTTGTTTCATTATCCTCAAAATACTATTATATTTTCTTCAACTTTTTAAATCCCTTAAGTTTATTAATTTAACTAAACACCCTCAGAAAAAAAGTTTAAAAATTAACAAAAACACCCCCACTCACCCATATTTGTCAAATTTCAGCCACCACTGCCGAAAGGTGGCCGGAATCTGGTATAATGACACACTACTTGCTGGATCTGGTCGGCAGTGTACCGATATCATTTTTCGACCAGATCTTTGGCCGAGCTGGTCGTCAACGATGGCCAAGATATGACTTTCGACCATATCTTTGGCTGTCACTAACGGCTAGATCTGACTGTAGATATAGCATTTTCCGACCAGATCCGTGGTGGATTTAGTCGAAATAGGCCATATCGTCCCACGAATAGCCAGATCCGACTGGTCGTGTGTTGTAACGTCAAATTTTGGCGGTAGTGATCGGAATCTGACAATTGTGGGTGGGGGTGTTTTTATTATTTTATAAAATTTTTATATATTAGAGTGTTTAGTAAATTAGCAAACCTAGAGGGGTTTTTTATCAATTTTTAAATTTTACCTCCTTATTCTCACCCAAGTCTAAATATCAAGATAACTTGTTATTAATAACTGTTATTCTGCTGCTAAGAATTATACTACTGTAAGTCAAAATATATTTACGTAATTACCCTCAAACCATTTATCTTGTTACTTAAGACTTAAAGCAAGAATGATTTATAATAATTTCGAAAACTGGAGGAGAATTCTGTCATTTACTGTTAAAATATATATATATTAATATTATTTATTCTAGCCTACTTTTAAAGTCATGGGCATCTATCACGCAGTTAACATTACCCTCCACTATTCTACCCCATATGAACATCTTCTCTTCACATCCAATTTTGATTTAACTTTTCTACTTTTGATTCCTTTAATGGGTAAAAATACAACAGTTTAGCTTCAGTTTTCTTCAACAGGTGACAGGGCAAGTTTTGACTTAATTGCCAAGAAGGTACTTCAAAATTAGGATTGAAATTGGGTGAAACTTGTATACCTGGTTGTGTGAAATTCTCTTCTTCATTCTTCTTCTTCTTCTATATTATCAATTGTTTGTAATGTTGGGTTGAAGACATAATTGCACCAAGTGTTCGATAAATTGCCTCAGTTGGATTTTTATTACATTTTGAAGCAAGGAACACACACAGCTATCAATTTCCATGGATATTCAAAGATGTTGATTGTGATATTTCTCTATTCCGACTATTTTATTTATTTTTATCTCTGCTCCTCCTCCACTATGACTTGGGAAATAAAGCTTCCTTTAAATGGGATATATCTTTCTACAGGCTGCTTTTAAGAAGCAAAAATTGAAAAATACCGCATACTACATTGTTGATGTAATCTTAAACCTGCTAACTTGATCACAACTATTCATTCTAGTGGGTCTAATTGGTTTCATTCCTGCGATACTTTTCTCAATCATATGATGTACAATTTTGTTTTTAACTCATTTTTCTTTAGAGTTGTGATTCTGGAAGTCAAATTATACCCTCTTGCTAATTCCTTTTTTTTTTTTTTTCTTTCTGCATTCTCATTTATGCGAGGAAACTGATAATGGATGGAAGCCGGAGGAGAAAGTTCCAAACCACCAACCTTTAACAGCTTCACAACTGTGAAGAAACGCCTCAAAAATGGCACAGTTTGTTGGAATTGACAAGAATTAGTCTAACAGAGTTTGGAAAAAGCTTAAAGTCTTCTATGAGGCGAAGACATCTTCGAGTCAAAGAGGCATTGGGAAGGATGACAATGAGGTGCTCGTTTCTGAAATTGAAATTGCTCAGCAATGGGCTGCCATTGAGAGAGTACTGCTGACTTTTGACCGGCTCAAGGATCCTTTGCTCAATAAGGAGGGAGAAGGGAAGGTTGTGGATGGTGAGGGGAAGAGGGTGGTTGAGGTCGGTCCAGTTGAGAGGCGTGCGTTTATGGAGAAGCTTATTAAGCATATTGAGCATGATAGTCTAAAGTTGTTGAGAAAGAACAGTGAAAGAATTGAGCTGTAAGTGTTTGTATTTCTTTGCATTTTGGAATTTTATGATCTGAACTGTTGCCAAGTTTAAGTCCTTGTTAATGTGCTTGTTGAAATTTTGGTTTTTTATGGTGGTTTTATGAGGTTTCAGCTCAAAATTAGTGTAGGAATGGTGTCCACTTAGAAGGAATCTGCTTAATTGAAGTACTCTTGTTATAATTGAAAGTTCTTCTGAAATTAATTTCAACACGCTGGTAAACAAATGCAGTATTTACTTGCAATAAATGTACTTAATTGAAGTATTCATGTTGAAATTATTTTGGTTCAGCTTTGTAACTTTACTAATATGCTTACAGGAAGCTTAATTTTTGATATATTGGGTTTGGTTTGTCTTACAAGGTTTAGAATTAGCCTTTAGTTGAGCAAATGTAGTTTTCCTAAGACAAGGTTACTTTATATAGAAGTACATATAAGTTGGTGTCAATTTGCCCTATGCATAGTGGTTTTACTTTATTTGAATGCTAAGATTGTTAATGTCATATTTTTCCTCTTTCTCAATGTGTATTGTATGCAATTTTTGTCTGTCAATTGTTTACAATGAATAATTCATATATTTAACCTTCAAAATGTTTTATAAGCATTCTTCTTTTATTAGAACCAGTATGTCTGGAACCATCAAAATATGATTTTTATTGAAATATATGAGAAAGCATGTTGAAAAAAATCATCAAAATATATCATTAATAGTTAACAAATTAATTACCTGATTAGCAAGTGAAATCCCAACTTTTTTCAGGTTCTTATAGCTATTCTCTTTTGTTGTTGGATCGATTTTATATAAGTATTATGGGCCGAGAGGGCCTGGTTCAAATTGAATTGGCCCATACCTCTAAGCACGAGTTACTTTATTTTATTTTTTTATTTTTTGAGTTTTTAAAAGAGCATATACAAATATTGACTAATAAGGAATTAATAACATGGATTATGAGATTACTAACATATGAAAACATAGATTCTTTACGTTAAATGTTAGATTAACAATAAATTTTTTATAATATGTTACCAGTCTCATATTTCATGTTATATTATCAGTCTTCATAATCTTTTATTAAGTATGACACTGATATCTTACATTTTGCACCATTACACTGTTATTCTACATATTACACTATTATTCTCCCATAATCTTAAGTATATTTTAGTTGATAGAAGCTTAATTTGGCCATCTCACAAACTGTAAACAATTCTCTGATCTAGAAAAAAAAAAAGTTGTCATCTTTGAATGATTTTGAGTTGAGGGTCTTGATATTGTTATTTATGTTGAAATGTCAGAGTCCTAGGATCAGATGAGACAGAAACAAGAAAGCTATAACACTTTCCCAAGAAAAAAACAGAAAAATCTTGAGACAAGATTGAATTTTCCAGAACTGAATTTTATTAGTTTCAGCTCAGCTTACAAAGAATTCTTGAACTGCTTTTATACTAAAATGAGTCCACGTTGGCAATCCATGTGACTCTTACAGATTTTGCAAAGAAACAAAATTAATTCATGAAACACAAAATGACAGCTTTTCCACTGTTGATCATTTTTTCCAGATTTTATGAAATGTCAGTTGAAACCCCAGCAGCTTTGATCTGAAGTTGTTGAGGTTATGAGTTCCAATTGTATACTGAAACGGCATTGTTCAACTAACAAGAGCTTACACCTTTTAATAGAATTCAGCAACCTCTGTTAATGTAGCCGTTGAGTTCAAAATTCCCAAACACTTGAATATCAGCTGGAAACAGAGGAAACCAGAGGAGTTTGATCTCCCCTCTGCTTGGTGGCAACTGACTCCTAGCATCTTGTCCTCCCTAAAGCCAAGCAGTAAGAATTTGCTGCTGCAGCTTGCACACCAGATTACACAAATCATTTCATAACATGAAAAAGCAAAGGGAGGAACACGGGGATTATCTTATATATGTATTAATTGTGATTTCCATTTCCTCAAATTTGTAATTCAGTTTTCAAAATTGTCTTTTGATTCATTAATTAATATGAATATCGCATCTTTCAATTTGTCAAGTAGACAGATTTGTTTTCCCGTATGCAAGTATTAAACTATTAATTATTTGGATAAATTCCATTAAAATTTCGGAAAATCTGGTCAAATTATAACGTGATAGAAAAATTTGAAGGAAAGCTAGTAATTTTACTGAAGATAAACAAGTGAAATTGCTACAGCTTGTAACAGAATCAAAGCTTGAATTTATGGTCATTCTCTTTGTTGTGTACTTACTCAGTTCAGAACATTATTCAATTTATTTCCAGCATATCTAAGAGATGAAACATCGAGCTAATTAAAACATGGATTTACCAGATGGTAGTGTAATAATTTGAAAATCAACTACACAACTTACATACATGTGCTCTGTATAATAATTAGCAACAGATGGAATTAAAAACCAGCATAGTATTCTAATTATCTAGCTAGGGAAGTTGAGCTGGAATCTTCATTTAGTATTTGATAGACTCTTGTTTAACTAATCTAGAGTAACGAAAATGGTTCTGTCCCTGTCAACTTTAAGCCAGTTTCCTGTCCTATGCAATTTTTCTATGTGGAAGAATTACCACAATATTTGATACTAATATAAAATACTTTTCAATTCATCGTGATTTGTACGTAATAAAAATGGATTTGTGAATTATGTCACCATAATTTTATAGACTTTTCAAAGATAGAAATGAGTGGACAAAAGACAACAAACTGATCATTAATCTTCTAAGAGTTGAAATCTTTGAATAGTGTACGAAAAGTAATAGTTCTACATTGACTAAATATTGCATTGAAAATTCAAGGCCTATTATTTTCATTGGAATTGTTAAGAAATTTATTCTTGGTTTTTTTTTTTTTATTTCTATTATTTTGTTTTATAATTTAAAATAAATAAATAAATCAGGTTATAACAAACGCATAATATAACCTCTCTTTTTATAGCCGGATGACAAGCCTTTTAGTTACCAGGGTTAGCTATACTTAGGGATCTTGTGTTCGAGTCACAGGAGAAACTCTTACCACATTTAGACAATTACCATTTGTGCAATTGGGCTTATAAGGTGTTATGCAATTGTGTCAGGATACCTCAATTACGGGCTCGACTGGCAATTGGCCTGTAGGGTGTTTCATTTGTCCATATATGTATATATGTTTTTATGAGCCACACAATTTGTACTTATAATCTAATTCTTCTACAACACTTCTTAAGTAAAATCTAAAATTTTTATTCTAAGTTACGTGGTTTTTTATGTAGTGTATTAACTATATATTTAGACATTAAGATCACATAAGACAACATATTAACGCTTAGAAGTGTTTGTCTTATTACCATCTTCACGTTATTTGTTTTGTAATACAACTCGCACCAACAAATTGCACCAAGTGTATTGATACTAGTCATCAGTGGCGGATCTAGGAATTTCACTCGATGGGGGAAAAAATAAACAAAAAAAATTTATGGGGGCAAAATGTCAAAGTCTTATAGGGGGTAAAATGCAACTAAATATAAATATTTATACAATCCGAAGTTTTTTAAAGTTTGAGTGGGGGCCGTGGTTCCCACTCGTCATTAAATAAATCCGCCACTGCTAGTCATCGTTATCAAGTCATGATCTTTTTGTAGGAACCAAATTTGATTTTATTTGGGCTTTATGTTTTTAATTTCTACTTTATAGAAATGGGCTCAATTAAAGGAGTACAGGCCCAAAACTCGGTAGAGGGAAAGAGATTAACAAAAAAAAAAAAAAAGAGTCCAAAATCAGAGTAGTTTGGGTAAAAGATCTATTTGCCCAAAAAGGTAGGAATGCTTATAAAAATAAGAGGGGTGTGTATGACTGTATGTAAAAGAGGACTTCGGCCTGTTATTTGTAAACAATTAGTCCAACATTAATAAAAAAATATTTTCTCACAATTGGGTTTTCTCCATTTTCCTCCACTTTCCCTCATTTTCACACCACCCAAACACTGAATTCCTCCACTCAAATCTTATGAAAATCTATTGAGGATTTTTGTATTTTCACCTTGGGCCAAATATTTTAATAGTACTACATATCCATTTTGTTTGCATTATATATACTTGTCATTAGAATACTAATAAAAAAATATTATTCAGATAAAAAATTAACAATATAATGGATACTTGTAACATATAGAATGGTAACATGTCACTTTTTAAAAATGGATTTGTACGTAATGAAAATAGATTTGTGAATTATGTCGCAATCATTTCATAGACTTTTCAAAGATAGAAATGAGTGGACAAAAGACAACAAACTGATCCTCAATCTTCTAAGAGTTGGAATCTTTGATTAGTATACGAAAAGTAATAGTTCTACATTGACTAAATATTACATTGAAAATTTAAAGCTTGTCATTTTCATTGGAATCGTTAAGAAATTTATTCTTGGTTTTCTTTCTATTATTTTGTTTTACAATTTAAAAAAAAAATATAAAAGATAAAAAAGATAAAATATAAATCATGTTATAACAAAAACATCATATAACGTCTCCTCTTGTGGCTAGATGATAAGTTTTTTAGTCACTAGGGTTAGTTATACTTAAAGGTCTTGTATTCAAATCACATGATAAACACCTATTACATTTAGGTAATTACCATTTGTGCAATTGGGCTTGTAAGGTGTTCCATAATTGTCTGTTGAATCTAAAATTAAAGGTCTCAAGGAAGGAGAAAAAAAGGTAAGAGCTAAAATTTGTTGCTTACTACTTCCATGGGGATAATATTTCATTAAATTGTCTGTTGAATCTCCGCTATTAGTATCCATAATTAAGGAAGCTAAGAGATCAATTAACGAGATCTTCATCATCTGGGGTTGTTACATATCTTGTTACTCCTGCCAAGCAATATAAGATCACCAGGATTATCAAGTACATATACTAAATGTATATAGAAATTAAAATGTTTTATGAAAATTATTTTATAATAAGTAGCTTCAATTGTCAACTGCATGCTCAGCAGCTTGCAGAAGGGACTGTAGTTCATGCGAATAAACATCCTGAAGTTGGGAATTTCAGCCCTATAGACAGATTGTCTTCGTCCAAAGTGTCTCAGGCACCAGGCCCAGCCTTTTTAGAGAATTAACTTGGATTGTGTTTGATAAGTTCTCAAAACCAAGAGGAAAGTCACGAATCCAAAGACGAATCACCATAAATTCAAATTAGCAGATGCCTTGTAACGAATAATATTGATGCACTGATTATCCAGGATAGGATTCTGCAGAATTCTAGTATCTGTTTTCCTTTTTATGCATCTGATTATCTTCAAGTGTTCTAGAAAATCTACAGTTCAGTATCGTATCAGGAAAAATCGAACAAGCAAACAACAGTAGGCTGGGAAACCCAGCTTAAGTGCCCAGCTCATACAGAGAATTTCGAACTTTTTAAAAGCTGTCAAGCGAATGCGTTATAACAATACCTAAGTCATTATAAGATCCAACCAACAAGCTTACCAGCTACCATGCCTAAAAAAATAATCATTATCCAGAGATATAGCTAAAGCAACATTTACAGCTCTGTCCAACAGGGTTAAAGGACGAGCAACTTCCAACTCTTGAATCTTCCCAAGGCAAAAATATCGTATTAATGGATTTAAAAGACAGAAGAATCAAATTTCTGGTGTGGTGCTTACCACTCTAGCAGGGCCACTCTTGGACCTGGAATCAGCATTCCCAAAACGGATCACATATTGACCAGAATCCGTAAAGATCTGAGTTACATTGAGGGAAAAAAAGATATAACAACATACTATATTGGAAACAAATTCACTGAGCAAATCATTCAAAGTAGAACATGACAAAAGCTTGTACACTCTAAAACTAGTCTCTTTAAAGTGTAATATTTTTTATCCAAACAAATTATGTATAGTTATGACAATATAAGGGGAGAAGAAACAATGTTCAAAGGCCAGCATGTAATTATCGGTATAATGTCTTAGCAGGAAAGGAGTTAACCTCAAAACTGAAACCTCTCCGATCACGATCTATCTCAGACAACACTTCCCCATTTATATCCTTCAAAGTAAATGCCCAATTCCAGAAGCCCAGATGTTCAACCACTGCAAACTGCTTGTTCCTACAAATAACATGATAAAAAACTTTAACGATTTAGATGATGCAAAAATAAAATTTAAAAAATAAATTGAAATCTTACACGTGAAGACAGCCAAATAGTTCAGCATGAAAACCCAATAGCAAAGGGCAGAAGTGGGAACATTTACAGGTCACATAGGCAAAGCCTGAACTCTCCATTGGTTGGAGAAGTAACCAAGGACTAAAAAATGTCAATATAAATATTGATTAAGAAATTGGCATGCTTAAATTACCCGAGGTATAAATCATACACCCTCCTTCACATATGCCATTGTCTGTAAACCACACCAATTTCCTAGTGAGGAGCAAATACAGGCATCATAAATAACCGAAATGCAGTATAGATATTTGAAATTTCTTAATCCATCGCAATACCGAACTGTTTAATTCACACACCTTACGTTAATTTCAGCATAAATTGAACTGGTTATCCACCAGAAAGGCCTACGAACCTGAATGTGGTAAAACAAACCTTAAAGCTGAAACAGCAATTTATCAAAAACTAAGCACTTAGTGACTTGTTGCACTAGTTCAAAAATAAATCTGCACAAAGTCCTCACCCTGGAAAGTTCATTACACATAGCATCAGTTATGTAAGCAGCAAAAGGGTGCCTCAGGTGAAGCAACTGCAGAAAATAGCAGAAAGCATCAGCATATGAGATTTCTATTACATAAACTAATACATTCCAAACAAAACTATCAAGTTTACCCAGTAGTATTCATCTTAAAGCTAACAATGAAGTTGCTATATATGACTCCATGAATAGCGTAGTCAAGAAACAATAAAGTTTACCAGCATGCTCAAGCTCATAAAAAATGTTTAAACTTATGATACTAATATATTTACGACCCAAACACAAAAACTCTGGGCCTGCCATTATGCCATGTATATTAATATATCACTTGCTATTCAATTTCTTGGCTAGAACCCATGTAGTTACCCCCTTATTCCTGAAAATTCACACATACTGTAGCACTCATAAACACCAGGTAAGATGAGGCAAACACATCAGGCTAACACAGTACATTAACCATGCACCAAGTTAAGAGAAACTTCAGAAGGATTTACCATGGGCGGGTATAGATGATGAAAAACATTGTCACGTTGTAGACTAAAATACAGTTTTATCTCCTTTCCAAGTTGAAAGTCTAGGAATGTTGAAGCTTGGACATTACCAATTGAAATTCTAGAAAAATGATTGCAAAAACATGTAGTGGACAGATGTCGTTTGTAATGGAAAGGAACTATGTAACTGGTAAGGCAGCAAAGTTCTGGTTTTTTTATGATGATGACTAACCAGAGGTTCTGGTTTTTTTTGAAGATCTTACAAGATTCTAAGCTGCAACAAGTTGATTAGTTTTCAACTTGTCACACATTGTAAAAAATGTTTTGATATGCTCAGTATGGCATATTGTCCCTTCAAAAAGAACAAAATGATTGAAGTTTATTTAAGTATTAAGAGTATACTTGTGTAGCAATGACGTTACTCTGCTCACGAATAAAACCAACAGGCTGCGTAACGTTAACACCAGGAAGTTTATTAGACTGTTACCCTAAAAAGCATTTTTATTTACAACTTTAATTTGTTATTCAAGAGTTCAAAAAGCATTCTCACCGTATAAATTCAATAAGCTGATTGCAAGACATGTTCATCAAAGGAAAAAAAAAGCATGCTCACCGTATAAAGTAACCATAACTAATTAAGCAATACTATCATCTAAAAACAACTTTAAAGCATAAGAAAAAACAAATTCACCTCCTCCATCGAGAAAACCAGTGACAGACTGACTGACTAGAGGTTGACGCAGAACTGGTTTACCCTGCTCATAAGGATTTTCTTCTGAGACAGCAGAACCTGAAAACCATCTTCCCTGCGGCCTAGCATCAAAAACCGGTTTACCATAATTCTTACTCTTAACAACTTCTCTTCTTCCTTTTTACTCTAGACTTTTCCAATTTGGTATCAGCAATCCAAAACTGTGCAAGAAAATCTCTATCCAACCAGTGGTGGATCCAGAAATTTCACTCGATGGGGGCAAAAAAAAAAAAAAAAATTAAAACCAATCATTTCATACTTTTTTTTTCATTATGATGAGTTTCAACAAAAAGTTACAAAATACAAATAAATATCTTCAAAAAACACAATTTTTATAAAAATAAAACAATTTTTCTACAATTGTCCTCGATGAGTTTTCATATTCTGAAAACGTTGGATAATTATCTCATCATCAACTGTATCAAATACATTTTTCTCAATATAGGTGACCAATCAATCATTCATCCATTGATTTTCCATTTGATTGCATAACCAACTTTTCACAAGATTCATTGCAGAAAAAGTATTTTCAATGATCACAGTCGCAACTAGTAAAACCAATGCAAGTTTCACAAGCTTATACACCAACGGATACAAAATGTTTTTTTTTAAACTGAACTAAAATCTTAGCCAAATCACCAATTCCTTCTAACTTGGCAAAATTCACCACAAGAATGCCTGTCAATAACATAAGTCATAGTTTGGTTTTCAAGTACCATCAACTCAAGTACAGAAAAATTAGTTGGATAAAACTAGGCAAAACGGATCAACTTATGCTTGTCAAAAGCAAAGAATGAAATACTTGGATCTAAACATGTTATACAAAGAAGCAGCTTAGTACTAACCTTAGTGAAACGAGTGTTAAGTTCTTGAAGTTACATATCTATCACTATATAAAACAATTCAACTCGATAGTGATGCAAATTTTTCACGTGCTTAACTCTTCGTTGTGGCCGCCTTCGAATTGCAAACATATCATCCATATTCAAAATGGCAATATCATGTTTTTGGCAAAATGAAAAAATTTCACTCAACAAAGATTTCCATCATTCATCTCTAAACAATTGTAACCGTTGTTTTGAAGACTTTGACTAGGGCCATAGCATTTACAATGTCTTAATCTTTTCCTTGCAATCCTTGTGACAACTCATTAGTAATTGCCAATATACTTTTCATCATATGCAAGCTAAATGCAAAATCAAAGAAATAGATTACATCTAATAGATTTAGGGATAAAATCGAATCAAGTCGAGTATTTGGTAAATCGAACTCAACTCGATCTCTATAGTACTGAGTTCGAGTTTGAGTTCAAGCCTGATTGAACCTGAGAAATCAAGTTCAAACTCGAACTCGCTACTTGAAATTGGAAATCGAGTTCGAATTCAAGTTCGTATAATCAAGCTTTTTTCGAGTTTTAGTCGAGTTTTAATCGAGTTCAAGTTCGAACTAGATTTCAAGCTCATCTAACAGGGGTGTATTTACAAATTTTATAACTTTTAAATTACAGATGACCCCTATTACTTTAAAAACTATCAACTTAACCATCAAGCTTAGAAATTCTCGCAAATATATTGAGTCGAGTTTTACTCGATTAACTACTCGAACTCGACTAGACTAATGCGGAGTCGAGTTCAAGCCAGCATCAAGTATAGTTTGAGTGGCTTGACTTGATTTTCACCCCTAAATAGATTACATGCTTCACCCATTTGTTCAAGATTTAAACCATTCCTTGCAAACCTAACAACTCTTATTCCTTTCATTTTTACTCCCAATAAAATTTTTAAAAACTAATAGATCCCCTTGCATAAAAATAAAAATCACAAAGAATATGTAATAAATATATTAGAATTAAAAACGGAGTTTTACAAAAACAAAATCCAAACTTACGTGAGGGCCGGCTATTCCGTTCTCAAAATCTCAAAGATTTATAAGGATAAAATTTAAATAAATAGAAATAGAAAATCTGAAATTTTTAAAAAATTGAGTGGGGGCCGTGGTCCCCACTCGTCATTCTTTAAATCCGCCCGTATCCAACTGAACCCCATTACAACTGCTTCCAAAGAATCGTTTTAACTGCACAGAGTTTCACTTAAATCTCCGTAAAACATTTCTCCCCACAATCGAATTAACAAACCCAGTTGCTCTAAAACCTCCTTCTGCTAAAAAAATCTTGTTTTCAAGCATTCCCCATCAAAGACTCCAACTTTTTCAGAATTACAAATACCCTTTTGCTATCTATTTACATTACTCCAAAATGCAGAAACTTTCTCAACGGTTTTACTAATCTTGGAAAAAGAATGAAACCCCATTTGCCCAGTTGACCTAAGAAACAAAACCCTATGCAATTTTTCCCATCTCTTTATTTAAGTAAATAAATAATCAAAAATAAATGATTGTGGCAATAAAAGTGAAAAAAGAGAAGAAATGAAGCGAAGGCACCAGTGAGCAGTCTCCTGGGTTCTTCTTCAACTCTCTTTTTCTTTTTCTTTTTCTCGTGTTGTATCGGAGCTTGAAGAGACAAGCGTTTCTGGATTGAAAGACACTTGTTCATTTCAGGTATTCCATACCTATGCCTGATAGTTGGGTCACGAGGAGAAGGCGCAGGTAATACATAAGCCCCTGAGTTTTGACAGATTACCTTGGGTCCAATAAATTTACTTAGAAACAGCCACGATCGTCTCTGGCAGTGGCAGAGTGCGGGCGTTTTAACTCTCGTTAAACAGCGACGGTCAATTTTATCTTTTCATATAAATAAAACCACGCCTCCGTTATTCTGCGGTTACTATTATAATGAGATTCGAGAGCTTGAGTTTATGACTTATATTCAACTCTTGTTGGATTAATTTATACCATCAATGACACTAAGCAATATAAAAATACCTCATGATATTTAAAATCACAAAAAAGATTAGGCAAAATCATAAAAATATATTTAAATATTTGTCAAATTATTGTGAGAAAATTTCTTAATAATTAATTAAATATCATCTAGTAACTTTAACAAATAAAAAATTTAAATTTAAATATATTTACTTTTAATTTTTCTTAAAATCATTTCATCATATTAAAATAATAAATAAATAAATTTCTTTCCTTATTTGTTATCAAGTAAATGGATAGATTCCTCTTTATTTCTTGCTGTTTACTCCTTTTATGTTCTTCACAGGGAAAGCTTTTATTATATTGGGTGTCAGTGGCGCTGGGAAATTGTCAAGTTTTGTGGCTTTAATTGAATTCGTTTGATTTGCTTTGAGGATTGAGATTCATTTGTGTTGACTGTTGAGTTTTTGATTGATGGATTGTGAAATATTGATGTTTGGAGTCTATTCTCAAGTGGGGTAACTATTCTCAGGTGGATGGGATTCTCAAATCTCCAGTTGGGATTTGAGAAATGTACGGGCCAGTTTGTTACATTTTTTTTTTTTAAAATGTTATTAAGAAATTTTTTTTTAAGTTGAGTTGAGTTGAATAAAACCAAATTGAATTTGAAATTGAAAATGTGTTTGGTAAAATATCGAAAATTATATCAGAGTTCGATAAAATGTTGAATAGTTGTTTGACACATTTTAAAAAAAAAGTTTTTAAGGCACAATAGTTGTTCGGTATATTTTCCAAAAATATTTAAATTATTTTTAACCTCATACATTTGTTAATTTAGCTAAACACCATAATAATAAAAGTTTGAAAATAAACTAAAGCACCTTAGCCACCCAAGAGGACAGCCAATTATTGGCGACCATCATCAGCAGCAGACACCGAGCAACACGCAACCGACTGATCTGGCTAGTCGTACACTGATATAGTGGTCGTTTTCGGCTAGATCTACAGCCAAAATCATGTTGTCGTTAACGGCCAGATCTCGACCAGAATATGGTCATCAATGGCAAGATCTCTAGCCATGGATCTGGCCGTTTTTTACTAGATCCATGGTGGATTTGGTCGAAAATGACCAGATTAACGCACGATTGGCCATATCCAACTGATCATGCATTGTTCCAGCCACCGATGACTAACGATGGTGGTCTTGGGTGGATTATTTTTCAGATTAGAAGGAGATAAAAATGAGAAGGAGAGAAAGAAAAATGCTTTCAGTTGAATAGAGTTGGATAATCAGAAAACAAATCCCACCGTCTTTTCATTTTTAGACAAAAAAAATTTATTTGGGTTAGATTAATTTTTAGAATGGATTGGATCAATAAATAAATAAACACATACCCCATTTTTTAATCCAAATAAGATAACAAAATAATGATTCATAATAGTGTAATAAACAGGAGCGTACTTACTGCAGAAGCACTTAGTAAGCTTTTTCTTTGTTTTAGAATTGTATTCATCAAATGCTTCTCAAGGTATTACGTTATGGTTCAAATAAACTCTATATTATTGATACAAAGTGCTTTTGCTTCATTCTTCACATCAATAATCAGATTCATTATAAACTTCAAAATTATGACTGACTTTTCGATCAACAATACTACATACTTATTCATCAATTATTTAGTTTTATAAACAATATGCGGTTTATGACCTTTTTAAATGAACGATTTTGCGATATGTTATAGCTAAGAAGAATAATGCAAAATGGCCTACCAAATTAGCAAGTAATTATAAACAACATGGCCTACTAATTCTATTTTTCTAGCCTCATTACTTTCCATTTCAATCAGCCTATTGTTGGAGTTGTCGACTACTTCAGCATTAATGGGTAACGGAGACGCACTGGGGTCCTGCTGTCTGACACAAGGGGCAGCGCCCAGCTTTATAGGCGGTTTTGGGCTTTTCCATGTATAACTGCTGTAGGATTTCTTTTAAGTTACTAATTCCTCTTTGGGTTGGGCTTAGGAATAAGAATCCTTGTAAAACTAGGTTTAATCTCTTAAACCTAGTATATAAACATACTTTTATCTTGTTATGGGTGTGAGAGCAATTCATTCATTGTAAACAAGAGAGGTGAGACATATTGCAATAATATTGACTTAGCTGGACGTAACCCACATTGGGTGAACTAGGGTAAATCGCGCGTATTATTTTCTTTATTTACTGTTTATTTTGTTTTACTATTATATTTTGTTCCTGTTATTGTCTC
The DNA here is from genome assembly GCA_026225825.1 of Pistacia integerrima. Taxonomy (NCBI): domain Eukaryota; kingdom Viridiplantae; phylum Streptophyta; class Magnoliopsida; order Sapindales; family Anacardiaceae; genus Pistacia; species Pistacia integerrima. The sequence continues at coordinate 30,105,527 of CM047748.1, forward strand.
TATTTCGTTCACCTATGAAGAAAGTTATAATTTTTGGAGATCTCAAGTGCTTCAAGCTTTGAGCTTGAGGGATTCATTAATGGTGAGAGACCTTGTTCTCTTTCAAAACAGTCAAGGCTGAAGATTCGTCTATTCTAGTAATTAAAACAATCTAATTCAAACTATTTTTCGCAAAAGAGAACTGATAAACTTTAGTCAATTGGTTGTTTTCTTCAATATCATAATCTATGTTTGGTCATACAGAAAAGTGATAAACTTCATTTGATGTCTGGAATACACTTGAGTATCATTTTAATGCAGAATCCAAGGCTAGAACTATAGATACAATCTTCTAAAAAAGAATCACTCAGTATCAATGAATATGTTCTTAAAATGAAAAACTATACAGAAATATATATTCATAAATTGAATATTGTAGCTTCTTTTGCTATGGGGCTTGAACTTCTGTTAACAAATAACCGTCTATTTAACCGAATTTTAACAAGCGTTAACAACCTTAACATACTTCGATTGGACCAATTCTGGAAAATAAGACTTGAAGATCTGCTTCTCCAGATTTATTTTTGGTATATTTTGATCTTGCTGCAGATTACTTGATCTTCTATACTCCATTCCGTAACATCCTTTAAAACTGGAAGCTTTGAATATGAATCTGGGAACTGGAAACTGGAAAGAACAGAGCTCTCTGCCATGAACTGAAAACTGGAAACTTTGAATATAAATCGGGAAATTTGAGTATGAACTGAAAACTGGAAAGAACAGAGTTCTCTGTCATGAACTGGAAACTGTTGATTCCGTAACATCCTCCCTGAAGCCAAGCAGTAAGAAATTACTGCTGCAGCTTGCACACCAGAAATAAACAAATCATTTCATAACAGCCATGGTCCAATCAGTGTCTTTTCAAGAGACAAAATGAAGAAAAGGATGGTTTTACGAGTTCAAATGCCCCATGTGAATGTGAAGTCCTATTTTTTATCGATGTCCATGGCTCAAAGGGCCATTAAGTTACAAGACAAGTTAATAAATAAAACCAACAAACAAAACTACATATCCTGAAACACATACATATCGAAGTCCATGGCTCAAAGGGCCATTAAGAGCCGGATTGGTTGATGTATTACATATAATATAACCCAAATAAAATTGTGTTTCTTATGAAATTATTTTTCAGAAAAGTTTGCCAAAGCACAAAGTTTCACCTTTTTAAGAACCAAAAAATATAAATAATAATTAATGAAACTCTTTGACGTTGATTGGCCATAGAAACAAAATAATCAACAGAAGAAGATGAAGAGTCATTTGTTCTCTGTCTTTAGGAAATTTAACGGAGATTCAGCATATTTATAGAGAGAGTAAAGACACTTCACTCATGCTGGAAAGACTTTAGCTAGGACGATATAATAATAAAAATATGCTAATAAAAATCAGAATGATTTACGGTTTGGTTTATAAGAGAGATTACTGCAATCATAAAACCTTTTTTTCAAAGTATAAAACTGGTGATTAGGTGATCAGGGTGGAGTTTTATTTATATAATCTCATATCATCTTGACAGTGTACAGTAGGATTTTGACGTTCGTATGGGAATGTAAATTATTGAGAATGCATGTGAATGATGAAGCCCTGCCTTGAATATGATTGATGAAACTAAGAGGTCATTGTAAGCCAAGTTATCAGATTTATGGAACAATACAGGAAATTGTACTATCAAGTGCAAATCACGAAACATCGTTCTGCACTTCTGCTGAGAACTAAACCGTAACTTCGTTGAATTTAAGTGATTCCTGAACTGGAGCTGGAGCTATGACAGTTGAATTGGACTGCTGGCTGAACTACATCTGACTGTATATGTTGTGAACTACCCTGCAAGCACTCACTGCGTTGAGCTTCGTTGAATCATCGTCTGTTAACTTCACTGTTTCACGAGCTTTTTCTTATTTCAACGACTTGTTCCCATATGTCTGTTCTCTCATTGGGCTTCTCTTCTCTTGCTTTTATTCCACGCCTCTTTTTCTTCCTTTCTCCGTTTATTGGGCTCTCCTCGTTCTTATTGGGCTTGAGCCTGCATTCTCTTGGAAAACTCTTTTACTTATCAGGAGATCACCATATATATTACAAGGCTATTTAATGCATAGGTTTCATGGGGTGTATATATATCGGTCTGGCATTGTATAATTTGTTAATTACATCTCTTGATCCATATTTATCACACCCAACTTACATTAGACATAAGTAATGTAGATGCTAAAATCTATGGTCATAGAAGCAGGGTTTGATCTCGTGTGGTTGAGACCACTGTCAATTCGTTGCACCTGCACACAAAGCAAACAAGCGTGGAGCTTACTTGGACACCAATGTGATGTCTGCCGTAAGTACTCCGACACTCAAGTCAGTAAGGCTAAATGAGACAATTTAGTGAAGGTTAGGGAAGAAAGGGTTACCAGAGGTCAAGTTGGAGACTAGAACCACGACGTAATAGTATAGCTCTCAGGAGTAAGAGCTTGGGTGCTGGTAGGTGATATTGAGGTTGAATGCCCAAACAGAAGAGTGATCCTTATTTATAGAGTAGTTGTAAGATATTTGTATTTTGGTAGAACTTTGGATCCTTAAGGGAAGAGGTCTTGTGAATAATAAAGGTCCTGATTCACTTGACTTAATAGTAATAGCAGTCATAATTTGCCTAAGATGCAGAATCTTGAACGACTTAGGATAGAGAAAAACAAAAAGAATGTTATTTACCTTGGTCTGGAAGGCCTGTCCTTAAGTGAACAGTTGGAGTCGCCTATTGCGAAAGAAAGCTGGACCTGGGGCGAGTGTTTCAGCCCATTTTGTGGGCTCTGATGAGCTTTGAATCATCATCTGTTAACTTCACTGTTCAACAACTCCTTGCCATGTTACTCTTCTCTCTTCGGGCTTCTCTTCTGTCTTCTCTTGCTTTTATTCCACAGCTCTTTTTTTTTTTTTTACTTTCTCTGTTCATTGGGCTCTTCTCCTTTTTACTGGGCTTGAGCCTGCATTCTCTTTACAGAGTATCCACTCGTGCAAAATATGAACCCCAAAACACAAGGTCACAAACCTAAGTACAACCAATTTGGTTCCTACGGGTTTAAAATTTTGAATGTGACTTTTTTCAAACAGGATAAATCCAACCTAGTAAAACCCGCAAATGATGAAGAGAAAAAGGTGTGGCAATCAAAATGTCTCACACATAAATTGGAGCTCATAATAGATGTTTAGGTAATTTTCAATCATTGAACTAATTATGGTTAGATTCTAGTTTAATAATTCTTTGAAAACTTTATTTCTTATCACTATATATATTACAAGGCTATTTAATGCATAGGTTTTACGGGATGCTGTCACATCCACCCCAAGCTCAAGTCTTACGAGGTCACATAGGTCACATATCCAATTTAACAGGTTTGGCCCAAGACTTGACCCAAAAACATCAAAGAATATGTTAAGGAATATTTTTAGAATATTCTTTCACCAAAAAGATAGTAGAATGGTACTAGAATTCTATTGCTTGTATATTTAATTCTAGTCATCCATTTCAATAGATATGTACAGATCTGAACCATCGGATGTACTTGTAAAATTCTATATAAAGGTAGTTAATCTTAGGTTTAATTGATTCTAAACATTGTATTCATTTGAGAATAATACAATAAAGTTTTTTTTCTCTCCACTATGTGTTCTTATTTCTCTTTAAGAGTTTGTGGGTTTTTTTAGGCCGACATATTATTTGTGAATTAAGGCTTCACAATTCTTCTAAGGTCGTGACTCGTGACAATATGTATCTGTCTAGTATTGTATAATTAGTCAATTACATCTCTTTATCAATATTTATCACACCCAATTGTATCTTAATTCATCACACAAAATTGTATATAATTCAATATTGATATAACTCGTAAATTGCATCTTTTGATCAATATTTATCACACCCAACTTCCATTAGACATAAATATCAATATTAAATCTTTACCTGATAGTTTAAATTTTTAGACTAGGAAATATATTAGCATAGTATTAATTAAAACCAAAGGTATCAAATAAATTCATACCTTTCAAAAAGAACAATTAAAAAGATATATATGTTCATGTGTGTATATATATATATATATATATATATATATATATATATATAGTCTTTTTAACTGTTCAACATATTATCATATAATTAATTAAACCAAGTACCCTATGAGATATATAGAAATAAAATTGAATTATATATTGGATCACTTTATTGCAAACATAAAAAGAGATGTTTACAAATGTATTAGAGAAAGAAAGATCTATTGGCATGACGTATAACTTTAAGTCGCTAATCTGATTATATCCAAAGATCTCAGTTACACATGCATACTCAATATTGGCACAACCATTAAGCTTATCCTTTCCCTTTTTCAAAAGAAAAGAAGATGAAAGGGGACAGGGCGAGATGGAAGCTTTCTCCCAAGAGAATTAGACACAATGAGACAAAAGAATCTGAGCCCACCTTTTGATTTTGTCCCACAAATGTCACACAAGAAAGCTCAGCCCACTAGATAAAAGATATGCGCGGCGAGTGAATATAGTGAACTAAAAGAAAAGACATTGACTACGTTATTTTTGAAAGAAGAAAAATCTGAACTTTACCCATTAAAGGAAAAAGACATTACTTGGAACACTTGACTCAACACCCGGCTCTCAACCTAAACAATAGAGGACTTCTCCAAAATTAATTTCATAATAATAATTTCTATGGTCTATTGGGAAATATCAAATTTGCTTCGACAATTAATTTCTATAGTTTATTATCTAAACAAAATGCATTAATTGTATTAAATACAATTAATAATCAAATACTTTTATTAATAACTAAGGCTACAAGTAGAATAATCGTGTTACATAAATCTCACAAGTTTATTCATAGAATACATTACATGAACATACAAAAACCAACTATTCTCTTACATTAAACAGTAGTTGAAATGACAAGATCAAAGTGACACTATCAAAAAGACGATCTAGTATTAGAAGATGAACCAGTTATGAAGAGAATAGCTGTCTCATAATCAAGATAATCAATCTCTCTATAGTTGTCTTGCACAACAAAAGTTTTGCAATCCGATGCTCTAATATTCCCTGCTAATTCAATTGCTACTTCTCTCATTGTAGGTCTCTTTTTCCCATTTGGGTTCAAGCATCTTCTTGTCAGATTAGCAAATTTCATAATCTCTTCTTTTCCACCCTCTTTCAAAGCTCTAGTGTCAAGGACTTCGAATATACGATTTTCTTCCATTGCACTGTGAAAATATGCCACTAAACTTCTATTCTCTTCAATGTTGGTTGAACGAATGGACTTTTCTCCACTCAAGAGCTCGGCAAGAACTACTCCAAAACTATAAGTATCACTTTTTTCTGTAAACTGACTTGATTGGAAATACTCTGGATCTACATATCCAAAAGTCCCTTGTACATGAGTAGTCAAATGAGTATCAACTGTAATAGATCTTGAAGTCCCAAAGTCGGACACTTTTGCTCTATATTTTTCATCCAAAAGTATGTTTGTCGACTTGATGTCTCGATGATATATAGGTATAGAAGCCCCTGAATGCAGATAGTACAAAGCACTTGCAACTTCTGTGGCAATACGTAAGCGCATTTCCCATGTAATTGGAAACTCTTCATTTTCCTCGTTTATATGGTGAAAAAGAGTTCCATTAGGAATGAACTCATAGACTAAGAGAGGCACTTCTGTCTCTGACTCCAAGCAACACCCTAGTAATTTTACCACATTTCTATGATTAATTTGTGATAAAATCACCACCTCATTAATGAACTCTTCAACTTTCTTTTTATCAACTATCTTGGACTTTTTAATTGCAACTATTCGTCCTTCTGCCAACATTCCCTTATATACAGTACCTTGACCACCTTGACCAAGGATACAATTGGTATTATATATAATTATCGGTGGCCTTTTTCAATTCCTTTGAAGCAAACAATTTTGTTTTCACAATGTTTCCTTCATTATTGGAAGCCAAGCGCTGTTTTAATAATAAGCCACCATTTCTTTTGAAGAATATTTGCTTCAACTTGACTGCTTTTCTTCTTTTTATGAACTTGTACAACCACCATGCTCCAATTAGAAGTAGCAACATTCCAACCGCAACACTGCAACCTGCCCAACTCAAGGATGAATATACATGTATATATTTATATGTATAACAATATCAAGTTTTTGTCTAAGTGCATAGAACAATATTTTGATTAATAACTAAAAAAAAAAAAAATTGTTAAACAGCGTATGCATACCTATGATTATCGAATATTTGACTGGAGCGTTTCTTTTCAGGAGTTGATTTAAACTTTTAGATGAGGGGCACTGAAATTCTTGAAATGTCTTATAAGGAAAAAGACTATGACCATCAGGTCATTTAGAGCAATTACTATTTCTCGTTGTATTACAAATCAAGTCACCTGCACAATTAACTTAAAGAACAAAAAATGATTAATCTTCCCTTCTGCAATTTGATTATGCATGAAAGTTTCGAAAACAAAATGGAAGGATTTTTGTACCTGAACATCCTTGGTAGTAGTCTGACCTTTGGTCATCGCAAACACAATAATAATCCCCAGAGTTTAATTGTATTAAACATATTTTATCCTCATTACAAGTTGTCTGCGAAGGATTAAATAGCTCCACACATCTCCCTATTTTTTTTCCCCAGTCGAGGCTTACAGGAACAACTTTATCCCTGAAGACAGAACCAGAACGATTTGACAATAGGTAGTCCGCCTCGAGCCATTCTTTGTCAGCTATGAAGGGCGACTTGGTGCATCCCTGAAGCTGGGGAAAATTGCTTAATATATTTCCACCATCAAACGTTTGATTTGGAGAACGCCTGCACCACAAGTCACAGCAGCTATATCGTTTATTAATATCACAGTTACAGAAAGAGTGGTACTCACCGCTGGTATTCATTGGATCACAACCGAAGGCGATTAACATATTGTAGGTCTTTGAAATGATGAAGGGACTGCCTGAAAGTTTTTGAAGAAATTTCTGGCTGTCACTTAAAATATTTCCATCAGTGTTGACAACAGCCCTTTGGCTTGAATAATAATGGAAACCCTTCGAAAATAAACCGTATGATAGTTCCATATTGATGCTAGTTAAGAAAGCTCTTGGAGAGTCAGAAGAGTTGTCGCAAGTTACTTCAAACCACTTATTAAAGTAGCAGCTCAATTATTGCTCTTAAGAAAATAAACCAATTTTTGAACGGAGATAATTTCACCTAATTGCTCTTAAGAAGAGCCCAATTAGTCTTTATGTCGAACCTCAACTATCTATATATAAATTTATTTATTTATTTTTTGTTGGTGTAACAGCAAAAGATGAACATTGGACAGCTATTAATTCTCTTTTCCTTTTGGAAAATTAATAAAGATTTGACGTGATCAGCTCTTTCACATTTTCTTCAGTCTTCCTCCTTTAGACTTATGCTTTCTCTAAAAGTTAGAAATTATGCAGGAAAGTTGTGAGATAAAAATTACTTTGGGCAATTAATGGTAAATTGTTTTTATATGTTCACATGGTTCACACACTTGATTGAGTGTGAACTCCTTTATCTGATGGCTTTCTATGAAGAGAACTTGATAGGAAAAGTTATTGTATACATTAATTAAAAGAGTAAACGATTTTTTCCCACCTAAGGTTTGCCTTAATGACACTTTCTCATCCAAAAAGTTTCAAAATACCATTTTTCACTCAAAGTTAATATTCTATTACTACACAAAGCTGATTTTCATAGCAAAAATTCTCTCTGTCACCATCACTTGGACCTCCAGTCTCCTCTCTACAATACCTCTCTGACTTTGACACTTGATTTCTCACCGATTGCTGGCTACTGTAAAGTTAGAGTTTCCTGTTCTTAGATTATTTACAATTGATTCCCATGGTGAATATTCAATCAATTACCACCATTTGATCCATGACCTTGGGTGGGAAAAAGTTGTTTACTTTTAATAAAAAATATTCTATTCCAAATTATGAAACATGCTTTGGTTTATAATACCGAGTCAAAAAGCTTTCAGTGGTCAACAAAGTTCTGGTTAATTCAATAGTATCTTTAATCTCTACTTGTAAAATAATATTAAGTGGAAGACCTAGATTGTATTTCTCTAATTTTATTTTGACCTATTTATGCTTTACTGATAATATTCATGGGTAACGACCCTTGCGAAGTCCCATATTAAGTGTTGACCAATTGCTTTAATTTCTTTGGTCAGGAAATTAATTGTTTAATGAGTATTAAGGTAATTGACTGGACTTTTAAGGGGGGCCAAACTTTTTCCTCATGGAAACACATATCACTTTTGAATTATTGAATGAATTATGTCACCTATGTGATGTGTGTTTGAGGACGTGTTATTAATATGATTTAATATTATTGGACTATTCAGAATAAAAGATGAGAACGGAGGGTCAAGAAAAAGGGATTATTGTATAGGTATTACACAACTAAGTTGCTTAAGGTGTTAAATTGTAGATAATTCGATAAGTTTGAAATATGTGATCAACTTTATTTAGTTTAAACTACTGGATAGACCCCTTGATTCTAACATTCGTTAACTATGTAAGGGCAGAATGGGTATATTTTAATTTTTTTTTTTTTTTTTTTCAATAAAGAGTATTTCGTCTTTACATAAAAAATGTTGTTTCAAAGTTAAGATTTAATAAACGACTGTTAATTTGAGGAGAGTATTTCCTTGTATTTAAAAGTTGAGGATTTTGACCCTGCCGGACCAAAAGCTTAGACTAGAGCACATTGAGTCTTTCTCTCTGCAAGATGACATAAAATTTAATGCAAGCCATTGTACACTTGTAAATTGTTAAGAGGATATCTTTTTTTTTTTGGTCAGAAAATTAAAGTGAGAAAAATAGAGGAAATTAAAGAAAAAACAAGGAATAACTTGATTTTTTTTTTTTTTCTTTTTTTTTTGTTGTTGGGGGGTAAAAGGTAATTTACAAAGAATGAAAGAATGTGTCCCCAAAAAGAAGACCCCTACAAAAGTCAAGATCCTTAGACAGGCCCAAGAATCAAGCAAAAAGATCTAAGAGAAGATGCATGGATTTACAATCCACAAGAGCAAGCATCCTAGCCTCCGAGAATAAAGCAGGCCAACTGGACAAACAAAAACAACTGCTGCACAATTTGTACACAACAAACCAGCCTCCAAACCGGTCTGCATAAGCTGTACGCAGCAAGCCAAGCAACAAAAACAACCAAGAATAACTCAGCACAGACAGATTCAGAAAACACCAACAGCAGCCCATACACAACACAAGCCAAAGGCAGAAGGAATAAACCATGCAGCACAATCCCAGATGAAAGACTCCAGAAATGTATTAAAATCATAGGACCTGCAATGCCAGCAGCAAAGGTACCTGCAAAACACACACACACACAGACAAAAAAAAAAAAAAAAGGAAGTTAAACTGCCCAGGCTTTCTTCTATATATCCAACTCGTGGCTAGAGTATTTAGTCGAGGGAGAAAGTAGTTTGTAGTTTATTTCCATTACTATCGGATTACCGATAATGTTTACATTTTCAGTAAATAATTTATTTCTTTCCATCTATTTATAGATTCTAATCTTGTTTTGCATCTGATAGGATAAACCTTCTTTAAAGCAATATGTAATCTCATTCAAATCATGTATATGTTAAAAAAAAAAAAAAAAAAAAAAAAAAATTCAGTTGCTCTACATATTTTTTTACTGTGGCATGTTGGGTGATGTCAACGCACTTTGGGTAGCCTGACGTTTAGTTGGACTTAATTATAAAATTAGATATTGTTGAATATTTTTGTCAAACTTATATATATATTATGTGTGCACTATAGTTGTGTATGTGCACAGGTATGTTAGACATTTGCATGTTTTAGATTTTTTTCACATTTTATTTTCGAGTGTGTGCACACTCTTTTTTTGTGCTAATATCGCATGTCTAACTCACTTTGACACATGTTGCATGATTTACTTAACAGTTAAAATATTTTCTTTTTATCTTTTATACTGTCATTTGGATCATTTACAAGTGTCCCAATATCCTTTAGTGGTCCAGGTTAAATCAACATTTTCCCCTTTTTGGTTATCGTCCTAAACTATAGCTGAAAACATTTCTATTTTTGGACCAACACATGTTAGCCTTTGTCTGCTGACTTCGCCAAAATTGGAGTGCACAAATTTGGGTTTATTTTCTCCATTCTTGCAATTTGTTTGGCTAACCTTTATTTTTGTTTTTGCTTTGTGCTCTGAAGCTTTCAGAGAGTTTATCTCTTAAAGGTTTCCCATACGTTTTTGTGCCAAACACTTATCATCCTTCATCTTTGTTGAGCTAAAAGGAAGTTCATCTTCTTCCTTGTTTGTTTTTCTTTTTGAACCTGAATATCTATTTTGTTGGTGCTTTGAACATTTCAGAGAGTTGTTCTTGGTTAGGTTCTTTTATATGGGTTTGTGCTAGGAACTTTCTTGTTTATATTTATTGTTGAATGGTGGTTGGAACATGGTTCCTTTGCTGCTATTAGAGCGTGTCTTCAGCGATTGAAGCTTGTGTGGAGCTCAAGCGTTTTCCAAGAGTGAACTTGGTTTGAAGAGATCCGTAGAGCAACAAGACATTAGAGATTCAAAGGGTAGTGTTTAATGTAACCAGATCAGAGAATTCTCTTTGTTGTAGCTAAAATCAACTTTGAACTATATCTTATAATGTTTATTGATTAGTGGATTTGCTTCGATCTAGATAAGGTCTCATGGATGTAGGCTAAAAGTGGCTTTAGCCAACCTATGTATATGCTGATATGCTTTACATTTACAACTTCTTATTATTATTGATTTGTTGTAAACCTATCTGTGTTAACACAATTTGGTAAATCATTCGACTACATCTTTGAAAATAGGTATCTAAACATTAAATAGAGTTCATCAACTCTAACAGACATGAGCAATATATTTAATTTTTCCTCCAAATATAGTTGCACCCATCCTCTTGCACTCTAACATTTCCAAAACCAAAAATTATACGTAAATATTTATAAATGCCCTCTCTCCTTTGACTTCAGCCACATATAGAACATAGGACACGAAGCACTCAGAACCTCTACGAAAAGAGAAGTGGTTTTTTTCAATTCATAATTTTACATAGAGGACTTAGTGATAAAGAAAAGTCTCATAATTTTACACAGAGGATGGAAACTTCATAAATCAATTCTTATGTGAAATGAATTAATGGGACACGCCTATTGAGAAAGTGACAACATCAATAAACTATCTAGCAAAGGTTAAACTATTCTCAAACTAAGTAGTTAACTCACCGTGAACAAAATTAGTCTCTTCAATATTCATATGGTACATACTTGAGCCGCATCTTGAAGATCTGATCCCTCCCAATTCAGCTGTTACCTCTCTCATTGTAGGTCTATTTTTTCCATTTAAGTCCAGACATTTTCTTGTGAGATTGGCGATTGTCATAATCTCTTCTTTTTCACCTTCTTTCTTAACTCGAGCATCAAGGATTTCAAACAGACAATTTTCTTTCATGGCGCATAGAAAATACGCAGCAAGATTTCTATCTTCCTCGACAATAGTTGAACGAATTGGCTTTTGTCCAGTTAAAAGTTCAGCAAGAACTACTCCAAAACTATAAACATCACTTTTCTCAGTAAACTGGCGGCTCGACCAGAAATACTCTGGATCAAGGTACCCAAAAGTCCCTTTTACTTGAGTGGTCAAATGAGTTTGATCAACTGCAATAGATCTTGAAGTTCCAAAATCCGACAGTTTTACTCTAAATTTTTCATCCAAAAGTATGTTTGTGGACTTAATATCTCGATGATATATAGTTATGGAAGCAGCTGAATGCAAATAGGTTAGCACACTTGAAACTTCAAAGGCAATTCGTAATCGTAGTTCCCATGTGAATGGAAACTCCTCATTTTGGTCATGTAAATATTGAAAAAGATTTCCATTAGAAACGAACTCATAGACTAAAAGAGGCACTTCTGTTTCCAAGCAACACCCTACTAGTTGAACTACATTTCTGTGACTAATTTGTGATAGTAATATAACCTCATTAATGAATTCTTCAATTTTACTTTCATCCACTATCTTGGACTTCTTAATAGCTATAATTTTTCCTTCCGACAACATCCCTTTATACACAACACCTTGACCTCCTTCACCAAGAACTCGATTGGCATGATAATTGTCGGTGGCTTTTTCCAATTCCCTTGAGGTAAACAATTTTGTTTTCTCAACCCTCCCACCATTTCTTGTAAATAACTTCTGCTTCAGTTTGATTGCTTTCCGTTTTTTTATATACTTGGACAACCACCATCCTACAGTGATAAGTAACACCATTCCAAGCCCAGCACTAAAACCTGCACAATTCAAGGAAAAGAATACATCATAAATATTCGCGAGTTTTGCGTTAATGGTACGAAAGAAATGTAATGTATGTTGAAACAGAAGGACAACGATACTGGATACCTATGCTGATTAAATATTTGACTGGAGTTTTTTTAATAAATATATCGCCAGAACTTCGTGAAGGAGAGCACCATGTTTCTTCATATTCACTTTGACGAGGTTTATAACCATAAGGACATTCGGAGCAACCGGTGTCGTTCTTCGAAACACAAAGCAAGCCACCTACACAAAGTTTAATCATAATTACAAGTAAATGACTGTGGCTATAAACATAATTAATAGAGTAAATCTACCTTTGCATCCTCCATAGCTTTCAGATCTTTGATTATCGCAAAGACAAAAATAGTCTGAGTTTAATTGAATGACACAGTAATCATCTTTGTTGCAAATTGTTTTGTGTGAATTATAGAGTTCCACACATGAACCTCCGTATTTTCCCCATTCCAGAGTTGCCGGAAGGACTTCTTTATCTTTCAAAACGTAAGGATTTTTTAGGTAGTTTGATTCAAGCCAAGTTTTATGAACCATGAAGGCAGAACTGCACTCCTTGGGAAAACCTTCAGAATAAATTTCTGACATGTTTACATTGTCTAACTTACGGTTTCGAGGAAGGGTGCATAGGATATCACAGCAATCATCTTTTTGCGTAGGAGCACAAGTACAAAAAGAGTGGCAGTGACTCAGGGTTGAATCTTTCTGATTGAGATTGAGGTAGTTTTCGCAACCAATGGCAGTGAATATATTGTCTGTATTCGAAAAGGAAAACGGGCTCCCGGACAGGTTGATGCTTGAATTGCGGGGGAAGTTGACGATTATAGAGGAAGAAGAATGAAGAATTCCGGTTAATTCTAGATGGACGCTGTTTAGGAAAGCTCTTGGAGAGCCAGAAGAATTGTCGCAAGTTACTTCAAACCACTTGTTGAGGTAGCAGCCTTCACCGATTCCCAAAGGGTATGATATTTTGACATTGCCACAGCTATTTGGACATAAAATTTGTGATGCTTTGATTTGCCAAAGTAGGAGAAGGATGTGAAACATTAACACCAGACGATGAGGATGAACAGCCATTATTGATTTCTGAATGGAATATTAATGGAGATTGAACACATTTATAAAATCCCTGCTGTAAAACGATTGGCTATAAGTGCGCAAGGTGCTGCCGCCAGACTTAAAGTTTCTTGCAAGACTTTTGTTTTCTTTCGCAAAGATCAAATTCTCTTTCGGAAATTTAATAATAAAATTTTGTCCATTTCGGAAAGTTTTTTTTGACTATTGCGCGCACCGACGTCTTATCTGCTAACCAAGTTGGTAAAACGTGTTTCATGATTTGTTATATCATATTTTATTATCATCTTGGGTAATAGGTTGAATTATTGTATCCTTGTACAGTTTATGATTTATTTTATATGTTATTGATCTTGATATTTAATATATGCATAAGTGATTTCTCACGGCGCAAAATCATTTCTAAAAACAATTTCAGCGTGTTAATGACTATTGGACTAAATAAAATGTTAAGCTCACACCTTTTAATTGGTTATATTTTTTTAACCAGTTTAGAGATTCATGTTCTTGGAATAGTTGGTTTGAATTTTAAACCTACATGCTTATCATTTTGTTTGCTATGAAATCCGTGAAACGAAAAATCTTAAACTGAGACTTTCTACACCAAAACTATTCTTTTGAACGAGGATATGTGTGCTTGGACGGTCCACTACCCAAGATTTGCCTCTATGAAAAAAAGGTTAGTAAAAAAATGAATAAAACACAAAAATCATGTTAAAATAAATAAATAAATAAAAAATGCAATCACCCAAACCGAAAGATATTGGTGATTAAGCTATAACTGAAACGAAAAACTGAAGAAATAAAATTCTGTGAACAATTGTGATTTTTCTGTTATTGAAGACAAGTACCAACTCTTTTATAGTTGGTGAACAATGTAGAAAACACAGCGTTTTGAACAGACAAGACTCTAAAACGCTGCGTTTGATCTTCTTTGGACCATTACAAAGTAAACCCCCTTTCTTTACACCATCGTAGATTAACCCCATTCAAACATATAGGACAACTCTTCTACACTTTATCTAATATTCCCTCTTAAACTAAACTTCTCAACTCTTCTACACTTTATCAAATATTCCCTCTTAAACAAAACTTCTCTCTTAACATTCCAGATAAACCTCATTCTAACATACAAGGAAATTCTTCTACACTTTATCTAATATTCCCTCTTTTGATTACTGCCTTCTATTACTTCTGCATTTTTTGCTATATCAGTCTACTAACACATTCAGCTTCTGCATTGTTCTCTTAGTTAGTTTTCAAAAAAAAAAAAAAAAAAAAATTCTACTAGCACATCGAGCTTTCTGCATTTTACTTCTACATGTTCTGCTATATCATTCTACTAACACATTCAGCTTCTGCAGTGTTCTCTTAGTCAGTTTTCTGCTGTGCTTCTACTGCATTGTTTCTCAGTCAGTTAACTCAGGTAATTCTATAGTTACATTCAACTTATCCCTCAACATTTGAAACCTTGCTCCAGATAAAGGTTTGGTCAGAATATCTGCTTTTTGGTACTCAAACGCAACATACTGCATTGCTACAGCATGTACCTTCCTTGCAACCAGCTCTCTCACATAGTGAACCTCAATTTCTATGTGTTTAGTACTGGCATAAAAAACAGGATTTGAGGAGAGAGCCTCTGCACTCATATTATCGCACCAGATCACAGGATCATGCTTGATATTAACATTCAACTCTTGAAATAACTGCTATATGCAGACAACTTCTGTGGCAGCTTGACTGAGTGACCTATACTCAGCTTCTATGGATGAGAGGGACACTACTTTCTGCTTTTTGGAACTCAATTGAACAAGATTATTACCAAGGAAGATGGCATAACCACTAGTAGATCTACGGTCATTAATATCACTTGCCCAATCAGCATCGACATAGGTTTCTAGCTCCAGATGTGAATGTTTTGTAAACTGCAGGCCATGGTTCAGAGTTCCTTTAATGCACCGTAACACCCTCTTGCATGCTACCCAATGTGCTATAGTTGGATGCTGAAGAAACTGGCTTAATTTATTCACCGTGAAGGCTAAGTCAGGCCTGGACAGTGTTAGGTATTGTAATCCTCCAATGATGCTCCAATAAAATGTAGGTTGGTCAAACAACTCTCCCTCTTCTTTGCTGAGTTTAGTTCCAACACTCATGGGGGTTGAACCAGGATTACAACCAGCCATATTTGCCTTTTCTAGTAGATCTTGTGCATATTTGGACTAAGTGAGAAGTAGTCCAAAAGCATTTCTTTTAACCTCAAATCTAAGGAAAAAGTGAACTGGACCCATCACCTTTAATGCAAACTGACTATTCAGGTCTTGGGTTACCTTAGTGATAAGATCAGGAGCATTTTCAGTTACTAAAATATCATCAACATAGGCCAATAGATACACTACCACTGATCCAGCATTGTAGAAGAATAGACTCACATCTGAAGTGTTGTTTTTAAATCCCCAAGACAGGAGGGTTGTTTTCAGTTTATCAAACCAGGCCCTAGGGGCTTGCTTTAGACCATATAATGCCTTTCTAAGCTTGCACACTTGTGGTGGATGAGTGGGTGAAGAAAAACCTTCAAGAGGCATCATGTACACTTGCTCTGTAATATCCCCATTCAAAACTACGTTGTTCACATCCAACTAATGAATCTCCCAACTGTGATGAACTGCCAAAGTGAACATTATTCGAATAGTAGCAGCCTTGACCACTGGTAAAAAGGTATTAAAGTAGTCTAGGCCAGGGGTTTGTTGAAACCCTTTAGCCATAAGCCTAGCTTTATACTTCTGCAGTGTCCTATCAGAGTTAAGCTTGGTTTTAAATATCCACTTGCAGCCAACTATGTGCATACCTTCCTTATGTGGAACTAACTCCCAGGTTTGATTGTCAAGTAGAGCTTGATACTCCTTCTCCATAGCAGACTTCCATTCAGGAATAGAGAGAGCTTCTTTAACTTGTTGAGGTTCCCTGAGAATAGGCTGAGTAGTGAGGAAAGCTTGAGCTGATGATTGTACATTTCTGGAGTTAAGCCGTGTAACCATATGATGTATATTAGTAAAAGAAATACCAGTGTTTGGTGCTGTGATAGGTAGTACAACTTCTAGATTAATACCACGATGAGCATTAGGAATGATATTTGAAGTTGTCACGACTGAAGAATGTGCAGGTACACTATGTGCATGGACTGGAGAGCCAGTAAGTAGTACAACCTGCTCATATGTTAGAGATGCAGTGGGTATGTCTACACTGATATTCTTCTCGGTAGTACTTCTGGAAGATACTGTGTTTATATTAACATCCCTACTAGTATCTTCTGAAAATTCAGAAGGTAGGCTAGTGACAGTCGTGTCAATAGTCCTGCTAGAAGGAATTTCTATATAGCCAGGGATGAATTAGGCAGATGATGATCTTAAAGGAATAGAGTCAGACTCTGAGTTTGATACAGTACTAGAAGCACCAAAGTCTGTAGCACCAGAAAAACTAGATATGAAAGGAAACTCCTCTTCATTAAACTTCACCTGTTTGGCCACAAAAATTCTTCCAGAGTTTGACATACATTTATAGCCTTTGTGAGATAGACTATAGCCTATAAATATGCATTTTTCAGTATGAAATGAGAGTTTATGTTTACTGTAGGGTCTGAGATATGGAAAACAACTACATCCAAAGACTCTAAGATAATGGTAATTAGCTTCTTGCTGTATCAATATCGTGAGAGGAGATACAAAGTTAAGCACATTGGAAGGCAGTCTGTTAAGCAGATATACTGCTGTGGAAAAGGCCAGTCACCAAAAATTGAGTGGCATGCTAGCATGAGCTAGGAGAGACAGGCCAAATTCAGTAATAGACCTATGCCTTCTTTCTATTCTTCCATTCTGCTGGTGTAAATAAGGACGGGGATGCTTGAACATTATGCCATGTTGGCTGAGATACTTAGAAAAAGACCGAAACTCCCAACCCCAATTAGTTTGTAGACTTTTAATCTTAGCTCTGAATTGTTTTTCTACAAAAGTATGAAACTGAGTAAACACTTCAAATGCTTCAGACTTGACTTTAAGTGGATAAATGCATGTAAATCTGCTGAAATTGTCCGAGAAGATTATGTAATAGCGATACCCTTCTCTAGACAATATTGGGGTAGGTCCCCACAAATCTGAATGTATTAATTCCAATGGAGCCTTTGCTCGTGATAAAGAAATAGGAAAACTACATTGTTTTAACTTCCCAAACAGACATGCTTCACAAACAGAACTTGCATTGTAATCAGATGAATGTTTTACATGCGTTTTATTTAATACAACTTGTAGGGACTTAGCATTAGGGTGCCCAAGTCGAGCATGCCACAATAATGAAGAAGCAGAAACATCATCTGAAATATTGCTAGCAGGAGTTTTATTTGATACAAAAGATGTAATGACAGACTTATTAACTATTGGAATCACAGCAGAAACAGCTTCTAATTTGTTACTGGAGAGCATTAGAGGACCAAGTAGAACACCAGAACTGGAAGTATCAGTAGAAACATCAATAGCAATGTTAGAACATTGAGATGGAACCTCCAACTGGTACAGGCCATCCTTAACTGTACCTTGAAAAAGTATCAGCTTGTTGCTTCTATCCTTTATCACACAATGATCAGAATAGAATTCTACTATCACATTATTGTCCCGTGTTATTTGTGATATACTCAATAAGTTCTTGGCAATTTTTGGAACAAATAAAATGTTTTGAAGATGCACAAGTCTATTTGAATTAAGTGATACGAGTAACATTGTACCTGTATGAGTGATCTGCAGAGATTCACCATTGCCAACCTGAAGCTTGAAACCACTTGAATAGTTGGTCCTGTTCACCATTTTAGATGGATCAACAACCATGTGATTGGATGCTCCTGAGTCCATGTACCAGGGCTGATCCTTCACAGTTTATGGTGTTGCCATATGAGAACCTAAGGCTAAGTTCACATCAAGGTTTGCAACAGGATTAGTATATACTATATTAACTAGAGAACCAGTAGAATTGCTGATGTTGATTGAACCCTTGAGGAAGACAGGTGGTATTAACAGCTCTAGGTGTAAACTTATTTCCCAGAGGACATCCATAAGCAGTGTAATCATGATGAGCTCCAGCATCAATATGGAAAGATTTATCCTGAAAATTTGTCCCAACAAAGAGAGCTTGTGCTTGTACATGATGGTTGGATGCTGTTGGAAATCAGGAATGAGTTGAACCAGGTACAAGATATGATTGATTATGACCTGCATTAGGAAATCCAGTTGTAGAGAACACCTAGTAATCCTGATCAAATCTGTGGAAGCAGTGAATAGCTGAATGGTTGGGCTTTCCACATACTTGACACGTTAATCTTTGCCTACTATAGCCTTTTCCTCTTCCTCGACCTCTAGAAAAAGGCATAAAACCTCCTGAGAAACCTTGTGGTGCATTGTTAAAGGCCATTCTATCATACTTAGTTCTGTAATTTCCCAAATGATTCAGTCCTGGAACTCCATTGAAGTGTTAAGAGTATCCAGGTCCAAAGTTAACATTCTGAGGAGGTTGTGATTGTTGAGCTGTCATTCTAACTTGAGGATAGACATTTGCTGCTGAGTTTATCAGATGAGGTTGTGATTGTTGAGCTGTCGTTCCAACTTGTGGATAGAAATTTGCTGCTGAGTTTATCATACCAGGAGAGTGATTTTCCACACTTCTTGAATTATTTTGAGCACTGGAGGTAGATCCTTCAACTATACCACTTTTAGAGGCCATTAAAGTAGATGCCATTTGTTCATGAAAGTGCAGCAATGCACTTTTCTGTTTCTCCAAACACATTTCATGTTTATGAAGCAGAAATTGTGCTTCTTGAAAATTCGTATGACTTACATTGGATACAAGATTGGCTACTACTGCATCATACTCTGAGCCTAAACCATCCAAAATGTATAACAACAACTCTTCATCACTAATGTGTACTCCACTATCATTCAATTCATCGCCTAACTCCTTCATTGTTAAAATACAGTCATTCGTGATTTCTGACTCCTTTTTAGTAACTTGTAATAAGTTTCTAAGATGAAGTGTTTTGGCCTTTGAAACGGACTGAAAATGTAATTCAAGTGTATGCCAAATCTCATATGCACTATTACATTTCGATACATGTCTAAACATGGATTCTGAAATTGATGAGAGCAACCAACTTGCTAAGAACTAATCAGTTTTCTTCCAATTGAAATACTTAGGGTTTGGTTGTTCAATTGAATATTCAGTACCTTCTACTTTTTCCATTACAAACAGAGTAGGACAAGGATTTGTACCTAAAATGAAGCTATCTAGCTCATGAGAGGCTAGGGCTGATACAATTTGAGAGCGCTAGTAGTTATAGTTCTTTTCTACTAGCTTTACGAAAAGATTTGGAAGTGAGGAGTGACTTGTAAAATTTTGAGATCTGCCATTACTAAGCTGTTCTGCATCAATCTTGGAAGAGTTAGCAAAGGATTCAGAGTTCGTGTTTGCCATCAACGTTAGTCTTTGGCTCTGATACCATGAAAGATATTGGTGATTAAGCTGTAACTGAAACGAAAAACTGAAGAAATAAAATTCTGTTGAAAAACAAGTGTGATTTTTCTGTTATTGAAGAAGACAAGTACCAACTCTTTTATAGTTGGTGAACAATGTAGAAAACACAGCGTTTTGAACAGACAAGACTCTAAAACGCTGCGTTTGATTTCTTTGGACCATTACAAAGTAAACCCCCTTTCTTTACACCATTGCAGATTAACCCCATTCAAACATACAAGACAACTCTTCTACACTTTATCTAATACAAACTAACTACTCACAAATAATTCAAATCAATATTTAGGTATTATATAGGTATTGAACTAATTACCATTAGATGTTTGATATATTTTTCTTGTATTAGTTAATGACTATCCTTAAATTAGTTACATTTTTTTTAACCAGTTTATGGACATGTGCTCTTGGACTTGGTTTGACTTTAAACCTACATGCTTATCACCTTGTTTACTATGAAATCCATGCAATGAAAAATTTTGAATCGAGACTTTCTATACTAAAACTATTCTTTTGAATGAGGATATGTGTGCTTGGATGGTCCACTGCCCAAGATTTGCCTCCATAAAAAAAATGTTAGTAAAAACACGAATAAACACTAAAATCATTTTAAAATAAAGAAAAAATGCGATCACCCAAACTAACTACTCACAAATAAATTCAAATTGATATTTAGGCTATTTATAGGTATTGAACTAATTATCATTAGCTGTTTGATATATATATATATATATATATATATATATATATATATATATATATATATTCATCAAACCCATTTGTCTATAACTCTAGAACGTCAGGATTCTTCCATCAAATTTACTCACATGCGACAGAACTAAAAAAATAATAATATAGTATGCGTTTGGTTTAATATTTTTATCCCTATTCTGGATCCTATTTTTCAAATAGCGTTTGGTACAATATTCTCAAAATATTACCCTATTTTTTTTAATTACATTTTAACCCCATAAGGTTATTAATTTCACTAAATACCCCCAAAAAAAAGTTTAAAAAAAAGTTTAAAAATTAAAAACAAAAACCCCCATCAACTCAACTTGTCGTATTCCTAGAACCACCGTCTGGTGATAGCCGGAACAGACAACGCAAACTTCCTTCCACTCCGTAAATGGCCGGAAGTTCACCGTTGTGGCCTTTTCCTGGCCAGGATCCACCACTGACGGCCGGAAAGGCGATTCGCCGCGCCGACGGCCAAAGAAAATGGCCGCGTTGACCGAAAACGACGGCCACATCTTTGGCCCGCCGGCCGACGGCCAAAGATGGCCGCTGCTTGGCCTTTTCCTACTGCCGACGGCCGGATAACAAATCAGATCGGCCTTTTCCTGGCCAGGATCCACCATGGATCTAGCCGGAAAAGGCCATAACGGCGTGTTACGGCACGATCCGACAAGTCTGTGCCGTAACGAAATTTTGCGGCCAGATTCCGGCGGTAGGCCTGGAATCACAGCGTGGTGGGGGTGTTTTTGTCATTTTACATGTTAGGGTCTTTAGTTAAATTAGTAAACCTAAGGGCTTTTTTATAAATTTTTAAAATTTACCTCGTAATACTCCCATATCCAATAACTCAATACTATCCCTAAAATCCTATCCAAAATACTAAACCAAACGCACCCATAGTGATCCTAGCATTTGAAATGAGTAATTATTTTATTTATAATCTATCAAAACCCTAATCAAACACGTCGTCAATTAACATTCATCAAACCCATTTGTCTATAATTCTAGAACGTGAGGATTCTTCCATCAAATTTACTCACATCTGACATAACTTAAAAAATAATAATATAGTGATCCTAGCATTTGAAATGAATAATTATTTTATTTATAATCTATCAAAACCCTAATCAAACACGTCGTCAATTAACATTCATCAAACCCATTTGTCTATAATTCTAGAACGTGAGGATTCTTCCATCAAATTTACTCACATCTGACATAACTTAAAAAATAATAATATAGTGATCCTACCATTTGAAATGAGTAATTATTTTATTTATAATCCATCAAACACGTCGTCAATTGTCATGATTTTAAACCTCGAATTCCAGTCTCTCAACTCTTCTCCGTTTTTTTCCAGTCTCATTTATCTGCTTCAAGAGAAAGGATATGTTTTTAAATAAGGTAAAAGGGAGCATGATTTTTTTGTTTACACTAGACTAATTAACTGGTTTTGACTTGACCCTCCTGCGGTTTTGACTTGACCCCGCTGACATTTAATCAAAAAACAAGGATCCCCTGAGATTTCAGAAATCACAAAAATACCCTACCATTAGTTAGCCGTTATTGAAATGTTAGAATTTATAATATACAGGTAAATCTCGATAAATTAATATCCTTGAGACCATGAAAATTTATTAATTAATCGATGTATTATTTAATCGTATAAATTAATAATTTATTAAGGCATTTTTTATTTTCTTTTTTCAAAACATTGAATTTAACGCATGTCCATATAGTGTACAATTAATGTGGTGTAGGGAATTGGAAATAACATCACCAGCCTAGCTTATAGCTAGTAGTTAATATGGTATAGGGAAAAGCTCTCAAATGCCTCCTAATTGAGTCATATATATATATATATATTATGATGTATAAAGAGATTATTAATTTATATATCAAGTGGTACCTATGTGTGTTTTTTTTAAATGTATTATCTTATAAATTTAGCGAATTACTAATTTACCACATTGGTCCCAAGTCGGGACCGACCAAAAATATTATTAAATCAAGGTTATTAATTTATCGAGATTTAACTCCAATATGTTATTAAATATTTACTTAATTACCCTTCTACTGTTTATTTTAATTAGTGATGGCAATGGGCCGGGCCGGGACCGGGTACCCCTTGGCCCAGGCCCAAGCCCGACCTCATGACACAAGCCCAAGCCCGCTACGGGTATGATAGGCAAAGCCCAAGTCCGGCCCGACGGGTTTTTTATAACCGCAGGCCCGGCCCAAGCCCGCCTTTTTTAATAATGTTTATTTTTAAATATTAATAAATTTCAAATTTTTTTTATATTTTTAATTTTAGAAATGGTTTTTAAATATTAATTGAAGCTATTTCCGTAAATAATTTAAGCAATAAGTGAGCAATTAAAACTCCATAATAGTTTATTATACTAACTTTTCATCTGTGCATAATATGTTATGGTGAAATCCACTTTAATAAGTTGAACCAAACCCATCTAACTCATTTAAAGGCAATTTTAACATGTTAAACCTTTAATATGGGATGAAAATTGAGGTTAGGATTTGGGAAAAATAGATATATATATATATATATATTGTAATTAAATATATAGTATAAGGGTAAATTAGTAAAATTAATATTAAAATTTTCAGTCCGGGCCGGGCCTAAAGATATACCCATGCCCGACCCATACCCGAGGTCGGGCCTTAAAATCAAGCCCAGGCCCAAGCCCAAGCCCGCCAACCTCGGGTAAAGCCTGCCCCTTTCGGGCCGGGCCAGGCCGGGTACCGAAAATGTCGGGCCAATTGCCATCTCTAATTTTAACACCAAAAATTTAGGGGATTTATGTTATTTTTATAACTATAGGGAGATTTTTGTTATTTGGTTATACCTAAGGAGAACTATTTATTAACCCACTGATTAATACTTTGAAGTCAACATATGTATGTCAATAATTTCTTGGAAATGCTTCCCGGATAAGAGTTTGAATGTTCCACTTTAGATGTTTAATTAATTAATTTCTTATATAGTGGAGATAACTTTTCACTTCTATTGGAAGATACTGTCTAAAAATGATCCAGCCAAAGACGAAAGAATATTTTCTCCATGGGCTGAGCTTTACATTCATAAAATGTGCAGGGAAATGGGTGTGAAAGTGTTAATATAAAACTGAAAATTTGTTGCTGAAACAAAGAAGAAAAATACAGCTAAAACTAAAGGTTTTTGTAACTTTGCCATTCATGGGCGTAGCCAAAGAACATTCATTGGGGTCAATTGACCCAACTGAAATTATGAAATTATTAAAAATAGGCATATATTTTATAGTAATTAAAAATTTTGACCCCACTAAAATTATTCATATTTCATCAACCCTACTAAGATATTTCTATATTTTATTGATCTCGGGATTTGAAAATACCCATATTTTTCTTTTCACGTTTTCTCTCTTCCTTGGTTCTTCTCCTCTTCTCTCATACTTTCTTCTTCCTTTAGTTGGATTAAAAAAAAAAAAAAAAAAAAGACTACTCATTTGATAACATTGTCCATGAAACAATTATACAACGTTTTCAGAATATGAAAAATCGTCGAAGACAATTATAAAATTGATAATTTGGTATGTATAACTTTTAAAATTAAATTTTTAGATTACATATTTTATGCTTATCACTTCAGTATATATTTTATTATAAATTTATCAACTTAAATCTTTTGACATCATTGACTAGAGTTGATACTATTCTAAGAAATTACAGGAGACAATTATGTGTTGTTGACAAGATTTGGGAAAACCAAGGGAAAATTAACAAAGGAAAAAAAAGTTTCTTCATATTGTATATAGAACAATATTAAGTGGAAGGCTTAGATTGATTTCCAATGTGAAAGCTCCAGGGTTTCATGGCAGAAATAGTATTCCCCTAATCATTACGAGAGTGGCACCTTAACAATGATATTATTTGTTCAATATTTTGTCATACTTATATGGTGTGCGTGCACAGTTTTCTCTAAATTGCCTTTTTGCAATTTCATTATGAGTGTGTGCACACATCGTTCTTCTGTGCAAGCATCTGTTGTCAGGCCCATTTTGTCAAGTGGCATTTCCTCTTTATTGTCTTGCCCATCAAGCTAATTTTGACTCATGATGTTCGTGTGTGAGCTAACTTTACAAGTGTCACAATTTCTTTAGGTGATTCTAAAAAATTGTAAGGCTTTGTCTATGGTCCCGGAAGATAGAGAAAATATATGTTTGTGGCCCAACAAAAAGTTGGAATTCTTTTTGTCCTCCACGTGTTTAATTATGTCAAGCTTATGCCTTTTGCCTTTTCATTTCATCTGTGTGCACAGTGGATGTGTGCTTGCACACTTATGTCAGACATTTGCTTGTTACATTTTATTTCGCGATTTACTTCGAGTGTGCACACACTTTTCTTTTGTGCTAATATCGTATGTCTAACTCACTTTTTCACATGCTAAATTTTTATCTTTATCAAATAAGATATTTTTGTCTATCTATTTTGCTATCATGAGGATCACCTACAAGTGTCTCAATATCCTCTAGTGGTCTAGGTAAATAAGCTTTTTCCCTTTTTGGTCATGGTCCCAGAAGATTGGTGGAATCTTTTCCATTTTTGGACCAACATATGTTATGCCTTGTTTGCTGACTCAACAAGAATTGGGTAGCACGAAATTGGCCTATATCATCTTCATTCTTGGTTATTTGTAAAGCTAACGTGGTTATTCATATTGCTTGTGGTTTGAACTTTTCAGAGAGTTTATTCCTTAACATGTTCTATTTATGTTTTGGTGCTAAACCTTCATCATCTTTCATCTGGCCGGAACTTGGTTCCATTGTTGATGTTGGAGGGTGGCTTCGGCATGTGAAGCTTGGATGGAGCTCAAGCATTCTCCAGGAGTGTTCCCAATGCGAAGTGATCCTTGAAGTGATCCTTGAAGTGATGAAGCATTAGAGATTCAAAGGGCGATGTTTAGTGTAACATGGAATAGGAAGTTCTCTTTGCTATAGCAAAAATCAATTCTGAGTGATATCTTGTAATGCCTGTTGTCATAATGGATTAACTTCGATCTGGATGAGGTCTCATAGATGTAGGCTAAGAGTGGTTTTAGCCAAACCATGTATATGCTTGTGTGCTTTATCTTTACCATTTGTTGTTGCTAATTCATGCTTAACTTGGCATAGCCATTAATCAACTTGGTAAAATCTTCCGTTGCACTTTAAAAATGGGTATCCAACCTTGAATAGAGTTCACCAACCCTAACAAATGGTATTAGAGCTTATTTTGATAAGTTCTTTTAGTTGATCTTCACCCATTTTGCTTGCTTTTGTGTGCATCTGATTGCTTTTTTGTTTGGTCAAAATCTGGTCCGTTGATGTGTTCTATTTTTGGGTCTAATGTTCATTCGTGTGTGTACATCTGTTTGTTGTACTCGCATCTGTTATATCAGTTGTCATGAATTTCTTTAGTGAAGAAGGGTCTACTAATATACCACCTCTGTTAGAAGGTCCTAATTATTATCCATAGAAACCTTAAATGTGTGCTTTCTTAAAGTCCATTAATGAAAGAGTTTGGGTCTCGATTGTGAATGGTTGGACAACCCTGGTTGTTGTCGGAAATGAAGTGTCTAGACCAAAAACCTATTGATGATTAGACTAAAGTTGAGTTAGAACTTGCTAATTTTAACTCAAAAGCCATCCATGCTATCTTCAGTGCTGTAAATGTGAATGAAATGAAAGTCATAGCCAACTGTGAGCTTGCCAGGGATGCTTGAGATAAGCTTCAAGTAAAAAATGAAGGAACTAGTGCTGTTAAAAGAAACAAACTTAGAAGGCTTGTGACTGATTTTGAAAATTTGGTTATGCATGAAGATGAAACTATAACAGACTTTCATGGTAGGATTTGTGATGTGTCTAATGAGTGTTTTGCTTTGGGAAAAAATTATACTAATGTTGAACTTGTCAAGAAAGTTATTTGCTCTCTTCCTAAGAGATTTAGGTCAAAAGTGACGACCATAGAAGAATGTCATGATGTGGACTCTATGGACATTAATGAATTTATTGGGTCTCTTCAAACCTTTGAGCTGAATCTAAAAAGATGGGACAGTTAGAAACCGAGCAAAGGTTTGGCTCTCAAACATGAGGTAGATTTTGAACCTTTTGAAAATGTTGACACTAGTAGCTTGGATGATGAAAAATGTGTTTTGCTCACAAAGAATTTAGGAAAGTTTTTGAAGAAAAAAAATGAAAAAGCCATTTGAGAGTGGAAATAGTAAAAAACCTTTTGTGAAAAAGTTTTATGACTAGCCAACCCCTGTTACCTTTTCAAAAGAAAAAGAAAAGAAATTTAAGGGTATCAAGTGCTATGAGTGTGAGGGGTTTGGGTATATCCAATTTGAGTGTGCTAACACACTGAAAAAGAAGAAGTGTAAGGCAATGGAAGCCACTATGTATGAGAGTGACCAAGATAAGTCTAAAAGTGAGGGAGTTGAGTCCATTGATTATGAAAATGTTCTAGCCTTTAATGTGAACTAAGAAGATGAGAAGAGTGAGTTTTCTGATGACTCCAATGATGTCTATGCTGAACAACGTACAAAAGACATATGACAAAATGTATTATCAATGGTTGAAGGTTGTTAAGAAGTTGCAATCCCTTGGAATTGAAAGTGCAAACTTGATGAAGGAGAAGAAAATTTTGTCTGAAAAAATTGTGGTATTGATTGTTGAACTAAGACTAAGACTATTGTTGAGAAATTTAATGCAGGTTCAATTAAGTTTGATGAAGTCCTTGGGCAAGGAAATTCATTTGGAGAAAAGTATGGCTTGGGATTTACTCTTGATGCTGGCATATCAGCTTCTAGTGCACGCATAATATTCGTTAAAGCCACTGAGATTCCTATTGACTTTGCTACTAGAAAACGACTAATGAAAGTAAAGAAATTCATTCTCATCTGTTATTTTTGTAACAAAAAGGAAAACATTAGACCCAAATGCTTTAAGTTCATTGCTTGTTTAAGAAAATGTCTTGAAAACTATGATTTGCTCTCTCATGCGAACACACATGCTAAAAATGGATTTTCTTTCAAAAGGATATGGAAACCCAAGTCTGATGTGAACTGCTTTGTATCTCATACCTCATTACTTGCATTTCAAAATGATTTTTGGTATCTAGATAGTAGTTGTTCTAAATACATGACAGGAAATAAATCTTTATTGTTTAATCTTGAGTGCATTGATAATAGACATGTTATATGTAGTGATGGTAAGAAAGGCAAGAATCTTGGAAATTAATAAATGTAAGTAAACCCAACCTATTTTCATGTTGTAACTGATCTAGTCATTCAAATCTCACTTGTGTCCAAACATTCTCTATTAATTTACTTTCTTCAGGCGGTCAAAGTAAGAATTCAGATGTTAAGAGATTGGAGATGAAAAGTTAAAGCAGGAAAAGTGAGAAAATTTAGCTGCCCCGCCATCCCAAGTTTCCATTTAACAAAATAGCCATGAAAATCTTTTTGATTTTTTTTTGGTTAAAAAATATGACGTGGCACACTTAAGTGTAATTAAATCAGCAAAAAGGATTAGGGTGAAAAGATTTAAACATTTGTGGGTTAGAGTATAATAAAGAGAAGTTGATTTAAAATTTGAAAGACAAAACACATTTCTCTTAGCTTCTCTTTCTCACAACAGGATTCAAACACCTTTCTCTCTCTCGTTTTTTCTTCCAATTTTCTACAATTTCTCAATTTCTTTGCTCTTTGCATTTTTGTCATTCCTTGCCATTCCCGATTAAGTTATAATGGTTGAGATCCTTAAAGAAACAGAAAAAACCCATCTACTCCCCAAATTGTAGTCACCACTAGGTCTACCAAAAATGGAGAAGAAGAAGTTGTGGTGGAGTAACTTCCGATGATTGAAGTTGCTCCACCAGGAGAGGAGACGGCGTCGACGAAAGACATTCTATTGGCGGAACAAGGGAGGGCAAGAGTTGAAATTGAAACTGAAGAGGAGGATGCCGACGCAAATTCCAAGCGTCGGACATGATCGCTTAAGCGATTTAAAATCGTTTAAGCGACCAAGAGTAAAAGCAAAGGATCGCTTAAGCGATCTAGTATATGACAAAAGATCGCTTAAACGATCTGGTATAAGCGATTTTAGATCGCTTAAAGCGACCAACATTAAAAGCAAAGGATCGCTTAAGCGATCATGCGTCTAGGCACTTATTTATTGTCTTGTTCATGATCGCTTAAGTGATCGTAGATCGCTTAAGCGACCAACAGTAAAAGCGAAGAATCGCTTAAGCGAAGAATCGCTTAAGCGATACTTAAGCGATCCTGCGTCTGGGCACTTATTTATTGTCTTGTTCATGATCGCTTAAGCAATCGTAAGACTAATAGTAAAAGCGAAGAATCGCTTAAGTGATACACTTAATCGCTTAAGCGATTGTGCATCTAGGCAGAAGTTTATTCTGCCTTGGACATGATCGCTTAAGCGATTTGTAATCGTTTAATCGACCAAGGTTAAAAGCAAAGGATCGCTTAAGCGATAGAATAAATCGCTTAAACGATCGTGCGTCTAGGCACTTATTGATTCTGTCTTGTTTGTGATCGCTTAAGCGGTCTATGATTGCTTAAGCGACCAAGTGTAAAAGCATAGAATCGCTTAAGCGATAACATAAATACAACCAGATCTCTTAAGCGACTAAGTCTAAATACACAGGATCGCTTAAGCAAGAAATGATAAGTATATATAAGAGGGTTAAAGTTGGAAGAATAATACAATTTTAAATTAAAATAAGGATTTGTGTGGATAAAGAATCAAAAATAAAAGAATAAGTATTACTTGACCAATATAAAATGTATCAATATAACCTGACAAATTAAAAGAACAATACAATTAACAATACAAATACAAAATATATTACTATTACCTGATAAATTGAAAAAAAAAAAAATTGGCTTATCGACTTGATAGGTGGGAGAAAATTGTATTTGTGTGGATAAGAATAAGAAATTTAGGAAAAATTTTGAAACCTAAGTTGTTGAATCAGTTATAGGCAATAAAGAAAGACCGGTCTAGGAAGTAGAGGAAAAGAGGTTTGGTTTTGACAGCCCAAAAAGAAAAAATGAGACTTAACTTATTTGATGGATTTGAGTTTTTTGTAAATTATTTTTCATTTAAGGGTAAATTTGTAAAACTAGTAAAAATATATCCCAACTTAAGGAAGGTCAACTGACCCTCCTTGACCCCCCTCCCTCCCTTCCTGGCCCCAAGACCCACCTCCCTCACACTCTACATGTCACGCCAGGGTCCAAACCCAGGAAACGTGCAAATAAATATTGGGTCAAAAACATAGACCCCCCTGCAGTATGATATAATAACAAGTACCCTCTGAAGTTTCTAAGAAAACAAAAAGTCACCTACTGGCTACTGTTAATGAACTATTAGTGAACCATTAAAATTTATACTGTTGTGAGTTAGTAAATATTATCCAATTGCCCTCTTATTATTTATTTTAACACCTAAAATTTAACAACCTACTGGCTACTGTTAATGAACTGTTAGTGAACCATTAAAATTTATACTGTTATGAGTTAGTAAATATTACTCAATTGCCCTCTTATCATTTATTTTAACACCTAAAATTTAACAATAAGGGGATTCTTATTAGTTCATAACCCTAGAGTGATTTTTGTTAGTATATCATATCTTAGGGCGATTAACTAGCCCATAAAATATTAAGGGTCCGTTATTTAATTCCTAGCTTGTGTTGTATTCGTTGCATGCAATAGTAAAATATTATCATTTGCGCAACTTTCTTGAATAATATTTATGGGTCAGAGCTCTTGAATTCTGTCATTGATTTCTTTGCCCCACCCTCACCTTTCTCGTCCACAAAGCCATGTATTTGATCAGTGAGAAGAATCAATAGTTGCAGAAGTCTTTGGAGTCGGTGCAAATGCAGAAGAAATTGTTTTGAATTTGATAATATAGACTAGTAAATCCTGGGAGAGATATATAATATATTGATAATTGGTTTAAACTTTCCAATGTGCGAGTTGATCGTGTTAATGACTACTAGACTAAATATAATGTTGAGTTCAAACCCGTAAATTGGTTACATTTTTATAACCAATTTATGGATACGTGTTCTTGAAGTAGTTGGTTTGACTTTGAACCGATATGTTTATCATTTTGTTTACTATGAAATCCATTTAAAGAAAAATCCTGAATTGAAACTTTCTATATAAAAAATATTCTTTTAAACAAAGGTATTTGTGCTTAGACGGTCCGTGGCTCAAGATTTGCCTCCATGCAAAAATTAAAAAAAAAAAAAAATACTAAAATACTAAAATAGTGTTAAAATAAATAAATAAAAAGTGTCATCACCCAAACCAACTTCTCACAAATAAATTCAAATAAATCAAAACGATATTTAGGCAATCTATAAGCATTGCACTATATATATTTATGGATGCAGGTTCTTGAAGTAGTCGGTTTGACTTTGAACTGATATGTTAATCATTCTGTTTACTATGAAATCCATGTAATGAAAAATCTTGAATTGAAACTTTCTACTCCAAAAATATTCTTTTAAATGAGGGTATTTGTGCTCAGACGATCCATGGCTCAAGATTTTACTCCATGAAAAAAATTTAGTAAAATGCATGAATAAAATACTAAAATAGTGTTAAAATAGATAAATAAAAATTGCGATCACCCCAACCAACTTCTCACAAATTAATTAATTCAAATCAGTCATATATATATATATATACACCCACTTGTCTATAATTCCATATTGCCAAAGTTCTTTCTCCATCAAATTTCCTTCAATGTTTTTTTATAATCTATAATCAAACACGCCATCAATTGTCAAGATCTTAAACGTCTAATTTTAATCTCTGATTATTTTGCTTACACTAGATTTGATTAAGTTGTTTTTTTGAACCCCTTGAGGTTTAATCAACAAACAAAGGTTCTTTTGAGATTTCAGAAATAATAAAAATCCTCCTACCTTTAGTTAGGCGAACCCTTTTTTTTTCGAATTTATAATATGATAGGTTAATGAATATTTACTAAAACACCCCTCTGCCATTTATTTTAATGCCAAAAAAAAAAAAATAGGGGATTTATGTTATTTTCTATCACTATAGGGGGATTTATCACTGTTTGGTTATACCTAAGGGGAATTATTGGTATTAACCCACGGATTAATACTTTGAAGTCAACATATATATGTCTGCAATTTCTTCGAAATGCTTCCCAGAAAAAAGTTTGAATGTTCAACTTGAAAGACATAGCTATAAACTTCAAGGTTTTTGTAACTTTGCCATTCCAAGAAATTACAGGAGACTTATGTGTTGTTGACAAGGTTTTGGGAAAAAAAAGTTTCTTCGTATTGTACATAAAATAATATTAAGAGGAAGGCTTAGATTGGTTTCCAATGTGAAAGCTCCAGGGTTTCATGGAAGAAATAGTATTACCCTAAACATTATGAGAGTGACACCTTAACAATGTTAATATTTATGAAACGTTAAATTTATGTTGAAAGACATGAATACAGTTCATAGCAACTACTGACATGAGGTTTAACCTACACATCTAGTCTGCTTATAAAGATGAAGTTTTCAAGCATTTGACAACAATTCAAGATGTTCAGAAAATAATAAGGGAGGGTGTTTGAAAGCATACATATAGTTTATAATTAGTTGATTGTATGTACATCTGTTGTATGAATGACTCTCTTCAGATGATAAGTTTGACAATCAGAAATTTTAGATGAGAATAGTAAATTTAGATAAGCAAAAGCTGTTTGACAATCTCTTCAGGATACTATATATCAGAGGGAGATAATCCTTGCCTCCATGACAGTTTTCATTTCAATAGTTATTGTGTTGGTTCTTCTGAGGTTGCTTCTTATTTTCTTGCTATTGAATATAATTATCAGAACTCATTTTCTCACATTTCCAACATATTATAAGGATTGGTTATGGTCCAAAACTCGAGTCCAACAGCTACCATTCACTTTTAAGTCCTGCAGTTAGTTTTTCATTGCCAAAGCAGATAACTTGGGTTGCCAATTTTGTACTATCAGAAGTCTTGATATTGAAGAGAAGTTGCAAAAGATTTTCTAAGATGAATTCATTTCAGGCCAACAAAAATGGGACTACTAATGCAGAATTTACAAGCAAAATGTAGGTCTGTACATTTTCTTCACTCATCACATTTACTTTTGACTTATCCCTCAAAAACTAAAAAAAAAAGGAAAAAAAAATATTCACAAGACGACAAAAAGAAGACGACCTTTTTTATAACCTAGTTAGCAGCTATATGAATCCAATAAATCAACAGAAGTTAGTGAAAAGAGATCAATTATCTCTGCCTCTTCAAGTACTTGGACTTCACCACCAATTACTCATTTGCTAATTGGGAAAGATGACAACAAAAACCAGTACACGGTACCCCAACAGCTTCGTTTAACCTTACGGTGGAGATTCTCGTAGTTGTTCCAATATTCAAACTCATTCTAGTTTGGCAATGTACGCTTCCTTGGCTTCCTCACAGTCGGACTCAGGCTGAGTTGTTGGGCCACGTCTGTGGCATCCTTCTGTTCTGCAACCTTTTTCGTGGTAGGAGTTGTCTTCTTGAAGGATCTGTTGGCAGGAGAAGCAATATCTTTAGCAGAAGGGGCTTCACTGATTGTGCCCTCTGTATTCTTATGTTTTGTGCGCGCAGGATGACCCGGTGCACATGAATTTAAGCTTAACCATGAACTGCTTGTAGTATCCTTCCCCATGGTTATCAATCCCAGCTTTAAGAAAGGAGAGGCGTTTCTGGGGACCAAAACACTGCCCTGAGCAAAAGAAGGGCTCCTTGATTCATGTCTTTGATCATTACTATCTTGGTCTCTTGCATTTTCCTCCAAAATACCACAGACCTCCTATGAACAAGCAAAAAATCAAAAGCGAAAAGCCGAACCTAGTATACAACAGCTCAGAATTCAGAAATCATTAACTTCACCGTCGACCAAGAGTATAGGTATTCATCGACTAGTCAAGAAACCAAGGAAAACAATGAAAACCAAGGTACCAGATCAACCACAATTAATATAACAAAAAAATCAGACCACTGGCACATTTAGTGTGCAAGAGGACTGAAAATTCAGGCATTAGAGGAATACAGAGAAGTGTTGATAGATTGCTGCAAAAATCTGTTTTAGCACAATAAAATAGTTCCAGCATTTCCCCAAAAATGACAAAATCTTCTCCGCAAAATGTATAAACAGGGACACTAATGAAGCCATGACAAATAAAGTGAAAATACGTTAGTCTCAGCACAAATACTGCACCCTTCTTGGAACTCAAAAGTAACATAATAAAGATATAAAGGGATATTGAAGCCACCTTTTCTTGCATCTCAGGAATTTGTTCATAGCCTGAACCCTCCTCTCCTTCAGAATCAGTCATCTCCTCACACTCAAACTCAACATGTTCTTCGATTTCTTCATCAGAGTCACTTAATTCTTCCTGTTCCATCACAATCCCAGGATTGGAATGATCACCGATATCATCAATGTTTCTAGTGCTTGGTAAATCCGACAAATGGCCACTTAAAACGTCCTTGCCATAATTTTCACCATAACAGTAATGTACATTGTTAGTATGTTGAGTTTCCGTTCCCTGTCCAGAGTTTATAGCATTATTTGCTGACCGCATAAGATTCTGTGCAGTCATATCTGTGCTTCCTAAAGCTCTCTTCTTTGTGGATGAAGAACTTAGATGGATCTCCAAGTCCAGGTCATTAGCTTTCTCATTAGATTTGCTTGCAGTTGAGGGTGCAGTCACTGAGTCACCATTTGCATTCTCACTTTATTTCAGAAGTGGGTGGAAATCAATGGCAGATGACGCTGTATTGGAGGACTCTTTGGTCTTCAAAGATTCATTAGAACAACCAACATGACTGACTTGGCGGGGATTGTGAAAAAGACTCAGATTAAGTTGAGGCTGATTTGCTGAAAAGAAACTAAAAGAACTGGAAGTACCAGTGCAGGTTCAGAGGATAATATGGCAGACGTCCATCTTCAGGGGCCTGGAACAATAAAGGATGCATCTGAAGATCTGACTCAGCAACTCTTTCATCCTCAACAACATGAGATTCTTCTAGGTGCATATTTCTGACATTTTCTTTCACTGAATTACTTTCATCTCTTCCAGTTTTTATTAAATGCGGAGTTCCCAACCTTACAAGATGAGATATTAGAGAAGCTGTACTTTTTTGTTCAGAACAGCCAACACCACTGCCAGTGACAGAAACATTAGCAGATGATCCACATTGGACACTTTTGAAAGCTGACTGTGAGATTATACGAACAGATGGTGGGAGATTAACAGGAGGCAAGTCTGGTGCTAATTTCACCAAGTGTGCCTTGTTGCGTCTACGAGCCCTATATGGTGGTAAACAGACTTGAGACTTATTGATTCTCAATGGATGGTTTGGCTGCTGTCCGGACCCATTAGGAAGAAGTTTATCTCTAATGTTTAAACAAGAACGCCCAGAAAACCTGCTATTGGGACCACCCGGTCTCCAGTCTGCCAAAAATGCCTGATGAACATAACCTTCATCTGCATATTCTATGTAATCATCTCCACTGTTATTACCTCCACCAGCATTTTCACCCTGAGGTCAGCAAAGAAAATAAGTACGTAAAGAATATCTATGAGAACATATCCTCAATGACCAATCAATTAGAAAGTTAAATTATAAGGCAAATAACCCAATTCCTAGCCTCAAGCCAAACTCCTTTAACTAGATACTAAACATTTTCACACTCACAATTTATCTCTGCAGTAAACACAAACTAGATACTAAACATTTTCACACTCACACGCCAAGGTATGAAAGCAATATAATTAACTCATAAAAAGCCCCACATTTGGTAGCTTTTTCTTATTATTGTTATTACAGAATTCTCAGAATATATAACTCATGAACTTAATGCTCATTCTACTCACTGTTGCTATCATACTTGAGTTTATAAAATCATTAAAACATGATGAGGCAAGATCAAGATCAAACCTAGCTGGGAGAGGTCAGCTACTCTATAGCCCAAGCAACAAATATGATGAATATAATATTTGAGTGTGCACGTCTTTTATTCTTACAAGACACAAACATAATTACTTGTTTGACATATCAAAACTCTTAAGTACATGGTATAAAAGAAACATGACTATATGAGTATCACAGGAAGATGTGAAGGATCAAAAGGCAATTTAAAAGTTCCTTTACTTCAAAAGGTAGACTAACCTCCTTATCGCCAAGATGCCAATTGGCCAAATCAGCAGTTCTGCACCTTTTCCTTAATTCATACAACCGCCTTTTCTCCTTTTTAGCAGCGTCTTGCTTATAACACCTCTGAGTTCCAAGGGCAATACGCCATTGCCGGCGTAACAAGGCTGGATCCCTATGCGGGACAAGAAATTTCCATACAGACACCCAATCAAGTTTAAAAACCTTCAATCCCTGGATAAATTAAAGTTGCATTAAATTCACATGACTCTGAATAAGATGACAATCAGAAGACTCCAAAGAAAAAGAAAAAAGCAGATTAAAAAAGGCCCAATAAAATCACCTCCTGAATACATTCTATCTCTTTTGCAGTCAATGGAGAGGTTTTAAACCTTTGAACATCCTGCATTGAATAATCAAGAGTTTAAAAACATTTTCACCAATCAAAATTATTGCCCAACTGCATATATAATGCATAAATACAGGTTCAGTTAATGCCAAACCCTTTCAGCCAAAAAATCTAATTAACCAGTCACTACTTGCAATATTGTATAGCATTACAATACCATCAGCAATTACAAAAATCATCACATCAGTATTGCATTTTACCCATTCAACATGCTAGATGATTATTCAACTAATTAAGCAGGCAGATCCAATCAGGCTGCTTACAATTAACAGATTATGACAATATATCATTTCATCACTCCCATCTTTTGGAACAGACTTGTTTAAGTTCAATAGATAACAGCGGTATAATAAAACTTTGGTAATCATGATGTTCTTTAAAACATATGAAAAGAAATATATGAAAGTGAGAGATAGAGAGAGGGATACACACAAATTGAGTGAAAAAAGGTTACCAAACCTAGTGTATTTAAAAGAACTGAGATAAGAATAGATTAATTTTTTTCTTCTAAGCAAGATATTATTTATATACCTTAATGGGATTTTCTGGTGCTTTAGATGAGCAACGATTTTTCTGCCTAACAAATATCTGCCAAACAAAAGGACATGTCAGAGTAAATACAATTATCTCCTATTTACAACAATAATTCCCAACATTAATTCAATCCCCAAGAACACTACCTTCAGAATACCATTCGAAGAATATTAAACTGATAAACAATGCAAGTCTTGATCAGCAAGACATTTTTAAAAGCTAAGAAGATCATAGTCCAACAACATCCATAATGGAAAAATGCAGCATGGAGTGACCATATCAATCTCACCCAACACAAAAACTAAATTCCCTAAAATTAAAGCTCAACCAGAACATTTTACTCATCACAAAGAAATCACACCTTAACCACACATGAAAAGATAATCAGCATTTATTAATTATTATCAAGGTAAAATACTAGCTCTCATAACTCGAATGGCATACTCACAGTTCTGGATCAACTAGAACATGCTATTTCACTCACTTTTAGTTAAAAATTGTAACATCTCTTTACGCGTAGACACCAAATCAGTATCTCAAAACAGAATGTCACATTATATCAACAAGGAGTTGTGAACCACAGGAAGGGTTAGCAACATTCAGTATGCCATAAATGTCAATGTCCTCTACTCATTAGACAACAAAGCAACAAAGAAAGCAAAATGAGAGTTTCTCTTAATTATTGACAACAAATGCTAAGGCTTTTCAAAGAAAACTTTCAAATGTATCACTACAGTAAATTTAATCCTCGAGTAGAGGAAGTACCACATCTTTTAATGGATGAAAAGAAAAACAATAGTGAGACCTTGAATGCTTCTAGAAAATAAATGTTAATGAAATTTTAACTAGGAAGGATCTTATAAAATAGCACTATATATATACATATCATAAGCCACCAGCCAAATAATATTTTAGAAAGCTAGTCACCAGAACACCCCATTTCAGAAGTAAATACTAGTTTTCTATACATATAGCAGTTTGGAGGGGGGAAAAAAAGAGTGAAGGTGACTTGCCTATTCTTTGCTACAGCATATGATTCCTTTATTCCTAAGCAAAACGTGCATGACTTATGGACAAGCACATGAAATGACAAGTTTACCGTTTTTTTATAAATAAAAATTACCAGGAAATGTTGTACTTGTTATACAGAACAAGGTGTAGCTACCTGATGTTTAGTTTTGCAAGGAAGAAAGCGTTGTTGAATTGCCTTCCAGTTTGAATTATATTCCATCATCCCCAGTGCCAACAATCTGTATTAAATTTCAATATAAACAGAAAAATGAGAAGAAACCGGTTTAGTGAAGAAGTCAATCAGTCACCAAAGAAAAGGCAAAGAAGCATGAAACTCACTCATCCTCTGCATCGGTAAAAAGCACCCGATTTGCAATGGCCATAGAGGGTGGCTTGTGTGGAAATAATGATGGATTAAAAAGGGGAAAAAACCTCTGCACTAACTTGGAAATTTCCCTAGGGACTAAAGCAACTGATTGCTTTTTTGTACTTTCGACAAGTGCAGCTGCCAGTGACTTCTTTGTTGGTTGCTCACTGGGAGAAGATGGTACTATGTTGGTAGATGAGGGAGTTTTTTCTTTTGAAACTTCAGCATTAGCTTGAACAAATGATGTAAAAGGAAAAGGGAACAAAGTTTCTCTTTCAAAGCAAGTATCAGAACTGAATTCCACACAATGTTTTCGATACTCTTGGATGGCTGTCAGAAAAATAATTAATCAATGATAACAATTTCAAAAGTGAACCCTAACAAAAAGCAAATCATTGCAAAATCATGAAGAATAAATTTAATACTTCTACATGACATACCAGTATAAACTTCATCCATATATTTTCCAGCTAATTTAAGCGGAGCTACATCCAGAACAGATAGAACCGGACAACTTACTGATGGCACCCAAAAATAGCCCTTTAAAGTTTGAGAAGATGAATCAAAGGCGCTTTGTTCTGGGCCAAACTGGAGGACTGTATCTGGCACAGATGAACAACTGTAAGGAGGACGGAAATAAATATCAGGATACGGCTCACTTCTGAACGCTATTACTTCATCATGTTTGTGAAGCATCTCAAAAATCAATCATTGAACTTGGGAGGCAATATGCTGGCGAGAAGGATCAAGAATAGAAAGTGAAAACACTTGAATAAGAAGTTGCACATGCTCATGCATTAAACAATGCAACTCGGCTATCTGATGTGGAGTGAAGCCATTGATTAAAGTATCTTCTGCTGTGGAAGATATGCAGGTTGGAGCAGTCCCAGGTATCAAAGTTTTCCCATTAACAGAAGGGAAAGGGACAACTGGCAGTACATTAGGCAAAATTGGTAAGAGGGGACGCAATGGCCTCTTTGTCTGTTCTAGAAGCTTCTTTTTATATTGAGCAGAGGCTTTTTGGCGTCTATTCTGCCTAGTCTCTGGCCGTCGTCCAGCGCTCACTTTTTCAGTTTACTCTGTTATACCTTCATCATAGTCACTCTCAAGCATCTCTTCAAGCTCTATCTCAAAATCTGCATCATTATCCTCATCTTAATCATCAATATTTTCATTCCCTTGGGTTGACAAGCCATCACCATCTTCACCCTTCAATACAGCAGCAAGGAACTTCCGATACTCTTCTTCATCATCAACATTTTGAAGGTCATCATCATCATCTGTTTCCTAAAGAAATGCCTCAAGCTCATCAAGTGTGAAACTTGCAAGTGAATACCTGGCCCTAGTGCGCCTACAGATGGCATCCTCATCATCTAAATCCATCATGGGCTTCAACGAGTCTGTAGTATTACCCAGATCTCCTACCATGCCTTCATAAACCTCAATCCCACTGCTTATTGAGCCATTCTCCTTTTCTCCAACAGCTTCTGCTTCTGATTGAGAGATTAATAAAGATTTTCTCTTCTTAGTTTTTCTCAGAACATCCATTCTGCGTTCAGTTTTTTCACATGGTCCTTTAGAAGATACTTTCGCTTGCATCGTGATTTCCTCCTCAGCATGGTCAGAATCTCCAACAATTTCAGAGCTCAAGCTCGAAGAAGCTTCTGGTGAAGGAATCCTTTTCAAAAAGGGATTAAAATCTACATCTTCTTCCTCATCCTCTTCTTCATCCTCATCCTCAGGATTCATTGGACTCTTACTGGCATCTGGCGGTGTATCATGTTCACTAACACACCCAACCTCAGTCAATTGCTGATTTGCAGTCAAAGGCATTTTGGACAAAGAAAATACTAACAGCAGATACTTAATAACTTCAAAGATGTCTATAATTGCTAACTGATCCAAGCATCCATGAGAAGACAATCAAAGCATCGCTTGCCACCCTGAACCAAGTAAAGAAAGCATAAATGAACAAACAATTTGTAAAATAACACCAATTAACAATCAACGCTACCCATGCAAGTGCACATCTTCATCCTAAATTGCACATAAATCTCACTGACATCAACAATTTAAAAAAAATGATGATGATGAATAATCATAATAATAATAATAATAATAATAAACTAATATTTCTACATCCACACATAACCAAGAAATCCTCCAAACTCAATTAGCAAACTTAAGTTCAAAACTAGACCCAAAAATGAATCTTCTACAAAAACTAAAAAGAAACCTAATTGAAATTTCCAATAATCAAGGAATGCAAGTCACTAAGCCCCACAACAATAAATATTTCAAATGGGTTCTCTTCCTAACACTCAGTAGAGATGTCAAAAACTGAACTTGATAAAAACCCATAAAAAAAAAAAAAAAAGGCTAAAACTCGAGGCATTCCAACAAAAACACTGAATCCTGAAATCAAGTTATCTCAATCAACAACTACTGGGTTTTCTATCAAATTAACTTTACATGTTTATTCTGAGGCAACCAATTACAAACTTGCACCTTTCACTAAGTCCAAGCGGCGACAATTGGGTATTGTTTAATTGAACAAAAACATGAAATTGAATCAATTCAACACACAAATTATGATATTATATATCATAAAAAGAGAAAAGGAGAGAAAGAGGAACCTGGATGATGAAGAAACGATTGAACATTATTTGATATCTGAATATACAAATAAATTAATGGAAATAAAACCCAGAAATCAAAAGTAATAATAAACGCTTCTTCTTCAGTTGTTCTAATGTTTTAAAAACCGACCCGGGGCAAAACCCGGCAAGAGGGCCGGGGTCCCGGGTCGACCGGTTTAACCGGTTGAACAGCTGGTTCAACCGGCGAACAGTAATTTGATGACGTCAGCACAGAATACATCTCTGTCCCAAATTTTACTCCAAATTCCAAATCATAAACTCCAAAGACGAGCTGCCGTTGACCGTTGGAGATGTGGAGCTCGA
The DNA here is from genome assembly GCA_026225825.1 of Pistacia integerrima. Taxonomy (NCBI): domain Eukaryota; kingdom Viridiplantae; phylum Streptophyta; class Magnoliopsida; order Sapindales; family Anacardiaceae; genus Pistacia; species Pistacia integerrima. Next base: position 30,146,929 of record CM047748.1, read on the forward strand.
CTGTGACGGACGAACACTTGAACACTGAACAGAGCAGAACTACAGAAGAGAAGAAGAGATCGCGACTGCCCACAGTTCGTCAGTTCCTGAGCAAGAAGAAGATGACGACGATGGTGCAGCTTCCAGATCGACGGTGACGGAAGAACGGATCAGATCGGCGGTGAAGAGAGGAGTGAGAACAGATCGCGAAATGGTGAAGGGGAGACGACGAGATTCGACGGTGAACTGGTGACGGTGAAGGCTAATGCGACGAGATTCACGGTGAACTGGTGAAGGGGAGACTCGTGGATGATGAAAAATTGAAAATGCAAAATGGTTCAGAGGAGTTCAGACTTCAGACAGAGTTTTCACTTTTCAGACGAAAGAGGAAAGTAGCGTGAAAATGTCAAAATGGGGGGAAAATGTTGATACTGTTTAAGTGTTTAGTTAATATAATTTATTAAATTTAATATTTTTATTTTTTAAATTTTGTATTAATGTATTTGTCATGACCCGGTTTGCAGTAAAGTTAACCGGTTGGACCGGCAGGGTGCTATAGCACCCCAATCCAACCGCAGGTCAAGCTGGACAGAGTAATTCTGCCGGTTATAAGGCTCATCCGGCCCTGGTTGACTGGCTGGATACCAGTTCAACTTCGTTCAACCGGTCGGATCGGACTGGACCGGGTTTTAAAACATTGATTCTACGCTAAAAAATGGAGGTTTTCCCTCGCATAAAAAAAAATAAAATAAAAATTCTAATGGGCTTCAATCCTTTCAATTTGGGCCTTTTCAAGTGTCCTCAAGCCTTCCGATTTGGGCTTTTCCAAGTATCATCAGGCCCTTAAGCCCAAAATCTTTACTTGAGGATGGTAATGGGTCGGGTTTAGGATCTCGCACAATTACCGCATTTTTTTTTTATCTTTAATTGTAGACACGTTTTGAGTAGAGAAACATACATAGACTTACAGATCTAATGACTTTTTACTTCTATTTATTCGAAGAAAGTTTGAGACTCGTCCTAGTCTCCCAAATTTGATTCGGGTCCTTCTATAATGGTTATTTTTTCTCTTGTGCATGGCATTTTCAAATTCGACTTAGGTTGGTATCTAAAATTGTGCTCCTAACTAACATTCTTAAATAAATATAAAAGATTTATTAGTACAAATAGTATTTTACACCGCTTAGTTTGATTTTCGATATAGTATTGTACATGATTTAGTTCGGGTTTACAATTTAACCCAAACTAAACCAACCAAATTGGGTTGGTTAGAATACAACTCAAACCAATCCTAGAGTATATAACTAATTTAAGCTAGATTATGAGTTAATCAATTTGGATTTAGGGCCCAAAATTTATTTAATTGTACTTGAATCAACTTAAGCTCAAAACTTAGATGTTAAATAGCCCAAAAGATAATCAATTATGTTGTCTCAGTAAGTACTCAATTTCCAAAAACTAATGGGACAAATACTCATAAGTAATATGAACCATATACTTCTATTATCACCTGAATGGTTAAAGGTCTTTTATTTGATTAAAAGAATCGTATTATCCTGTCATTATAATGTCTCTTTTTCTTTAACATATCCAAATGAAACTTTTTAAATATTACGGATGGGACTGGTGTCTCAATCCTTGTTGAGAATTTTGCCATCCCTAGAAATAGTAGAAATAGAATATACCGGTCTATTGTTACACTTTTTTAAAAATGTTCTTTTGGAAAAGTATTTTAAGTTGAATTAGGTTGAATCAAATCGAATTGGATTTGAATATGAAAATGTGTTTGGTAAAATATTTAAAAATTATATCAAAGTTTGATAAAATGCTAAATAGTCATTTAGTATATATATTTTTTAAAGGTTTTTAAAACAGAATAGTTGTTTGATACATTTTCTAAAAATATTTAGATTAACTTTTTAACCCCTATACATTTGTTAATCTAACTAAACACCCCGACAATAAAAGTTTAAAAATTAACTAAAACACCTTAGTCACCCAAGAGGATAGCCAGCCACCACCAGTCGACGATGTCAGGAATGATGCATGATCGGTTGGATCTGTCGATCCACGTGCCGATATACGTTTCCGCCTTTGGGCGATTTAAGTGGCTAGATCCACCATGGATCTAGCTGTTGTTAACTGCCAAAATTTGGCCATCGTTTATGGCTAGATCTTGACCAGAATTTGGCCATAGATCTGGCCGTTTTTTACTAGATCAACACTCAATCGGCCAAATTTGACCGATTGTGTATCGTTTCAGCCAAGTGGACCGACGATGGTTGCTGTAGGCGGTGGTGATCTTGGGTGAATTAATTTTTAGATTGAAAGGAGAGAAAGAAAAATATTTTCAATTGAATAGAGTTGGATAATCTGAAAACAAATCCCACCCTCTTTTCATTTTTAAACAAAAAATCTTGTTTGAGTTGGATTAATTTTTGGATTAGATTGACCCAATAAATAAACAAACATATATCTTATTTTTTTAATCCAAATAGGATAACAAAATAATGATTTTGTAACAAATAGGGGCTAAGCTTTTGTGGGATTAAAATGGATACATCAATCCTTTCGCAATAAAGGGAGTTAGAGAAATACATCAAGACAACCCACCCTTGATAGCTCAAGTGGTAGGACAAGCGCTAAGATGTGTGATTAAGGTGCACAATCTTAGGGGATTAGTCGACATGCACACAAATAGGGTCGGGCACCCTATCGATGAGATGTTGTACTAACTCCCATTTACCCATTGGATTATAGATGCGTGCGCAAGTTGGCTTTGGATACCTGCCCCTTTTTTTCAAAAAAAATAAATAATACACCAAGATAAGTATATTAAGTAAGGATATATATAATCAAATTGCTTAGTAACCAGATAAGTTTTTTCTGCTTTTTTCCAATTGCCTTAGACGTCAAACTTCAAAGATTCGTATACAACTATACATACTTTACAACATTTCATATCTTTGATCAAAATTCAAATTAAGATTTTACAAGCAAGAGGTCTTCAACGATTTGATCTAATCATAGGCAATGTATAAAATAATATACTATTAACTTAACTATATATTCCACCGAATAATTTGAACTAAAACTGATAAATATCAATGCTTAATTACTTCCAAAATTTGGATTAACACTAATTACTTGTTTTGATTAATAGGAATCTTATGAAATCGATTGAGGCCAATGAACCTTGACCCCATATCAAATACCAATGAACTTTTAATACCATATTATTCTTCTCATAAGATATAAAATATAATCAATAAGATTGATTACAGCTAGAAAAGATAATTTTATTATTATAATAATAATAATTAAAGTATAATTTATAAAGAGACGATGGAGATTAAAATAGAAGTCCCGTGGTTAAAAGTACAATAAATTTATATATAAAGAAGGTGGGCATCATACCAAACTTTCTCTGGTCCCTTCTAGGGTTTTAATTTGAAAATACCTTAAAGCTAGACAGCTTGCATGCATTGTTGCTAAACACAAAAACTGTTTTCAAAAGCAATTTGATGTTTGTATTTTGCAAAAAGTGTTTGAATAGTAATCAATTAAGTAATGTATACTTGGGGTAAGTTATATTATTCTAACCCCTATGTATGGAATAAGAATAGTCTCGTCCTCTTGGTTTTTGAAACTAGCAACGACATCCCTATCTCCGTTTCTTAATTTAGTTTATTAATGTGTGAATTTGGAAATTGGCATGGATGAATTTGTCAGTTTTTAAAACCAAGGGTTTTGATTACTGTTTAGGCATAAAGATAATGTTACCGACCTTCTTGAATTTAGAGACTAACAATGTCACCCTCCGATTTACAAAGAAGTTAAAGTTAATCAGGGTGAGAGGATGTATCGATCTTGAAATTTCAATTTTCTTGTAGTTAAACAAAGAGGGTGAGGTTGTTCTTGTCCTCTAATTAGGGTTTACAATGTAATTTAGCCTATTTAAAAAACGTTGGTCGGAAAAACATTTTTTTCTTATAATAAAGATAGTACTTAATTATTTTACGTTGAAATCAAAAGACCGGAATCTAAATCACAACTTATACATTAGGCTCAATGACTAACCTTTCAAGTTAAGATTGTCCTTATTTTTGGGATTGAGATTTCTACGGAAAACGTGAAAGTTAATAGCCGAAGCATGATGATATTAGTTTTTGAAACCAAGGGACGAAATTGTTCTTAACCCATAGATAGAAGGTGACAATGCAATTTCCTCATAATACAAATTAATATTAATTTCACTAGTAGATTGTAGAGATCTTGGTGGGTGCATGGAGAGAGAAGCTACGAAATTGCTCTTACCAATCAATGCATGCATGAAACCAAACTATTCAAAAAGAAAACTTTGACTGCTCTTTACAATTCTATAATCCCACTTCGGCTCCTTTTCATGATCAACAAGCAATTAATTAACACTAATCTTGCCTTTCACTAATTAAATTCTATAAATAAAAATTGATTCCACAGTTCATTGCAACTAAATCACTAACAAAATGTGTTTTATGCTTTTAACATCAACATCAATAGTAGTATCTATCATATATATAATTAGTTTATACTTAAATAATTATTACGTAAATGATACGTGTATATAAAATCTGATTACCTTTTGTAAAACTTTTATTGACCCTATTAACGCTCGTCGTAACCTTTACTCTTGTTTAATTAATTAATCAAGATTATATATGTTTCAGTAAACTAATCATCAAGAAAACGTGTTTTTAATTCTATTTTTTTTATATGGTAAAAGATATATGCCAAATATAGGATATTAATTATAATCAACTATTCAAATTAATTAACAAAACAAGGACATTAGCTTAATTTGCACAATGATTTTGAAAAGGAAGAATACAATTTGGATAGAGAAAAGGTGAAAAGGGAGAGACACAATTAAGGTTAGATTAGGTTAATCAAAATAGGGTTAGAATATTATAACTTCATAAACTTTTAACTAAATTTTTCGACATTCTTTGTTAATCATTTATTGAGATTTGTTGAGTTATCATTAAATATAATAATTTTTAACTTCTCTTTTATGACTCTTAGATATGCTACAAAGATGAACAACTCACGTGAAGTGTCTAAAATTAAATTGAAATTCTAAGTTAGAGTGTCCTGACCCATCAAAATATAAATTTCTAAAAGGATATTCAATGATTTCTTCAAAAGGAAGAAAATATGCAAAAACAAAGACCCGAATTTTGGGGCTTGAACTCCCAACCAATGCTTTTTGGGTCAATCAAGCAAAGCCATGTGCTTTTGCTATCAAGTTTTACCAACATAGTGTCAATTCAACTTTAACTATGTTATTATTATTGTCCTTTCACTCTAAACCTTACACCTGTTTCAATCATAGTGGCTCTCTCTAGATTCTTTTTCATGATTTTTTCAAAGTTAGCCTAACTCTTTTACAATAAATACCCTCTCCCTTCCATGCATTCAAAACAACAAGAGCTAAGCAGAGTACACCTTGTTCTCAAGGTGTTATTGTGTGAAGAGAGAAGCAGATTTAGCATCTATTCATATTGTGATAATGGGGAGGCAACGAGCAGAAGAAAGGCTTCTCTCTATTCAGCATGTTCAAACCCAAGAAGCCTAGAAGATCTTCTGGTGAGTCTGCACGGGAGGATAACACAGGAAGTGGAAGAAGGGTGTGGCCAAGTGATGAAGACAAAGGCTCTTTGGTTGCTGACCCTCGTATCAACCGGAAAGCTACGGATTTCATCGCGAAGTTCCACGCGACTCGCTTCTCTGAATCTGAACTTCATGCTGTTCAACCTGGAGCTTGAAAATCATATCAGAAATAGCTAGTTTCATTTACTTATCAAGGTCAATATCAGTTAATTAATTTCCTTCTTGTATGCCTTTGTTATTTATTCTTAACTCTTGTAATCATGTTCGTAGCCCGTGAATCACAATAATGAATTCCAGAAAAATATATTTTTATTCACATCTCTCTTGATCTTTCTCTTTACAAATTGAATGGCGAAGCTACTTGAAATTGCAAGCAATTGATGCATAATACTAAAGTCGAATGAACTTTCGCCCTTGTTTTTGCAAGCCTACCTTTTCAATTTCATCGATTCTTCCTTCGAAGTTCCAAGTATAAGCTGCAATGGTAAAGTTGAATGAATTTGAGCCCATGTTACTGCAGCCATATCTTTTCGATTTCAGCGTTTCTTTGCTTCGAAGTTAATGGTGATATGGAAGAATGATCCATGGTTTGGCCTGCAGAGTATTTCCAGGCATAAGCTGCAATGGTAAAGTTGAATGAATTTGAGCCCTTCTTGTTGCAAGCATATAGTTTTTCAATTGCATCGTTTCTTTGCTTCGAAGTTATTGTAAATTTCAAAAATGATCCATGGTTTGGCTGCAATGGATTTGATTTTTACAGCTGTTGAGAGTTCAGTTTTTCTTGATCTCATGAGATCCTAGTAAAAAGCATAGCAGGTGCTTCTTGTTCAGGAATCTTACAGTATTTATTATTCCTTCTTCCGTGCATGCATTATTGTACTTGGGTGCTGCATACCTTATCAGCTTTTTTATACTTTCTTTTAGATGCTTGATAACAAATTCATACTTGTAATTAAACATTGGATACTATAATCATTCACAAGTATAATAACGTTTAGTTCAATTAATTACTACTTCAAATGATGAAAATTTGGTGTCCCTCTTGATGATTTGAAAAGCCAATTGATTGAAATGAAATGTTCAGTATGAAGAACAGACATGAAATAATGTTATGCATTAAAGTCATCCTGGGAAGATGCTCCCAGGAGGCAATGACCGTATTGTAAAGGGATGGCAATGGTTGTTTCCAAACCCCCTGAAAATGAAATATTCTTCAAGTACAAGTCACATAACTGAGATATGAATTTGACATCCAATTGCAATTATGTTACATCAATACTTTCTGGACTTCCATCGACTGGTCATCCGCGCACGAATCTTACCACAATTGTCAATATTCTCTCCATCATTTGATTACCAGCTGCATAACTCTCTAATATTTGCTTAAGTTCTGTTGCAGTTGCTTAGCAATATCAAGACCGCAGAAATACTGATAAGTTTTACTCGATTTGTGGCATTCTGGATTTAGATATTTTGTGTTTCTTTCTATGGATGGTTGAAGCTCTTTTAAACATACATTCAAAGAATAATAGCAAAGTAGAAGTGGTGCCAGGCTAAAAGCCTAAAAGTAACTTTGCAATGGGCAAGTTGTTCACCTTTATGTACAGCTGGACTAAAGAATAACCATATATGTTTATGCGAGCTTCTCATTAGAAGAGCTCTGATGGCTTTGAGCCCTCCAAAGTTTCTCTTTTATACTCCACTATAATGGTTCTCCGTAGCTATAAGCACTTTTGTTTTTTCCTTGTATCTAGCTAATCTTTCTGTATAGGGGTGAGCGGTTCCGAGTACCCTACATTTTGCAGAGGAACCGAATCGAAATCGAACGCAGTGCGGGTTCCCAAAAAAGGAATCAAAAAAAGAATCGAGAATCGCACAGCAGGGTTCTTAAATTCAAGGAATCAGAACCTAAAATGCAAGTTCTGATCCCTTTCCTGGGTACCATGTAAAAAATAATTACCGTCTTGTTAGTTTAAAAAATGACAAAAATACCTTAAAAGTTTACAAATACACCCCTAATAAATTTTGATTACTCATTCATTTGTGTCCAATGTGACTCATAAATCCTCTAATCTCTAGGCGACACTTGAATTCAATCAATTCATCATAATTCATATAAAATTCCTCAATCAAAACCAAAACACAAACGATTAATTAAACAATCATACTATAAATCTATAATTTAATATTATAATTAATTAAATTTTTAATAATTTATTTAAGTATTGTACTAATATTTATAATTGAATATTATAATTAATTAAGTAATTATACTATAAATCTATAATGTAATGTTATAATTAATTAAATTTTTAATCATTTAATTAAGTAATGTAATGTAGTAAATTATTAATATTTATAATATAATGTTACAAATTTATAATTAATTAAGTAATCATTTAACTATTTAATGTTATAATTAATTAAATGATTATAATATAATGTAATGTTATTATCAATTAAGTAATTATTTAATTATAATGTAATGTTTTAATTAATTAAATTTCTAATCATTTAATTAAATAATCATACTATAAATTTGTAATGTAATGCTATAATTAATTAATTTTCTAATCATTTAATTAGGTATTGTGCTAATGTAGTAATTTACTAATGTTTATAATATAATGTCATAATTAATTAAGTAATCATTTCATTATATAATGTTATAATTAATTATGTGATCATACTATAATGTAATGTTATAATAAATTAAATAATCATACTATAAATCTTTAATATAATATTATAATTAATGAAAATTAAAATCATTTAATTAAGTACTATACTAATGTTTATAATGGAATGTTACAATTAATTAAGTAATCATACTATAAATTTATAATTTAGTGTTATAATTAATTAAATTTTTAATCATTAATTAAGTATTGTACTAATATAGTAAATTACTAATGTTTATAATATAACGTCAAAATTAGTTAAGTAATCATTTCATTATATAATATTATAATTAATTATATGATCATACTATAATGTAATGTTATAATGAATTAGGTAATCATACCATAAATCTTTAATGTAATATTATAATTAATTAAATTTTTTTATCGTTTAATTAAGTATTATACTAATGTTTATAATGGAATATTACAATTAATTAAGTAATCATTTGTTCATAAAGTAATGTTATAATTAATTAAGTAATTATACTACAAATCTATAATATAATGTTATAATTAATTAAATTTCTAATTATTTAATTAAGTAATATACTAAATTACTAATGTGATGTTATAAACTTATAATTAATTAAATAATCATTTAACTATAATGTAATGTTATAATTAATTAAGTAATCATTTAACTAGTAATGTATTAATGTTTATCAATTTATTTTATATAATTAATTAATTACTAATTTATTATATACTTATAACTTGATAATTTAAGTAAATAACTAAATATTATATTATTATTCAATCAAATATACTATTATATTAAAAAATAATTCTTTAATAACATTAAAATACTTTTAATTGGTTTTAATTCCAATTATACACTTAATTAATCAAAACTTTAATATTAATATATTAACATTTTTAGACGGTATAGTTTATATGTAATAAGCATAATTGTATATTTATTTAATTAGGTTATTGTAAAAATTTAACTTTTTCCATTTTAATTTTTTATATGTAAAATTACAATAGACTCCATATTCTTCATAGATATTTCATTTCAGTTTAGGTTCCAAAATAGGGTACTCATTGCAGGTTCCAAGAAGGTTCGAAGTCGGGTACCCACTGCAGGTTCTTTTTTCCAGGTTTTTGTTCCTCCACATGTAGGAACTGGAACCGCACAGTATCTGATAATCCGTAAATTATACAGTTTTTATTAGATCTTTTTGTCGGATTTCAGGTACTTTCTAGTGCATTTTTGCGTGAATTGTTGCTTAATTCTTTACTTTTCGTGTTTCAGGTTAAAATGAACTTTTTGAGCAAATAAAGACAAAATTGGATAGTTTTGACTCAGAACTTAGCGGATCTCAGAAGATAGGAGAGTTCCGGAGCAGGACAAAGCACGATGAAGCTTGTTCCCAAGGAAGAGAGCCGAGATTCGAAGAATCAAACGAAGAAGCAAGCAGAGTGGCAGTTCTGTAATTTCAAAACTTTTCAAGGAGCTTCGCCCCGGCGAAGAAATTGTCTTTGCCGCGGCGAAGTAAGCCAGAGACGATTAGGATTTCTTCATTCTTCGCCGCGGCGACAGTCAATTTATTAAGTTTTGTCAAACACACAGTTTCGTGTGTGCGTGTTTTGGCTGGGTTTTTGGACTAAGTATAAAAAAAAAACTTAACCTTTTGTTTAAGGGATCTTCAGCTTTTTAGGTTTAGCCATTTTTACACTTTTCTTAGAGTAAAGCTTTGAGTTTTTCGGATTGTTTAAGGGAGAAGATTCAGATTTTGACTAGAAGATTCATCTTTTGGGGAGATTTCTTATCTTTCATCTCAGTTTCATTATGTTTAACTTGTGTATTCTGTTTTTCGTTTTTGTAGTATTAATTTAGTTATGAACTAATCCTTTATGGGTTAGGGTTTTGATTGTAGTTTGGATTTTAAATGGGTTAAGTATTTGATTGTGTTATTTCCATGTGAATAAGCTTTGGTTGTGTGTTACTCTGAAATTGAATCTTTGTATGTGATGAACATGATGAGATTGAGAAATAATTCATGTTAGGCTTCTTGGGTAATCACCATTATAGTATTGGATGCTAGAGATAGATTCAAGAATTAATGAAACCAATTTAGGATTCTTGTGCTTAATGAATTCAGAATTATTAACCTTCAATTTGTTGGGTGCGGAATGTTTATAAGGATGAATAGGAAAATATAGCCCGAGAGGGTATGTTTAACATATTAGTGAATTCGATTTACAACCATTGCGCATGAATGTGAATATAGTGTAATTTTAGGTTTAACCCATAAAAGTCCAAACGAAGTCAAAACCCTACCCGTTTTGCTTGAATTGATATTCTGTGTTTCAGCTTGCTTTCTTAATTAAGTTTTAACCTTAGTTAAATTTCATTTTGTTGTTTTTAAATTAAAATTTGCTCCTACCCATCCAAAGAATTCGATTACTTCAACTTGATAACGTTAGGAAATTTAGTGCTTTGCTAACCGTCCTCGTGGGAACGATATCCTACCCATCATTTTATTACTTGAGCGATTAGTGCACTTGCTAGTTTTGCATGTTGTAGTAAACACGCATCAGTATCGGTTCCAAAAAAATGGAAACCGGAACCTACCCGTACAGTGTTGGTTCCAAAAAAAAGGAACCAGAACCTACCCGCACAGTGTCGGTTCCAAAAAAATGAAACCGGAACCTACCTGCATCGTGTCAGTTCTGTGTAGGTTCCTGTTCCGGTTCTACCCGCTACCTATGCTCACCCTTATTTCTGTCTATATAAATATATGATTTTTTTTGCTTTTAGATTAATCTTGTTTCATAGAATTCTTAATTAACACTAATCTTGCCTTTCATAAATTCTATAAACAAAACTCTCTTTTCTTCTTGTTTATTCACAGTTCATTGCAACTAAATCACTACAAAACGTGTTTTATGCTTTTAACATCAACATCAAAAATAGTATCTAGTATCTACCATATATATAATTAGTTTATACTTAATTAATTATAAAGTAAATCATATGCTTTTATAAAATCTAACTATCTTTTGTAAAAATGGTATCGACCCTATTTATGCCCGTCATAACCTTTACTCTTGTTTAATTAATTAATCGAGATTAAATATGTTTCAGTAAACTAATCATCAAGAAAACGTGTTTTTAATCCACTTTCAATATCAAAATCATTTGTAGCATATCTAGTTTTTTTATATGGTAAAAGATATTAGCCAAATATAGGATTAATATAATCAACTAGTCAAAGTAATTAACGAAACAAGGACATTAGCTAAATTTGCACAATGATTTTGAAAAGGAAGAATAAAAATTTGGATAGAGAAAAGATATGATCAAAGTTGAAAAGGTGAAAAGGGAGAGACACAATTTGGTTAGATTAGGTTAATAAAAATAGGGTTAGAATATTATAACTTCATAAACTTTTAGGTTTTAACTAAATTTTTCGACATTCTTTGTTAATCATTTATTTTTATCTATCTAATAGTATTGAGATTTGTTGAGTTATCATTAAATATAATAATTTTTAACTTCTCTTTTATGACTCTTAGATATGCTACAAAGATAAACAACTCACGTGAGGTGTCTAAAATTAAATTAAAATTCTAAGTTAGAGTGTCCTGCACCATCAAAATATAAATTTCTAAAAGGTATTCAATGATTTCTTCAAACAAAGACCCGAATTTTGGGGCTTGAATTCCCAACCAATGCTTTTGGGTCAATCAACCAAAGCCATGTGCTTTTGCTATCAAGTTTTACCAACATAGTGTCAATTCAACTTCAACTATGTTATTATTATTGTCCTTTCAATCTAAACCTTACACGTGTTTCAATCATAGCGGCTCTCTCTAGATTCTTTTTCATGATTTTTTCATCTCTTTTACTGTAAAATATGAATACCCTCTCCCTTCCATGCATTCAAAACAACAAGAGCTAAGCAAAGTACACTTTGTTCTCGAGGTGTTATTGTGTGAAGAGAGAAGCAGATTTAGCATCTATTCATATTGTGATAATGGGGGGCAACGAGCAGAAGAAAGGCTTCTCTCTATTCAGCATGTTCAAATCGAAGAGGTCTAGAAGACCTTCTGATGATTATGCATCGGAGGTTAACACAGGAAGTGGAAGAAGGATGTGGCCAGGTGATGAAGACAAAGGCTCTTTGGTTGCTGACCCTCGTATCGACCAGAAAGCTACGGGATTCATCATGAAATTCCACAAGACTCGCTTCTCTGAATCTGAACTTCATGCTGTTTATCAACCTGGAGCTGCAACTGGGAAAGCTTGAACATCATATCAGAGATAGCTAGTTTCATTTACTTATCAACGTCTATATCAGTTAATTAATTTCTTGTATGTCTTTGTTGTTTCTTCTTAACTCTTGTAATCATGTTCATAGGTTGTGAATTCCAATTATGAATTCCAGAAAAAATTTAATTTATTCACATCTCTCTTTAACTTTAACTTTTCAAATTGAATGGCGAAGTTACTTGAAATTGCAAGCAATTGATGCATAATATTCGCCCCCTGTTATTACAAGCCTATCTTTTCAATTTCATCGTTTCTTCGCTTCGAAGTTATTGTAAATTTCAAAAATGATCCATGGTTTGGCTGCAATGGATTTGATTTTTACAGCTGTTGAGAGTTCAGTTTTTCTTGATCTAGTAAAAAAGCATAGCAAGTGCTTCCTTACGAATATTATTGTACTTTGGTGCAGATTTTTTATTTTTTAGGGGTTAGTGGTTTCGGGTATCCTGCATTTTTCGAGAGAATCAGAATCAAAACTGCACAATGTAGATTCCCAAAAGAAAGGAACTGAAACCAGAACTTGTCAGTTCCAGTACTTAAATTCAACGAACCAGAACTTGAATTGTAGGTTCCGGTTCTTTACTCGGGTATCTTATAAAAAATCAATTACCCCTATTAGTTTAAAAAATAACAAAAATACCTTAAAAATTTACAAATACACTCCTAATAAATTAAGAAAACCTACATTTAATAGTTTTCAACTTTCGATTACTCATTCATTTGTGTCCAATGTGACTCATAAATCCTCTAATCTGTAGGCAACAATTGAATTTAATTAATTCATCATAATTCACATAAAATTTCTCAATCAAAATCAAAACACAAATAGGCAGGTTCCAAGCTGAGTACCCGTTTCAAGTTCTTTTCCCAAGTTCCAGTTCTGAAACCTATAGGAACTATTTGAACTGGAACCGAAACCGCTTACACAATGTCAGTTCCAATAAAATGGAACCGGAACCTACCTGCACAATGTCGGTTCCAGGTAGTTCCAGTTCTAATTCTGATTCTACCCATGACCCTTGCTCACCCCCAAATTATTTTTCTTTTCTACTGCACTATAATGGTTCTCTGTAGCTATAAGCACTTTTGTTTTTTTCCCTTGTATCTAACCCATTTTTCTGCCATTATATATATATATATATATATATATATATATATATATATATATATATATATATATGATTTTTTCTGCTTTTAGATTAAGCAACAAAAGGGCTGATTATGTATTTGTAAACTATCTTATTAATAGCCCAAAAAAAAAAAAAAAAAAAAATCAGATTCTCACAGTTGGATGAGCACTGGGAAAATTTATCACTATGGCCAACTGTAACTTCTCATAATCCACACAAAAAATCAATGGCTTTTAATTAAATTAATTATAATAATTAAAACTCTTCATTAGCACACTACTTCAAAATTGCGTGTGCAGGCAACTTTCTGCATCCATCATCCATGGTGCAGTTGCAACTTTCAACACACTTTTTCCAGTGGAAAACAATTTGGCAGATTAGCACACTTTTTTCAAAAATGAACTTTAAGTTACAAGACATTTAGAATTTCAATACTATATGGTTAGCAAGAATTATACCTATGATAATAATGTATGGTGTAATTTGGTCACTAAAAATTAATAGTTCTTCAACTTAAAAGGAAGGTTCTGTCTGTAAAATATTGGGTTGAAGGTCAAGATCAACAGCCACCAGAAGATTTCCATAGTTAATATTAAAGGTGGGAATCTGATCTTGTTGAAATTTTCAGTGAAAATTTTGAAACATGAATTCAAGCCAACCAAATGAGGCTTCAAAACTTTATGATAAGACTTCTGACCAGTCATGCATCTCCCACATTGGACCCCTTTTCTTGATTTCAATCTGCATAATCCCCAGAATTGATTCCTTTATGGTCTCTATTTCCAAGTGGTTTCTAGGTTACTTTTCCTTGCGAGGCAAGGAACTCACTGCCAAAGAAGGGGGTATAATGATAGCTTTTGAACTGTCATTATAGCCCTTGCCAAGAAAGAGTCATGATAGTTTTTGAATAGTCAATGAGCTCTTGATAGATCCTCAACAATTCAATAACTATCAAAGATTTAGTAGAATTTTAACCAAATCCTTGACAATTCTTAAACTATCAAGGATTTAGCTAAATTTTCAATTTCATTCAACAGCAAATCCATTAGCCATTAGTTCCACGTTTTGCACATTCATTCGCTATTAAAATAATATTATTCATATATTTAAATATCTGTTGTAAAATTAATCAATTAATATAGTGAAAAGCGAATATGTTAAAGATATGGTATGAGATTCAATTGGATTGATAGAAAACATAAAATTTAGAAGGACTTTTGCTTTTAGAAAATGAATTGGAGATTGATGGTTGTCGGGTTGCCCTTAGTGGTAGCTTATTCCAAAATGTGCAATTGAGCTTTCAATGTGATTCTTATTCGGTCTGATGGTGTTGAGGCCCACAAATTGATGGGGTTTTAAGTTTTTGGGTTTATGTTTTGAATGACAAAAGCCTTTCTTACTCAAGTGGGTCACATCATATATTTTCAAACCAAAACTATGTAAATTTAATTGCAATTTCATCAAGTTTTCATTAAAAGAAAAAAAAAAAAGATATTTTGTGGTATTTAATTTGATCAATATGCATCACAGTAACTCAACTTAACCCAATTAAAATACATAGATCGTCTCTGATAGAAGTGAGAAATAAAAAATAGGTAAATTTTTTATTTCTCAGTAGAGGTCTAAAGAAGACCATAACAGATATATCTATCTTTTTTAATATATAATTTGAAAAAAAAAAAATTGAATAGAAAGCGCAACAAAGGAGAGAGATGGGCATAACTCTCTAATATTTGCTTAAGTTCTGTTGCTGTTGCTTAGCAATATCAAGACCGCAGAAATACTGATTTTTTGACACCCCATATGATAAGTTTTACTCTATTTTTGGCATTCTGGATTTAAATATTTTGTGTTTCTTTCTATGGATGGTTGAAGCTCTTTTAAAAATCCATTCAAAGAATAATAGAAAAGTGAAAGTGGTGCCAGGCTAAAAGCCTAAAAGTAACTTTGCAATGGGGAAGTTGTTCACCTTTATGTACAGCTGGACTAAAGGATAATCATATATGTTTATGCTAGCTTCTCATTAGAAGAGCTCTGATGATTTTGAGCCCTCCAAAGTTTCTCTTCTCTACTCCACTATAATGGGTCTCTGTAGCTATAAGCACTTTTGTTTTTTCTTTGTATCTAGCCAATCTTTATGTTTATGGGTGAGTGGTTCTGGGTATCCTATATTTTTTGGGGGAATCAGAATCGAAATCGAATCGGAATCAGAACCGTATAATGCAAGTTCTCAATAAAAAGAATCGGAATTAGAACCGCACATTTCAGGTTCTTAAATTCAAGGAACCGAAGCCTAAAATGCAGGTTTTGGTTCCTTTCCCGGGTACCCTATAAAAAATCAATTTTCTCCCTGTTAGTTTAAAAAATGACAAAAATACCTTAAAAGTTTACAAATATGCCCCTAACAAATTTTGATTACTCATTCATTTATGTCCAATGTGACTTATAAATCCTCTAATTTCTAGGCAACATTTGAATTCAATCAATTCATCACAATTCACATAAAATTCCTCAATCAAAACCAAAACACAAACAATTAATTAAACAATCATACTATAAATCTATAATTTAATATTTTAATTAATTAAATTTCTAATAATTTAATTAAGTATTGTACTAATGTTTATAATTGAATATTATAATTAATTAAGTAATTATTTAATTATGTAATGTTATAATTAATTAAATGATTATAATATAATGTAATGTTATTATCGATTAAGTAATTATTTAATTATAATGTAATGTTTTAATTAATTAAATTTCTAATTATTTAATTAAGTAATCATACTATAAATTTATAATGTAATGCTATAATTAATTAATTTTATAATAATTTAATTAGGTATTGTGCTAATGTAGTAAATTACTAATGTTTATAATATAATTTCATAATTAATTAAGTAATCATTTCATTATGTAATGTTATAATTAATTATGTGATCATACTATAATGTAATGTTATAATAAATTAAATAATTATACTATAAATCTTTAATATAATATTATAATTAATGAAAATTGTAATCATTTAATTAAGTACTGTACTAATATTCATAATGGAATGTTACAATTAATTAAGCAATTATACTATAAATTTATAATTTAATGTTATAATTAATTAAACTTCTAATCATTTAATTAAGTATTATACTAATGTAGTAAATTACTAATGTTTATAATATAACGTCAAAATTAGTTAAATAATCATTTCATTATGTAATATTATAATTAGTTATATGATCATACTATAATGTAATGTTATAATGAATTATGTAATCATACTATAAATCTTTAATATAATATTATAATTAATTAAATTTTTTTATCGTTTAATTAAGTATTGTACTAATGTTTATAATGGAATATTAAAATTAATTAAGTAATCATTTCTACATAATGTAATGTTATAATTAATTAAATTTCTAATTATTTAATTAAGTAATATACTAAATTACTAATATGATATTATAAACTTATAATTAATTAAATAATCATTTAATTATAATGTAATGTTATAATTGATTAAGTAATCATTTAACTAGTAATGTATTAATGTTTATCAATTTATTTTATATAATTAATTAATTACTAATTTATTACAGATATACCTTGATAATTGAAGTAAATAATTAAATATTATATTATTATTCAATCAAATATATTATTATATTAAAAAATAATTCTTTTAATAACAATAAAATACTTTTAATTGGTTTTAATTTCAATTATACATTTAATTAATCAAAACTTTAATATTAATATATTAAAGTTTTTATACGGTATAGTTTATATGTAATAAGTATAATTGTATATTTATTTAATTAGGTTATTGTAAAAATTTAACTTTTTCCATTTTAATTTTTTATATGTAAAATTATAATAGACCCCCTATTCTTCACATATATTTCATTTCAGTCTAGGTTCCAAAACAGGGTACCCGTTGCAGGTTCCAAGCCGGGTACCCATTGCAGGTTCTTTTTTTCTAGATTCTGGTTTTGGTTCCGGTTCCTCCACATGTAGGCACCAGAACCGCACAGTGTTGGTTCCTATTAGTAAAGTTGTTTAAGCTGTTAAGTTTCTTAAAGCAGTTACTACTGATTAAGTTTGTTAAGCAGTTATTATTGCTGGTAAATGTTAGATACCTTTTAGCTTAATATTGAGCTTATTGTAGCTTATAAAAGCATTATTGTATACTGTATTGATTAAGTGAAAAATACAGAAAGGTTAACATTCAGCTTTATTTCCTTTTTTCTTCTTTTCTTCATCGTCTTTTCTCTTTGTTTTTGCTCTAAACCTAACATGGTATTAGAGCCATTGACAAGCGTCAAAGATGGTCGATTCCACTAGTTCTTCATCCCAACAAGATAATCCAAGCTACCAATTGAACACTAAAACAACCAATTTCATGAATACTCAAAAAATGACATCCTCGATTCTTCCTACGATTTACCCCAAATTGACAAGAGACAACTACCAATTTTGGAAATCCCAAGTTCTCTTCATAATAAGTTCCCATGATTTGGAAGAACACCTAACTGGATTGATCTCTTGCCCAGCACCGTTTGTCAAAGTTCAAGTTGAAGGAACATATGCTGTGATGAAGAAAAAGCCAAATCCATATTACAATCAGTGGAAGAAGACTGATAAAATACTGGTAAGTTGACTTCTAAGCTCAATCTCTAAGTCAATGTTCATAGTGATTTCCAAATGCCAATATTCTGCTGATATGTGGATCACTCTTGAGAAAGAATTTCTCATTGAGTCTCGAACAAAAACATTGCATGTCAAAAATTTACTGCAAAATACCAAAAAGGATAATCTCAATATCCATGATTATTTCGTTAAAATGAAAGGATTTGTTGAAAATTTATCAGCCAATGGTATCTCTGTTACCGATGAGGAACTCAAGAATTACATTTTAGATGGTCTTAGCTCAGAGTATGATGCTGTTGTTGTTAACATTACTAAACGTTTGGAGTTTAGGCTAGATAGTCTCACTGTATAAGAAGCTCAGAGTATTCTGCAAAAATATGAACTTAGGTTAGAGAAGGCAAATTTAGCTATGAACTCTGTGATTACCAATGAATTTCATGGAAGCTCAATACATTTAGCTAATGCCTCAACTGATATAACCAATAAGAAGTCTCAGAATGAGCAAAATGATCAACTTCGTTCAGAGCTGAACAACCTCAGTTTACTGGACAACTCTCTGACTTTACTCCTCACAGTTACACTCTCCAACAAACTGTCACTGGAACAAGTCAGTTTATACCACAGAATCAGTTTTACAACTCTCCTTTTACTGGTGGCCGAGGGAGAGGGAGAGGGAGAGGTAAAGGAGTAGGTCGAGGAAAACCTATATGTCAAGTATGTGGCAAGGTTGGCCATCTTGCTTTAAACTGTTATCACAAGTTCGATACCAACTTTACAGGAGGATATAATTCATTTGGCAGAGCAAATTTTGGTAAGGGTTATTCTAGATCTCCAAGACTGTTTCAAGGATCACCACATCCTTAACAGTTTCAAAGTTTTCATCAGTTTAATCTTGGCCACAATTCTACTCATCAGTTTCATCCTGGCCACAATCCTCCACCTTAAACTGCATTCTCCACTACAACTCCCTCTCATTCAGAATAGTCTCAAGTACACACTAGAGCTCAATCTAGTGGGACTAATGCTAACAATCAAGTCTTTCTATCTCAAACACAGTCCCAATACTACCCATCTCATACTGCCAACTACACTACTACACCCTCTATTATCCAAGATGCATCTTAGTACATGGACTCGGGGGCCACATACCATGTAACATCATATCTGTCTTAGCTAACAATGTAGTCAAATTACACTGACAATGAGCAGCTCCAGGTTGGCAATGGTGAGTTACTTCCTATTTCACATACTGGTTTTACTTCATTACCATGCAATTCTAGATCTCTTTACCTTAAAAATGTGTTATGTGTGCCTCACATTACTAAAAACCTGTTAAGCATATCTAAATTCACTAGAGACAATAGTGTTATAGTTGAATTCTTTGCTGATCATTGTGTTGTAAAGGACAAGCAATCCAAAATTGTCCTTCTTCGAGGAAAGCTTAAGGCTGGACTATATTAGCTCCAAATTCCAGATACTTCACTGCCCTCACACCTTCCTGTTGATTCCCTCACATCTCCAGTTTCAGCCTTTAATTCCTCTGCTCAAGATTTTGCCATATCAAACCAGTCTCTGTCATCCTCTGTTTCACAATGTAGTGAGCACAATAATATTAGTAGACATTATACTTTCTAGAATAATGATATGAATAATGTTGCTTTTAATTCTCCTACATTTGTATCAAGTGTAATGAAGTTGTTGACAATAGTAAAATGCATACTTTTCAATCTTTTCCTGTTGAAAAAAACCAGTGGTATGTTGTGGCATAGAAGGTTAGGACACCCCAATGCACGTATTTTTGCCAAAATCTTACATTTGTTAAAGCTAAATTACTCTGTTCAAAGTACTTTTGATTTTTGCACAGCATGTCAATTTGGAAAATTAAGTCAGTCCAACTTTCCTCGATCTGACACTAGAGCTGATAAACCATTAGAATTGGTCTATTCTGACCTATGGGGACCATCACCTGTCCCATCTCTTGAAGGCTTTAGATACTACATTCAATTCTTAGATGACTATAGTAGGTTCACTTGGATCTTTCTTTTAAAGGTTAAATCTGAAACTCAAACCATTTTTAAACAATTCCATAAGTTAGCAGAGAGACAGTTCAATACGGCTTCTAAAAGCATTCAAAGCAGGCATAGGGGTGGTAAGTATAGAAGTCTAGCCTTATATTTTCTTGACCATGGGATTCATTTTAGACATCCTTGTCCCTACGCTCACCAACAAAATGGAAGAGTAAAGAGAAAACACCAACAAATAGTGGAACAAGGTCTTACATTATTAGCCCAAGCTTGTATGCCCTTGAAATACTGGTGGTTTGCCTTTCAAACTGCCACTTTTCTCACTAATAGAGCCCACTTATGTTCTGTCTAACTGCTCTCCTTTTGAAGTTTTATTTAAACAAAAGCCCAACTATTCCATTATTAGGGTATTTCGGTGTGCAACTTATCCATTTACTAGACCATATAATGCTCACAAGTTTGATTTTCACACAACCAAGTGCACATTTGTTGGCTATAGCTTAAATCACAAAGGATACAAATGTTTGGACTCTAATGGCAAAATTTATATTTGTCCTAGTGTTAAATTCGATGAGTCTAGTTTTCCTTTTGCTACATGTTCTTCATCTCCTCCCAATAACACATCCACTTTTGCATCATCAGTTTACAATTCTGATCTGTCTGCTAATCACTCCCTTGTTTCCTTTTTTCAAATACCTCTTGTTTCCTCTACTTCACCCATACATGCTGAATCACATGAACATCTTTTTACCACACCTACTGAGTCAAAAGAACATTTACTTAATTGTCCTATTGCATCACATGATCAGCAAGATACAACTATACATATGTCATCTCACATTCCCTCAAGTTCCAGAACACTGCCTAGTCACCCTCCTGAATCTGCTCAACTCACTGATGAATTACCACTTGAAAAACAGCCTTCTTCTCACACTACTTCCAATCCTCATCCTGACAGCATCCAATTAGTTGTTGAACTACCATTTGAAAAACAATCTATTACTCATATTACTTCCCATTCTCAACCTGACAACATTCAATTAGTTGTAGAACTATCTTTTGACAACCATTTTTCTTCTCATATTCCCTCCACTAACTCTACCAAAAATACACAGCCTACAGCTACCTTACCTGCTGCTCCACAACCTCTAAACACTCACCTTATGCTTACTAGATCCAAAACCACACTTCATAAAACAATGCTAGTCACCTCTCACCTTGACCCAACTGAACCAGTAAGTGTTTTTGAAGCTCTCCCCCATCCAGCCTAGAAAGAAGCCATGAACAGTGAATTTACTGCCATGCTCACTAATAATACTTGGGAACTAGTTCCAACTGAGCCTCATATGAATATAGTTGGGTACAAATGGGTATTCAGAATTAAGCATAATGTAGATGGTTCAATTCAAACGTTCAAAGCCAGGTTAGTGACCAAAGGGTTCCAACAAACTCTTGGAATTGATTACCTAGAGACATTTAATCCAGTTATTAAATCATCTACAATCAGAGTTGTGTTAAGCTTGGTAGTCACCTATGGATGGGATATTCAACAAGTAGATGTAAACAATGCATTCTTAAATGGTGAGTTGA
The DNA here is from genome assembly GCA_026225825.1 of Pistacia integerrima. Classification (NCBI taxonomy): domain Eukaryota; kingdom Viridiplantae; phylum Streptophyta; class Magnoliopsida; order Sapindales; family Anacardiaceae; genus Pistacia; species Pistacia integerrima. The sequence continues at coordinate 30,168,920 of CM047748.1, forward strand.
GTGAAACAGTTTACATGTCTCAACCTCAAGGTTTTGTGGATGTCAAAAACCCTCTCCATGTTTGTAAACTAGTCAAGGCACTATATGGCTTAAAATAGGCCCCAAAAGCCTGGTTTGATAAACTTCGAGCTGTTTTTCTCAAGTGGGGTTTTGTCAATTCTGTGGCTGACTTTAGTATGTTTATTTACAAACAAAATGATCAGGTTGCTTATGTTGTTGTCTATGTAGATGATATTCTCATAACTTGTAGTGATGCTACATTTGTCAGTGAAATTATGCACAAATTGAATATTGAGTTTGCCTTGAAGACTTGGGTTCCCTAAAATATTTTCTAGGCTTTGAAGTTCTTAGAAATGACTTAGGCATTCATATGAGTCAGGAAAAATATGCCAAAGATCTTTTAGTAAAAATTGGAATGATGGACTCCAAGTCATGTTCTACACCGATGGCTATAAGCAACAAATTAACCCTTGAGGATGGTGAGTTATTTGATAATCCAGCACTTTATTGAAGTACCATTAGAGCCTTACAATATCTAACTCTGTCAAGACCTAATATAGCCTACTCAATCAATAAATTGAGTCAATTTCTTAAGGCTCATACTCAACTACATTGGCAAGCTTATAAAAGACTTCTTAGATACCTTAAAGGAACAACAAACTTTGGAATTCAGTTCAGCAAAGTTCATAGATTTCACCTAGAGTGCTACATCGATGCCAACTGGGCAGGGAGTATTCAGGACAAAAGATCCACTAGTGGCTGCTGCTTATTTCTTGGCTCAAACTTACTGCAATGGAGCTCTCATAAATAGAAAGTAGTGTCTCTGTCCTCTACAGAGGCTGAATATAGAGCCCTTGCTCAAGGAGCTACGGAAGTAGCCTGGTTCAGAAGTCTATTCTCTGAAATTGGTTTGAATTTGCTTGAAATCCAATTCCTTTGGTGTGATAATCAGAGTGCTGGTTCTCTTGCATCAAATCCAGTTTTTCATGCTAGGACTAAACACATTGAACTTGATACACACTATATAAGAGAACAAGTTGCTTCCAATCATGTGAAAGTTCAAAATATACCTACTGACCTTCAAACAACGGATATATTCACTAAATCCTTGTCTACTTCAAGGTTTGAATTTCTTAGAAGCAAACTACAAGTTACAATTGTTGCTGGTATAGTTGAATCTCTTTCTAAGTTAACTAAAGATAAATGGTGCTGAGTGTACACTACAATGTTCAAGGTTTATGTGCCAAAAAGGGTTTGCTTAATTACTATTACTGCTCAGGTTGATAATCACTTACTGCTTGAGTTTAATTGCTGCTGTTGCTAGTGTAGTGGTTATTTGATGATTTGTTGCTAGTGTTGTGTGTGTTTAAAAGCTTTTGGTGTAGTGGTTATTTGATGATTTGTTGTTGGTGTTATGTGTGTTTAAAAGCTACTGGTGTAGTGGTTATTTGATGATTAGTTGCTGGTGTTGTGTGTTTAAAAGTTGCTAGTGTAGTGGTTATTTGATGAGTTGTTGCTAGTTTTGTGTGTTTAAAAGTGAGATTAGTTGTTGCTGGTGTTGTGTGTTTAAAAGCAAAGCTGTTGGTGTAGTGGTTATTTGATGATTTGTTGCCGGTGTTGTGTGTGTTTAAAAGCTGTTGGTGTAGTGGTTATTTGATGATTTGTTGCTGGTGTTGTGTGTTTAAAAGCAAAGTTGTTAGTGTAGTGGTTATTTGATGACTTGTTGTTGGTGTTGTGTGTGTTTAAAAGCTATTGGTGTAATGGTTATTTGATGATTAGTTGTTGGTGTTGTGTGTTTAAAAGCTGCTAGTATAGTGGTTATTTGATGACAATTTACTCATCTGAGTACTTTTCTGTTTGAGATCAGCTGGTGCTAATGGTAATCCGTTTGTTGTTATGTTTGCAAATGCTGGAGTGTTCAGGTGATGTAAGTTTCACTTGGGATAAGTTGCTGCTGGTGTAGTGGTTATTTGATGATAGTTTACTCATCTGAGTACTTTTCGCTTGAGATCACTGGTGCTAATGGTAACTGCTTGTTGTCATGTTTGCAAATGCTGTTTGTATGATAGTTTACTCATCGAGTACTTTTCGGTTTGAGATCGGTTAGTACTTCAATGCAATCTTTAGTGATGTAAGTTTCACTTGGGATAAGTTGCTGCTGGTGTAGTGGTTATTTGATGATAGTTTACTCATCTGAGTACTTTTCAGTTTGAGATCAGTTGGTGCTAATGGTAATCTGTTTGTTGTCATGTTTGTAAATGCTGGAGTGTTCTGGTGATGTAAGTTTCACTTGGGATAAGTTGCTGCTGGTGTAGTGATAATTGCATAAATTTGCTTCAGTTTGAGATCACTTGTTGCTACTGTAGTGCTTAGTTGATATAAGTTTCACTTGGGAAAAGTTCCTGCTAGTGTAGTGTTCAGTTAATGTGGTTGACAATCAAGGTACTTGTGATGAAACACTTTTGCTCAATTTATGGAACAAATGCAACAATTTTTCCAAGTTTGTTTTGAGGGAAGATATTAAGTAAAGAAGTTAAGAGTCTTACCCAGTTTAGTTTGAGGGAAGATATTAGTAAAGCTGTTAAGTTTGTTAAAGCAGTTATTACTACTAGTAAATGTTAGATACCTTTCAGCTTAATATTGAGCTTATTGTAGCTTATAAAAGCATTATTGTATACTGTATTGATTAAGTGAAAAATACAGAAAAGTTAACATTCAGCTTTTTTTCCTTTTTTCTTTTTTTCTTCATCGTCTTTTCTCTCTGTTTTTGCTCTAAACCTAACAATTCCAAAAAAATGGAATCGAAACCTACCTACATAGTGTTGGTTCCGATTCCAGTTCCGGTTCTACCCGTAGGTTCTGGTTCTACCTGTTACCCGTGCTCACCCCTATTTTTGTCTATATAAATATATGATTTTTTCTGCTTTTAGATTAATCTTGTTTCAGAGAATTCTTAATTAACACTAATCTTGCCATACACTATTTAAATTCTATAAACAAAACTCTTTTTTTTTTTCTTGTTTATTCACAGTTCATTGCAACTAAATCACTAACAAAACGTGTTTCATGCTTTTAACATCAACATCAAAAGTAGTATCTAGTATCTACCATATATATAATTAGTTTATACTTAAATAATTATTATGTAAATGATACGCGTATATAAAATCTGACTATCTTTTGTAAAATTTTTATTGACCTTATTAATGCCCGTCATAACCTTTACTCTTGTTTAATTAATTAATCGGGATTATATATGTTTAAGTAAACTAATCATCAAGAAAACGTGTTTTTAATCCACTTTCAACATCAAAATCATTAGGGCTGCAAAAAAAAAAAAAAACCAAAAACTGAACTGAGAAACTGGACCGAAACTAGTCCAAAAAATCGGTTTTTCAAAATAACTAGTTCGGTTTCGGTTTTTAAAATAAAGAAAACCGAAAAACCTGCTTGGTTAAGGGTTCAACTATAATTTTGAACTGGTTTCTATAATTTTAAAACTACCGAGAGAGAGAGAGAGAAAGAGAGTTAAAAACTAAGAAATAAAAAAAATTAGAAAAACTGACAAAGAGAAGCTGCACGCCACCTGCTGTGCATTTAATTCCTTGGAACTCTCACCATCTTTAAGTAAAATATAATAACTCCTTCGCTCCTTACGTTTTCAATACCCCCACCACCTCCCCCATATTTATTGCTTCTTCTCTTGCAATACAAACAACCATTTTTTTCCTAAATCAACTTTCCACCCCAGTCGTAGTTGCTCGACCAATTTTTTTTTTTCCCAATCACAATCGACTTTATTCTTTTTCCAAGTCTTCTCTCCCATCTCAATCGACAGCAACCTCCACACCCAATAGCATTCGTTTGATACGGTTAAATTCTTTGATTTATCTCTTCAGCTTTCTAAGTTTTGCAAGCTTTTTTATTCACCAATCTTCTTATTTTTCTCTCTCTAAAAAGGTCACTCTATCCAACAAAGTTCAGATATCATGATTGTATATGAGTTGATGGGGTGGAAGGTGGAGTGTGGGTGGTTTGATGTTGCGAGAAAGTTGGTGACGGTAGTTCGACATCGTGAACCCTCAAAATAGTGGGAGAATGGGGATTGTTTTATAAAACCGGTTAACTGGTAACCAAACCAAATTATCGGTTCGGTTAATAATCGGTTTAAGAGATAATTTGATCCGGTTTCGGTTTGAATTATCTCCTAAACCGAAAAATCGGTTTGGTTCAAAATATTAGTACTCCGGTCCTTTAACCGGATTTCCACACCCCTAAAAATCATTTTTAGCATATCTAGTTTTTTTATATGGTAAAAGATATTAGCCAAATATAGGATTAATTATAATCAACTAGTCAAAGTAATTAACCAAACAAGGACATTAGCTAAATTTGCACAAAGATTTTGAAAAGGAAGAATAAAAATTTGGATAGAGAAAAGATATGATCAAAGTTGAAAAGGTGAAAAGGGAGAGACACAATTAGGTTAGATTAGGTAAATAAAAATAGGGTTAGAATATTATAACTTCATAAACTTTTAACTAAATTCTTTGTTAATCATTTATTTTTATCTATCCAATAGTATTGAGATTTGTTGAGTTATCATTAAATATAATAATTTTTAACTTCTCTTTTATGACTCTTAAATATGCTACAAAGATAAACAACTCACGTGAAGTGTCTAAAATTAATTTGTAATTCTAAGTTAAGAGTGTCCTGACCCATCAAAATATAAATTTCTAAAAGGGTATTCAATGATTTCTTCAAAAGAAGAAAATATGCAAAAACAAAGACCCGAATTTTCGGGGCTTGAACTGCCAACCAATGCTTTTTGGGTCAATCAAGCAAAGCCATGTGCTTTTGCTACCAAGCTTTACCAACATAGTGTCAATTCAACTATAACCATGTTATTATTAATTCTCCTTTCAATCTAAACCTTACACGTGTTTCAATCATAGCGGCTCTCTCTAGATTCTTTTTCATGATTTTTTTCATCCCTTTTACTATAAATACCCTCTCCCTTCCATGCATTCAAAACAACAAGAGCTAAGCAAAGTACACTTTGTTCTCAAGGTGTTATTGTGTGAAGAGAGAAGCAGATTTAGCATCTATTCATATTGTGATAATGGGGAAGCAACGAGCAGAAGAAAGGCTTCTCTCTATTCAGCATGTTCAAATCCAGGAAGCCTAGAAGATCTTCTGGTGAGTCTGCAGGGGAGGATAACACAGGAAGTGGAAGAAGGGTGTGGCCAAGTGATGAAGACAAAGGCTCTTTGGTTGCTGACCCTCGTATCAACCGGAAAGCTACGGATTTCATCGCCAAGTTCCACGCGACTCGCTTCTCTGAATCTGAACTTCATGCTGTTCAACCTGGAGCTTGAACATCATATCAGAAATAGCTAGTTTCATTTACTAATCAAGGTCAATATCAGTTAATTAAGTTCTTTCTTGTATGCCTTTGTTATTTATTCTTAACTCTTGTAAGGATGTTCATAGGTTGTGAATCACAATAATGAATTCCAGAAAAATATATATTTATTCACATCTCTCTTGATCTTTCTCTTTACAAATTGAATGGCGAAGCTACTTGAAATTGCAAGCAATTGATGCATAATACTAAAGTTGAATGAACTTTCGCCCTTGTTATTGCAAGCCTACCTTTTCAATTTCATCGTTTCTTCCTTCGAAGTTACAGTAAACTTCCAAGAATGATCCTTCCAAGTATAAGCTGCAATGGTAAAGTTGAATAAATTTGAGCCCATGTTACTGCAGCCATATCTTTTCGACTTCAGCGTTTCTTCGCTTCCGAAGTTAATGTGGATATGGAAGAATGATCCATGGTTTGGCCTGCAGAGTATTTCCAGGCATAAGCTGCAATGGTAAAGTTGAATGAATTTGAGCCCTTTTTGTTGCAAGCATATAGTTTTTCAATTGCATCGTTTCTTTGGCTGCAATGAATTCGAAGTTAAATTTCAAAAATGATCGATGCTTTGGCTGCAATGGATTTGATTTTTACAGCTGTTGAGAGTTCAGTTTTTCTTGATCTCATGAGATCCTAGTAAAAAGCATAGCAGGTGCTTCTTGTTCAGGAATCTTACAACATTTATTATTCTTTCTTCCGTGCATGCATTATTGTACTTGGGTGCTGCATACCTTATCAGCTTTTCGTCTCTAACTTTTTTATACTTTCTTTTAGATGCTTGATAACCAATTCATACTTGTAATTAAACATTGGATACTATAATTAATCACAAGTATAATAACGTTTAGTTCAATTAATTACTACTTCAAATGATGAAAATTTGGTGTCCCTCTTGATGATTTGAAAAGCCAATTGATTGCAATGAAATGTTCAGTATGAAGAACAGACATGAAATAATGTTATGCATTAAAGTTATCCTGGGAAGATGCTCCCAGGAAGCAATGACCGTATTGTAAAGGGATGGCAATGGTTGTTTCAAAACCCCCTGAAAATGAAATATTCTTCAAGTACAAGTCACATAACTGAGATATGAATTTGACATCCAATTGCAATTATGTTACATCAATACTTTCTGGACTTCCATCGATTGGTCATCCGCGCACGAATCTTACCGCAATTGTCAATATTCTCTCCATCATTTGATTACCAGCTGCATAACTCTCTAATATTTGCTTAAGTTCTGTTGCAGTTGCTTAGCAATGTCAAGACTGCAGAAATACTGATTTTTTGACACCCCATATGATAAGTTTTACTCTATTTTTGGCATTCTGGATTTAGATATTTTGTGTTTCTTTCTATGGATGGTTGAAGCTCTTTTAAACATCCATTCAAAGAATAATAGAAAACTGAAAGTGGTGCCAGGCTAAAAGCCTAAAAGTAACTTTGCAACGGGGAAGTTGTTCACCTTTATGTACAGCTGGACTAAAGGATAACCATATATGTTTATGCTAGCTTCTCATTAGAAGAGCTCTGATGATTTTGAGCCCTCCAAAGTTTCTCTTTTCTACTCCACTATAATGCTTCTCTGTAGATATAAGCACTTTTGTTTTTTCCTTGTATCTAGCCAATCTTTCTGCCTATATAAATATATGATTTTTTCTGCTTTTAGATTAATTAACACTAATCTTGCCTTTCACTAATTAAATTCTATAAACAAAACTCTCTTTTCTTCTTGTTTATTTACAGCTCATTGCAACTAAATCACTAACAAAACGTGTTTTATGCTTTTTAACATCAAATTAGTTTATACCGAATTTTTGCTACCAAGTTTTACCAAAATAGTGTCAATTCAACCTTAACCATGTTATTATTATTGTCCTTTCAATCTAAACCTTACACGTGTTTCCAATCATAGCGGCTCTCTCTAGATTCTTTTTCATGATTTTTTTTCAAAGTTAGCCCATCTGTTTTACTATAAATACAGTACTCTCCCTTCCATGCATTCAAAACAACAAGAGCTAAGCAAAGTGGAAGAAGGATGTGGCCAGGTGAAGACAGAAGCAGATTTAGCATCCATTCGTATTGTGGTAATGGGGAGCAACGAACAGAAGAAAGGCTTCTCTCTATTCAGCATGTTCAAATCGAAGAGGTCTAGAAGACCTTCTGATGATTATGCATCGGAGGTTAACACAGGAAGTGGAAGAAGGATGTGGCCAGGTGATGAAGACAAAGGCTCTTTGGTTGCTGACCCTCGTATCGACCAGAAAGCTACGGGATTCATCATGAAATTCCACAAGACTCGCTTCTCTGAATCTGAACTTCATGCTGTTTATCAACCTGGAGCTGCAACTGGGAAAGCTTGAACATCATATCAGAGATAGCTAGTTTCATTTACTTATCAACGTCTATATCAGTTAATTAATTTCTTGTATGTCTTTGTTGTTTCTTCTTAACTCTTGTAATCATGTTCATAGGTTGTGAATTCCAATTATGAATTCCAGAAAAAATTTAATTTATTCACATCTCTCTTTAACTTTCACTTTTCGAATTGAATGGCGAAGTTACTTGAAATTGCAAGCAATTGAATGAACTTTCGCCCCCTGTTATTACAAGCCTATCTTTTCAATTTCATCGTTTCTTCGCTTCGAAGTTATTGTAAATTAAAAAAATGATCCATGGTTTGGCTGCAATGGATTTGATTTTTACAGCTGTTGAGAGTTCAGTTTTTCTTGATCTAGTAAAAAAGCATAGCAGGTGCTTCCTTACGAATATTATTGTACTTGGTGCAGATTTTTTATTTTTTAGGGGTTAGCGTTTGGGGTACCCTGCAGTTTTCGGGGAACCAAAACCAAAACCGCACAATATAGATTTCCAAAAAAAAGAATCGGAACCTAAACTTGTTTGTTCCAGTTCTTAAATTCAAGGAACCAGAACTTGAAATGTAGGTTCCCGATTCCTTACCCAAGTATCTTATAAAAAATCAATTACCCTCTATTAGTTTAAATAATAAAAAAAATACCTTAAAAATTTACAAATACACCCCTAATAAATTAAGAAAACCTACATTTAGTAGTTTTCAACTTTCGATTACTCGTTCATTTGTTTCCAATGTGACTCATAAATCCTCTAATCTATAGGCAACACTTGAATTCAATCAATTCATCACAATTCATATAAAATTTCTCAATCAAAACCAAAACACAAATAGGCTCCAAGCGGGTTCCAAGCCGAGTACCCATTTCAAGTTCTTTTCCCAGGTTCCGATTCTAAAACCTATAGGAACTGGAATCGAAACCGCATAGTGTCGGTTCCAATACAATGGAACAAAAACCTACCCACACAATATCGATTTCAGGTAGGTTCCAGTTCTGGTGCCGATTCTACCCACTACCCTTGCTCACCCCTAAATTATTTTTCTTTTCTACTGCACTATAATGGTTCTCTGTAGCTATAAGCACTTCTGTTTTTTCCATTATAAATATATGATTTTTTTCTGCTTTTAGATTAAGCAACAAAAGGGCTGATTATGTATTTGTAAACTATCTTATTAATAGCCAAAAAAAAAAAAAAAAAAAAAAATCAGATTCTTACAGTTGGAGGAGCACTGGGAAAATATCTCAGTATGGCCAACTGTAACTTCTCATAATCCACACAAAAAATCAATGGCTTTTAATTAAATTAATTATAATAATTAAAACTCTTCATTAGCACACTACTTCAAAATTACGTGCGCAGGCAACTCTCTACATCCATCATCCATGGTGCAGTTGCAAGTTGCAACACACTTTTTCTAGTGGAAAACACCAGAGTCGTGTCAACCTTTTTGGCAGATTGCGCGAGCAGGCGCATGCGAGTATTTTGCTCCATTCAAAAATGAACTTTAAGTTACAAGACATTTATAATTTCAATACTATATGGTTAGCAAGAATTATACCTATGATAATAAAAGTATGGTGTAATTTGGTCACTAAAAATTAATAGTTCTTCAACTTAAAAGGAAGGCTCTGTCTGTAAAATATTGGGTTGAAGGTCAAGATCAACAGCCACCAAAAGATTTCCGTAGTTGTGGGAATCTGATCTTGTTGAAATTTACAGTGAAAATTTTGAAAGATGAATTCAAGCCAACCAAATGAGGCTTCAAAACTTTATGATAGACTTCTGACCAATCATGCATCTCCCACATTGGGACCCCTATTCTTGATTTCAATCTGCATAATCCCCAGAATTGATTCCTTTATGGTCTCTAGTTCCAGGTGGTTTCTAGGTTACTTTTTCCTTGCAAGGCAAGGAACTCACACGCCAAAGAAGGGGGTACAATGATAGTTTTTGAACTGTCATTATAACTCTTGTCAAGAAATGGTCATGGCAGTTTTTGAACTGTCAAAGACCTTTTGACAGATCATTGACAATTTAATAACTATCAAAGATTTAGTAGAACTTTAACCCAATCCTTGACAATTATTAAACTGTCAAGGATTTAGCTAAATTTTCAATTTCATTCAATAGCAAATCCATTAGCTAGAAGTTCCAAAATGTGCAATTGAGCTTTCAATGTGATTCTTATTCGGTCTGATGGTGTTGAGGCCCACAAATTGATGGGATTTTAAGTTTTTGGGTTTATGTTTTGAGTGACAAAAGCCTTTCTTACTCAAGTGGGTCACATCATATATTTTCAAACCAAAACTATGTAAATTTAATTGCAATTCCATCAATTTTTCATAAAAAGAAAAAAAAGAAGAAGATATTTTCTGATATTTAATTTGATCAATATGCATCACAGTAACTCAACTTAACCCAATTAAAATATATAGATCGTCTTTGGTATACAAATAAATTTGACATAGTTTATGTTTTAATGTGGCCACAAGAAGTGAGAAATAAAATCTAAAAAAAAAAAAAAACCTTAGTCCTATTTTTTTTTTTTTTGAAAAAGGTAAATTTCATAAAAGAAAGAAAAACTATACAAAACTAGGGGCATACCCCAGAAGAGGTCTAAAGAAGACCATAACAAATATATTTATCTTTTTAAATATAAGGATGGGAACAAACATCCAATAGAAAGCCCAACAAAGGAGAGAGATGGACACAAGCGCCCTAACGGAGCTCACTTGTTATGAGCCTTAGCTCTATCATTGGCCTTACTAAGCCATAAGTACTATATTACTATAATGAGACATCAAATGTAAACTCAACAATATGTAATGAGACATCGAACAATTGATCGAATGGTACATATATTACTGTTGCTTTGAGTAAACAAAATAGAAAAACAATATAAATTTTACAATATTGCATAAATAACAATGAAAAGTTATCAATTCAATAATGAAAAGTTTGATACATAGTTTTTGCCCTTATTGGCCTCTGACATCACTGAAACAATAATAACTAAAAAAAGTTTGATACGTACATCGCCCATTCTGCTCTGACTTCATCATAAAAAGACAATTTTTGAAAAAACCAGCCTGCAAAAGGTGTCCCTTGTGAAGACAAGAGCATTTGTTTTCCCTTGTCATGCATCATGCTTATAACTACCACATTATGGTTTCAAAAAAAAAAAAAAATAGAAAAATGTATGGAAGAAAATTACACAATTAACGCATTCAAATATCCCAAAATCTTAAAAAGAGATTAAGCGGTCTACAAACAAGTTGCAGCTCTCACAGGGCAACAGCTTATTTAAATTTCTTAATTTAACATTCTAAAATATCAAGGAAACAAATGGAACCTAATAGAATGATGCTCTGATATTACAGAGAAGAGCCCACAAAAATTTCTGCAATGTGCTCCTTGAATGACCAAAAAGGTCTCTAACAACATCAATGCCATTCATATTCACCAGTGTAATTAAACTGCTCAAAAATAAAATAAAAAGAACAAACATTCCGCATCTAGTTCTACCTTTTCCCTCTATCTTGGGGAGATCTCTAACTGTTATTCATATCAGACATTTCAGATAAGAGGGAAGTTAGTTTTTATGTCTTTTAAGGGCAAAATGACAATTCCACACTGGAATTACCTCTTGCAACAACAGGCATCTTTTTAACTGTAACATACAAGGAGAACATATGAAGCTGCTATTAAAATGGATAAGACTATTTAGAGTAATTTTTATACAAGGAATTTCAACCTCTCCAGTAGCTTTATCAAGGTCAAACACTTTGGTTGGACTACTTTCAACCCAGGCTTGTCTCTCTGCAAGCATCAGAGTTTCCATTAAATCTTCATTGATGAGAATCTCTGGTTCGTACATGAAAGTGACAGTTGCAGCAGGTTGACCATTTTGCATGATCTTTGCCAATCCCTTTTCTGGCTATTGCTCTAAGCCTCAGTTCTTGCCCACGACGCAACTTCACAATGATAATGCCCCTAGATGCAAAATAAACCAACTCAAATTCAACATGTGAATTATGTAGCCAACCAGCATAAATCTTCCCAACAGGCCAAAACATCATATTGCAGTTTCAAGAGGAAAAGGGGAAAATCAAGGGAGAAAAGACAATTTTTGAAAAAACCATCCGGCAAAAGGTGTCCCTTCACTTCCCTCCAAGACATAATCTGGGAATATCAAAATTTCAGTAATTTGACAAGTGTTAAAGTCTTCAAACTCAACCAAGACAATGAAGCAGTAGAGACCACAGAAGGAAACAGTTGCATGAAGAGAAATGGAAAATCACATAAAATCGTAACCAAATATATATGGCAACCTCCAGCCACTCTAAAAGCTAAACAAAACATAGAATCATCACTGGCCATACAAATAATATCGAAATATTAAGCCATGAACCCTCACAACAGAGCGACGAATTCAAAAGTAACAAAAATCCAGTAATAGACCAGCCTAATTATTAGCACTGAGTTAACCTATATATGAACTTTTTGACTTGATTCCTAATCCCAAAGCCAATTCTTTATGATCAACTAGAAAGAATATACCTAAAATTCACATTCTTTCCAGTTTTAGTGTCAGCCTATAGATGTACATAAAATCAGTAGCTTGAGAAAGATGAAATGACAAGGATTATAGCACCACTCAGAAGAGTTGAAGAAAATGAATCCATTAGATAAATTCAACACCTTTCTGAGCAACAAAATGGAGGAATTAAGAATAAACTTATGCCATTCAAGAATGTCATTTGGGGATGGACGTGCAACAACATGGGAGACTGGTTTCTACAAGTTAACAAGAGAAGAAATACCAGAGCTGTTAAAACCAGGGCAACTTTCTAGCATAGCAAATAAAGCAATGAATGTCTTAGGCCATTAGAAATGTTATCTTACAAGAATACAGTCGAAAAAGTAAAACAAAAGCAAAAATGAAAGTATACAAAACCAAACATCCACTACAAAGGATGTATATATTATTAATTGTCAATAAATATACAGAATTTCAGAAAGGTGGGGGCTCATACTTTACAGAGTGCTCTATATTCTTTCTGAAGACGCTTAACACACGCTTTCTTTGCCATCTCACAACTTCCAAATTGTACTAAAATAAAGTCAAGACCTTAACTTTTCTTTTGTTTTGAGAACCTCCAATCTGTTGGCCCATATAAAAAGAGTGAAAGGAGAAATAAATTGATTAGGCAGTTGCTAGACCATATAAACACCCAAAATAAATTCATCAAAAACTCTCCATCACATGGAAAGCCACTATTTATCAAACAAACAGGATTCGAGGGGAAAAAGAGCGTAAACTCTGATCCAGGTAAAGAATGTGCAACACAACTTCCACATAATAAGAACAAGATACCAAACCAATCCAAAGAAAAATAAAGATGCATAATCAAATATGCCATGGAAAAAAGTTGTGTAAATCCACACAAGTGTTATATTCAACACCGGCAAGGACGGCAAGACTACAAATTCATATCAACGAGTGTTTGTACACTTATGATATTGAACACATATACTAAACTATAAGTGTGTGGGTTTGTTTGCTTGTGGAAGAACTTTCTAAGGTGGAAAAACTAGTGATTACATGTAGCTGGAACTTATATAGCAAACTATTATTATAGCAACCACATATGAAATTGCATTCTCCCATAATTTTCTATGCAATTGCAACAAGGGTTTCGAGTTCTCAAGTCTTTGGCATAGCATATTTGCCCAATTCAAAATTCCAACAGGAGCAATGTCCTGCAAGTCATAGTAAAAAAATCTCCTCCTTTATTTAAGTTGCCAATTCGTACAACACTCAACCTTCCAACCCAGATGCTCATAAATCTACAATGCTACTCAACCATACAACCAAGGGTTCTAATAACTAAGTGATGATTTCATGAAAAAGCAAAAACTGTCATAATTGGGATTGCTTAAAATGAGATTTCGGAAAAAATGAAATTCATTCCTTGATTGTAGTGGATAGGATATTTGTGGAATAAAATTTTAAAACCTAATCCAAAACACTCCCCGATTTGGGGTGTTTTACAAACCCCTAAAAAGTACACTACTTGGTTTTGGGGGGGTTTTGAGCCATTCGAAACCAGTGCATAAAAAATCGGGCAAGTAATGGTTTTAGAACACCTCAAAATCAATGGAAAAAAAACTCCCAAGCAGACCCTTAGTTTATTTCGTTTTAATACTTTTTTTTTAAGAAGAGATTTTGGTTTTTGGCGAGTTTTTTCTTGCCCTAGGTTTGACTTGGTCGAAATTTGGGGAAAATGGGTTTTGACAATGAACTTTGGTGTTTTGGGTAGAAAGAATTTGCCTTAGCAAAATTTTAGGGTGGGAAGCCTTGCCAAATTTGAGGTTTTTTTTTTTTTTTTTTTTTAACTTAATCCTTGACAGCTAAACATTGTCAAGGATTAAGAATATTTCAATCAAGGAATGAATTTCATTTTTCCAAAATCCTTCACAGTTAAAAATTTCAAGGATTAAAACTATAACAGTCAAGAAATTAAATTGAACAACTTAATTTTTACAAAATCCTTGACAATTAATAATAGTCAAGGATTTGCTAAAACAGTCAAGATTGTCTCAAATTCTTGACAATTGAAAAACTATCAAGAAGTTGTCAAGGAAAAGACTTCTTGACTGTTTTTAAAAACAGTCAAGAAATTCTGTCAAATTTTCTGTCAAGAAAGGCATTTTTCCTTGTTAGTGACATTGAGATCAAGTTATGTGTTTGGATCGCTATCGACAAATTTTTTTATCATATATACATTCTACGTAGCGAAACTTTCAATCAAGTTCAAGAGGACATTAAACATGATGCTTTAGGATCATTATTGCACTGCATACAAGTTCCTTTGCTGATTTACCACATTAAGATCAAGTTATGTGTTTGGATTGTTATCGACAAAAAATTTGATCTGATATAGATTGGTTCTCAATCAGAAGTACTGCAAATATGTGTCTATGATTCAACTAACATTATTATTAATAACAAAACTTGTGTGCATAGAAATTATTAAGTACATAAGCTTCTAGAGGGCTAGGAGCAATATGATCATAACAATAAGATCTAGAAAACAAGCACTAAAATAAATATCTCAAGATCAACACACATCAATCAATCAAACACAATTTTTTTCTCAAGGGAAAAAGGGATTAGATCAAAGAGAATTATGATTGGTATCCCCAAATGGCAAGATCATACCCTCCCCACCAAATCCCATATGCTCAGGTGGGCTTATCACGTCCAGATGAAGCTAATCCACTATGATAAATACTTATAGTTCAATTACAAAATCAAAGTTAAGCATCAGTTGCAAAACACTCCTTGTCACTACTAGAAAAACCCCCATTTTTTGACATAATGAGTTGACAAATTTTCTTGACCGTTCTAAAAAACCTATCAAGAATTATAATTCTTGACAAATTCTTGATAGTTTATGAACTGTCAAGAATTTGAAATAATCCTTGACCGTTTTGGATGATTCTTGACATTTATTAACTATCAAGGAATTGGTTAAAAATAAATTTCGCGAGTCTTGTTCTTGACTGTTGTATTCTCAATATTTGATAGTTAAAAATTGTCAAGGATTAAGTATATAAAAAACAAAAAAATTTTGTCTTATACTTTTCCCGCCCTTTTTTTGCCTCCCATTTTTCATTAACTATTCCACAATTTTTTCCCTTAAAACTTATGCTTACCTGCTATTTCACTCATTTGTACAAACCCTCATAGTTCACCTATTTCTGACACTTGGAAAAAAAGTTCTTGTTTCTACCACTCTTGTTCAGATGACGACTTGTTCACTGACTCTGGCGTTTACTCTGTGCCTATTCCGACAAGTTCTTAGTGAGGCATATCCCCAACATCCAAATGTAGAGATGTTTAGAAAAATGTAGAAACCAAACTGAACTGGTTTTTGAGGTATTCGGTAAACCAGTTCGGTTTTGGTCCATAGAAATACAAAAAACCGAATTTCGATTTTATTAAAAAAATTAAAAAAAACTAATCAATTTTTCCTTAAAATTTTAAAAGTAAACAATTTAAATTAAAAAGTCCCTAAATCTAAAATTAAAGAAACACAAAACCCAAACCCTCGGTTTTAAAAAAATTAAAAATAATAATAATAAACAATTTTGCCCAAAATTCAAATTGTTTAAACCCTTAAAATTAAAAAAAGTAAAAAAAATAAATCAACACTCTAATTAACTTCTCCACTCCATAGTCACTATGTATACAAAATCCCCAAACCACTTAAAACCCCACCGCCAACGGGGGCAAAAGATTAAAAGGCCTTGTAGTTTTTGAGTCTTTACTAAATGGCCTTATTTTTTATTAAGACAAATTAATCACAATTTAAACACTAATCATGGCTTAATTAGGATTAATGAAGGCATTGAGTAATCTTTCAAAAACTATACTTTGTCTCCAAAACCCTAGAATTGTTGTATTTTAACCCAAACCCAAATCAAAGAAATTGCTCCCCTCCTGCCGCCATTAACATCTTCTTCTTCCTCCACCATTAACATTTTTTTTCTTTTTCGTCAAAGATCCGCCTCCCCCTTCTCCTGACATTTCGTCCAGGTATGTGTATCTCCTCTTTGCATTTTATATTTCCTATTTACAAAGATTTAATGATTGATTGGGTTATGATTTCGATTTAGTGGTTTAGGTTCTTGGGTTGTGTTTGATGTAATGCAAGTTGAAAAGGAGTGAAATTTATTGATGATTTTCTTGCATTGTGGGTAGCGGGGGTGGTAGCACCGATTATAGGTGGAGATGACTAAAAATGTTTTATGGAGTTGATGGATCACTTAAGCGATCTGATATAAGTTTGGTATGTGGCAGCAAATTGCTTAAGCGATCAAGTATATGGCAATAGATCGCTTAAGTGATCAGACTTATATACCAGATCGCTTAAGCGATTGATCGTGCTAGATTCAGTAGCTATACTAGGTCACTTAAGTGATACACCAAATCGCTTAAGCGACTCTGCAGATTATTTTTAAAATTTGTCAACCCTTAATATATCGGTTAATAATTTTTTTTCTTGCATTATAGGTACTTGGCTATTATTAGACATGGGACAAGTTGTTTTGGGTGTTGAATATTTTAGTGAGTGGGTGGAGGATGAAAGTCATTGGAAGTGGTTTGGGAAGAGTAAACAAGTTAAAGCAATTGCTGTGACTACAAAAGTTAGTTTTGATGAGTTGATTGATGAAATCATTAGAAGAGGTGGGTTGAGTTGCTCATGTAGTGATATAGTTGTGAAGTATGTTTTAACCAAAGTTCCTGCAAATTTTAAGGTACCCCTCCTTTTGTATTAATGTCTGATGAAGATGTGAAGTTATATATGCTTGATGTGGTGGGTGATGGTTTCAAGGCCGATTTTAACGGTTTCGGTTGTGGATAAACCTTTGGAAGTTGGTTCAAAGAAAAGGGAGAATGAGCAAGTTGGTGTGGAGAATGCTGGTTTTAATTTTAACTACGAGGGCATTGATTTCTTTGTTGAAAAAATCATGAGTAAGGCAATGATTTGAGTGGTGAGGAGGACATTGTAGAAGAGGTTGGTCATGTGGGGCAGAATGAAACCGTGGATGAGGAGGAAACCATACATGTTCCCACAGATGTAGAGATTCCTATAAATACAGATTATGTAGAAGGGGTAGTTTGTAAGGAAGAGAACACTATGGTCCTTTATGTAGGTTCAAAGGCAACAATTGCGGGTAGTAGTGAATCACCTCATGTTTTTACCGATGGATCAAACTTGCGCATAGGGTATTTATTTGACAATAAAGAGGAAGTGGTGAGGAAGCTAAAACTTGTTGCCATGAGAGGTAATTTTGAGTTCATCACTAAAAAGTCTAATTCATCGGTAGTAGCGGTTGCATGTTGTGACCGAAAGTGCAAGTGGCGGGTTTATTGTAGAAGGTTGCTGGAGTTTGAAAAATTTATTATTAGCACATATACTCGTGAGTACACATGTGGGTTGGGACATATTTCAAGCGAGCATCGACAAGCCTCCGCTGATGTTATTGGACAATTTGTCAAAAGTCAAGTTGTTGAAGGGAAAGGTCCATCTCCTAAGGACATTCAAAGATATGTGTGTACAGAGTTGGGATGTGATGTCAGTTACTAGAAATGCTGGAAAGGGAGACAACATGCACAAGATTTTGTGAGGGGCATGCCAGAGCATGGGTATGCAGTATTAGAAGCATACCGTTATATGCTTGAGTTGACAAACCAAAGTAGCAAGACGGTTTTGAAGTAGGACAAGAATATGAGGTTTAAATATTTTTTTGTTGCTTACGGTGCTGTTATAAGGGGTTTTGTAAACATGAGAAAGGTGTTGGTTGTTAATGGTTGCTTTTTGACGAAAAGTATGGAGGTGCATTGTTGGTGGCCACTATAGGACTACGAGAATCACACATATCCCATTGCATGGAGTGTGGTTGACTCTGAGAACGACAAGTCATGGACTTTTTTTTAAGCAATTACTTACGATAGTGTTTCTAAGTGATGACTTGTGCATAATATCCGATAGGCACAACTCCATAAAGAAGGGTATTGCCACTATTTACCCTCTAGTACATCACGGATTCTGTATGAGGCACCTTGGTGAAAACATAAAACAAAAGTTTAAGTGTGCTGGCCTCCTTTAGACATAGTACATGGCAGCAAAAGCTTATCGAGTTGATGAGTTTGAGGAACACTTCCGACAAATTTGAATCAAGGATGATAAAATTGCTAAGTATCTTGAGCATGATGTTGGTTTTGAGAGATGGAGTAGAGCTTACTTTCCTGGAAGAAGGTTCGATGTCATGACCACGAACATAGTGAGTCCATAAATTTGAAGTTGTTAATAGAAAGGGAGTTTCCAATTGTTGCCCTTTTTTATGCAATACAGATGACATTGTCAAGGTGGTTCCATGAGCGTCATACGGAGTCAGATAATTTACTACAATCTTAGTTCCATTGGCTTGAAAATTATTGCGAGAACATATTGAACTATCAAATGCACTTGTTTGTCTATCCTCTCAATGCTCAAGAGTTCACTGTGCGCCTATGGTCTAGATGCCATAGTTAACCTTCTTAGTAAAACTTGCAGCTGTAAAGTAACAGCATTGAAACAACAATGCAAGCCGGATTTTGGTTCAAGAATTTACACAAAACTTTGCTCCCTCTTTATATGACAAACCACTACATGTTGGCTTATTCAAGAACGATATCTAGTTCCTCCAGAAGAGTAGTGGGTGGTACCACCAGAGTTGCTTGACATTATCATTCATCTGCCATTCAAGAAGACAAAAAAAGTTAAGCGTATTCTATTAACCTGTGAGGTTCCTCATAGGATGAATAAGTGCTCAATTTGCAAGCAACCTAACCACAAGAAAAGCAGTTGCTAGAATCGACCACATGCAGATCAAGAAAATTAGCTTCGAATCGATCAGAAGCAAGCAAGCAAGCAACCTAGTGTTATCAGATCACTTAAGCGATCTTATTTAGATCTGCAGATAAGAGCGATACTTAAGCGACAGCATGTCGCTTAAACGATCTGCTATAATCTGCAGGTCTAAACAGCAAATCACTTAAGTGATCAGTTGTCGCTTCAACGATTTGCTATTCAAATCAAATCTAGTGAACGCTAGATTGCTTAAGCGAACACCAGATCGCTTAAGCAATCAGATGAACTTATTAATGCTACTCCGTTTAACGGGTAATAGACACATAGATGTTATTCCGTTTACTTGTTCACTAGTTTCTCTTGGCTATATGTCAATCTTTTGTGATGTAGTAAACTGATTTTATGTCCTTGTATTTCTAGTTATGCCATCAAGAAAAATGATGAAATTGAGAGAGTTGCCAAGGCCAACCATTTGGTTGAACTTCAACTATGATGCTAGCTTCACGACACGAGACCACCTAGTCACCCTTGAGCTCTTCTCAAGGTTCAACATCGAAGACGCACTTCAGCTTCAATAGTTTGAAATCCCATCAAGCATCACCAATAGAAACCCATGTTCCAACATCATCATTAGAGGTGGAACAAATTGGCCGGGTTAGGCAGGTCAACCTTAACCCAGCCCGCATTAAGACGGGTTCAATCCGGACCGCCTAAAAGGAGGGTCGAGTTGAACCTGTCCCGCATATACCCTACCAGGCGGGCCGAGTTTTCATATGTCAACTTGGCGGGTTAAATTTTTTATTTTTAAAAAAAACCCTCCAACCCGCAGGTCAAACGAAAGAAATTAAATAATAATTTTTTTTTTTTTTTTTTTTTGCAAATACCCCTTTCACCCTTGAAATATAGTCGTTTTATAGTAGTTGAAGGGGTCTTCTTCATCATTTTTTTTTCCCATTTTTTTCTATAAATAGGGCCTAAACTCTCATATTTTCTCACATCCCAAATTCTCTCATTCTCTCATTTTCTCTAATCTCTATTGAAATCTCTCAATTATTCTCTTTGTTGTCAATTTGTTGTTATTTTAATTTTTATTAGTTTTTGCAATTTTCAATTCATATTTTGAAGTTCCAATAATTTTTTATTTCTTCTATATCAATTTTTTTTTTTTTTTTTAACTAAAATGGATAAGATATTTCCATCCCATTGATTTCAATGATGAAGGAAACTATCATAGTCCCTCCGAATTTACTAACATAAATGCAGTAGATTCAAATAGTCTCGCTTTCCCAGTCTCAAAATCCGATACACCTTATAATATCCCCTCGATTCCCCCCCATGCTGCTACAGCTCCCAATGGTTCTAAAAGTCGTCCTCGTAATCTTCATCCTCATCCAACTTCATCTCAAGCAGAAGCGAGTTCATCAACTGCTGTCGAAACCAACTACAAGGCACACATCAGACATTTGGGTGCATTTTGATAAGTTTTACGAGATAGAAAATGGAGTTCAAGTGAAGAAAGCAAGATGCAAGTATTGTGAAAATATTTATAAAGCTGATTCAGGTAATGGTACTAGTACTTTAAAAAGGTATGCTAATAGACATATTACTCAACATGGAAATAGAGAAACCAATCAAACTCAAATAACTAATATGGGTACTACTTGGCGTTATAATTCTGATATATATAGGGAATAATTAGCTTTATTTATTGTTGCAACTGATCAACCTATTAATATGGCTGAAGATAAATATTTTGAAAGATTTATTAAAAATTCATTTTTTCTAGGATTTAAAAATTATTCTAAAACTGCAACTAGAAATGATTTAATAAAATTGTTTGGGAAAATGAAATTAGAATTAAAAAATAAAATACATAGTTGTCATGTTAGTGTGGCTTTAACCGCCGAATATTTGGAGTGGTAGAGCTAAATAAAATTATATTTGTGTGACTAGTCATTCTTTGATAACGAATGTAAATTAAATAAATCTTTATTGGGATTTAGATTAATGGATATGGATCATAGTGGTCAACAAATTTATAATAAAATTGTTGAAGTTTTAGAAGATTATGATGTTGTTAATAAAGTGATAAGTTTAACTTTAGATAATGCAAGTGCTAATAGTACAGGTATAGATTTTTTTTAAATTAATTTTCTTTTTTATGACAATTTGAAGTTTTTTCACCAATGCTGTGCATGTCACATTATTAATTTAATTGTGAAAAGTGGTATGAAAAAAATTAGGAAATAATATTGATAGAATTAGGGATTCTTTAGCTTGGATTACTAGTAGTAATAAAAGAAAAGCTAATTTCAAGATGCTTGATAAAATCTATTAGTCTAAGGGTCATTTGTGTAATTTCAGCTTTGTTTCAAAGTGGTGTCGTTTTGATTTGCTGTCACTGTTTATCTTTACTAAAGCTCAACTCAACTCTCTTTCTCTTAATATAAAAGAGAAGCTAATCCCCTATACAGTTACTTAGTCGAATATACCAGACTTGAAGATTTTACAAAGTTTTCTTTTACTCTTTCTTTCTTCATCCTTTGAAACTTTCATGGTATTAGAGCCAAAGACACATGTCTATGGCTGAGATTCTTGGAAAATTCCAATCCTCTAATAACATGGAGAAATTGATTAGCAATTCCATTAGTTTTCACTCTTTTGCCTTTTCATCAAGTCTCCAAGTGATTAGTCCGAAATTGACAAGGGACAATTATAGAGACAACTATCAATTTTGGCGATCTCAAGTGTTATCTACTGTAGGAGCTCACGAAACTTGAGGAACACTTGACCGATCTTGATCCTTGTCCCAAACCTTTGATTGTCTCCGATGGAGAGTTCTCATTTGATTTGAGTGTGAGTTGTTTGAAGGAAACCCTAGCCAAAGAGAAGATCAATCCAAACCTACATTGCTTGGAAGAAAACAGATAAATTCCTTGTTACATGGCTTTTAGCTTCAATTTCAAAGTGTATATTTAGTAATGTTTCTAAATGTAAATTTGCTACTAAGATTTGGTTTGTATTAGAACATGAATTCTTAACTAAATCTAAAGCTAGAGCTCTACATTTAAAGAACTTGATTCAAAATACACAAAAAGGAAATCTTAGTGTTAGTGATTACATTAAGAAAATAAGAAGTGTTGTTGAGAGCATGTCGGCTAGTGATCACATAATCACAGATGATAAGTTGCTTTAACATGTATTAGATTGGTTTAGGTCTAGAAGTTTGATGCTGCCGTTGTTAATCGACTTTCGAGGTTGAGTCAAAATTTGACACAGTCACTTTACAGGAAGCTCAGTACGTATTATAGAAGTATGAGATGAGATTAGAAAAGTTTAACTCCCTTGATTTTCCACTAAGTTCAGCACATGTTACCTCACTAAACACCTCCAATAATAAACCTTTATCTGTCACCACAGGGACAGTATCATCTAGCTTCCCTATCTAACCATCTCACACAAATCAGTTGCCAACACCTTACCACAAACCTCACAACTTCCCTATTGTACTCCTCACTATAGTTTACCTGAACAGGTAAACTTATTTGGTCAATATGGTCCTTTTTTCTACTTATCGACCACCTGGCTTTAACACAATGAACAAAGGTAGAGGTTGAACAAACAATAGAGGCAAACCAGTCTATCAAGTTTGTAGCAAAATAAGTCATATTGCAGTGTAGTGCTACCACTATTACAACTCAATTTATAATGGAGTTCCACCTCACCAAATTAGTTCACCCAATCACCAATTTGGTTCTAATCCTGGTTTTCCCTAGTACAACAACAAACCTTTCCAATAACTTTCAACCATTTCATCCAACAACTAACCCATATGGACTGAATTCACAACATTTTTCTCAACACACCCATCCTTCACAGTTTAATCAATCTTTACAGCCCCAACCTATAAAACTCTCCACTTTTTCCCCTCCAATAACAGCCATCACTCACTATTCCCAACCAATAGTTTAACTCACCAAACCAAGCCTATTACACTGCACATTCGTCTTCCTTTCCTCAATCCTCTTTACTCACACCTATGGCCATTAACTCAACAACTCCACCTGATCCAGTGTGGTACATGGATTTAGGTGCTACTGACCATGTTACCTCAGATCTTAACCAGCTTGCTATCAATAGGAGCTATGATGGGAGTGATCAATAGCAAGTAGGCAGTGGTGAGTCCTTAAATATATCTCATGTTGGTTTTTCTCTTTTACCTAGTTCTCTTCAATCTAAATGCATTTTCTTAAAAAATGTTTTGTGTGTGCCTAGGATAACTAAAAATCTTCTTAGTATTTCAAAACTTACTCAAGATAATAGTGTTGTTGTTGAATTTGACTTTAATTGTTGCACTATTAAGGACAAGGGCTACCAAGGTAGTGCTTTTACAAGGAGGACTTAAAGCAGGCCTATATTAGTTGCATGTTCCTGCTAGTCAACCATTTAGTCTTGAGTTTGCTCATTTTCAGCTTAAGTCCTCTATTTCCTTAGCTCCCAAATCATTTGTTACTTCTTTAGGTGATAAGTCTGTCAACTTAGAGGCTTGTAAGAATAATAAAATTGAGTTGCAATTACTACTGTTGGTAATAAGTCTATCAACTTAGGTGTTCTTGATTGTTACTTTAATATATCTGAACAGAATCCATGTAATTCTTCACTATTAAAGTCTCTCAACTCTAATGCCATGGTTGTTGATTCTAGTACTTGTAAGAAGAATTTCTTTGATATGAATAAAAGAAGTGCATCTGCTAATTCTAATGCTAAAAATTGTCATTTGCATTCTCTTGACAACCATCACTTGCATTTTGCTAATTCAATCATAAAGTCATCTAATTCTGGTTTAGTTTTCCAAAGTTCACAACCCACTGAGTTTTTTAGTTCTGATTATTTAATCACACCAGCAATTAGTTTTGATACTGCTACATCTCACATACAACCCACTTCTTCATTTGAAAGTTTACCTTTAAGTACACAACCCACTACTAATAACTCTTACTCGACTATTCTACATACTCAAACTACTACTTTACCAACAATGGAGCAATTAAACTCACACTCAACAAATTCAGATCATATCCATGGCATAACATCTCACACACCTTCAACCTTTTCAAGTCACCAATACTAAGGATAATCCTTTAATACTTTGGCACAATAGACTTGGTCATCCTCATGTAGAAATCTTACACAAAATTCTGGTTAAGATACTTAAAACCTTCAAACAAAGCTAATATCAACTCTTCATTAGGTTTTTGTGATGCTTGTAAAATGGACAAGATACACAAAAATTCTTTTCCTATTTCACATAATAGAGCAACTCAACCACTTGAAATTGTTAGTAGTGATATTTGGGGTCCAACCCCTATCGCTTCCTTAGAAGCTTTTAAATACTATATACACTTCATTGATGATTATAGTAGATACACATGGATGTTTCCTTTAAGAACTAAGGCTAAAGTTCACTGTTTTTTATTAAGTTTTATCATTTGGTTGAAAGACAATTCAATTATAAGTTGAAATGTTTGCAATCTGATTAGGGAGCTAAATACAAGGGTTTAATCCCTTACCTAACTAATGCTGTTTAGGCACTCTTGTGCTTATGTTCACTAACAAAATGGTAGGAGTGAAAGAAAACACAGACATATTGCTAAACTTGGCCTTACACTTCTTGCACATGCATTCATGCCTTTACATTTTTTGGTGGTTAGCTTTTGATTCTATTGTATTTCTCATAAATAGACTGCCTACATTAGTTCTGAATTTTATCTCTCCATATCAAAACTTTGTTTTGCCATGAGCCTCTTTACTCAACTTTTAAAGTCTTTGGATGTGCTTGTTTTCCATACTTAAGAGATTTTCAAAAACACTAGTTTTCACTCTTCCAAGTGTGTTTTTGTTGGTTATAGTCTTGTGCACAAGGGTTATAAATGTCTCAACTCTAATGGAAATAAAATTTTTTATTACACCTAGTGTTCAATTTAATGAAATAGAATTTCCTTTGCTTTCGGTTTCTGTTATGATGTGTCCAAGTCTTCCACACAAAATCCTCAAAAATTCTTGCAAGTATCTTCCATTTCTTCAAGTCTTAAGTCTTTATTCTCTAGTTTTCCTTTTGTTTCAATTCCATCAATAACTAATAACAAGCCAACAAGTTGCTCCTGCAGAGGACTACCTTCCACCAAATCCTTCTTCAGCAGTTAGTAAGTCATCTTCTTCTCCTTTGTTTCATCCTTCAACTACTTTATCTCCTTGTTTCAATTCATCCTTACACCATCCTAATCCTATACACTCCTTAATATCACTTGTTTGCTCTAGTGACAGTCCCACTCATGCATATAATCCTATTCTAAATATAAATCATAATTCCTAATCCTAGCACCTCATTATGCATGCCCACTACATCTTCTTCAACTCTATCAAATTATCCCTTAGTCGTTGATCTCACCTTTTTTTCTCCCTTTGGCACACAAAGGTCAAACACAAATGAGTTCATCTAGTTGCCCACTTGTTATTGACTTGCACTCATCATAGTTCCCTACTAAAAACACCCACTAAATATCTCTTCCACCAATACACATCCCATGCAAACTAGAGCCAAGATAGCCTCCCAACAAGCCCTTAGTACCTCACCTTCTCCTCACTTTATTAATCTTGAACCTACAACCTCTCAAAACACTTATGCTCACCTCATTAATGCTGAACCTACAGCCTCCCAAAACACTGTGATACTAAACCTACAGCCTCCCAAAACGTCGATGATATTGAACCTACAACCTCCCAAAACACTAATGCTCTTCAGCCACCATCTTAATATACCACTACTCTTATCATTTCAAAACCTGCTCCTCCACCACTTGCTCATTCAGAACCTTCCACGGTAATAGAAGCACTAGCTCACCCTGACTGGAATAAGGCAATGCAGAAGAGTTTAATGCTTTAATGGTCAATGACACTTGGGTATTAGTTCCTAAAACATTAGATATGAATATTGTTGGCAACAAATGGGTCTTTAGAACCAAGTTTCATGCTGATGGGAGTTTACAAAAATATAAGGCTAGGTTAGTAGCCAAAGGATTCCAACAAATTCTAGGATTGGATTACTTTGAAAACTTTAGCCTTGTTATCAAACCCTCAACTATCTGCATTATTTTTTCTCTTGTTGTCTCCAAAGGATGGGATATACAACAAATTGATATCAATAATGCCTTCCTCAATGGCACTCTAAGTGAAACAGTCTTTATGAAACAACCTGAAGGTTTTGAGAGTTTTTAAGTCTCCATTTCATGCGTGCAAGCTTAGAAAGGTTCTTTATGGTCTTAAACAAGCCCCAAAGGCCTAGTTTGACAAACTTAAGCAAGCCTTGCTAGACAGAAAGTTTGTGAACTCGATTTCTGACTCAAGTTTGTTCATCTACAAGGATAATTTTCAGGTTTTGTATGTCCTTATTTATGTGGATGACATACTTGTTACTGGTTCAAACACATCATCAATTCAACAACTTATTAAAGGATTGAATCACTAGTTTGCATTAAAAAGTCTTGGATCAGTTTCTTATTTCTTGGGATTGGAAGCAACAAGAAATTCAGAATGGGCTTCACCTAAAACAAACTAAATATATCACTGACCTTCTTGTTAAAACAAAAATGCAGGATGTTTATTCTTGTCTGACACCTATGGCTATTGGAAACAAGTT